>JASUUG010001266.1:1350000-2551250 GCA_030449905.1 Luvunga scandens
TATTATTAAGTAAATTATTAAATTTTATTTTAATTTAAGAATATATTATATACATTAAAAATTAAATTAAAAATTAAAAATTAAATTTTATTTGTGGATTTGTGATGTTGTTGTATGTTATTCATGTTAAATTATTAATTTTTGAATTATTATTGAATTTTATTTGATGTTATTAGATAAATTATTGAATTTTTAAATTATATATTAAATCATTTCATTTTGATTTTTGTGGATTCAGATATTCGGAATATCTGCCCTCATCCATTGCGGATATTACCCGCATCCGGATCTGAATATAAATATATAAATTCGTATCCAGATTTTGCCATCCTTATTTAAAATTCTATTCTCAATTATGTTCCACTCAATACTAAAAATACCCTTTCTTCCTAAATTATCATTTTTCATTTGTGTGTGTTTTAGTTTCCAACAGTTTTCTTTTATTTCCAATAATTCTCTCACACTTAATATTTTTTTTTTGGTAGTCTTCCGACCTTTTACTTTCCACATAAATAATTGTTTGAAGCTTTGTTATCTCTATTCTTTTCCTCTAAATTTTTTTTTGACGAAACTCAAAAACACTAGTTTCTCTTTCTATAAAATTAAAAACACCAGCTTTC
Source organism: Luvunga scandens (assembly GCA_030449905.1). Lineage (NCBI taxonomy): Eukaryota > Viridiplantae > Streptophyta > Magnoliopsida > Sapindales > Rutaceae > Luvunga > Luvunga scandens. The sequence continues at coordinate 1,350,621 of JASUUG010001266.1, forward strand.
TCATATTAAAAATAATTAATCTGGAAAAAAATAAAGAAAAGGAAAGGAGATAATTTTTTTAGATTTGTATAGATGAGAGTCATAGATTCAAAAAAAATCATAAAAATGAATTGATCATAAATTTGGATAATTTACAGTAAAAACCCGAAGAAACAAACGGTACACCTGAGCGCAAAAGACGAGAATTGGATTAATTACAGTAGCGTTTATATTTTCCAATAATTTTAGTAGAAGAAGAGTTTTATTCGGATATTACAAGAGTGATAATTGATAAAAGCACCACTCAAAACCATTTCCAATTTTTCCTATCTGTATCCGCATTCCGGCCATTCGCAAAAATCATGTACTTGCCTGTTAGAACCGAAGCTAACAATCAGGAAAACAAGTTAAATAGGTGGTAACACACTTCATGTATGCAATTCACTGCTTGACGCAAATCTAGCGTTACCAATGCAAACTATACTTTACACCAACAAATATTTAATAATACCCACTTTAGAGAATTTGTAATGTTAATGCTTTTATTGAGAAAACTACTCCATAAGTGAGATAAATCCCTCAATATTCCAAAACTAACCCTAACTATAAGTTTGCCCTCTCCTTTATTTTTATGATTATTATTTTTTTTTAATTTTCATTCTTATTCTTCTCTGATCTCTTCTTCATTCTCTGAAATCCAATCTCCAAACTATAGTCTATTAAAAATATATTTCCTTGTTCATCATTGTACGTTTTGTATTGTAGGTTAATTCCATGAATCAATTTATAAAAAAATAAAAATAAATGTCATGCTCAAAATGAAAATCAATCCGGTTACAAAATGCTACTCCATATTACCATATATAACCATACTAAGCTGTCTACCATAATTATAAAACAATATCTAATTATTCGTTGAAATCTTTAAAAAAAAGTTTATTTACAGCGATCCTTTTCCAAGCTTGTCTGGAAATCTTTCTCCTTCTCTTCCTTGTTACAATCTTAAATTTCATACCAAAATATTTGATTTCCTCCAAAATTTTATTTTGAATATTCTTATTAAAATTTATGCTAAATAAACTATGAGTCCGTTAAAAAAAGGGTAATGAAAGATTTTAAATAAACATTTTGTAATCACTGAAATTTCGGAACCAAATTAATAAAAAAGAATTATCAGTTAAAGTTTGATTTTATGTTCGGTTTAGGCTCAACAGCAATTATAATACCATAAACAATTGAAAATTTGACGGTTTAAATTGAAACAGTATATATTCTAAAAGAAGTTGAAAAGACTCTAAACGAAATACAGAAAACAATGAAAGAAAAGCTCTTAAATTTCCTTGCTTCTGGAAACAAACATGTATTGAAGATGAGATTGAAAAAAGAGAGGTGATGAAATGAAAGAAAAATTAAAAGAGTTTGCAGATAAAGAGTTTCATTTGAAAACAACGAACAGCGAAATTAATGTTGACAGACAAAAATGATGGGATTAAAAGTTAAAGACCACCGAAATCTCAAAATACCTATTTTGCCGCATAAATTCATTACCATCATTCGAAAATAAAATTGCCACTTAAATGATGAATATCAACTTGACACCGTACATTTTAAGTCAATATTCTTATTAGATGAATCGGATATGATTTATAACACTTCTTATGTTTGCATTACACATGTTAAAATTATTAAAGATTCATTAGAGACTCTTAACTTAAGAAAAGAGATGAGTCGACTTCGTATATAACATCTTGTTATTTTCATATTTTGCACGTCTTATTACGCTACACAAGTCAACTTCCCATTAGGGCTTACGAATTTTATCACAGGCAACAAGGAACATTCTATAATGTCGTAATGAAAAGTATGGCATCAATGTGTGATAGATATAAATATTGTAAATTATACATAAAATTAGTAAATCTAAAGTAAAACAAGTAAATTCATACAAGATTATTAATTATTTAAAAATTAATATTGTTTCTACAGAATTGTAGTGAAAATATTTTATTCATTTACAAAATTTTTTTTCTTTAATTAAACAAAGAAAAAATTACTCATCAATTAAATAAAAAAATTATACTGAAAAAAAGTGAAATATGTTTTATTGAATTCGTCTAACCATAAATTCTATATTTATTCTAGAATATTTGTATACCATTTTCCCTCATTTTCTATAATAATATCTATTTATTATACAAGTTAATTAAACACAAATATTTATCTTGATATGGATCAAGCAAAAACAAAATAAACAAATATTCTTATATTATTAGAGACACATATATGATATATCAATAAAATTAGATCTTATTTTGAGTCTTGTGCATAATTCATGTAGTTTTAAACTTTTTATTTATACTTAGAGAACATTTAGGGTTATTGTTGAAGAAGTATAGAAAAATGTAAAATAATCTCATCTTACAACAACTATGAAAGATATTAAAATAATATTTTTTTTCAAAATCTAATTTTGAGAATAAATTTCATCCTTAATAAAACATCATATGTATTACACAAATGCAAAACTAGCATTATTCAATTTGAATAAAAAAATCAATAAATATATAAGGTAATAAAAATTATAATGAGTTTTTATTTTGAAATTGTTAACTTTTTTTTTTTGGTAGTAACTCTTATATTAATTTACTTATTTTACCTTTTATTCATGAGTTTAAGGCATAATCTACAAAATTTATGTTTTATTTTACACTTAATATTGTTTTATTTATTTTATCTTATATTTGCAAGTTTTCATTTTATTTACCAATAATACATTAATTTACTAGCTTTATAGTAATTTACTTGTTTTATCTTTCTTTTACAAGTCTTATGTTTTAATTCTAAAATTTATATTTTATTTTACAGTTAGTATTGATTTACTAGTTTTATATTATATTTGTAAGTTTTTGTTTTGTTTGCGATTAATACATTAATGAACTAATTTTATATTAATTTACTTGTTTTATTTTTCATTTACAAGTCTCATGTTCCATTTCCAAAATTTATATTTTATTTTGCCTTAATGTTGATTTACTAGTTTTATGTTATATTTGTAAGTTTTTATTTTATTTACTAATAATATATCAAATTACCAGTTTTATAGTAACTTACTCATTTAACCTTTTCTTTACAAGTCTTTTATTCAATTTTTAAAATTTATGTTTTATTTTATAATTAATGTTGATTTACTAGCTTTAAGTTATACTTGTAAGTTTTTGTTTTGTTTACTAGTAATACATAAATTTACTAGTTTTGTATTAATTTACTTATTCTATTTACTATTTACAAATCTTATGTTTAATTTCTAAAAATTATGTTTTATTTTGTACTTGATGTTGATTTATGAGTTTTATGTTACATTTGTAAGTTTTTATTTTATTTACTAATAATACATCAATTTATTAGTTTTATATTAATTTACTCATTTTATCGTTCATTTGCAATTCTTATGTTTAATTTTTAAAATTTATGTTTTATTTTACAATTAATATTGATTTATAAGTTTTATGTTAAATTTATAAGTTTTATGTTTCATTAAAATAATTTATATTTAATTACGGTTTTGATACTTTAACTTTAATAACAGATCATACAATGACCCCAGTCAACAATCTTAATATTTGAGTTTCAGTTTGATAAATTCTCAACACTAAAAGCCCATTTGGAAAGGTTTTTAAGAGTCTTAAAAGTAATTTTAGAAATTAAAAATTAATTATAGCATTTGATAATTTTATTAAAAAAATTACTTTTAATTAAATCATCTCATTCTAGAATAGATTTTGAAAAGTAGGAAATGAGTAACTTTTCAAAATTTAATTTTGAAAAATAGTTTTATACTTACTTATGTGTATTATAAAAATCTAAAATTATTCTTATTAATTTAAAAAATATAATAATTAAACCTTAAGAGATTATTATTATTATTGTCCATTCTATTGAGATAAAAAATAAAAAATTAGTAATATCAAAATATTAATTTTAGTTATCAATTTTATATTACACAATAAAAAAAATATTTTGTATACAAGTTTGTAAATGTATAAATAAATTTTATTCAACATTATGTCGATTCTAGTCGTTTATATTTTAACAATAAAATTTTCCAAACATATATGGCTGCTGTTAAAATTCACAACACTTTTAAAATATAAATTTTATTAGACGATTAATTTTTTTCGTTTCACTGCTGATTATTTTTATAACGCAAATCATAACAATTATTTTTAAGAACTACGGCATTACTAGATTAGTTCGAAGTAAATTAATTTAGTTATAACATAGGTACTCAAGTACTCAAATTCCTAGTAGTTATAAGTTTAATTGCCCATAAAATAAAATAAAAAAGAGTAGTGCAATAAAAACTTAACTAGAACTATTAATTCATATCACCTAGCAGAATAGTGAGGGAGTCCTATGATAGAATAACAAGCGGATCCCACCTAAGACCCATGTAAATTTAATACTAAAAAAAGGAGTCTGAGACTCACAACTATATTAAGAAAATATTAAGTAAATGATCTATGTTAAAGTGATAGGATTAATCTACAAATTTTTTTTTCTCAATTATAGACGGATTGGAATCTACTTTTAGGGGTGTCGTACGATAATGCAAAGTCCCTTACTCTTCTTAAAGTAATTAAAAACAATAGCTCCTTTTTCTCTTTCTCTTCCAATCAAAGTTAATTCCTTCTTCCTTCTTCCCAAAGGAAGAAGCATTACAACAATGTTGACACATTGTGTGAACCAACTGCAAACTCGTATAAAAATCGATCATATTAACTATTTACCACGATCGTTGGAAATATCTGTTGAAAAGTCAGCCTTTTTGGTGGCCACTAAAGATGATTTTTGATAGAATTCGGCTTGACAAATTGGAGGATTATGGCACAAATATTGGACATATTGAAGTCATGCATGCATGAAGATTTGGTGCTGATTTTAAAGACTTTGGTAGCCAATTTTTGAAGACTTTTAAGTGCATTAAGTAATGATGCTCCACTATAAATAAAGGTGAAAATCTTATTTTTTGAGCATCCTTAAATTGAGAGATTATAGAGCAATTGTAAGTGAAGCAATTTGAAAGTTTGAGAGAGCTTCTACTTGAGTGTTCTAGATTGGATACAACTGGGTGTATTGGGATTTTGGATTTTGAGAGAGTTTTTCCTACTTTATAAATTTCCATTTATTAGTAAAATTATTTTTCAATCTTTGCCAATGGACATAGACTTTAAATCGAACTACATAAATTATTGTGTCCTATTTTCTTTGTATTTATTTATTACCACATTTACTTTTCTCCAAAAGTTGTAGTTATTGTAATATTAATAATTACTCAATCATGCTTTTGTAACAATTGTATCAAAGCCAGAGGTTTGTGCTTGAAGGATAAAGTACTGTTCATGTATACTATACTGTTCACAAATATGATAGAGCCGACAGTTCGCACTTGGGAGTATTAGGAGCCTATAGTGTAGCTGTGTAGATAAATGTATGTCTATGAAAGTTTTGTCAACAAAACGATAAAAGTCTAAGGAGTTTGGATTTTAAGTGGGACCATTGAGGCCTCTTCATTCTCTGGGAACTTTCCTGGTGTATTATCTATACAAATAGACACGTAAACATTGTTTGTCCAGGTTAAGTAATTAAGAAAGATGGCAGAAGCATTGTCATCATCTTCATTAGCAAGGATTACCGTAACTAATGCAAAGTTTGAAGTGGAGAAATTCGATGGTGCCAATAATTTTGGTATGTAGCAATGTGAAATATTGGATGCTTTATGTCAAAAAGAGTTAGACCTCGCCCTTGAAGAAAAGCGTAACAAGATGGATAAAAATGAGTGGATAAAGATCAATAGATAGACATGTGGTACTATTTGATTATGTTTGGCTATAGATTAGAAGCACTCTGTCGTGAATGAGACATCAGTAAAGAAATTATGGAGACGCTGAAAGAAAAGTACATGAAGAAAAAACTCTATCTATTCACGTATGTACTTGGCATGTTGATGAATCACCATGTAAACTCATTTAACAAGATATTGGCGGATTTGCTAAATTTGGATAAGAAATTTAAAGATGAAGATAAGGCATTATTGCTGTTGAATTCCTTCCTGATGAATAAGATCATTTCACCACCACTTTGCTCCATGAGAAGGACAATATCATATTTGATGTTGTATGTAGTACGTTGTACAACTTTGAGACCAGAAAGAAAAACAGAAAGGTTAACAAGAACCAGTGATAACAATAGGTTGTTCACAAAGCCATAAACCTAAAAAAGGGAGCAAGTCTAAATGAAGGCCTACTAAAAATGAATTTGCTTTTTGTCCCAATAAAGGGCATTAGAAAAAGAATTATCTTTAGTTATAAAAGAGCAAGGTTATTTTTTATGCATATGTAGCAGCATATGATGAGGAGTCAGACTTTAGTCTGGTTGGCATGACATTGACATGTGATTTAGATGAGTGGATTTTAGATTCGGGTTGTACTTATCATATGTGTCATAACAAGAGCTGGTTTTTTAGCTTTAAGAAGTTAGATGGTATAATGGCTTTTATGGGTAATGATAATGCTTGTAAAACCATAGCAATATGTTCAATCCAGATTAAGAATTATGATAGATCAATCCAAGTCTTGACAAATGTCTACTATATACCAAGTTCAAAGAAGAATCTCATCTCATTAGGAGTCTTAAAATCCAAAAGGCTTACAATCACTCTAAGAGATATATTTTTTAAGGTAGTAGCTGGAACACTAACTATGATGAAAGGCACAAGAAGAAATAACTTGTACTATTTCCATGGGAGTATAGTTATTAGATTAGCATCAATAGTTTCTGGAAAAGATGAAAATTCAGAAGCAACCAAGTCGTGGCATATGAGTTTGGGACATATTGGTGAAAAAACTTTGTAAACTTTAGTAAACCAAGACTTATTAAAAGGTGCAAATTCTTGTGAATTAGAATTTTGTGAACATTGTGTTCTAAGCAAACAGACAATTGTGCAATTTGGTTAAGCAATTTTTGATATAAAAGGGATTCTGACTATATTCATAGTAATGTTTGGGGACCTTCTAATACAGCTTCTTTGAGAGGTATGCACTATTTTGTTACTTTTGTTTATGGTTATTCAAGAAAAGTGTGGGTGTATTTGATGAAGAGCAAGAATGAAGTTTTGACATATTTCGAAGATGAAATAAGATAGTTGAGACTCAGATCGATCGAAAGGTCATAAGATTTTGTTCAAACGATGGTTATGAGTACAAGAATGACCTCTTTCTACAAGTATGCCAAGTGAGGGTATTGTGCGATACTTTATTGTTTAAGATACACTACAATAGAATGGGGTGGCGGAACGCATTAACCAGAATATACTAAAGAAAGTCAGTATATGTTATCTAATGTTAGATTAGGCAAGGAGTTTTGGGCCGAGGCAGTTGTATATGTGGGCTATTTGATCAATCGTTTGGCATCAGTTGTAATCGAGGGCAAAACACCTATAGAGATGTGGATTTGCAAACTTGCTACTGATTATGATTCTTTACATGTTTTTAGTTGCATTGCTTATTATTATATAAAAAAATCTAAGTTATATCTAAAAGCAAAAAAAGTATTGTTCATAGGTATAACTAGTGGAGTAAAAGGATATTGTCTCTAGTGTCTTATTACAAAGAAGATTATTTTCAGCAGAGATGTGACTTTTGATGAATCAGCCATGTTGAAACAAAATATTTATAAAATGATAAGAAAACTAATGGTACTTTGCAGCAGGTAGAGTTTGAAAAGATTAAAGATGATCCAATTGGTATTGAAGAGACAAATAATGACCCAGGAATCTTTACAACAACAATATTTACAACAACAATATTCAATTACATATAGAAGGCCACGAAAAGAGATTCGTAGACCTGCTCGCTTTGTTGATATGGTAGCCTATGAACTTTCAGTTGTAGATGATAATGTTCCTTCCACTTACAGAGAAGTAATGTGTAACCATAAAAGTGTACAATGGAAACAAGCAATGGATGAAGAAATGTAATCGCTTTATCAAAATGAAACTTGAAAGTTGGTTATACTGCCTAAAGAAAATAAGGTAATTAGGTGCAAATAAGTATATGCAAAGAAAAAAGGATTTCTTCATAAAAATAAAATTTGATACAAGGCTAGATGGGTAGCAAAGGGGTACGCTTAAAAGGAAACTTCAACCCTAATGAAGAATTATAGCTAGTCAATGCACAAGAAGGTCATTATGGACAGTATGTGTATGGGTAACTAAGGAACAATAATATTATCCACATGGCCAATGATAGAGATAGAGCTATTTGAGGCTATGCAGTGTTGACTCCTCAAGCGATATATTCAGGAATAGTTGACTTGGAGTTCAAGTTGACAAATTCGAGCTCAAACTAATAATGTTTCAGATGTTGCAGACAATGGGACAATTCAATAAACTGCCATAAGAAGATCCTCATCTTCACCTTAACCTGTTTTTGGAAGTGAGTGATGTTTTTAAGATTGCAGGAGCATTGCAAGAAGCACTGAGATTCAAGCTCTTTCCATTTTCTCTAAGTGACCAAGTAAGAATATGGTTGAATTCTTTACTATCAAACTCCATAATATATGGAATGACTTATTTGATAAATTTTTGATGAAGTACTTCCCACTTACCAAGAATACAAAATTAAGGAATGAGATTACATCTTTCCATCTACTTGAAAATGAAAGCTTGTATGATGCATGGGAAAGATTCAAGGAGCTACTCAAGAGATGTCCTTATCACGGTATTCTTTGTTATATACAGTTGAAAACTTTCTATAATAGTCTCAACCTAAACAGTAGATTGATGGTAGATGTTTTAGCAAATGAAGCCTTACTATTTAAGTCTTACAATGAAGATTATGAAATTTTGGAGAGAATAGTGAACAAAAATTATCAATTGCCGTCAATTAGACAAGTTGCAACAAGAGGTGCTGCAAAAGTTCACAATGTAGACGCTTTGACAACATTATCTATCCAAGTAACTTCATTAATAACTATAGTGAAGGCTCTGACTATTGGTCTAGTAGCTATAAACCAAGTTGCTGAGGTCTCATGTGTTTATTGTGGAGAAAGGCATCAGGTTGATCATTGCCTTGGAAATTTAGCCTCAATCAACTATATAGGGAACTTTAACTGACAAAAACAGAACAATCCATATTCAAACACTTACAACCATAGATAGGGATAACATCCAAACTTCTTATGAAGTAACCAAAACTAACAGGCTGCAACAAATAGTGGGCAAAGTAAGCCTATTTAACCACCTGTATTTCACCAGCAAAATTAAAGGTAAAGTAACACCAGCAATGATCGACTCAGTTATCTTGAAACACTGATTAAGGAGTATATTATAAAAAAAGAAACAATTGTCAAAAGCCAAACTGTATCCTTAAGAAACCTAGAGAATCAGGTTGGATAGCTTACTATAACATTAAATAGCAGACCTTAGGGCAATTTACCCAGTAACACAAAGGATTCGAGAAGAGAACGAAAAGAGCATTGCAAAGTGATCAATTTAAAATCTAGAAATAATGTTCATATTCTAGTTAGTGTGCCAAAAAGAAGAGTTAAACCTACTCAAACCTAAGAGGCAACACTAATGGAAGAAGATCCACAACCTCTTATTATTCAACATACAGTGGAGAACAACCAAGCTATAGCGTATACAGAAAATGATGATCCAATACCTATTAGTGAAGATGCTGCAGCACTAACTATAGTAAACAATAGTAGGGCAAAAGAGAAGCAGTCTGTATAACTTGCTACAATATAACAGTTTAGGCATCCATCATAATTTCCACAAATATTCCAGAAGCAAAAACAAGACAACCAATTTAGTAAATTTTTAGAAGTGTTGAAGCAACTACATATTAACATTCCTTTTTTGGAAGCTCTAAAACAAATGCCAAAGTATGTGAAGTTCTTGAAGAATATTTTGGTAAGGAAAAGTAGGCTTGGAGAATTTGAAACAATTTCTCTAACAAAAGAGTGCAACCATATGCTTTAGAATAAGATACTGCAGAAATTAGAGAATTTAGGAAATTTTACAATCCCGTGTTCAATAGGAACGAAATATAGTGGCAAAACACTTTGTGATTTGGGAGTTTGTATTAATCTTATTCCACCGTTAGTCTTTAAGCAATTAGAAGTTGGAAAAGTGCAACCAACAACTGTGACCTTATAAAATATTGACAAATCTTATGCCTATTTAGAAGGTAAGATTGAAGATATATTAATGAAGGTGAATAAATTTATTTTTCCATTAGATTTTATAATGTTGGTCTTTGAGGCAGATAAAGAGGTACCAATCATTCTAAGAAGACCTTTCTTAGGCACAAGAATGACTCTAATTGATGTGCAAAAAGAGAAATTAACTATGCGGATTAATGGTAAACAAGTTACGTTCAATGTGTTAGATGGAATGAAGAGCCCCGATGAGATTGAAGATTGTAATTTTATTAGTGTTATGGATTTTATTGTAGCATAACAAGCAGACATTTGTTGTAGTAATAAAGAAATCAAACTTTAACATTTGAGGAACCTGAAGAGGAAGATATTGAAACAACTGACATAACATTGCTAAAAGAGAAGTAACCCTTTAAAGCAGACAAACACTTTAAACCTTTTGATTTTTTAAACAGTGAAGTGAAACCTTCTGCTCTTTCTATTCAGACACCACTTGTTTTAGAGTTAAAGCTTTTACCTTCACATTTAAAATATGCATATCTTAGTAACAATGACACTCCTCTTGTAATCATTTTATCTTCTTTGGATGTAAATCAGGAAAAGAGCTTACTAGATGTATTAGGGAGTTACAATAAGGCCATCGAATGGACCATGATTGATATAAAAAGAATTAGCCCTTTCATATATATGCACAAGATTCTGTTGAAAGATTGCTACAGCAACTTGATAGAGTAATAGACAAGACTGAATTCTGTCACGAAGAAAATTGTGAAGAAAGAGATCATCAAGTAGCTTGACGTTAAAATCATATACCCAATATCAAATAGCTCGTGGATAAGTCTAGTATAATGTATTAAAAAAAATATGGAATGATTGTTGTAGCAAATGAAAAGAATGAACTCATTCCTATTAGAACAGTCACCGATTGGAAAGTTTATATAGATTATAAAAAGTTAAACAAAGTAACAAGAAATGATCACTTTCCATTGCCTTTAATAAATTATAGATGTTAGATAGACTTGCTGGAAAAGAGTACTACTGTTTCTTTGACGGATACTTAGGCCACAATGAAATTACTATAGCACTAGAGGACTAGGAAAGGACAACATTTACATGTTCTTATGGAACCTTTACTTTTAGAAGGATGCCATTTGGCTTGTGCAGTGCTCCGACAATATTTCAGAAGTGTATGATGGTAGTTTTCTCTAATATGGTTGAGCAAACATTTGAGGTATTCATGGATGATTTTTCAGTCTTTAGAGAATTATATGATAGCTATTTGCACAATCTAGAAAATGTGCTTAAGAGATGTGAGGAGACAATTTAGTGTTAAATTAGGAAAAGTACTACTTCATAGTGTTAGAAGGGATAATCCTAGGTTATTGGGTCTCTATAAAGGAAATTGAGGTGAATAAGGTAAAAATAAAGGTGATTGATAAATTTCCACCATCTATTTCAATGAAGGACATAAAAGGCTTTTTAGGACATGTAGGGTTCTATAGAAACTTTGTTAAAGATTTTTCCAAAATAGCTAAACCCTTATGCATGTTGCTGGAGCATGACAAACCCTTCAATTTTGATAAGAATTGTTTAAAGGCCTTTGTTGAGTTAAAAAGAGCTCTTGTTATAGTACTAATTGTTGTAGCATTTGATTTGAGTATGATTTTTGAGTTGATGTGTAACTTCAGTGACCATTCTGTTAGAGCAGTGTTAGGGCAGAAGAAAAGTAAGATTTTTCACTCTATTTATTATGTCAGCAAAACCCTAACTGATGCAAAACTCAATTATAGCACTACTAAAAAAGAATTATCGACTGTTGTTTTTGCATTTGATAAATTCAAAACGTATTTGGTTGGCACTAAGGTGATTGTTTACACAGACCATTCAGCCATAAAGTATTTGATTTGTAAAAAAGATGCCAGAACAAGGCTGATTAGGTGGATTCTTTTGTTGCAAGAGTTTGACTTGGAGATCAAGAATAAAAAAAGGATGGAGAATCAAGTGGCTAACCATCTATCAAGATTAGAAGCAAATGCAAGCACTCTGACTATGTAGGAAGGACATCACAGAAACATTTTCGGATAAGCAATTGTTAATGCTACAACACTCACAAATACTGCGACAATTGGGACTTTCTTAGTATGTAGACTTTGCCAATTATTTAGTGAGTGGATTGTTACCACCTGATTTAAACTATTAGCAGAGGAATAAGTTTCTTCATGATAAAAAAGCTATTAGTGGAATAAGCCTTACTTGCACAAGTTGTGTTGAGACCATGTAAGGAGAAAATGTGTATCAGATGAAGAAATTTCAAGCATTTATAGTCTTGTCATGCTTACGAATTAGGTTATTACTAGCCTTTTATTTCTAAGAATACTTACGAATTTGTTAAATGCTGTGACTGGTGTCAAAAGGCAAGAAACATCTCTCAAAAGTATAAGATGCCGCTCACAAATATTTTAGAAGTGGAACTTTTGGATGTATAGGGAATAGACTTTATGGGACAATTCCCACCCTCTTTTGGCAATGTATACATTTTAGTTGTTGTGGATTACGTATCCAAGTGGGTGGAAGCCGTAGCATTACCAATAAATGATGCCAAAGCAATGGTGAAGTTCCTCTAGAAGAACATTTTCTCAAGATTTGGCATTTCACGAGCCATCATTAGTGATGAAAGAACTCATTTTTGCAACAAGATGTTTGTTGCAGCATTGGCTAGATATGCGATCAAGCATAAGATTGCTACAACATATTATCCACAAACTAGTGGTCAAGTAGATGTGTCTAACAGGGAGATAAAGAAGATTTTGGAGAAAGTCATGAATCTTAACAGAAAATATTAATCACTTAGATTGAATGACTCCTTATGGGCTTATCGAACAACTTACAAAATCTTACTTGGTATGTCCCTATATAGAATTGTCTACGATAAAGCTTATTATTTACCATTAGAGCTAAAGCACAAAACATATTGGGCAGTTAAGCAACTGAACATGGATATGATTGTTGTAGTAGAATAAAGAAAGCTACAACTTTGTAAGTTAGAAGAGCTACAGTTATTCTCCTATGAAAATGCAAGATAGAAGAGCTATAATTATTCTCTTATGAAAATGCAAGAATTTATAAGGAGAGAAAAAAACAATGGCATGATAAACGAATCCAACAACGGGAACTCATTCCAGGCAACCAAATCTTGCTTTACAACTCAATATTAAAACTTTTCCTTGGTAAATTAAAGTCTATATGGTCATGGCCCTTCAAGCTTATTGGAGTTTATCCACATGGAGTTGTTGACCTTCAAGATGAGAGCACAGGTCAAGAATTCAAGGTGAATGGGCATATGGTGAAGCATTACATAGGAGCTGCTATAAACCACCCAATGGAGGACCTATTCATAAGGGATCTAACTTAATAAATCAAGGATGGTCAGATTGAAAAAGCTAAAATAAAGCACTAATTGGGAGGCAACCCAATAGGGGAAGTTATTTCAAATTGTTTTAGTTTTGCATGTTTTAAATTTATCTTTTTGTCATGTTAATTTGGGCATCTAACCTCGTTTATTTTCTTTCTTTTATTTCTTTAAATGGCAGCGAGATTTTTAAATGAAAAAAAAAAAAAGAGAAAGGGGGCTAAGAAGTAAAAAGGAAATGCTGCAACATTGATTCAGCATGGCAGACAGAAGGTAATTCCTAAGCAAGTAATGCATTATTCATTATTATTGCATCAATAGATCAATCATTACATCACGATTTTTACAGTTGCAATCTTAGCTTTTGATTTTTAACCGTTGGAGAGGTTGAAACATTGATGTCAGCAAATCATAATTTGATACAAGAGAGATTATGCAATCCCTATATTACTGTGACACCTATTCTTTCCTTTTTAATTTGGGATTTGTTTCTAAAATTCAAAATTCTTTCCAAGTTTATCCAATTAATTACTTTCCTCTTTCTACATTTGCTTTAGCTATAAATTAAGGATTTACTGTGACTATTTCACTTTCACTATTTCTCTTGTTTGTTACTCTTGGCATAATTGCAATCACCTTTCACATTTTGTTTGTCTTCTCTTAGCATAATACTACTTACTGAGCATTACTGTAAAAATGGTGAAAATTAAATTATGCACCGCTAAATTGAAAGACCTAGCGTTCTTTCACAGCTATAGAGACAAGGACAAATTTGAACAATTCATTGAGTCGCACAAAATTTTGGAAGAAAAGGGCTTTATAATCTTAAAGCAGCCAATGAGAGTAATGAACAACATCTATACTACTGTAGCACAATAAGGATGGGTCAGGTTTTGTTCTCACTCACAAGACCTAGTTATCTCAATTGTCAAAGAGTTTTATTCTAACATGTTGCAGCAAGATCACCGCAGCATCTTCATGAGGCAAGTGTAGGTACCATTAGACTCTCAAGTTATTAATGCCTTTTTATGATTTTCCTACCACTATTGATTGTAAATATACAAAATTTGTTGAGAGAATGACGGTCAAGAAATAGGGGGAGGTTTTTAAAACCTTGATTGTACCGGGTAGTCAATGTATAAATGATGAAGAGCAAGTGGTTAGTAGGATAGATTTGAAACCCATTGCCAAAGTCTGGGTCAAATTCTTACAATCTAGGTTAATGCTAACCACCCAGACTACTACGGTTTTACAAGATAGACTCGTACTCCTTTATGTTATAGTCAAAGGGTTAGCCATAGATGTAGGGAAGATCACTGAGAAAGAAATAGACAGTACACAATGAGAAAAACAAAAATCAACTGCATTGCTATTCCCTTCTTTAATCACAGGTATATGTAAGGCCTCGGGAATGAAGTTTATAGAAAGTGATGAGAAAATAAAGAATGAAGGGTGACACGATTTAAAAGTGATTTCTAGCTCTCAAGTATAAGAGTGTCTTGTTATACTATATCTCAGTGAGTCCGAGGTTGATCCACAGAAAAGATTTAATTTGTTTATTTTATTTTATCTAAAAATAAAAATAAAAATTGAATCTATACAACTTAATTTAAGTGAAATTATAAAATTAAATTAGTTAGGGTTATGGATTGACTTTTAATAGTAAATAGAATTTAACAAATTCTTTTTACTATTTTTATTTAGATTTATTATCCAAAAGATTAATTGTATAAATTATCATTATTTTTCCATTAATTTTATTCTAGATTAAGTATTTATTGTGCCAAAATTTAATTTGTCTACAATAAATTAAAATACCATTTTACCATACCTTATAATAAGATTTAAGAATTTATTGTGCCAAACTCCATTATTTGTCTATAATAAATCAAAATTTCAAAATATAAAATATGTATAAAATTAAATAAAAAAGAATTTAATTTATATAATTAAAAATAGAATTTGATTAAATCATATTTATTCCTAAGAGTTTCACCTTACCTTAACTATTATTATTTAACTAAGCATAATTGAAATAAAAATAATTATTAAAATTAAATTACTTATAATTAAAAGGAATGAAAAAAATTAAAATTGAAAATAAAACTAAATTTATTTATAAAAACAATTATGCAAAATATTAAAACACACCTAGAAAATAAGATTACAAGGAAATTAAGAGAAATTGAGAAGAAGAGATATGTCCAAAACATAAAAGTGAGGCTTTATTTGTAGAAAAATACATTCATAATCTAGTGTTTTGTAGTTTATTATAAGCTTAATACATACGCTCCATACAACCATTAGATTAAGATCTAACAGTTGGTCAAACTTAAAAAGTCAACTTTACACATGGCATAATATGAAGCATCTAATTTTATCAAAGAACAGTTGAGATTTGATGGGTTAATAGGTGGATCGGATCGACCTAAATACAAAGGTTAGGATCCTCCAACTTGCTTCACCAACCATTGCCATGTGACACGATTGTGGCCATTGAATTATTAATGGTTTAAATTTAATCAAAATTAACAGTTATCCAGTGCATTTATATCTATTGAATTATGAAGGTTTTCAGACCTCAGAAATTCAAATTTGACATCTGTTTATTTGTTTGGTGCTTCGAATTATGTGAAATTAATATTTTACCTAATAAACACACAAAATCAAATATTTCAAAAAAAATTAGAAATTTACAATATGTTACATAATTACAAACATAAATTATAATATAAGTATAAAGTGACATTTTTATCCCTTAATAAACATAAAATTTTTAAAACTAATCAAAGGGTCGATTAAAGTGAGGATAGTTGATCATATAATTGTTAAAGAGTCCACAACTACAGCAACCCTAAAACGTTCTGCTACAACTAAGTTAGAGCAACCTTCAAGACTTTAAAGTATGCTACAAGAACTCAGTCCAATTGTGAATGTGTCCAAGCACAAATAAATATAAATCAGAAATTTTGGGCCTACTTACAATATCTGAAAGCACAAAAGTATCAATTCGTCCTGTATATAAGAAGCAAAGATGCAAACTACCCTAAGTCATTACTGCAGCAATTTAACTTTAGCACTATTGAGGAAGCTGCTTAAACAGAAGTGATTGAAGATGAAGGAGAATCCGAAGAGGAACAACAACTAGAGCCAGGGGAAGTAGAAGATGTTGAGGTAAAAGAGGAATCCGAAAATGGAGGGTAAGAAGTAGAGGAGAAGAAAGAGGAATAACAGAAAGAAGAAGAGGATAAAGATAAGGAACCCTCAAAGGTGACTCTCATAAGCAAAGAAAAAGAGAAAGTTGTGGATGAAGAGAAGTCTGAAACATAATGGGAAGAGAATGTGGATACAACTATAGAGGAAGTAATTAGCAGAGTTGTTATAATAAAAGAAGCGAAAGGCAACCTAAGAGACCTCATTTCAAACATCACTGCTGAGGAACCAGGGGAACAACACCTGTACAAGCTGCTACGCAGCCAGCACCAACAAAATCTCTAGTCCCAGCTCCCAGGGCATCCAAAAAATGCAAAAAGGCACAACCTTCTAGAGGTGCTACAATACCAGAAGAGTAAGAGCATAAGAAAAAAAGACAAACTCATCCTAACGCTATTGAAGTTACTGGAACGCCTTTAATTAGTCTAACTCAAAGTTAAAAAAAGAAACAACCAATTGCTGCACCTATAGGTTCACTTGAGGAACATTTACACAGTGCATTTAAAAAGAAGTGAACCTTTTCAACAAGTGTTGCAGCAAAACTTCCAACAACAAGGGAGTCCCCTTGTTAGCCAGTTTAATTTTTCAATTTCTAAACTTTTCTTTTGTTTATTTATATTCTCTTGTTTATGTTTTATTTCTTTTCTTTACACATATGCATTATTGTTGTTAAATTATTTTGTATGCATGTGTGGATACAACACATCTCAAGTTTAGAGGAGTATATGTGATGGTGTTATTAGATTATGAATGTATGTGTAATGGTGCTATATATGTAGCTTTGTCTATCAAGTAGTTTCTATAGGATTAGAAAATCGAATAAGGATGAATTGAGTGTTGAAATATAGAGTGAATGACTGCCAAGTAGAGACAATATATAGATCAAGGTTGAAATTTTATCTTGCAATTGCTTATGTCTAGTTTTGTGAGTTTACTGTAGCAAAACTAAGTGGAGTAATGTAGAGAATAGTAACATGTAGGTTAAAAATTAGCTCAAGTTCCGGGGGGAATCTGAAAAATTTTTAAAGGATTTCATAAATTATGCTAGATATTAAATAAAATTTTGCTCTAATGACTTAGTTGCTGAGTAATCAAGGCTGAGTATGTACCTTATATACAGACTTAAATTAAAAGGCAGCAAAAGTTATGAGCCTTGCTGTTGCATTGATATAAAAAAAATTATAGAATAAAAGGGTCCTATGTCTAGAATCCTAAGTAATCAGGTTTGTTCATAAGCTCCATATTCAACATTGAGTTAAAGGTGGCCAAAGATGAGATTAAGATATAACATCCTAGATGTTTTTACTACAACTACTTTGATATGTACATTGATCGAGTAATTATGTGTCATCATTACAAGTGCTAGACATTCATATGAAAAGTCAACATTACATTGAAGGGTATTTGGTTGAAAAAATAAATTTGACAAATGATGATTGTTGTAGCACATTTTCAATATGTTTTTATAACCATTGTTTCCTTTATAAGATGGCATTGTTTGTGCTATTTCATTTGTGAAGTACATCTGATGCTTGAGTGATGTTACAGCAACTTTGGAGCTTGATTTGAGTGCCATGCACACACCTTGGATAAAACAAGACTTAAGTCTAAAATTGGGACTACTATGAAAATTTGCATGTTTAAAAGTATAATTTGAGGGTTGGTGAATCCTACCAAGTGTGGTGGCAGAGTTAAGTGGTTTGTTGCATGATTACATGGTTGAGGTGTTTATGTTGTGTCATTATTTGAGGACAAGTAATGGTTTAAATTTGAGGGTATGATAACTTTATGAAATGAGAGTTATCATAATACTTTTAGACTTAAACCAATGTTGCTTAGAGAGTAGATTATATGTTTTCATTGCATTATTAGTGTATTTTGCATGAGCATTTAATTAAGTTTAATTTTTAATAAATTAATTTTGTTTTAGATTACTTGGTGCTCTGATTATATGTGAATTGTAGTTAACC
Source organism: Luvunga scandens (assembly GCA_030449905.1). NCBI lineage: Eukaryota > Viridiplantae > Streptophyta > Magnoliopsida > Sapindales > Rutaceae > Luvunga > Luvunga scandens. The sequence continues at coordinate 1,369,413 of JASUUG010001266.1, forward strand.
AAAAGTCTAAGTTTCATAGATGGAATGCTGTTGCAATAAGCTTACAAAGATGACGAAAGAGATGGCATAAGAGGAATTGGAACAAATCTGGAATAGTAAAGATGCTGTAGCCGATGTTGCAGTAATTCTATAGCAACTGCAGAGAAGATTTCACGTGAGATAATTAAAAGATTGCGATCCAAGATTTTCAAAAATGGAGGACACAGGGTCATGCACTTCTGGTTATCCTAATTTTATATTATAAAAGGAGTATGCATAAAAAGAAAGGAGGAGAGCCGTCATTAAAAAAAATACAAAGAAAAGCAGAAAGAAAACAAAGAAGAAAAGAGATTTGAGGGGCTGCAATCGAGAATTCAAGGAGAAAAAGAAGGAGTAATTGCAAGATCAAGCAAAACCTAATCTCTTATCTTTATTTTATTGTTTTCTTCTATTCATAGGGATGTATTTGATAGCTAAAATGATTCTAGTTGCTGTTTTATTTCAAATCATGAACTAATTTTGTTGTGGTTAAGTGATAAACAAACTTAATGTTTATTTGATTGATATATGTGTGTTGCTTTGAATTTGCTGCAGCATTTTATCTTGATTTTATTCATTGCAAATCTCTATTTCGGTTGACCACTAATTTAATGGATACTAGTTAGGAAGGTGCCTAAAAAAAACTGACTTAATGGAACAAATTAAGACAATACATAATTTTAGATTGAGTTTCCCAATTTGAGTTAATCTTGACTTGAATAGAGCCATGCTTGATCTAAAATTAGTAAAGAACTAGACATATAAGGCGATAAGAACTTAGAGCGTTTAATGATATATCATATATTAGTGTAACAATTGATTATTGTTATGTTACATATAAATATAAGAATCCAATAGGCAACAGCTGAGGATGCATGAGAGATTCTGCCCAGTGCTTTAGTAAATGCAGTAGCAACAAAATTTTAATTAGAAAAATAAGTCAATACTAATAAATGAGTTTAATCACTCAACTACTCTTCTCACATTGAATTTGTTCTAGAGTTTGGCTTAAGAATTTTCTGAGTTCATTTTTATTTCTTACATTTTTAATTTATTTAATTTATTAATTCATTAATTATTTTATCTTAATTTAGATTGAAATTGCACTGCTAGGATGGCTATAGCAAAACTAATAATATCAATTCTTGTAGAGACGATCTAAATACTCGTCAGTATATTACTTGTTATGTATACTTACACATTGACACATATACCATCAATAACATACACCACAAGGCTTGACATTTCACATGCAGTTGGTATAGTGAGCATGTATATACATAATCTTGGTAAAGGACATTGGCATGCTATGAAATTAATTCTACAATACATTCAGAAGACTGTCGATGTTAGTTTACTGTTTGAGCGAGATGATACACTTGGTCAAGGTGTGATTGGATACGTTGATTCTTATTATACTGGTGATTTAGACAAACGACCATCAACTATTGGATATGTATTTACTTTTGCTAGAGGACCAATCACTTGGAAGTCTACACAACAGTCTACAATTGCATTGCGGACCACTGGGTTGAGTACATGGCAATTACAAACGCTGTTAAAAATGCTATTTGGTTACAAGGCTTGTTTGAAGACTTGGGATTAGTGCAGGAGAACATTAATGTGTATTGCGATAGTTAAAGTGTTATTCACTTAACAAAAAACCAAGTTTATCATGCACGTACAAAGTATATCAACATATGGTTTTATTTTGTGCGGGAAATTATTGATGAAGGGAAGATTCTTCTTCAGAAAATTAAGATTGTAGAGAATCCTGCAGATATGTTGACCAAGGTGGTGACAACGATCAAGTTTGAGCATTATTTAAACTTGATCAATATTCTACAAGTTTAAAAACAATAGGAGAAGACAGATATTAAAGGATGGTTTTCGGCTCACATTTAGACAAATTTTCGCTGAGGCGGGGAATTGTCGAAAAGTCAGCCTTTTCGATGCCCACCAAAGCTGATTTTTCCATAGAATTTGGCTTGACTAATTGGAGGATTGTGGCACAAATATTTGACATATTGAAGCCATGCATGCATGAAGAATTGTGGCACAAATATTAATTAATATTTTCCTTCAATAGTATTAAAAATATTATAGTAAATGAGAATTTTTTGTTTTCTTAATTATAAATAAGTTGGCTTGATGTCTTAAATATGTCAAGGAGATAAAACAAAGTATGTAAATTTATAAAAGGGAAGTTATCTCCCAACCACTTCAAAATGATATTTTGCGAGGCCCAAAGAGTAAAATAATCTTTTATGTTAAATTATTTAGAGGATGGTAATAAAATTAACAGAAAAGTTGACTAATTAATATAAACTTGAAACTTAAATTGACTCTAAAATATTATTAGAAACTCATTGTGGCTACTTGCGCTTTTAATATTCTTTTTATAAAAAGGAAAAATTGAAATTTATTCTTTTTTCTTTTTCTTTTTAAATGACAGAATGTTTAGTACCGCTCAAATCAACTTTTTATTCTCTATCTCAAAGAACTTAGTAATCAACCAAATAAAATTACTTAAAAATCATTCGACCAAGAAATTTACTTGAATTTAGCATGATTTTAACAAATTGATAAAATTTTACACATAATTCAATAATAACTATTAATGAATATTCTCTTAATTAATAGTTTTAATAGTTTTTTAATAATTACTAGCTTACCAAGTAATCGAGGTTTTACTAACAAATGTAGATAAATAAATGCCAAACGCACAGTTGGGTAAAAACCGAAGGCCACGTCACGTTCACCTGCAATTCCACACAACTTTGGGATGAGAAAAGCCAAAGAAAGCACAGTAGCCAAAAGCCAAAGAAAAGGCGTTGACAAGACTCAAGTATGAAGTATTAGCTAGCTAACAATTATCATTTATTAAGTGGTCGAATCGGCATTCAAAGGTATCGGTTTCCGTACAAAGACTTGAGTTCATTATTGGGTTTGCTCATGAAAGTTAAAAAAAGTATCTTTCTCAACAGTAAATCTCCTACTTCTCCAACAAGTTAACCTTTCTTCTCAGCCAAATTATTTATGCACTGCCCGTAGTTTGTCATGGTAACATCAAATCGCTATAAAATTTTGATATATTCTTAATGTCCCTTTTAATTTTAAAATTATATTAATTAATTATTTTTATATGAATAAATAATTATTTATTTTAAAATATATTAAAAAATTATTTTATTAAATAATATTTGAGAAAATAAAAATATTATAATTACAAGAATATCTATGACTTTAATAAAATAAATGAGTCCTCATAAATTTAATAAAACAACTAAATCTTAAAATCTAAAATGTTAGTTTTTTATTATTTTAAATTTATTTAAAAATTATCATGTTAATTTTTTATAATTATAATTTTATTTAATTTTTGTAATTAAATTAACCATAGAGAAGTTTCTTCATTTTAATTATAGGGAAGTTTACAATAATTATAGGGAGCTTTTCTCTTCAAGTTAATTTTTGTAAACTTTCCTAAACTTAATTAATTACAAAAATTAGATGAAATTATAATTACAAAAATTGACATGATAATTTTTAAATGAAATTATAATTATAGAAAATTAACATATGCATTTTTAGATTTATTTGTTTTATTAAATTCATGGGTGTTCTTGTAATTATAACATTTTTAGTTTTTAAAATTTTGTAAAAAAAATAATATTTTTAATTTATTTAGGGTAAAATAATCATTTATTAGTGTCAGAGTAGTTGATTGATATAAATTTTAAAACAAAAGTATTATAAAGAACATATTAAAATTTATGATAGTTAGATATACATATGACAAAATAAAAATAATTCAGAGATAATTCCCTTCTCCTTGTAAGTAAACTGTTAAAAGCCTCATTTAGGTATTTTCAATTGTTTTGTTTTATTTGATTCGATTGCAAATTGAGTTGAGTAGCTCTTGCTTTTCATTTTTACGTTTTTTAAATTAATCGTCAATAGCATTATGCGCAATGCCGAGGCTAACAATCAGCCAAACACACGTTAAATAGCTGGCAACACAATTCATGTATGCAACTCATTGCTTCAAGCAGATCATATCACATTTTATACCAACAAATATTTAATAATTCCCACTGTATACAGAATTTTTAATTTTAGTGCCTTGTTGAGAAAATTACTCCATAAACGGGATAAACTCCTCAATATTCCAAAACTAAACCTTATTATATCTTGATTCTTTATGCACTTCGCCCTTTACTTTTATTATTATTTTTTATTTTCAATCTTATTCTTCTCTGCTCTCTTCTGCATTCTTTCAATTCCAATCCCCGAACTATAGTCCGTAACGGCTGAAAAATTCAAAAGCAAAGTATATATAAAAAAAAATTCGGTTAAAGACGGATTTTATGTGTCTATTAAAGCTCAACAACAATTATAATACCATTAAACAAAATTGAAAATTTGACAGTGTAAATTGAACAGCATCTATTTTTAGAGAAGTTGAAAGGACTCTAAATGAAATACAGGGGAAAAAAAAGAAAGAAAAGCTTTTAAATTTTCTTGCTTCTGGATACAAGCATGAAATGAAAGTGACATTGAAAAAGAAAGGCGAAGAAAAGGATATGAAACAAAAGAAAAATTGACAAGACTTTGTAAATAAAGAGTTTCATTTAAAAGCAATGAACAGCCCAGTAATGTAGGCATACAAAAATCATGGGCTTAAAAGTTAAAACCCACGGAAATCTCAAAATACTTATTTTGCCATATTATTACCATCATTCGAAAGTAAAATTGCCGCTTAAATAATAAATATGAACTTGATCCCATAAATTTTAACTCAATATTCTTAATAGACGAATCAATATTATTCATTACACTTCTTATGTTTTGCATTACAAGTGTTAAAATTATTAAAGATTCATTAGAGAACTTAAAGAAAATAAGGCAAGTCAACTTCTCATAACGCCTTATCACAATAAAAAATTTTAATATTTGAGTTTCAACTTGATAAATTTGTAAACATTAATGATCCATTTGAGATGACATTTGAGAGTCCCAAAAGTCATTTTAAAAAATTAAAAGTTAATTTTGATGTTTGGTAGATTTATTAAAAAATCACTTTTAGTAAAATCATTTTATCTTAGATCAGATTTTGAAAAGTAGGAAATTAGTAACTTTTTAAAATTTAATTTTGAGATTCAATTTTATATTTAATACAATTTTATGTATATCCATATATATTATAAAAATCTAAAATTGTCTTATTAATTAAAAATAAAATAATTAAATTTGAAGAGATTATTATCATTGCCAATTATATTGAGATAAAAAATTAAAAAAATAATAATATAAAAATATTAATTTTAGTCATCAATTATTATATATATACAATAAAAAAATATTTTACATACATATTTATAAATTTATAAATTAATTTTATTTAATATTATGTTATCATAATTATATATTTTAACAACAGTTTAACAATAAGATTTATCAAATGCATATGATTGCTTTTAAAATCCACAATATTTTTAAAAATAAATTTAACTAAATATTTAATTAATTTTCTTTACAGTTAATTATTTCTATGATATAGATAGTAGTAATTATTTTAAAAATTACAATGTTATGAAACTGATCCTAAGTAAATTAATTCGATTGCCACATAAGTACTCAAGTCCTCAAAAAAGTTTAATTACCCATAAAACAAAAAAAAAGTAGAATAAAAACCTGTAGAGATTAATGGTAGAGCTAATATTAATATTCTATTATTTAATAGAGCAGTGGGTTTTTTTCGTGGGATCATAAATAGATCCCACCTTAAGACTCACTTAAATTATATTTTTTAAAAAAAAGGTTGGTCTCATAATAAGGAGGCCCATAATTCTATTAAAAAATTATAAATAACTTTTATGAACTAAGGTGATAGTATTAATCGATACAAATTTTTCTCAAGTATAAGCGGGTTGGGATCTGACCTTTAGGAGTGTCGTATGATAATGCAAAGTCTTTCACTCCTCTCGAAGTAATTAAAAGCACTGGCTACGTTTTCTCCTTCTCTTCCAATTATGAAAGGTTAATTCCAACTTCGGGAAGAAGGAAGAAGTGGTACAGTAATATTGACGCATCGTGTCAACCAATTAAAACTCGAACTTTAAATTCGATCATATCAATACTATTTACCATGTTCGTAGGAAATGTCCCAAACAACGGAGTTGATGAAGGACAAAAGAAAAATAAAAGTCTATCGTTGATAAGAGACTATATTAAAAAGTTTTAGCCTGTTTATCCCCAATAAATAACTTTTTATTTATTAATTAATATTTCCTTAATTAGTAATTTTTTTAATAATTACAAGTGTATTAAGTAATCGAGGCTTTACTAACAATTTATTGGATAAATAAATACCAAATTCTCAGTTAGGTAATGTGTTTTTGGCTCTCTGTGCTTTCTTTTTAGCTTTTCTTTTCCCAAGATTGTGTGGAATTACAGTGGAAAAGGAAAGCATTGACGAAGACTCAAAATAAGAAACCATTGGCTAGCTAACGATTATCACTTTTAAAGTGGTCCAATTAGCATTCAAAGGTATCTGTTCCGGTACAAAGACTTGGCTTTAAAAATTAACAAAAGGATCTTCATCAAAAGTAAATTTTTCTACTTCTCCAACAAGTTAACCTTTCTCCTTACAAGTAAACTTCCACTCCGCTGGCAGAAGGCCCATTTGCGGGTCTCCTTATATTACGTTTGCTGTATATTACAGTCATAACTTTTGAAATCCTTAAAAAAGTTAATAATTATAAAAAATGTTAAAACGTTTTAAAATTTTATTTTAAACCCCAAACTAAAACCAGCCTATATTGTAATCATTTTTTTAATTTTTTTTTGAAGTTTTTTGTTTATATTTATAGTAAATTTAATACTAAATTTTTATTTTATTTAATTAAATTTCTAACTTGTTTAGTCTTATATTTATTAAGTTTTTATTCATTATATTGATGATTTCTAACTTTAATATATCATAATCTTCAAGGTTGAAGTCTTTTATTAATTGTTTAACTTCATTAAATTCTTTACTCATTTGATCTCCTAACTTTTTAATTTTTTTTTATTTTTTTATTGAAATTATTAATTTTAAATATTTCGTTTTTATTTTCTATATTATTTAATGATAAATTTAGGTTTCCTAATTTATTTAATAAATATAGTGAAATTTAATTTAATTAATTATTTTTTCGCATGTCTAAATTATTGATCAAATCAAATGATTGAAATCTTTTGTAAGAAAATCCTCTTTATGTATAGATAGAATGTGGTAACTTATTAGTTTTTATATTTTGTGAAATTATTAGAGGTTTTCTTAATTTATTCATTGTATCATCTTTCTAATAATTCATTAGATTCATAAGATATTTATAACATATAACATCTCTTATAATTCAAGATGCTAAATTTAAATTACAATATATATATATATAGTTTATGTCTTAAGAGAAATAAGAAATTATAAATGTAGATGTAAATATATATTAAAAATTTGTAAATCCTCATAAATATGATAATCATTTAGATTTTTATAAAAATATAGTAAAAACTTTAAAAAAATTTAAAAATAGATGTAGAAGAGATAGACATCGAAATCATTTAATTATACAAAATTAATTAGGACTTACTTGAAAAAATATATAAATATGTGATTAAAATAAAATTTTTTATAAATAATTATTACACCAATACTTAGTTTTGTGTTAAAACTATTATCATCCATTAGATTAAGAAATATAAAAATCTAATGGCCCATGTGTAGTTAATGTTTGTTACAACAAATGTAACATAAGGAGACCCCCCATTTGCATACTTTCACTTGTTTTGTTTAATTTGATTCGATTGCAAATTGAGTTGAGTAGCTCTTGCTTTTCATTTTTACATTTTCCAAATTAATCGACAATGGCGTTATATGCAATGCGAAGCTAACAATCGGCAAAACTGATGTAAGACATTATTTTAAAAATTTTAAAATTTTAAAATTTTATTATTTTAGAATTTTTTATTTTAATTAAAGTCAATTAAAGTATAAAATTTAGTTAACATAGCAAAATATTTTTTATTTCCATTATAATTATGATTTAGTTTCTCTTTATAAATTAACTTAAGACAGTGAGTTTCTTCTATTATAAATAGAGAGGTTTTATCATTATTTTAAGAACTTTTTCAAAGTCAATTATTCTATAAATTTTTATTAAGAAACTGATTTTCTGTATAGGAAAATTCTATAATGCCGTAATGAAAATTACGGCATCAATACCGTGATAGACATAAATATTATAAATTACACATAAAACTAGTAAATTTAAAGTAAAACTAGTAAATTCATATAAGATTATTAATTATTTAAAAAATTACCATTGTTTCTATAAAATTTTAGTGAAAAATATTTTATTAATTTATACAAAAATATTTTCTTTAATTAAACAAAAAAATTATATTGAAAAAAAGTGGAATAAGTTTTTATTAATTTGGTTACCATAATTCTATATTTATTCTAGGGCATTTGTATACTTTTTTTTCCATTTTCTACAATGACATCTATTTATTACACATGTTAATTAAGCACAATTATTTATCTTTGTGTGGATCAAGTAAAAATAAAATAAAAAAATATTCTTATATTACTAGACACATATATGATATATCAATAAAATTAGATCTAATTTTGACTCTTATGCATACTTTATGTAGTCTCAAACTTTTACTTGTATTTGAAAACCATTTAGGGTTGTTGAGGAAGTATAGAAAGATATAAAATAACCTCATCTTATAACAACTATGAAAGATATTAAAATAATATTTTTTTCAAAATCTGATGTTGAGCACAAATTTCATTTTTAATAAAATATCACATGTATCAGATAAATATAAAACTAACATTATTCAATTTAAATAAAAAACCAATAAATATAAAAGATAATAAACATTATAATGAGTTTTTATTTTACAATTATGAACTTTTTTTTAGCAGTAACTCTTATATCAATTTACTTATTTTACCTTTTATTCTTAAATTTTAGGCATAATCTACAAACTTTATATTTTATTTTGCACTTAATGTTAATTTACGAGTTTTATGTTATATTTGTAAGTTTTTGTTTTCTTTACTAATAGTACATTAATTTACTAATTTTATATTAATTTACTCATTTTACCTTCTATTTACAAGTCTTTTGTTTCATTTTCAAAATTTATGTTTTATTTTACAGTTAGTGTTGACTTACTAGTTTTATGTTACATTTGCAAGTTTTTGTTTTGTTTACCAATAATACATTAATTTACTAGTTTATATTAATTTACTTATTTTACCTTCCATTTACAATTATTATGTTCCATTTCCAAAATTTATGTTTTATTTTGCACTTAATGTTGATTTACGAGTTTTATGTTATATTTGCAAGTTTTTATTTTATTTACTAATAGTACATTAATTTACTAGTTTTATATTAATTTACTCGTTTTACCTTCTATTTACAAGTCTTTTGTTTTATTTTCAAAATTTATGTTTTATTTTACAATTAATGTTAATTTACTGGTTTTAACTTATATTTGCAAGTTTTTATTTTGTTTACTAATAATAGGTCAATTTACTAGTCTTATATTAATTTAGTTGTTTTATTTTCCATTTACAAATTTTATGTTTAATTTCTAAAATTTATGTTTTATTTTACACTTGATGTTGATTTATGAGTTTTATGTTATATTTACAAGTTTTTGTTTGATTTACTAATAATATATCAATTTACTAGTTTTATATTAATTTACTAGTTTTACCTTCCATTTACAAGTCTTATGTTTAATTTCTAAAATTTATGTTTTATTTTACAGTTAATGTTGATTTACAATTTTTATGTTAAATTAGCAAGTTTTTTATTTATTTACTAATAATACATCAATTTACTAGTTTTATATTAATTTACTAGTTTTACCTTCCATTTACAAGTCTTATGTTTAATTTCTAAAATTTATGTTTTATTTTACAGTTAATGTTGATTTACAATTTTTATGTTAAATTTACAAGTTTTATGTTTTATTTACATAATTTATGTTTAATTACGACATTGATACCGTAACTTTAATCACGGCGTCATATCACGGCGTCATAGAATGACCATTTCTGTATATTCTTTACAATTCCGTTTTGTCAAAAACACACGTTAAATAGCTGGTAACACAATTCATGTATGCAATTCATTGCTTTAAGCAAATCATATTACATTTTACACCAACAAATATTTAATAATACCCACTATAAATAGAATTTTTAATTTTATTACTTTGTTAAGAAATAAACGGGATAAACTCCTCAATATTCCAAAACTAAACCTTATTACATCTTCATGCACTTTGCGCTTTACTTTTGTTATTATTTTTTTATTTTCAATTTTATTCTTCTCTCCTCTCTTCTCCATTCTTTCAATTCCAATCTCCGAACTGTAGTCTATCAAAAATATATTTCTTGTTCAGTATTTTTATATTTTGGATTTTTGATTAATTCTATGAATCAGTTTACGAAAGATAAAAATAAATGTTATGCTCAAAATGAACATTAATCCCGTTACAAATTGTTACTCCATATTACCATATACAATCGTACTAAGTTATCTATTATAATTATAAAATAATATGTAATTATTGGAAAATTTTATAATGCCGTAATGAAAATTACTACATCAATGTGTGATAGACATAAATATTATAAATTACATATAGAATTAGTAAATACAAAGTAAAACAAGTAAATTATTTAATTTCCTCTAAAATTTTACTTTAAATATTCTTATTAAATGTTATACTAATACAACCTTTGAGTCTATTAAAAAACAGTAATAAAAAGATTTTAAATAAAAATTTTGGAATTGCTAAAAAGTTCAAAACCAAAGTAATAAAATAAAAAATCGGTTAAAGTTGGATTTTATGTGTCTATTTAAGCTCAACAACAATTATAACACCATTAAAAATTGAAAATTTTGACAATTTAAATTGAAACATTATCTATTTTTAGAGAAGTATTGAAAGGATTGACAATGAAATACAGGAAAAAAAATGAACGAAAAGCTCTTAAATTTTCTTGCTACTGTGACATTGAAAAAGAGATGTGATGAAAAGTATATGAAATAAAATAAAAATTAAAAATAGTTTGTTGATAAAGAGCTTCATTTTTTTTTAATACTAGTTACACACCAGATTACTGAATTACATCAGATATTTACAAACTGTTATGATAACAGACATATACATTAATATTTACAATCAGATATACAACTAGGACTTACAATATTACATGATAGTTTATGAAGTGTTTGGCCAGACAAATAACTCTCGCATACGAGGGATATTTCTGCTCCACTTGCATTGCACAAGAGAAAAAAATTTACAAATTTACTCCACAATCATGCTTAATTGGAAGTTGAGTCTGTGGGAACTCGAACCCATTATCTCATGGTTGTGAGAGTATGGATAAAGAGCTTCATTTAAAAACACTAAACAACCACTATGTAGACATACAAAAATGATGGCCTTAAAATCTACTAAAATCTCAAATACCTATTTTTCTCTATAAATTCATTACCATAATTCAAAAATAAAATTGCCGCTTAAATTTGAACTTAATCCCATAAATTTTACTCAATATCCTTATTAGATAATCAACATTTGCTCATTACATTTCTTATGTTTTGCATTATACATGTTAAAATTATTAAAGATTCATTAGAGCGCTCAAGAAAAGAGATGAGTCGATGTCCCAGAGAACATCTTGCCATTTTCATATTTTGCACGTCTTATTACACTGCACGAGTCAACTTGTACAATAGGAGTCAACTTCTCATAAAGCCTTATCACAGTCAATAATATTAATATTTGAGTTTCAACTTGATAAATTGTCCTGTTTAAATCTCAAAAGTAATTTTTAAAAACTAAAAGAAAGGAAGGAATAGTTTTTTAAAATCTAATTTTGAGAATCAGTTTTATATTTAATACAATTTTATATATAACCTTACATAAATTATAAAATTTTAAAGCTATCCTTATTAATTAAGAAATAAAATAATTAAATTTGAAGAGATTATTATTATTGTCAATATATTGAAAAAAATAAAATATTAATAATATAAAAATATTAATTTTAGTTATCAATTATTATATATACACAATAAAAAAGATATTTTATATAAATATATGTAAATATGTAAATAAAATTTATGTAATATTATATCTATTTTAGTCATTTACATTTAACAATAATTTAACAATAAGATTTACAAAATATATATGTTGTTTTTAAAATCCATAATACTTTTAAAAATAAATTTTATTGAACATTTAATTGTCACAATAGATTATTTTTACATTACAACTAATAATAATTATTTTAAAAATTATAGTGTAGTACTCAGATAGTAACAGAGCTATAAGAGCATTACCCAAGATTGAAGGTGAAGAGTAACCAAATAGTATATAACTATTTTGATCGACCTTGATACTTTTAATTCTAAGCAAGCAACTTCAAGCCAAATCAATACAAATCAAGAAAGTAAGAAATTTGATTAAACATAGCAATCAACTCACGCACACAGAAGAGCAGACTGATTGCGTGGTTCAGTTATGTTGTTAGCATAACCTACATCCACGAGACAAGCCACAAGAAGGAGTATTATTCACGATTCAAGTCAAGATTATAGAGCTTTTTCTAAGATGAATGCAAGAACAAATGTTACACTTTTCTCTCTCAAAAATCTCTCTAGAAAACCCTCAATTTTTTCTATCCAAACTGCCTTAACAATCAACGTATGTATCAACTGATACACAACCCTATTTTTACAGATTGGAGCTATGTTTATAGTGACTTGTAATCAATTTGATTCCCCCTCTCATATGAATTCCCACGTGCTTCACTTAAACTAGCTTAAAATGTTGCTATTTGATGTCGTTTTAAACTATAAGTTGTGCACATGACCAGCTTGTGACTTCTTGAAGCATTTGTATCCAATTTAAAATGCTATCCTTTAATGCTCTAAGATTTGAATTCATCAATTAGGTCCATATATAGTACTATCAAACTGATCCTAAGTAAGTTAATTTAGTCGCCATATACACACTAAAAAGTCCTCAAAGTTACAATGTTTAATTGCCTATAAAATAAAACAAAAAAAGAGTAGTATGATAAAAATTTATGTAAATTAATGGTGGAATCGACTATTGATATGTATTTGGCAAAATAATGAGTCTTTTTATGGGATCATAAGTGGGTCTTACCTTAGCATTCACTTAACTTATATTAACAAAATGTGGGTCTCATAATAGGACTCACAACTCTATTAAAAAATGTAAATAGCTTATATAAATTGAAGTGATAGATTAAATTCTCCAGTAGGGAATTTACTTTGGGGCTATAGTACGATAATGCAAAGTCTTTCACGCTTCTCAAAGTAATAAAAACATAGCTCATTTTTGAAAAATTTATAAAAATAACCAAAAAACTTTTATGATTTTCAAATTTAGCCCACTAATTTTTTTTTTATCATAACTAGCCAAACATTTTATTATTAGACCAAATTATCCTCGTTACTTTCAATAAATTTTCAAACACATACCACTTAATAATTTCCAGCAAAATTAAAAGCTCTTAAACCTCAACAACTTAACAAACCTTCATCACTCTCAATAAATCAACAGCTTCCATCAAACAAGTATTGCATAATTGAAGATACAATCATCAATTGGAAAGCTTCTTAAGGTTATGAAATTTTAGCTAAGCAACCCAAGAGGGGGTGAATTGGGTTTTTAAAACTTAAGCAAATAAAACTACACAAAAATTTAAACTAATGCCTTAATAAAATAAAAACAATAAATTTAAAAATGCTTGAAATTAAAAGGATAAAAGAAGAGAGATCAAACAAGTGAGTTTTTACGTGGTTTGGTAAAACTGGCCGATGTCTACGCCTCCAAGCACACCAAGTTGAGGATTTCACTATCCGAGCTTCCAAGGCTTCAAGTTCTTACAATTGACTTCAAAGGTGTCAATAAACCTTAACAAATAGTGTTTTACTCATTCACACATTTCCCCAAGTGTTTCCCACACTTATACTCAAACAAATTTGATAATAAATTTAAAGATTACAACAAATACTCTCTATTAGAGTAGATATACAAATGGTTGCTCAATAATAACTCAATGTTTGAAGATTTGCAAAATAGAAGCTAAAGAAATATTGTATGAATTGATTTCAGCTTTAAAAACTTATTAGATTTGATTTTGATTTGAGTTTATAAAAATTTGATAAGCAAACTATCCATTATTGACATTTAAAGAATAGCTGGTTAGCCGCTTATACTTTTGTGGCAAGTTATAGTTACAAATTTGACTCCAAACTTTAAAATTTTACCCTAAGCAGTTAGCTGCTAATTCTCAGCTGGCTAGCTGCTTACTTTCTGTCTTCTAGGCATATTTTTAATATTTATAATTTGACCTTAAAATTTTTAAAAATTAAAATATAGTCTAATACTTTTAAAAATTATATTATGGCCTAAAATATTTTATATTTTTTGCAAATAGGTCCAAGTACAAAATTTAAAACAATACTTGTTGAAATCAAAGATGGCAAAACTTTTTCATTTTAATCCATATCTTGAAAAATGACCCAATTTCATAAAAATACTTAGCTTATGATTATAAAACCTTTAGTTTATGAAAAACAATGATTTATTAAACAAAATCTTGAACTTTTCAAATGTTAAATCGTACATACATTAAATCATACCGACTTTTACAAAATTTGTAGTAATAAAGTTCTCGATTGAGCTGTTATCCATTGAATGTCTTGAGCTCAATTTCACTTGATTCACTTGAATTAATTTTGCTCTTAAAAAACTAGTAAAATTGTGAAATATAATAATACATAATTGTTATCATCAAAATTACAATTTGTATGGCCCTTTAGGCTAATAGGTTAGTGTTCTTATATAATATAATTTTTTTATATATTAAGTTTAGCAAATAAATTTGAAATTAAAGTAAGCTTTGTTGCAAATGTTATTATTTTTCATTCATAAAACAATAAGAACCATAAAGTATTTAGTTTGAGTTGAGAAAAGAAAAGAAAATATTCAAAACATAAAAACTCGAGCAAAAATCGAAGCCCAGAACAAGTGAGACAGGCTAATTTGGTGATTGCACAGTCCACAACGACACGCTTTAAGACCCATTGTTCTTTGGAATCATGTAAATGACGTATTCAAGTAACGAGAGGTTCAAATGAGCAGAATGTTCCTTGGGTTGTAAAAAGAGTTAACAATAAACACACTTGTTCCAATGAGGCATTGTCTAGTGGTCTCCATAAAGTAAGAAGTTAGGTTGTTGGTCACCTTATCACAGATAAATTTATCCAGGATAAACGGATATACACTCCGAATAACATTAGAACAGACATGCAGCAGGAATACGGTGTCCAATTAACGTATTAGCAAGCATATCGGGCCAAAGAAGTTGGTCTTGAAATAGTATGTGGGAACCCTAGAGAATCATACAACTTACTCCCTAAATACTCTTATATTTTAATCAAAGCAAATAAGGGTACAGTTACTCACCTTGAGCGGGATGGAAATGATAATTTCTTATACTACTTTATAGTGCTTGGATATTTCATCAAGAGTTTTATGCAGTACATCAGGCCGGTGATTGCTATAGACGGTACTCATCTAAAGGGGTTATATCGTGGAAGCATGTTCGTGTCAATATGTCTAGATGGTAATAATCAACTGTATCTGTTAGCCATTGGGATCATGGATTCGAAAAACAATGATGCTTGGGAATAGTTTATGACGAAGTTACATAGAGTGATTAGCAATAGGACAGAGTTAGTAATTATTTCTAATCGATGCACTACCATCAAGAGAGCCGTTTTGAAAGTATTTCGGACTATTGCTCATGACATTTGTTTCTTCCATATCAAAGGTAACATTAAGTCAAAATTCAAGATGTTTAAATCTCTTTGGGAAGAATTTGAACCTGCCTTTATTAATGCAGCAAAAGTATATGGACATGAAGAATTTAAAAAACAACTTAAAGGGTTGTGGATGCTCCACTCGGGTCTGGTTGATTACTTAGAGAATAATATAGGTACATGTAATTGGGAAATGTTTGAGTTTGAAGGCAAGAAGTACAACATACTTACCATGAATATCGCGAAGAACGTGAATTGTTTTATAAGGGAACTGCAAAAATTTCCTGTTACTCATCTTGTTAATCATTTTAGAAAAACCTTGCAGCAATGGTTTTATGATAGGAAAATTGTGGCTGAATCAATGAGTACTCAACTAACAATATAGGCAGACGAGATAGTCGGTAAGAGGAAAATTTTGGCTAAAACAATGACCGTTCGTCCTATGTCTCAGTAACGATTCCATGTTTTGGGTGGTGGTATAAAGGAAGGGATAGTCGACATACAAAGCAAGACTTACTCCTGTATAGTATTCCAACTCGATCAACTTATCTGTGTGCACGCAATTGCTGCTTGTCTAATAGTCCAAATGGATTACATAAGTCTTTGTTTTAATTATTACTTAAAGAATCATTGGTCATGGCATATACACAACCAGTAGGCCGGTTGGCGACATGGTAGATTAGGACATTCCAGCAGAAATCCAAGAAATTAAGATTAACCCATTAATTAAAGCACCATCACTTGGTCGTCATCGAGAGCTCAAGATACCTTCTATTGGTTATGATGTAAATCAGAGGACTATGAGATGCAAGCGGTGTAATGAATTGGGCCATAACCGCTAGAGATGTAAGAATCTCATTGTATCAAATCCAAACTAATTGTTTCATTCAAACTAATTATGTATTTTCAACTCTTTTTTTTTTGTGTTTAACAATTATATGTAATGAAGTATTTTATTTTGTGTATAATTGCATATTAACTCGTAAAATACATTGAGAATTACTTATGTCTAAACCTATCATTGTAACAAAAATTTACATCTATTAGAATATACTATAGCCACACATCAACATTTGAAATACTACAATGGCTTACAATTCAATATTGCCATTAAATATATCCACAGTAATTTTCTTCTTGAAGTATTGCCCATGGCTACTATCAAAATCAAGTTTGCGTCAAAACATCAAATACATTGTAAACATCAACATAAAAATGTTGTAATCACCACTTCCAGGCTCTTGTTGTGGCACATCTTTAATGATTCTTATTTTCCAAAAGCTGGCATGCTGTGGCTTAGGTCAGCTATTGTAGAATCCAACATCTTGAAGCCATTGAGGGAAGATGACTTTAAGTTGCTTGAATTGATGTAAGTACGTTTTGTTGTCACGAAGTCCCACAACGAGTCGTAAATTCGTATCCTCTTCGTGTGAAGGTCTGCTCGAACTAGTACTCAATGATTACCACCTAAATTCACAGGAATAAATATCTGTAAAAAAAAATAAATATTTATCATATTTTATATGCCTAAAACTCATTAAAAAAATATAGTCCACAAGATTGAGTAACAATACAAACTACATCAATGTCCATGAATCGTTTCGACATTATATCTTTCTACCCATCAATATAGCTTTTTAAGTTGTTGCTATATCGTAATGAATGGACATCACCATCACCATTGTTCCATAACTACTTCTAAAACACCTAGTACATATATTATATGAGGATTAACAAATTAGCAAGACTTTGAGACATTATAAGATAGGAAATTAAAATAAATGATTAATTAGATCGTAAATTCATTACCTAGAAAAATGTGTCCGTATGCGTAAACCGCTAAGATAAGGCATTTGGATACTGCCTTTGCTTCTTATTGATCAAGCAAAAATATGCATGAATATGTTGTGGATGAATAGAAACAAGTCAATTTATAACTGCATTTTGTACAGAATGTAATATGAACAACAGTTCAATATTTTGACCATTAAGAATATTAACCTCGTCACCAATCCACTCCATTAAAGCATTACCTAAAAGTATTTCAAAGAATTGCTTAGACTGTTGGATGAGAAGATCCACAATAATCATGCCAACAAACCACTTATCAAACTCCTCAGATAGTCTCGGATCTTCAAGGCCCCTCAGTAGATTTATATCCACACTTGTGCTTTCATCAATCTCACGGTCCATTATTTCGAGTAAAGAAAGAGGCCTAACGTTCTTAACTCTCTTGAAAGGAGGAATAAAGTAAGGACTACTAAAGACATGTGATGGTCTATACGGATATCAAAACTTACTTACACCAGGAGGCACCTTCGTGAGGATCTGCACACTGTCATCACTTATGAATCCATGGAAACTATATAACGACATGGGAGTTTAATCATCATGGTTGCCAGCATCAATGTACGCACCGTAGTCATCCGGGACCTGTCATTTCGTGAATTACAGAATATTAAACTAATATTGTATTTTAAACTAATATCGTATTTTAAATTAAAAGAACATAATTATTACTTGTGAAACTTGCTTGCCACATACGACCATCCCATGGAAGAATCACCATATGAGCGCTTAGAAGAACCATCACTAAACGAAGCCATAAATCTCATGACTGCTTCTCTATATTGTTGTTGTTCTCTTTGCTCAGCCTGAAACTCTGACCTCAGTTCATCAATGGAACATTCAATCTTGTCCATCCATTGAATGAAATAATCATAACAAAACTTTGTCGTCGCCTATTACAATGAAACAAAAAAAATAATAAGAGAGCGTGGAAATCAAATATATGTGGAAAAAAATTGATCTTTTACAATAAAAATTAACTTCTGAATTCAATGTGTCGTCATAATCACGTGCGGATTCATAATATTCGTCAGTAGGAAGCCCATCCTCAACGGGATTCTACTGCACTAGTGTTAAGTTCCTTCACTTTTCTCTTTATAATTAGTGGCGCGTTGGTTGAAGGTTGATGCTGCACAAAGTAACATACAAAATGAGTAAATACCAAGCCAAAAACTCTCGAGTTTTGATTATCTTTTACATTATGTTATGATGCAGTAAGGGATACCCACATCACGATGTAGTAAGGATACATGGCACGTAATCCTCCACACTCTTCTAATATTTTGACGTTTTTTCCTTTGCGTCCGAATTAATAGTTTGTAAAATATTTTCCTACTGTAAATAATACCACATTTTAAGTTGGTATAATTATCTAGTAGAGCGTAATATGAAAAGTAGTTATATACATACATTAACCATTATATATTGCTTATAAGACGAGAGTTGTCATTCAAATATAAATAAACCTTAGCAAAGTTTATCTTGGAATATGCCATGGGTTTCCACTGTACGATCCAAGAAATTTTTTTTCTAGTTTTCACAACCCATTCTGTTGGCAGTCCTCCAATCGCCTAAAAAATCCATGCATACATTAAGAAAAGATATAAAATCATAAAATGTGTCATTAAATATTCATTACTACAAAACAAAGCTTAAAAAAATTTTTCTCCACATACGTGCACTCCATACCTAAAGTTGTAAACATTGTATTTTTCAATGTTATGCTTTGGTTTGTCTTCACAAGCCTTCTTAAATTTCTCGACTTTTCCATTCAATGCATTGTCAACACTGTCGTATATCGTTTTCCACGACAAACGACCCCACGGACGACTTCAAAAGTGATCAATCTCATTAACCTCATTAAGCAACGAGAAATTAATTTGACAATGATCTTTTCTTCCATTGAGTACTCTATCTACAAAGTAAAACAGAGTGATCTTAAATGCATCGGTGTCATCTATATCCTCAAAGTCTAACTCCATAATCTTCTTTCAAACTGTCCAAGATTGATCTTGTGAAACAAACTGCCGAAATACTTGTTAAGCAACCTGTGCACCGTCTTTTGCTTTTTCAGTATGACATCTTTGCCATAACAAAGTCTCATTACTAGGTACCATTCTCCAACCAATAAGCATATCAAATTCTCACTGATTTGAAACCACATTTCATCTTTTTTGTTACATTCCCTATGGAACACTTGCCTAAGCAACATATTGTGCACAATTACGCCATCGAAAAGATACCTTTAGCATTCTAGAGAATGCCCAAATATGTCATCCTTCAACAATTTCAACTGCCATTTTGTTAATTTATCTCATATGACTTTTACAATTGTATCTAATTTATACATATTTGTGATACATCCAAAGAAGTGATGGCTATAAGGTATTTTCATGATGCATAGTTCATTTATCAATCTAGGTGGATTATGCTTTGCTATTTTCGAATTTGCCATTTATCTATTACAGAAAACAAAATTAAACTGTTATATTACAAAATTATATGTTAATAAATTCACAATATTAACAACACAAAAAATTTAAAGAAAAAAAATCCAATCATGTGGTGTGACAGGGTGCTGGTCACACCAACAGGCACATTGCCTCTTAGTGCAACAGGCTTCTATTGCCGTTCTCCATCGAGCAACAGGCTCCTGCACAAGCCTAAGCTGCGTGCAATGGGTGCCTGTCATGAGCGCGAGCCTCTCTGACATCGGGCTAGCGCTGCATTTTTTCCTCGACCACTAAATTTACTCTCCATCAAACTCGGTATACAACAACAATGCACACAACTTAACAAATTCCCCATCACACCTTCATTGTACAAAAACTAAACATAAACTATCTAAATAGAATTTCATCAAACAGCTAATGTGCATTAGTTATAACTCATCATTCTAACTAATTTTTTTTCATTACACCACTCTAACAACCTAAAATCACCTACAATCATAATCAAATTTACTCAAATCATTATGGAATGTTGAAATTTGCTTACCTAGGGTTTGGGCTTTTTTTAATTTCTTTGATCCGTTACCGATTTGAATAGATTAAGGTGGATTCAAGCAAGTTTTGGATGAATCATGGTTGTTGTTGTCGCCGTTGCTGTCGCAGGTCACCGGTCATCTTTCTCCGTTCACGAGCAAAAATTTTGAGTGTGGTTAGTGAGCGCTTGAGTGTGGAAATGGGAAAGCTAATTTGGGGTAAAAAAATTAGTTTTGGCTATTTATGATATGAAAATATTGGAGTGGTTAAGATTGAAAAATGATAATTTTTTTGGTTATTTTAGTAAATTTCCCCTCATTTTTCTCCTTCTCTTCCAATCAATGTCAATTCCTTCACCCTTCTTCACGAAGGAAGAAGTAATACAGCAGTGTTGACACATCGTGTGAACCCGCTGTAGCTTGATCACATCAATACTATTTACCACGTTCATTGGGAGCATCCCAAACAATGGAGTTAATGAATAACGAAAGGAAAAAAAATTAAAACTAACTTTAGTAAACACTATATTACAAAGTTTTTTTAAGTTCTTTTAATCTCCCATTACTGCTAGATAAATTGACATATTTTAATTTACTTCTATACTATTGAAATCAATGGGTTTCTATTTACCTTTCAAAATATTACAATGAATGAGGATAGCATTGATGAAATTATTCATCAAATTTTTTGTTTTATTAATTATAAATAGAGTTGGCTTGATGTCTTAAACGTGTCGGAAGATAAATTGAAGTATGTTAATTTATGAAAAGGAAATTATCTCCTAACTATCTCAAGAATATCAAAAGTACAAGTAGTCTCCACTAGTTTTTGATAATATCTTAAAATCATCTCAAGTATTAGTTTTATATCAATCAACTATTTTTCTATTCACTCCATCAACTACCATTAAAGGATAAAAGATAAAAGATTAGTTTACCCCTAAATTCATTTAAAAAGGTAAAACGATGTTTTAGGAGGCTCAAGGGGTAAAATAGACTTTTATCTTAAATTCTTTAATGATAACTAATGAATTTAATGGAAAAGTAGTTTATTGATATAAAACTAAAACTTAAAATAGCTTGAAGATATTATTAAAAATCATAGTGATTATTTGCACTTTCAATAGTCGTTAAATGGTTAGGAGATAATTTCTCTTTATAAAAGGAAGACATCCAAATTTTTTCTTTTTATTTTTTTTAAATGATAGAGTTTTCAACAAAATCCAAATCAATTTTTTACTTATCTTCTTCAAGATTTAAACTTGAGGGACCAACCAAATGAAGTTGATAAAAAATCATTCAACCAGAAAATTTACATTATTTTAGAATGGCTTTAACTTATAAAATTTTACTCAGAATTCAATAATAACTGCCTAATATACTCCTACAACAATCTTGATAAATTAATACTTGGGGCCAACATGCTAAAATTAATTTGATTAATTAATATTCTCCTAATGAATCATTTTTTTAATAATTACAAGTGTATTAAGTAATCAAGGCTTCACTTACAGTTTATTAGATACATAAATACCAAACAAGTACCAAATGCACAGTTGGGTAAAAACTTGAGGCCACCAAATACGAACAGCCAGTTCGTCTTCTGCTTTCCCGTTGTAATTCCACACAACTTTTCGAAATACCAAAGCTAAAGAAAAAGCATTGACGAAGACTCGAATATGAACTGTTTGCTTTTTTCCAAAAAAAAAAAAAAAGAGCTATTTTCTAGCGAGCATTATTAGGTGGTCGAATCAGCATTCAAAGGTATGTGTTCCCGTACAAACACTTGACTTTTTTTTGGGTCTACTCATAAAAATTAATAAAAATATCTTTATCAATAATAAATTGTTCTACTTCTCCAACAAGTTAACCTTTCTCCTTATAAGCAAACTTCCACTTCACTGGCAGAAGCCTCATTCGCGTACTTTTACTTGTTTTGTGCAATTTGATTCAATTGCAAATTGATTAAGTAGCTCTTGCTTTCCTTTGTTACGTTTTTGAAATCAATCAACAATGGCATTATACGCAATGCCGACGCCGAGAGAGCACATAGAGGAGATAAGGAAAGAGAAGTTCTTGATAGGAAGTGAAAAGGTGCATCGAATTCTTGAGGAGTTTCATGGAACTGTGGAGCTTCTTTCTGATGAACTCTATGCCAAGGATGTTCACTTTTTTATGGAGCTCATTCAGGTCAGTTGCATTTCATACTCTGCATTTATTTATTTTTTTCTTATTTTTAATTCGATGAAATGACAGCAACACTTCTGGCGAGATGAGAGATTCTCTTGTTTTATTTTTTAAAAATACTTGGACAATTATATTTTTTTTACTATAGTGACCAACTTTATTTCTTTTGACGTAACTATCTGCAATAGGACTCTACATAATCATTACTAAAAATTATGAAATCTACATGACTATTTTGCCAAACGCTGCTGTTATTTTTCATCTTCTTTTCAATTTCGCACTTTGGCAATGTATGTGAAGACGATGAATACCTAACCGATAGCTCTATTATTTGATATGTGCTAGAGATTTTTGAATGGGGATGAATATGTTTAATCATTATCAGTACATTCTTTTAAATAAAATTCTAGTTCATCATAGACATCAATTTTGAAATTAGTGTCTTTTTTTTTTTTTTTTTGCAAGAGCAGTTAGTCACTTATATACCTGGTGATTTTTTTCAAGTAGTTTTACTCATTTATCATTTTAGTTCAAATCTTGAGGAGATTGAGGCTAAAAAATTGATTTGCACTTACCTTAGCTTTCAATCTATAATTATAAATATTTACCAAATATTTTATAGTTGTGGCCTAAAAACTAAAGCTACTAGGAAGGAATACCAAAAAGTACCTTATCTTTGATTAGGAATTAGTACTTTTGTCTTTATAATTATGGCCTAGTTAATTTCACCTCTTTATTGTATAAATACCTTTAAATTAGAGTCGGATGAGATGGAGTCCATGCTAATTTTTTTATTAATACTTTCTAGAGAGAAATTTCTTTACTTTGTCTTGATGCAAAAAAACAGAAATAACAAAATAGAAGCGACATCTCTATTAATTAGTAAAGTCCCTCTGCTTTTTGCTTCTGATAAATAATAGTGAAGTCCACTCATAGATAAACAGAGCTTGAGTTAACAAATGTCTGTATAATGGAAAAAAGATTATGCCCAAAAAAAAAAAAGAAAATCTATTGTGTGATATAATCACTTTCAAGTTTTAATTTCAATAGGGTAATTAAATTTAAAAATGAAATCTTATTTTTGGTTGCTTATTTTTAAATTCAATGGTCAACTCTTATTTGGTTGCTTTAGGGATTGTCTCTGAATTATAATTTGCAAATCAAATATAAATTTTTGAATCTTTAAAATAAAATCTAATTATATTATTGGAAAGTTTTTAAAAATTTAAAAATTTAAATCTTTTAAAATGGATAATCCATTATCTTTTGCATGAGACAAAAGTTTGTTTTGTGATGCTAGTAACCATTTTATTCCCCTAATTATGCTGTCCCTTAAATATGATCATCCTGTGATCATCATGTAGTTATAGTTCCATTTTGACTCCCAAAAAAATATGAAGAAATTTTCTTCGAAGAAAGTGTACATCCTTGCATTATTATTATTATTATTATTTATTTATCTAATTCTTTGAGCTAAATGAAGTGTTAAAAATTTATGATTAGGATTTTAGTACTCGACAAATTGGGACGATGAAGAAAAAATTAACTTGAATGTCATTTCATTTTCTTCAAAGAAACATTATTATTATTATTATTATTATTTATCTAATTCTTTAAGCTAAATGAAGTGTTAAACTTTATGATCATGATTCTAGTACTTGATTTTGGCTTTGCTTCTTTATTTACATACATATGTTCAAGATTGATGTTAGAGTTGAGTAAACTTACTTGACAGAATGCTGAAGACAATGAGTACCGGGAGGGCGTGGATCCATCACTTGAGTTTGTGATAACTTCTCGTGATATAACAGGCACTGGAGCTCCTGCCACATTGCTCATGTTCAACAATGAGATTGGCTTTTCTGCTAAGAATATTGAGTCCATCTGCAGTTTTGCTAAGTCCACCAAGAAAGGCAACAGAAAACGTGGCTACATTGGTGAAAAAGGTACTTATTATGCACATTGTCTATTCCATAACTGCGGTCCTGACATACCTTCTTTTTTTTTCATTTAACTCTGAAACTGGAAACTTGCAGGTATTGGGTTTAAGAGTGTATTTCTGGTTACTTCTCGGCCTTACATATTCAGTAACGGCTACCAAATAAGGTTCAATGAAGAACCTTGCTCCGACTGCGGCCTTGGCTATGCAGTTCCTGAATGGGTTGAGGAGAATCCATCTCTTTCTGACATTCAGAAAGTATATGGTTTGAGCTCTACACTTCCTGCTACAACACTAATCTTGCCATTGAAGCGTGAGAAGGTCCACGCTGTGAAGCAGGAACTCTCAAGGATTCATCCCGAAGTTCTGTTATTCTTATCAAAGATTAAGCATCTTTCTGTCAGGGAGCAGACTGATGATCCCAGGCTCAATACTGTCAATAGAATAGCTATCAACACCGAGACAGAATGTAAGACAAGGAAGAATATTGACGCTGAGTCATATACTCTAGAGCTCTCTGCAAATGGTGACCAGTTTGATAAGGAGTGCAGGTACCATATGTGGAGGCAAAAGTTTCCTGTCAAGCACGAAAATAAGTCCAAGAGAAGAATGGATATAGAGGAGTGGGTGATCACATTGGCGTTTCCTAACGGTGAGCGTGTCCAGAGAGGAACATCTTCTCCTGGCGTCTACGCGTTTCTACCAACAGAGATGGTTACAAATTTTCCATTTATAATCCAAGCTGATTTCCTTCTATCATCTTCGAGGGAAACAATACGGTTGGATGACAAATGGAACCAAGGGATTCTCAACTGCGTGCCCTCTGCCTTTGTTGAAGCATTAGTTACATTGGTGACAATGACCGATGCTCAGGCTCCGGTAGCTAGTTTGCTTTGGATGTTCAGCTTCTTGCCTGTCAACAGCTCTCCCTATCCAGAGTTGAATGCTGTAAGAGAATCAATTAGAGAGAAGCTTATTGAAAAAGACATTGTTCCGAGTGAGTCTGGCACGGATCAGAATTTCTTCTACAAACCCGGCAAAGTGGGAAGGCTGATGCCCCGTTTTTGGAACGTTTTGGAGAAGGCAAAAGAAGAAAAGGTGAGCTTGAAAAATCTGTCTCACCATGGAATAATAGTTTTGAATTCTTCATTTGACAAAGAAAAGTATGATCCGGTACTGAATTTCTTGGGTGTGGAACAAGTCAACAGTGAGTGGTATTCAAAGTACATCCAAAGCTCTAATCTTGCATTGGGAGTATCCGAGGATGTTTACTTGGAGCTTCTTCTTTTCCTAGCTGAAAATTGGTCTTCCACATTCAGGAATTCCAGTATTGGCGATATACCCTTGATAAAATATGTGGATTTGGATGGGCATGTGGCTTTGTGCAGTATTAATGCATCTGCCAAGTCTCACAGGACAGTGTGTTTATCGCATCAGCAGTCTTGGTTGATTGATTGGAATAGAGAATTCAGATGCGTGGCCAATCGTTATTTTATGCCATTGAGCACATATGATGCTGTTCGATCATCTCCTAAGAAGGACGTGGTATTGGAATGGCTGCAAGACCAGGTGAAGGTTGTTATCATGACTGTGAATGAGTATGCAGATATACTTATTAAACATCTCACTCATGACCGGAGGCTTTCTGTTGCATATGCTCACTTCTTGTATCACTCCTTCGCGCAAAAATATCTGTCATCAGGGGAAGTTAATTACTTGTGTGGGCTTATGCCACTTGTGGATAATTATGGGCATGTGCAGACATGTAGGTATGGTGTTCTTGTACCTGCAAACCAAAGCAAATGGGCGGAATTGATTGTTTCAAACCCATGGAGTCAAGAAGGCTACGTTGAATTGGGGGAAGATTACTTGCGTCCTGGAAATTTTGCTGGGCAAAGTACACCTGCAGAGCAGTTCATGGATTTCCTGAAGACTCATCTTGAAGCTTCTGATATTCCAGATATATCTCCTCCTAATGCTGGGTTTCCAACTGTCTCTGGCCCACTCACCAAGCAAAATGCATTCTTGCTATTGGATTGGATTAAAAGGCTGAAGTATAAGGGAATTCGCATCCCACAGAAGTTCTTGACATGCATCAAGGAAGGCAACTGGCTGAAAATTACTATGAATGGCTACTCTGGTTATAAACCACCATCACAGTCTTTTTTCCCTCATTCGTCATGGGGAGACATTCTACAGAATGGATCGGTGCTTGTTGATATTCCCCTGGTTGACAAGAGATTTTATGGTGAAAGCATAAACAATTTCCTGGAAGAGCTGAAGACTATTGGAGTCATGTTTGAATTTGCGCAAGCCTGTGAGTTCATTGGAAATCGTCTTATGTGTCAGGCAGAATCGTCCAATGTTACCAGAGACAATGTGTTTTCAATACTTAATTTTATTAGATTTCTAAGGGGAAAGTGTCTTCCACCGGATAGGTTCATTGAGAGCATTAAAGATGGATGTTGGCTGAAGACACCCCAGGGTTACAGGTCACCGGGGAGATCTGTTTTAAATGATCAGGAGTGGAAAACTGCTTCAGAAATTAGTGACATACCCTTCATTGATCAGAACTACTATGGTCAAGAAATCCTTTCCTTCAATGTGGAGCTCCAGCTGCTCGGCGTTCTAGTTGGTTTCGATCAAAACTACCAGCTCGTTATTGGCAACTTGAAATCGCCATCATGCCTACACTATCTCTCAGCTGATGCTGTTCATTTGATACTGGCATGCATTCGCCGATCAGGATCATCTGACAAACTTGTTAGAGCACTTGGAAATACCAAATGCTTGAAGACAAATGCTGGATTTAAGTCTCCAGGTGAATGTTTTCTATGTGATCCTGAATGGGGTTGTCTTTTAGAGGTTTTCAATTGTTTCCCAATGATTGATGAAACATTCTATGGAAGCACCATTGTCTCTTCGAAATGGGAGTTGCGGCAATTAGGTGTTGTGGTGGATTTTGAGAAGGGAGTTGAAGCATTTGTTAGCCATTTTAAGCAGCAAGCCTCTTCATCTTTAATTACGAAAGACCATGTTTTGTTATTTCTGTCATGTTACAGACGGCTCAGTGGAATGCGTTGGAAATTTCCTGATGAATTTAAGCGCTGTATCAGTGAGGTGAAATGGCTAAGGACTCGGCATGGTGATAGTCGGATTGGTGATTATAGATCTCCAAGGGACTGCATCCTGTTTGGTCCGGATTGGGAATCTATTTCTCCAATTACTCTACTACCTTTCATTGATGACAGTGACCGCTTCTACAGCGATGCCATTCATGAATACAGAAAGGAGCTGAAGAGTATGGGAACTGCTGTAACATTTGCTGATGGTGTGAAGTTTGTAGCTGATTGCCTTCGTATTCCCTCAAATCCCAGCAACATCTCTCCTGCAAATGTATTTTCACTACTGAAATGCATCCGGATGTTGCAAGAAAAGAACATCCCGTTACCTGAGTCTTTTACAAGGCAAGTTTCCCAAAAATGGTTGAAGACACATGTTGGTGACGGTTATAGTAGCCCAAATCAGTGCTTGTTGTTTGATAAGCAATGGGAATCATATTTGAAGGAGACAGATGGGCCTTTCATTGACGAAGAGTTTTATGGTTCTGAAATAAAATCCTATCAAAGAGAGCTCAGAGCAATAGGAGTCACTGTTGATACAGGAAGAGGTTGTGCATTGCTTGCGTGCCACCTCGATTACCACACTGACTTTGCCGCTATAGTTAGAATTTATGATTATCTGGCTACGTTCAAGTGGGAGCCTGATGATGAAGCTGCAGCAAGGATTTGGATCCCGGGTGGATGGGAGAGAGGACAGTGGGCAAGCCCTGAAGAATGTGTGTTACATGACAAGGATGGTCTATTCAGTTCACGGTTGAATGTGTTGGATAAACACTATTACGCAGAGTTACTGTGCTTCTTCTCAAGTGCTTTTATGGTTAAATCCAATCCTTCGATTGATGATTATTGCAAGCTTTGGAAGGATTGGGAGAGTTCAGGACACAAGCTGTCTAATGCCGAATGTTGTGCATTTTGGTGTTGTGCTGTTAAGCAGTGTAGTTCAAAGAAAGCAGAAGAGCTTGCTGAGAGCTTGGTAAAGCTGCCTGTTAATTCAGGCTCGGATGAGATTCTGTTGCTCGATAAGCGGGATGTCTTCATTGCTGACGACCTTCAGCTGAAGGATGTTTTTGAAGATTCTTCTCACTCACTATTTGTCTGGTATCCAAAACTGAGCTTGCCTGCTTTGCCTCGGACTAAGTTGCTGGGATTATACAGCAAGATTGGTGTTCGCAAAATTTCAGAATCTGTACAGAAGGAAGAATTATCGTTCGGGGAAGGAGCGGAACTCAAGCAAGTAAATCAGCAGGATTTTCGCATCGGCAAGGTGCTAGTTAAACTCATCCTGGGTTATCTAGCTGATCCCTCTATTCCATTGGAAGCAGAAAAGAGGCATGATGCCGTCAAATGTCTGCTGAACCTGACCATTCTGGAGACTGTAGAACCAATCGCTGTAAGGTACAGTTTATCTTTATCATCGGGGAAAATTGTTCGTGAGCCGGCTAGCCAAATGATTCGTTGGGAGAAAGAGAGTGGAAAGCTTCTTGCGCAGAAGATTGACAGGTCTGGTGGGTGCAAATATCTCATCAAATATGCAACACAATTTGCAGAAATCATATCCAAGGGAGTGCTGTGGGACAGAGAAGACCATGCAAATGCACTTGCTGAGCTGATTAAGTTGGCTTTCCTAGTAGATTTTGATGAAGAAGAAGTCGATTTTCTTATGAAGCACAAGAATATGCAGATTTTCATGGAGGATGAGGAGTTCCTTTCTGCTGCTTTCCCTTCTGAGTAGGTGATATGGATACTGCTCTATGCCTTTCTTTTATCTTATTTGGTGTGTACTTTTTATCTTTTTTTAATATAATATATTATGGTGTGTGCTTTTTTAAATGAACGTGCAAGAATGGATCAGTTGCTAATTGCTGATCCAAATTAGTTTAAAACTTCCCGGTATTGTAATTTTATTTTGTGCTTTTTCAAGACATCTATTGGCACTGCATGTTTCTTTACGGGTCTTGCCTTATCTCTGTTGCTTCCTTTCTTCTCTCTCCATGTGCATCAAAATCCAACAATGGCTATATCATAAAATTGATCTTAAAGGTCTCAAGTTTATTATTGTCAAATGTTGAGTCATCCAACATGTCAACACCCATTTCTTATTCATCCCACATCATCACCTGATGGAAAGGCCTCTTGCTGACAAGTTATTGGTGGCGAGTGGTTCAATTAAGCATTTTGTCGAGCACTCGATTCATTGTATCAAACACCTGATTCTTGTCTAACAATGTGTTGTGTAGCTCAATATCTTTTACCAGCCAGTAAGGATCCTGTGCTAACCAACCTTACAGACTCTGTAATGGGAGTTGGTTTTGACCGCTCAAGGCCTAAAAAACAACTCAGCATGCCACGTCAACCTGCTCCTCACTACATTAACTGATTTTTGAATTCATTCATTAATTAACACTTTATAATAATGTTGTTGTTTTATATTATTTTAATTAATATTGGTTTATAATAATTACTAAATATCTGCATCGGCCTCATTACTACCAGTAACCATTGGTCGCCTTCTTCTGGTACAGCTAAGTCATTTAAAAACTTTACAATATATATTTGTTTGTTTAATGCTATCTTTGCTGCATCCTGTCTAATTCTTAGAATTAGATGTGTTAGAAGTGGATATTTTCTTTTTGGAAGAAGAGCAAATTTCTACTTTTGCAAGCTCATACCATCCTTTTCTCAATATTGGTCCTTGTATTTTCTAGTTACCGTGATGCTTAATGTCTAGTGTGTGACATTTATCTTGTAGTGCAATGATCTGACTGTACAATTCTATGTTAGTACTTTTTAATGCAATTATTTTTTGTCTACGAACTTCAACTCCACTGCCTAAATAATATCGTGTGCCATTAAGTTTTCTAGCTGTGTCTACCACGACTTTACAATGATCACAAAAGTGTATATCTCCAGTTGTCCTAGCCCATTGGTGCCTTTGTCTAATTGCTATTTTCAAGAACAAATGGAATGGGCCTTCTCGTTGCAACAAAGGCATTGAGTTCCTTTTCTTGTAGGGACCTATTTACACTCAGTTCTTTACTTTAATAAACAAGGCTGCTTCAGTGCTTCAAACCCTCGCTAGAAGGACGATCGGAAAGATTCTCTATGATACTGCTTGAATAACGGATAATCGGCCTTAAAGAGAAAGCAAAGCTTTAGCAACAGTCGGAGTTACAACTTCTACTTACGCCAGCACCTGACGAGCGATGAAGGTCGCAGACATCTAGGGATGAATTGATATCACTGCACCTGTCTGTGCGGGCGACCCTTAATAATGCTAAAATACATATCTAGTCTCAAGCTACAATAGGCATATTAGAATACTAAATTTAAGACCTTTTTTTCTTTAAATATGGTAGAATTCAATAAATAGATATATATATATATATATATATATATATATATATATATATATATATATATATATATATATATATATATATATATATATATATATATATATATATATATATATATATATAATATTCAGTTTGATAGTTAGCTTCTAATTCTTCTTCCACTTTTGGTAAATTAAAAAGTAATCTCTCACATTCCATACAGAAGAAGAAAGAAGAAATTAGATTGACGCCACATATTTATCCTCAAAAATCAAATTTTGATTGCGCCCCAACTATGACCATATTTAATGTATAAAATATATATTCTAATATTCTCTACGAGTGATATCTATTGGGGTATATTTTGGCATGTAATGTGTTGGAGTATGTGTTTTACTAATTACTCTCCGTCATTAGAAAAATTATTCTAATAAATTAATTTATCAATGGGAAACCTTTTATAATAATTATGGTTTTGAAATCTCACTCGTTTTGTTTTTATGTTATTAAAATATGCTAGAACAAATTAAATCTGTTAGATACTTTTATTCGTGAATGTCTTTATTATAAGTATGAAAATGTGGTCAATAAAAATATTATTATAAAATAGAAGTTATGTCTTGTGTCTTACGGGCAAAACGAATTTCATGTAATGTAAAAACAAGAAGAAATTTCTTGTAGTTTATGGCTCGATTATTATCAAATATTTATTAGGCTATTTATAATATTGTTGAGCAATTATACGGTGGTCAAAATGGGTATATTTTGTTGTTTTATCGGGTACTAATTCGGATGAGATCGTTTATACTCCATCGTATGAAAATAAATATATTTTGTTAAAAAAAATATATGATTTTTTATTTTTATTTTAAGTTTGGCATTTTGTGGACAATCAAGCCGCTTATTTGTGTTTATGAATTTATTTTGGCTTTTGATGATTTTACACCGCAACTATCAACTTGTTTCCAAACATCCAAGTCTGTGGGACCTCATTGAAATTAAAAGCAAAGATTTTACCTTAGTGTGACAACCCTAAAATTTGCCCTGTGGTGATATACTTATTTGTCCCATTAAATCCTTCACAACTGAGAGCTTTCTTTGTTTGAGAGTTTTCCTTGCCTATGATATTGATGTCTCTCTATAAGCACAACACGAGGGTGTCCCTACAAAAGAGACTTGGATGCTCTTGTTAGTTTGTGTTCAGTTAATTTTTAGTGAATTCTGATAGATTGTTTTGGTTCTCTTAACTTGGTCAGGAAATGGGTAAAAGGCTCTTTCTAAATTTTTTAGCCCTTTTTTAATGAATGAAAAATTAGACTTAGCTGGTGTTTGTTTTTCTATTTGAAATCTGAATAGACCTAAATTAATTTGAATTTTGAATACACCTCAATGTTTGAATATGAATAATATGTTTATTTTTTTTATCTGAATCTCTAAAAATGAGTATTAAGTTGTTTATTTTTTTAATTTAAAAATCTAAAAATATATACTTTTATATTTGTACCCTTATTAAATTTAAATGTCAAATAAATAATATACTAAATACCATAATATTTTAATATTTATAAGTAAAATTATATTCAAGTGAATACATAATGATTTTAGAATTATAATATATAAAATACTATAAATTTCAAATTTTATCACTAATTCTCAATAATAATACATAATATAAGGAAAAAAAAAACTAACAAGATGCTTGAAATAGTTGATTTACCATTTCATTTTGAAGTTGTCACATGTAAAGATAAGATTATATAGGGTAAACGTGGGTGAGTTTTGGAATAGGCATGAAAAATAAATTATAAAATAATGATATTTTTTATATTAGAAATTAATTGACTTAATTCAGATTCCTCCATTTAGTAAAAAGTAGAAAAAAATAGCTTCTTTTATTAAGTCAAAATTATCTGAAAAATCCCATTAAGTTATAAAAACAAACACCTCTAATTAACTTAATTAATTAAGTTAAGTCACTTTAAGTTATTAAGTTAAAAAATAAACACCACCTTAGTGTGAGATTTTGATTTTTAGATCTAAATCTACTCAGTCTAAATTTTGTAATTTATAATCCAATATTATATCTATAATTAAATTTTATTTTACGTTATCTTTTATATGTGATTTTGTTGGTAATTACGTGTCGCCAGCCAATAGTTACAATTTTGAATCAATTTTATACCTTGATTTTGAACTTCATATGATTGTCATCATGATTTTTAAATGGCCACATGTTGAGTTTCAATTAAATCTAGATTCGGAGTGTTTTCATTTATCGTCGGGTGTATTTTAAAATACTTATCGACACGTGATGCAATCTAAGTGCCCATATATTTTGTATTTTAAAATACTTATCGACACGTCTTGTGATGACAAATATAAATAAAATTAAGTCATTTATATTTTATTTCTCTCTTTAATTTTATTTTTCTTGCACAATATAATTTTTTTATTATCATTAAAATAATTGATTTGTGTACTTAAGCAAAAATAAAATATAAACCAACAATTTAATTAAGATACGGCGTAGTGGAAAAATAAATTAAATAAAATTTTATCTCATTGCTAATAATTTTTTAGTCTCAAAATAATTCTAAACAAAATTTTATATTTTGATTTATAAAATATTCATTATTTTTATAATACTTTTCTTTTAGATTTTTTTCTTTGACTTAACAAAGAAAGTTTGAAGAGAGAAATACAAATATTAAGATTGAAAAAGTAAAAAAATTATTAAAAATTAAAAAATTTATAAATAAAAAGAATATTCATTAAGATAAAAAGAACATTTTTAGTATTAAATGCGATTAGAATTTTTTTTAGACTTTTTACCATTAACAGAAAATCCTAATATTTAATCTCAATCTAATAAACTCTCGCATCTCGCAAGTAACGAGTCATACTAATTATCAGTCGAACAGCGACAATAACAGATCAGATGTCATATGTTATGTTGTGCTCATAACATATAGTCGATGTTCGGCGTAGAGAGACGAATTGGGAATATGCTTTTAACAGTGTCGAACTAAAAACACTGGCTCCTTTTGCTCTTTCTTCCAATAATGCAAATTTGATTTCTTCATCGTTAAGGGAGAGTAGTTTAATGTTGATAGGTCGTGTGAACTAATTAGAACTCGAACTTAAAAATGGAGCACAAAATTCAGATTAATGATATTCATGACGTTTATTGGAGATATTTCAAATAACAGAGTTGATAAAAAAATAAAGGAAAGATCAAATAAAGACTATATAACAAAGATTTCAAAGTCGATTAAGGTTAATTTTCGAGACGAAATTATGTTCCAACTGGAGTGTACTGAAACAACTGGAGATTTCAATGAAATTATTTAAACTCATTCAAATCTTATGTAAACCCAATTTTTAATAAAAAAAAATTACTACTAAAATGCCTAAAATGTAAATTACTAATATAGCCAGGATAATAAAGTTAAATGAAAGTGCTTTATTTTCTAAAAATTTATAATCAAATTTTCAATGCATTTTATGTAAACTTCTCCCTTAAATCCAAAATTTATTATATTTTATTATAAATCAATTAATAAAAACTTCACATGGCCAAAAATTTTTACTAATGGAGTGATGTTAATCAACATCATAGTTAAGTTTCCATGGCTAATCATGCTTCCTACACAAAATGTACAGATAATTACGAAATGACCATAAAAGTTTGTTCATTAAAATGTACCCGAACAAATTATTTTTGTTTGGTTTGTGATCACTGAATTATATTTTAATAACAATTTGATAAAAAATTGTTATTGTATATTCCGTAATTAACAAGTTAATATATGATTTCTAATTAGTCAAGGTTATATTGAGTATTTAAGTAAGTTTACAGAATAAAACTTAAAATTTCTAAATTTAATTGGTAGTGTAGGAAATTGGAAACAATCTGAAATTATATGTCAAAATCTTGCAACTTTGGCCTTTTAAAATTTTCACCAAACAACAGGGATTCTGTTGTTAATAACCAAACGAAGATGTCTCATCCGGTGAAAGTAAAACTAGGTTTCCATTAGATCTTACGGTGAGTGCACAAAATGGTATTTTCGGGAGTACCTTGCACCGGATGCAGGGCAGCCGTACCCTAATTTTCGTTCAACCCAAACTAAAAATTGACAATTCTGCTTATTCTTAAATAAATTGACATATTTTAATTTACTTCTAAATTATTAAAAATATCAACTCTCCCCTGTTTTACCATTCAAAATATTATAGTAAATGAAGATTGCGTTGCTGAAATTATACATTTATAATTTTTTGTTTCCTACTTAAGCACTAAATAGGGTTGGGTTGATAATTAAAATACATTACATGATAAATTGAAGTATGTAAAAGAAAAAAAAATTAAATTTACTAGCTTGGCTAGGAATTTTTGACAAAATTTTTCACTGAACTCGACAATAACTACTTAATTTACTTACACAATAGATTTCGATAGATTAATATTGGATAAATTGATGCCTTTATTAATTTTTTTTTTTTATCAATCACGACTTAGACATGATATGCTAAATTTAATTTGTAATATTCTTTTAATTAATATTTTTTTTTCATAAATTACTGATTTTACTGAGTTGTCAAACCTTGCTTCAACGACAGCCATGGCAGCTCCTTGTAGTCAAGACAAGGTTATGATGTACTCCATGAAGCATGTTGCAGCGAACCATCTCACCATGCTTCACGACTGCCATGACATACGTATGTAAAGAGATATAATCATGTTTCTCATTGGTTTGGTAATTATAAAAAAACAAGTAATTCGGAAATTGAAGAATTAGAACTAAATATTGAAATTATAGTTGGAAAACTTAAAATTGCAATAATTAAAAAAATAATTGAGACAAAATAATTCAATTTTTAGTTAATAATTGAGCTTCAGAGGGTTTAGATTTTGAGCACTGCTATTTGACTACGGTATCATTATTTATGTACAATGACTCAATTTCTCATTTCTTATCTAATAAATGAGGTTTATTTAGGGGTGGACATTTGATCTAAATTTTTATATGTCTAATCAAACTAAATTGAACTCAAATTTATCGAATCGGCTCGAAGCGAATAAAAAAATGGATGAGTTCGTATAAAATTATTAATGGTTTATACATGATGTACACTTTTTATATAGATAAAATGTCCAAAACATAAAAACACAATACCTTAAGTTATGTTTAGCGTAACTTACCGTCTGGCTAATTTAAAACCGATAGATACCTTTAATTTGAATCCAACGGATGATGTTAAATTTATGATAAATGGCAAACCGGCTGAACTAGTTAATGTAAGTGATGGGCTACTTGATGAAACGGTTTGAAGATGGTTTGCAATGTGAAAAATATTCAAAATGAAGAGGGAATGATCTAGGGTTTATTAAACCAGAAAATTAGAAATTGAAAAGGGGATCGCATAGGGATTTTTTTTTTCGGTGGAGGAAAAAAATAAAACCGTAAATGACCAAAATGTAATTACAAAGTGATTCTTCTTCTTGGCTGTTTGACCGCTTCACAGCCATCGATAGTTAATGAGTGCTTCTTCTCTGCCTGTGGCTTGGTTATTTGGTCTCTTCGCAGCCATCAATAGTCAACGATACTTATTCTTCTGCTTGCGGCTTGGCTGTTTGGCTGCTTCATGGCCATTGATAGTCACCATCTTTTTTGCTGAACTATGTACAATATTTGGATCAAGTAATGGTTAATTACAACAAGATTCGTGGAAATTCTCTTTTAATTCTTCTTCTTCTTCTTATGGCATCAACTCTTCTGTTTTCTTCTATAGTTATCTCGAAATGTCGTCGCCCAATATTTGTAAGTCATTTTATTTATGTATATTTTGTAAATTAATGGATAATTTTGTTTATTTCGTTTGCCTGTGTATTAATTTATTTATTTGGAAAAAATAGTAGGAGAGAACCTTAAGGGTATCGAGGGTTCGTTTGATCCAAAAAAAATGTGCACTGCGTTGATTTGAAAAACTAAAAGCAATGTCATCTTTCTCTTCCTCTGTAATTGTTAAGAGTGTGCATGTATGAGTGTTTGTTGGGTTACGCCGTTTAAGTTGAAGGTTGTATATATCGTTCACGTGTCCATATGCACAGCGTGTGTAGGTTACAAGGAACTTTAAGGTGGTTTGTATATTCTGAAACTATTGCTAACCAATTATCTGGTGTATATTGATTTTGGAATTATTAGTATTTGTCTGGTCACTGAGAAAAAATAAACACTGAGGGAGAAAATGTTGCTGGTAGTAGTATGTTATTCATGTTTTTGGTTTATAGTTATGTTAGCAACTGAACTGGAACTCCGTGGAATAGTTAAGGACTTTAACTTTAAGCTGCATGAAGATTTTTGTTGGAAATATGATGCTGAACTTGAAACACTATAGTAGTTTGTTGTGATAAACAACAATAGGCATTTCTGCTCATTGAGGTTGATTAAATTGGCAATTAGGGGTTTTGTAAATAAAAAATTTTGAATGAAAACTAAGAGTTCTAAATTTCTTGTGATTTGTGGGGAACAAAGATTGTAGGAGAAGATTAAATTGGTTCCTATTGATTTGCAAAACAGGCCTAATTGGTACAAGAAAAAAGTCTATCTAGCGAACAAGGTGAGATTAATGGGAGTGCAATACACTAAGAGTAGAGAGTTGCTTGGTTGTAACATGGAAATGATGGTGGGGAAATGAATGACTTTGTTTGATTAACATTGAAATCACTCAAGAATAATCGGGAATTTCATTTGATTGTCATAATAATTTTGTCAATTGCTTCATTTTTCTTTTCTGTATTCATTTATTTGATGCTTTATGCAGGTGCCATCATTGGAACACAATAATGAAGTTAAAGGAAAGTACTCAATTTGATTAAATATATTGACAGTCACTTTGAAGGACATTCTCTTTTCCCTGATGTAAGATTTAAAGAGAACATTATTACTTGTTTTCAGCATTTTTATTTCAGATGAATAACTTTTGCTTCATAGAATTTGCAGAAGAGTTGTTTTCCGACACTGACACATTCAACAAAACCGTGCATTCTTCGCTTGAAGGAGATGGAAATAAAGCCCGTGAGTTGCTCACTTATCATAGAATATTTTTATTCTAACTGAAGCACTTGTAACACACTGGAAAACTGTATCAGGTGTTGCATTTGATTATTTTGAAACGCCTCTCTCCAAGTTCAATGATGGGTCTTTTCTTCTAGGCCAGTTCAGCCTAGTAAGTGAAAATCTTATCTTCATTGCGGCACTTTTGGTACCTTTATGCCATTTAATGATTCTTATATTCATAAGGCATGGAAAGATAGATCACAGTAGTAAGCTCCTAATGCAATATAGAATAGGATAGACTTTGCTGCAGTTTCAACAATCCATTATGTTTGGCATCATTGGATTTATTGATTGCTCTGAAGGTAGAATAAATTTAATTTGTGCTTGATCTTTGTTTATAGGCGTATATAGCTTATGCTCCATTCATTGAAAGATGTCAACCTTTCTTATTGGAAGTGAAGAAGTATGACATCACTGCAGAGAGACCTAAACTGGCTACTTGGATTGAGGTATAATGAATTTGCTTAGATGTATTGAACGGCCAAGTATTTTATTAAGTAATAGTTAACATATAGAAATAATGTAAATGAAATCTTTTATAATTTTTCACTGATATATCAAATTGTTAATTAATATACTCTGTAGGAGATGAAGAAAAATGAGGCTTTCAATCAAACCCGTCGTGATCCTAAGGAACTTGTTTAAACCTACAAGAAACTATATGTGGTATTCCCAATTTATTACATTATGAAATGAAATTTAGATGCTTTGAAATGGCAAAAGAATCAACTTATTTCCAAGCTGACTGCTTATGCAGGGTAAGATCTGAATTGTGGCTATCCACTCTCATCGGTCTCAAAATGACATAATCAGTCAAGTCGTTGTGTTCTTACAGTGGCTCCTAGATTCTCCAGTTCAAGCATAGATTATTACTGGTGTCATTATAGATAATATAGCATTGTATTTTCAGAAAAGCTAGTTGTAGAATTATGCAAAATAACCGTATAATTTAGTATATCAATAAACACTACAGTGCTGAAAATGTTGCATCATATTACACAACTATAGTTAATTTTCTTTAGTAATAGTTTTTGAATCATCAATTAACCAAAAAAGTTTTCTAAGTTCTAAAAAACATGAAAATTCCATGACAATTGCTTCAAAGGCAAAAGCCGACATCTCCATGTAAGTAATTCTAGGGGTAATAGAAACCTTCCACTCTGTTTATAGTTCAACACTTGTAACTTGATAGTTCTGATCCAATCAAATCTTAAAAATCTCAATGAATCAAATCAATTCATTTCCAGGATTCTGTAAATAATTTGCTGAAATAAAGCAATAAAAAAATAATATTGGAGATAAGTGTTAGTAGAAGATCATAATCAGCCTTGAATTTGTATATAATGATAGTAAGAAATGGTATTCCATTAAAGAAAACCTATAGACAACCACAACTACCAATCAATCCAGTAGATAAATAAAAAATTGTTAGCTTAATAGTCTATTAATTTATATTTATACTTCTTAAATTTCAACAACAACAAAATCCCTTGAACTCTTGTGCCACATTTTCAATTTCAGCATCCAGCCGTAGAGTGGGCATTTCAGAGGGCTCCAAAACCATCTTCATAGACTAAGCCAACCATTGGATCAGAGCAAAGAAAAATTAGAGGAGACAGGTGAACATTCTGAAAGAGGGAGGTTGGGATTTTAAAGACATCTTGAAACACAGTTCCAGTTTAGTTGAGTTAATTTAAATTACAATTATTTAAAACCGCCCTCACTCAAAAAAGGATTCCCCCGTGATTTACACATTTGAAGAACTTTGCATCAATGGGTGAAGACAAGAATACAAAAGGTTAGAAAAACCACGGCTAAACAGCACAAACCGTACGCGAGTATATGTCTGCAAACATAAAGCAGATGGTTGATGGAAATACTTGAGCATTACTTTCGATATCTTCCCCATATACACAACTAAAGACCGTAAGGAAAGCCCTGCTGAGATAAAGCAAAACAACACCAGAACCTACTAGAATCTATGGCCCTTCAATATTGCAAAATAAAAAATGAAAAAGAGAGGAATTAATATAGATGAAGAAACTTTAGAGCATAAATCAAGAGAGTCAATTTTGGAGGATTCTCTTTCATGTCAATTGTAAAAGGAGATGATGAACCTACTGTCTTGAGTAGCAAGAAGGATGGTTAGTGCAACCACTGTGTTGCAGTTTTCCACTTGCCAAGGTTATTTGCAGCTACAGCCTGCAGGACACCAATATAGACATTATCATTATTCATGGCTACTAATCAAATTTTTTGACAAGCTAGACAAATTTTTATTTTTGAAAAAGTAAGACGTATGAATGAGCATATGAGATTGAAAGACCAAAAATTGACCTAGTGACAATCAAATCTTTTTACAATCAATTAATTTGTTTTGGTGTAAACTAGTTCCACAACAGTTTTCCAATAATAAAATGAGGAGGTGAAATTAATGTATTGCAAATTATTTGTATTAATGATGTGATGCATGCTAAAATGTGTTAGGTTAAAAGAACTCTCAAATTAATTGCATTGTAACATGATGTTTCCTTTTTGGGCTTCAAATTAAAGGGAAAAAAATTGGACTTGTTTAAGGAAATAAAATACAAATAATTAGATGAGAAGCTGCAAGCCTGCAGTACAATCACACACTTAATGCTTAATTCGCTTGTACTTTTTAAAATGAGCTCAAATTTTAAGTTAATATCGAGCTTTTTAGGATTGGATTTTTTTTATATGCATAGCAAACCAAAATTAAATGTGAGTAAGCTTGCATCTAATCACCTATTAGTGGAATCTTAAGTACATAAACTCATCTATTTAGCAAAAATTGATGGTATTAGTGGATGAACCAATTTCCCTTATTGTTGGTTTAAGTGCTCTCCTTTAATCTTAGGAAATTTTTGTCACTATTAACTTATAACCTAATTTTGTAGCTAAAACTTAATATTCTTTTGTTTCCACTTATGAAAATTGAAAAAGAAAATAAATATACAAAGCTAACTGCTGTTCTTTACCACTCTATATTAGTCTAATTCACGCTCACACAACATCACCTAAGACTTTACTCAACACAGCAAATGGGGATTCTTAAACTAATTACAGTCAAGCCATGGAGCTCTTGCCTGTTACTTGGTGTCTTGTTCAACTTTGCTTTCATGGCTTTTCTTTCTTATGCAGAAATTCAATTCCATGAGTTTGTTGTGCATACTAATTTAATTTCTCATTCTTTGTCAATCATATCACTCTTGGACAGAGGATTTATACCTCTGTTTTGATTAATACAGATTGAAGCCAAGCCAGTGAAGAATAATATGTTTAATTTAAAAGAAAAAAGAAACACAACATCGTTTTTATATCAATTATTGCTTGAAGGCAAGGTCTAGCTCTGGTAAAGAGTGGCTTTCACAAGTAAGAAAAAAAGATGTTTGCCCTCCCAAAATATTCACAAGTAAGAAAAAAGCATCTATACTCCCTACCACTGGGATATCGTGCATATGCGAAGTAATATTACTAAAAAGCTAATGGTGTGATATTACTGCATATAAAAGCCAAAGTGTGAGAGAGAAATAGCAAGAGGAACAGACCTTTTTCAGTAACCTTCCTTCTATCTTTGATGCATCATCTACTTCATTCTCAAGCAAACATGCTAATTCAAATGCCTTATAAGCCAACCCAGTTGTGACAGCTGTTATCCTTCTAATTAGCAATTCCCTAAGATAAAAGAGCGAATGCTTCAGCTTCTCGGGTATTTGACATATGGGTGGTTCCTAAAACTATCCATTAAATCAACTTCAACAAACAGTTCGAGGCAAGACTCCACGAATGGGTACACATGATTGCAACATACTGACGACCACATAGTTTTGCTGAAATTGACAACCATTATTTATCTTAAAAATAAAAATCAATTTGTACATTCAGGAAGCAAGTTCAGGGAACAATTGTTAAAAATCATGCAACTAACAAGCTTACATCGCCTAACCATCAAAATACTCTAATTAACCAATTCTATAGATATCCAAACCATGAGTAAATTAAAGAAGAATGAATACAAAAAGTAAAATGGGCATTACTGTTGTTGATCAGCTGCCTGCATAGAATTGCAAATTTCCAAAAAATTACATGGATTGGTAATTGGTTGATTAACACATGCACCCATAAAAAAAAAACTGATACTCAGCAATTTGGCGTAGAACTAGAATCAAAACCCTAGAAATTTACCATTCTGTTAAGAATCTAAGCAGCCAAGAACTCGACTTTGAAATCGACCAGCAACGACTGGAGATTGAAGGAGAGGATAGAGGTGGCGACCTCCCAAGCAGCATTGGTTTGCTGAAACTGAGTGATCCACTAATTTGCTGCCACCCGCTTACATGATTCAGTCTCGTCATTCAAGAAGTGAATAACTTCCGCCTAGATTGTAGAAAATTCGACGGTGGATTTTAAGTAGGATGGTTGTTGGAGGAGATGCAACTTCGACTTCTCTTGGTGGTGGATTTTCGGTGGGATGATTGTTGGGGAGATGCAGCTTCGGCCTGTCTTTGTCAATGTTGTGGGTTTTCCTTTCTTTTCCTTTATTGTTTTTTGGGATAAGGTGAGTTCTCTTATTTTAAGATGTGAGGGATTTAATTGTGAAACGAGGCCGTTTAATCCATTGCAACCGGTTGTAACAGTCAATCTTTTGGGTTGAATTTTTTAGTCACCTCGGCTGCAACCGTTTCAACCCGTTACATTTTGCTTCAGTTTTGTCTATGTGACACATTTTTATTGGCTAGTTAGTCAAATCACAGGCCGTGATATACAAAAACCGTAACTTAGGGGATCCAACATTAAATGGCCGTTAGCTAAGTCAAGAAGAGATGGGAAGAAAATTCCAAATGAGTGGCTGTAACTGAGTCTTCTGCTTTATTGTTGTGATTCCACGCAAGCACGGAAAAGTAAAGCTGAAAGCCAAAAGCCAATGAAAAAGTATTGACGAAGACTTATTTATGAAGTATTACGTAACTAACAATGACAAGGTGGACGAATCAGCATTCAAAGTTAACCGTTTCCGTATAAAAAACTTTACTTCACCATTGCGTCTATTTATAAAAAGCAATGCCTAATGTGTATGCTGGGATGCTCTATGGAGAGCACTCATTTATTTATAATTATGTAATAAATAATAAAAAATATGTTATGATTTTAATAGTATGTTGTGAAGAAAGACTATCCCAACATACATATTGGACATTGCTTTTTATAAATAGACTCAATGATAAAGTCAAGTCTTTTGTACGGAAACAAATAACTTTGGATGCTGATTTATAATTATGTAATAAATAATAAAAGATATGTTATAATTTTAATAGTATGTTTACGAAAAAAATACTTTATGGTAGACCATCTCCACCATAACCATGCCCTTTATAAAATCATAAAAATATCTTTATCAGCAGTTAATTTTTCTACTTCTCCAACAAGTTAACACCCTTCTCCTTTTTATCAGTAAACTTCCACTGCACTGGCAGAAGGCTCATTTACTTTCACTTAATTGTTTTGTAATTTGCTCAATTGCAAAATGATTTAATCAACAATGGCATTATATGCAAAGTCGACGCCGAGAGAGCACATAGAGGAGATAAGGAAAGAGAAGTTCTTGATTGGGAGTGAAAAGGTGCATCGAATTCTTGAGGAGTTTCATGGAACTGTGGAGCTTCTTTCTGATGAACTCTATGCCAAGGATGTTCACTTTTTTATGGAGCTCATTCAGGTCAGTTCAACTATCTCTTACATGAGATAAAAATTTGTATTGTGATGCTAGTAACCGTTTTACTCCCATCATTATGCTGTCATTTAAATTTTTTATCATCTTTGGATGATAA
Organism: Luvunga scandens; assembly: GCA_030449905.1. NCBI lineage: Eukaryota > Viridiplantae > Streptophyta > Magnoliopsida > Sapindales > Rutaceae > Luvunga > Luvunga scandens. The sequence continues at coordinate 1,413,774 of JASUUG010001266.1, forward strand.
TGTCGGTCTGGTCCTTTTTTAATCTAGAAAAAAATGTGAAGAAAAAATTAACTTGAAGGTCATTTTATTTTCCTCAAAGTAAGAGAACACCTTTGCATTGTTACTGTTGTTATTTATCAAATTCTTTGAGTTAAATGAAGTGTTCAAAATAAATTGATCATGTTGCTAGTAGTTGGCAAATTGAGATGATACCTTCATTTACTTACAGGTGTTTCTAACTTTATGATTTTGTCTCTACTTGTTTTTGTGCGTATAATAGAGTTTTTGATCATGGCGCACGTGTGTGTTCAAGATTGATAATAGAGTTGTGTTCAAGATTGATAATAGAGTTTGGTAAATTTACTTGACAGAATGCTGAAGACAATGAGTACCAGGAGGGCGTGGATCCATCGCTCGAGTTTGTGATAACATCTCGTGATATAACAGGCACTGGAGCTCCTGCCACATTGCTCATGTTCAACAATGAGATTGGCTTTTCTGCTAAGAACATTGAGTCCATTTGCAGTTTTGCTAAGTCCACCAAGAAAGGCAACAGAAAACGTGGCTACATTGGTGAAAAAGGTACATATTTTGCACATTGACTATACGATAACTGCGGTCCTGACATTGTTTTTTCTTTTATTTAAATTTACTCTGAAACGGGGAACTTGCAGGCATTGGGTTTAAGAGTGTATTTCTGGTCACTTCTCGGCCTTACATATTCAGTAACGGCTACCAAATAAGGTTCAATGAAGAGCCTTGCCCCGACTGCGGCCTTGGCTATGCAGTTCCTGAGTGGGTTGAGGGGAATCCATCTCTTTCTGACATTCAGAAAGTATATGGTTCAAGCTCTACACTTCCTGCTACAACACTAATCTTGCCATTGAAGCATGACAAGGTCCACGCTGTGAAGCAGGAACTCTCAAGGATTCATCCCGAAGTTCTGTTATTCTTATCAAAGATTAAGCGTCTTTCTGTCAGGGAGCAGAATGATGATCCCACGCTCAATACTGTCAATAGAATAGCTATCAACACCGAGACAGAATGTAAGACAAGGAAGAATATTGACGCTGAGTCATATACTCTAGAGCTCTCTGCAAATGGTGACCAGTTTGATAAGGAGTGCAGGTACCATATGTGGAGGCAAAAGTTTCCTGTCAAGCACGAAAATAAGTCCAAGAGAAGAATGGATATAGAGGAGTGGGTGATCACATTGGCGTTTCCTAACGGTGAGCGTGTCCAGAGAGGAACATCTTCTCCTGGCGTCTATGCGTATCTACCAACAGAGATGGTTACAAATTTTCCATTTATAATCCAAGCTGATTTCCTTCTATCATCTTCGAGGGAAACAATACGGTTGGATGACAAATGGAACCAAGGGATTCTCAACTGCGTGCCCTCTGCCTTTGTTGAAGCATTAGTTACATTGGTGACAATGACCGATGCTCAGGCTCCGGTAGCTAGTTTGCTTTGGATGTTCAGCTTCTTGCCTGTCAACAGCTCTCCCTATCCAGAGTTGAATGCTGTAAGAGAATCAATTAGAGCAAAACTAGTTGAAAAAGACATTGTTCCAAGTGAGTCAGGCATGGACCAGAATTTCTTCTACAAACCCTGCGAAGTGGGAAGGCTGATGCCCTGTTTTTGGAATATTTTGGAGAGAGCGAAAGAAGAAAAGGTGAGCTTGAAAAATCTGTCTCACCATGGAATAAAAATTCTGAATTCTTCATTTGACAAAGAAGAGTATGATCTGGTACTGAATTTCTTGGGGGTGGGAGAAGTCAACAGTGAGTGGTACTCGAAGTGCATCCAGAGTTCGAATCTTGTATTGGGAGTATCCGAGGATGTTTACTTGGAGCTGCTTCTTCTTCTAGCTGAAAATTGGTCTTCTAAATTCAGGAATTCCAATATTGGCGATGTACCCTTGATAAAATATGTGGATTTGGATGGGAATGTGGCTTTGTGCAGTATTAATGCATCTGCCAAGTCTCAAAGGAGGGTGTGTCTAGCCCATCAGCAGTCTTGGCAGTCCTGGTTGATAGATTGGAATAGAGAATTCAGATGCATGGCCAATCATTTTTTTATGCCAATGAACACATATGATGCAGTTCAATCGTCTTCTAAGACGAACGTGGTATTGAAATGGCTGAAAGACCAGGTGAAGGTTGTTATAGTGACTGTAAATGATTATGCAGCTGTTCTTATTGATCATCTAAATCATGACCGGAAGCTTTCTGTTGCCTATGCGTACTTCTTATATCATTCATTCTCAAAGGGATATCTGTCATCAGGGGAAGTTGATCTTTTGTGTGGGCAAATGCCACTTGTGGATAATTACGGGGATGTGAAGACGCGTAGGTCGGGGGTTCTTGTACCAGCAAATGAAAGCAAATGGGCAGAATTAATTGTTTCAAACCCATGGAGTCAAGAAGGCTACGTTGAGCTGGGGGACGATTACTTGCGTCCTGGAAATTTCGCTGGGCAAAGTACACCTAGAAAGCAGTTCATGGATTTCCTGAAGACTCATCTCAAGGCTTCTGATATTCCCGATATATCTCCTCCAAATGCTGGGATTCCAACTGTGTCTGGCCCACTTACCAAGCAAAATGCATTCTTGCTATTGGATTGGATCAAAAACCTGAAGTATAAGGGAATTCGCATCCCACAGAAGTTCTTGACATGCATAAAGGAAGGCAACTGGCTGACAATTACTATGAATGGCTACTCTGGTTATAAACCACCATCACAGTCTTTTTTCCCTCATTCATCATGGGGCGACATTCTGCAGAATGGATCGGTGATTGTTGATATTCCGCTGGTTAACGAGAGTTTTTATGGTGAGAGCATAAACAAGTACAAGGAGGAGCTGAAGACTGTTGGAGTCATGTTTAAATTCGCGGAAGCCTGTGAGTTCATTGGGAAGCATCTCATGTCCCTGTGTCTGGCAGCATCCTCGAATGTTACCAGAGACAATGTGTTTTCAATACTTAATTTTATTAAATTTCTAAGGGGAAAAACTCTTCCACCGGACAGCTTCATTCAGAGCATCAAAGATGGAAATTGGCTGAAGACATCACAAGGTTACAGGTCACCAGGAAGAGCTGTTTTAAATAATCAGGCATGGAGAAATGCATCACAAATTAGTGACTTACCCTTCATTGATCAGAATTTCTATGGTCAAGAGATCATTTCCTTCAAAGTGGAACTCCAGTTGCTTGGCGTTTTGATTGGTTTCAATAAAAACTACCAGCTTGTTATTGACAACTTGAAATCGCCGTCATGCTTAAACTCTCTCTCAGCTGATGCCGTTCGTTTGATACTGGCATGCATTCGCCGTTCAGGATCATCTGACAAACTTGTTAGAGCACTTGGAAATACCAAATGCTTGAAGACAAGTGCTGGATTCAAGTCTCCACGTGAATGTTTTCTATGTGATCCTGAATGGGGTTGTCTTCTAGAGGTTTTCAGTTGTTTCCCAATAATTGATGAAACTTTCTATGGAAGCACCATTGTCTCTTCGAAAAAGGAGTTGCAGCAATTAGGTGTTGTGGTGGATTTTGAGAAGGCAGTTGAAGCATTTGTTCGCCATTTTAAGCAGCAAGCCTCTTCAGCTTCAATTACGAAAGACCATGTTTTGTTATTTCTGTCATGTTACAGACGGCTCAAGGGAATGTCTCTGAAATTTCCTGCTGAATTGAAGAGCTGTATCAGAGAGGTAAAATGGTTGAGGACTCGGCTTGGTGATTATAGATCTCCAAGTGACTGCATTCTGTTTAGTGCAGATTGGGAACCTATTTCTCAAATTACTCTGCTACCTTACATTGATGACAGTGACCACTTTTATGGAAATGCCGTTCATGAATACAAAAATGAGCTGAAGAGTATGGGAACCGCTGTAGCATTTACTGATGGTGTGAAGTTTGTGGCTGATGGCCTTCGCATTCCCTCGGATCCCAGCAACATCACTCCTGCAAATGTTCTTTCGCTACTAAAATGCATCCGTATATTGCAAAAGAAGAACTTCTCCTTGCCTGAATCTTTTACCAGGCAAGTTTCTCAAAAATGGTTGAAGACACATGTTGGTGACGGTTATAGTAGCCCAAACCAGTGTTTGTTATTTGATAAGAAGTGGGAATCATATTTGAAGCAGACAGACGGGCCATTCATTGACGAAGAGTTTTATGGTTTTGAAATAAAATCCTTCCGAAGAGAGCTCATTGCAATAGGAGTCACTGTTGATATGGAAAAATATTGTGCATTGCTTGCGTGCCACCTCGATTACCACACTGACTTTGCGACTATAGTTAGAATTTATAAATATCTGGCGATGTTACAGTGGGAGGCTGATGTTGAAGCTGCGGCAAGGATTTGGATCCCGGATGGAAGTAGAGGACAGTGGGTAAGCCCTAAAGAATGTGTGTTACATGACAAGGATCGTCTATTCAGTTCACTGTTGAATGTATTGGATGAACACTATGAACCGGAGTTACTGAACTTCTTCTCAAGTGCTTTTAGGGTTAAATCCAATCCTTTGATTGATGATTATTGCAAGCTCTGGAAGGTTTGGGAAAGTTCAGGACACAAACTGTCTAATGCCAAGTGCTGTGCATTTTGGCTTGGTGCTGTTAAGCAGTGTAGTTCAAGGAAAGCGGAAGAGCTTGCAGAGAGCTTGGAGAAGCTGCCTGTTAATTCAGGCTCGGATGAGATAATGTTGCTTGATAAGCGTGATGTTTTCATTGCTGACGACCTTCAGCTGAAGGATGTTATTGAAAAATCCTCTCCTCACTCGCTATTTGTCTGGTATCCACAGCCTAGCTTGCTTGCTCTACCTCGGACAATGTTGCTCGAATTATATAGGAAAATTGGGGTTCGTTCTATTTCAGATTCAGTGCAGAAGGAAGAATTGTCTTTAGGAGATGGTATGGGACTTAAACAGTTGAATCAAAAGGACTACTGTATTGGCAAAGGGTTGGTGAAACTCATTCTGGGGTTTTTCGCTGATCCTTCTTTTCAATTGGAAGCGGCAAAGAGGCATGAAGCTGTCGAGTGCCTACTGAATCTTACCATTCTGGAGACTGCAGAGCCAATCACTTTAAGGTACAGTTTATCGTTGTCATCAGGGGAAATTGTTGATGTAAGAGCCTGCCAAATGATACGTTGGGACAGAAAGCGTGGAAACCTTTTCGTGCAAAAGATTGACAGGTCCGGTGATGGACACAAAAATCTCGTTGAATACGCAATTCAATTTGCTGAAACCATATCCAAGGGAGTGCTGTGGGACAGAGAAGATCATATAAATTCACTCTCCGAGCTGATTAAGTTTGCTTTCTTGGTAGAATTCAATGAAGAAGCCGTTGAGGTTCTCATGAAGTCCAAGAATATGCAGATTTTCACAGAGGATGAGGAGTTCCTGTCTGCTGCTTTCCCTCCTGATGAGTAGTGCTCTTTGCATTTCTCATATCTTCCTGGGTGTGTACTTTTTATTTTGTTTAGTATAATGTAAGAATGGATTAGTTATTGCAATCTTATTTTGTGCATGTTGGACATATATTTACTATTTGCTTTTCGTGAAGTATGGTTCCTTTGCTAAATGTCATTCCTATTAATTTAAACTTTCAATGCATTGATATTATCTTATTTTCTTTTTCTTTTTTTTCTGGGGCATTGTTTTGCTCTGCCGCTTTCTCTCTTCCTTCTCAGCGTGCATTAATCACTACATAATGAACTGCGATTATATTGCTCATTTTTTGGAAAATACTTCCATATTGTGAATGTAGTTAGCTCACTGTCTTTCGTCAATTAGACCTCTTCTTATGGTTGTTAAAAAAAAAAAATTGCAGTAGTTACATTTCATTTACCGCTTACAACCGTTTCGATTTTCATTAACATTTTCAGAATAATCGTTTTTGACGGCACAATCAGCTGGATCCCTCTTGTTTGTTGAAAATAATTGTCTCCCCCTTGGGTTTCAAAAGTCATCAAAATCTCCCTGATAGTCCATAATTGTCATTATCTTGGTTTGTTTGACTATTTTTTGTATTCACAAAGTGAATGAGCTTCGAAAATTTAAATGTTTATGAAAATAAAACTATAAAAATTGCTTAAATAATCTTATTTCAAGTATCTTAAATTATTAAAATTTTCAAAAATAATATAAATACTAGTAATTATTAATATAATTGTACAATTATACAGTGTATCATATTTTTAAACAATAATCGATCTCCTAGAAAGATTTGTCAAATTTTGGCTATGGAGATACCAAAAGAACACATTGAGGAGATAAGAAGAAAGAAGTTCTGAATTGGTAGTGATAGATTAATCCTCTAATTGGAGCTTCATGAAAATGTTAAGTTTGTGTTATCAGAATTTTAAACTAAAAATGTCCACTTTCTCATGTAACTCATTAACTCATTCAGTTAGTACTTCAATTAATATTTATTCACCTTCATTCTCATTTAATCACAAGAACATAGTATATTATGCAAAAGTACAATGATATACAATTTTATATTTGCCCCCAAAGATCTTATTGGATGGTTTTTATGCAGTTTATTTAGGTAGGTGCTTGATTTCAAATCCTACAAGATATAAGAATTAAAAAATTGATTTGGATATTATCAACCCCTCTATCAATTGAAAAATATAATACATTTAGAAGTAGGCAAATAATTTAGATAGACAAACAGTTTAGCTTTTGCCGAACCGAATCGAAAAAATACAGTTATATTCTATTCAATTTTAAGAGTAAAAAACCTAATGGTTTAAAAGCTTGCGAACCAATTGGTTTGTGTTTGGTTCGGCTGAAAACCAAACCGACCCAGCAAACTTATTGATTTGCTTGAATTTAATTAAAACATATATTTAATTTAAAATATAAAAACTTGTGAACCAATTGATTTCCGTTGGTTCGGTTGAAAACCAAGCCGAACCAGCAAACCCATTGATTCGCTTCAATTTTATTAAAAAATATATTTCATTTAAAATATAAAAACTTAAAATCTAAAATCATTTTTCAATTCCTAATTCGTAGCGACCCTAAATCGACATCTATCTCTCTCTCCCTTGCCTCATGGTCAGCAGCGGCACAATAATCTCTCTCTGTCGCAGCCGCTCACGATGAAGCCGTCACGGACTCGGCCCCTCAAGTACTGCCAGCCCGCCATCTTTGCTGCTGTATTTTTTTTTCTTTTAAATTTATATTGTGTTTTTTTTTTCACTTCTGTTTGAATTTTATAAGGGGTTGCTTTTGTGCTGGAGTATATTGGTTATTGGGCTTAAATATGGTGAGCAAATATAGTGGACGTGGCTACCGTAAGTGAAATGGGTGCATATTGCGAGAATCCATTTGCGAGAGAATACTATTTCTTGGTATCTAGTACTTGGATTTAAAGTTTAGAAAGCGGATGTATCGTATGTCTGTCAATGAAAATAATATTTGCTATTTGGCATAATGACTTAGGGTTGCAATTGATATTGGCAATTTAAGTTTATTTTTTAAGTAATATGAACCTTATATAGTTTGATTAATTTTAATTTAAGTTTATTTTTTAAATAATATGAACCTTGTTCAATTTTCTTTTTATACAAAACTTCGCGAATAAAAAATGGCTGACCAATATGATATGTCAACATGAAAACTGTAGATCAACATAAACAATTTTTAGGTAATTAAGGTGATATACATTTATTTGTTAATTATTAAATATCACTTTATTTTATTTTATTTAATTATTAAGTGTTTTGGTCCACTTTGAATTTTGATGTAGGTGATATGGATGACCGATGTAGTTGGGGCTTGTGTGTTATGGTGGAGTTTTATCGAATGTTGATGCAATATTACAAACTTGTGTTTTGTTTCTTTGTTGTTATGGATTTATAATTTATAATAGATTTTAAATTTAGGTGTGTTTGTGAATTGTGATTATTTCGTATTAGAACTTTTATTATTTGCATTTGACTTGAGGATTTTATATTTGTTTATATATATTAGTAGATTTATGGTCTGGGATCTTAAAATGTGAAAAAAGTTCGTAAAAATTTTAAAATTAAAGGATTTTAAATGTTTAAAATTTAAAGTGTTTAAACAACTCGATTTATGTGTTTTTGTAGACATCCACACACTTTAAAATTTTATATTGGAATACACACACATATATAATTTTTTGGTTTGGGATCTTAAAATATGAAAAAATCAAAAAAAGTTTAAAATTATGAAATTTTAGAGACTTAAAACTTAAAGTTCTTATACCATACAATTTATGCACTTTTTCAAATATTCCGACACTGTAAAAATTCTGTATTATAACATATAGATATATATGAGCCAACGAGGGTTCCGGGTTCCACACGCCTTTAAAATGCAGGAACGCACTTTAATAAACTGAGATCCTCAACAAATGATAACTAATACAATTCTATGTATTTGTGCCCTATGGGGTTTTTAGAAAATATTTCCTGAATACGCTAAAAAATGTCTTTTTTCCAAACAAGTTGGCTACATGGACCTCTTAAATGCATTATCAACAAATTAATACATGTACTGTTTTTAAAATGCACGTTACATGCTTGTTTTTAATATGGATTACATTTATGAATTGAGATGAATTAAAACTACTAACGTTTTCTATATTGTTCGATGATTATAAAAATAATTATTTCATATTTTTAAAAGATTGGATTATATATAATTATTCATGTAGATTAAAATAAGATAATTTACTCACTTTTTTTATGGGAAAGTGAATGAAGTCCATGATATATATACCAAGGACCATAACCTAGCATTAATAAATTGCTTGTGATATTACCCATCAAATAAAAGGCTATATAAAGGAATAATAATAATACAGTTATAAACTCTTATTCAAACTTTTTTAGTACAAATTGATATGACATGATTTAATTAGTTGGATTAAATATATTTAAGTCCACATAATTTATTTTTATTATTTTATACTTTTATTCAATCAATGAGTTAATTCTAAATTAATTTATGCAATAATTTATGACTGAATCATCACTCATAAAGGAATAGGTTGGAAGATTGTTAGAAGATTTTAAGTAATCAACAATTAATTTAAATTAGACAATAATGAGCGGAGGTGGAAGTATGTAATTTATTCAAGTTTGTAATCTTTGATATATTCCTATATATCAATATTTTATCAACAGGACCGATATAAATTTTCTTTTCTGAAATGTTTAAAAATTTGTAAAACGGCAGAGATTGTATTGAGTTCTAGTTTCACTTTCTAACATTTGATCAAAACATTTTTTTTTTTCCGAATCGTCTTTCCTATGTAAAAGCTTAGCGAACCAATAAATGAGAAAGCTGGCTTTTATAATAATTATGGTTTGAAATCTTACCTCGTTTTGTTTTCATGTTATTAAAATTTGCTAGACCAGAATTTGTTAGATTGTTTTTAGTCGTGACTTTCTTTATGGTAACATATGAAACGTGAAAGTACAACTAATAAAAATATTATTAAGAAAAAAAGATATCAACACGCCTTTAGTTTGAGGAAATGATGAGGGAGACCTTTTATTTTTAGACATGGTCACATAAACCCATTTTTGTATTTAAAAATAGCCATACAATGCCTCATAGGGATAGATAAATTTTCTTTTGTGTTAAAAATTATTACACTCTTGTACAGACCTGCAAGGTCTGTCCTTGAAAGAAAAAAAAAAGAGTGTGTATTAAAAGTGGTTTGTGTAATTATATCTAAAAATATAAGAGTTTTAGTGATCATTTTATCAAATCACGAGAGTATCGGTATCTTTTTCCTTATTATAACATATAAATTATGACTTATGTATTATGGCTAAAACTAATGTTGTGTAATGTCAAGAAAATAATTTTTTCTTGTGGTTTATGACTAGAATATTATCACATACTTACTAGTGTATTTGTAGTTTTGAGAAATTGTTAGCTAGTCGAAATAGATATACTTTATTATTTTATCGGGGACTTGGATGAGAGTTTATTCTCCATTTATTCTTATATCTTTTTCTGCATGAAAATTAATTTTGTTGAAAAAATTGTTTCAATGCAGTTTTTTAATTATTTTTTAATTTTGAAGTTTTGGGGATACTGTACTTTTTGTGTCTTTTGAATTTATTTTGGTTTTTGATGATTTAACTTTCAACTAACCACACATCCAAAATACTGTAAGAGCTCACTGAAACTGAAGCAAAGATTTTTTTTTCCCCCCAACAACCCATAATTCCGGGAGGTATCTGAAAATTATCTTTTTACATTGATCATGTACTCATGCGTCCGATTAAATCCTTCATAACCAATGGGCATCCAGTTATTTTTATATTTTTCACACTTTAGTACACGTCCCGACTTCTCATAGGGCTTGTGAATTTTATGATTAACAAAATCTTATATTTAAGTAGGAACTTGATGAACTGTTACAACAAATTACTTATTAACGATATTAAGTTATTAATGTTTAAAAAACTATCATATTTATCGTGACTCAAATATTAAAATCTTTAATGTTATTAATACTTATGTTAGCCATACAATCACCGTTTAGAATTGGAATCAACCTTTGAGATTGTCGTACAATAATACAAAGTGTTTCACTATCCGCAAACTAATTGAAAACACTAGCTCCTTTTTCTCTGTCTCCTCCGATAGTATAAAGTTTTCTTCTTCCCTAAGTAAGAGTAACATAATGCTGAGAGACACGTGTGAACTAACTACAACCCCAACTTAAAATTTGATTACATCAATAATATTTATCACGTCCCTTCGAAATATTGCAAACAGTTGAGTTGATGAAGAACAAAGTAAAAATCAAAACGATCATTGATAAAAACTATATATTAAAGATTTTTAAATTGCTTTATGTTGATTTTGTTTATCCCCATAAATTGACATCAATTTATTCACAAATTATTGAAATATCAAATTCATCCACCGTTCAAAATATAATGGTAAATGTGGATTGCAGTGATGAAATCATTCATCCAATTGTTTGTTTTCTTAATTGTCAATAAGGGTGGGTTGATATTTTAAATATGTCAAGAGATAAATCAAAGTATATCAATTTATAAAGGAAAAAAATGAAACATATACTATTTTTTTACTTTGAATTTTTTTTAAAACGTAGAGTGCTCGGCAAAGATCAAATCAATTTTTTAGTCCTCTATTTCCTTCATGATTTGAGCTTGAGTTACCACCTAATTACAACTATTTAAAAGTATAGTGAAACAATACTCTAATAATCAAATTTATTAAACGCGTATCCTCTTATTTTGAAATTCACAGTTTATCACAACAAACAATTTGCCAAACACCTATTTTTTTTTGTGCATTTTGTTTTACAACTTATAGCAACCCCAAATTGATCCTAAATAACTGAGCTTTACGGACAAATTTATATATTTAAATTCCAAATGCATGGTTAGGGAAAAGCCTAAAGTCAAAACCCCAAGCCCAACAGCTAGCTAGTCTTTGCTTTTCCACTGTAATTCCACACCACTTGGGAAAAAGAAAAGCCAAAAGCCAAAAGCCGAAGAAAGCATTGACGAAGACTCGACTCAAATGTGAAATGGTGGTCAAATCAGGGTTCAGAGGCATCTGTTTCCGTACAAGGAAAGACTTTACTTTTGGGTCTCTAATTACAAAATCAATAAAAACATATTTATTACTTCTACTTCTCCAACAAGTTAACCTTGCTCCTTTCTATAAGTAAACTTCCACTCCACTGGCACCAGCCTCATTTACTTACTTTCACTTGTTTTTGTTGAATTGCATGCAAATTGAATTAAGAAGTGGCTCTTTCTTTTCATTGTTGCGATTTTCAAATTAATGATCATTTCATCACTTAGCATATAAATATTGGTGCAGTATTTAAATCCACTACCTAGGTTCATTTCTTCACACAAGATCAAGAACAAGAACATATCCATTCTGTGTTTTGTTGATCAAGCTGCTGCTCTTTTGAAAAATAAAAACCATGGCATACGCTATGGCGACACCAAAAGAACACATTGAGGAGATAAGAAGGAAGATGTTCTTTATAGGGAGTGAAGTGATAAATCCTCTGACAAAGGTGGTTCATCGAGCTGTTGAGCTTCTTTCTGCTGAACTTTACTCTAAGGATGTCCATTTTCTCATGGAACTCATTCAGGTATTCACTTCTTCCATTAATCTTTATTTATTTTCGTTCTCATTTAATTGCATGTGTATGTTTATTATATATAACCGCTTGCATGGATAGTATGATTCGGTGTTTGCCCTAGGGTTTAGTCGAGCGGTTTTTAAGTATTTTTTATTTAATTGATCTCTCCAGTTAAAATTTTGAGGGAGGTCGGAGTTAAAAAGTTAATTAAAAATTTATCCAACCCCAAACAAAAATCTTGTTTTCGAATCTATCATTCATATGAGTAATACAGCGACCCCTTTTTGAGTGAAGGCTAACTTTTATAAATAATATGGGTTTGAAATGTTATCTCGTTTTGCATTCATGTTGTTAAAACGTGCTAGACCAAAATTTGTTAGATACTTTTTACTCGTGACTTTTTTTATTATTAGAACATGGCCATTGATTTTCTTTTGAAAGGAACCTTTAAAAATATTATTATAAAATACAAATTATGAGTTGTAGTGTTACGGCCAAAACTAATGTTATGTTTATGTAATGTCAACAAAATAATTTTTTCTTGTAGTCTATGACTAGATTTATTATCACATAATTATTAGTGTTTTTATTTACATCTCTGAGAAATTGTAGAGTGGTTGGATTTTTCATATTTATTATTATATTGGATGGATGGTAAGATTTTATTTTCCATTTATTCTAGTCTTTTTTTTTTATCAAAATAAATTTTGTTAAAAATGTTTTTATCATTACTTTTAAGTAGTTAGATAATTTTTTTTTTTTACTTTTGAGATAGAGAGTTGGGCAAAACTTAAACCAAATTTTTGACCTGCTATCTCCTTGGAATTCAAACTCAGATGAGCTGAATAAAATAAGTTGTTGGGAACATTGTTTTTACTACAATTTGAATAAGATCTCAAACTTAATTTAAAAATAATCAAACCATTTTAATTAATACGAGATAAATAAAAAAATATTATTTTACAATTGATCCTACAAATCATGAAAGGCAATAAAAAGAAAAAGTCCATGTTAGACCAAATTACACACTTCAGCGTAATACTAATTCTGAGTTAATTTTACCCAAAATCAAGGTTGGTGTTTCGGAAGTGCAAACCTTGACCGCTTGCTATCCGTAGACAAGACCGATCATAATATTTGAACAGAGGTAAAATTCAGTTGAATATGCCTGTTTGTATATGGGGCTAGTTAACTTGCAAAGGTATTTGATGGTTCTGCAATCCGGTTCGACAAAATGCCTCAATGACGGATTTTTGGCGGGAAGTGGACAATTTGATTTCCTTAATGTTTTAGAAGTATCAGTTGATCATCAAGCTGTAAATGATGACGTAGTGTTGGTTTACTTGATTGGCAAGAATAGTCTAGGATCATTGGAGATAACCACGATGACTCATAGAACGTTAAGAAAAACTATACCAACAGTTTGTTAAAATGCTTTATATTCTTGTGTGCATCATCGCAGCCACTGATCCTAGAGTTTGTGAACCACTGTCATAGTGTATTCTTGTGTTTATGTTTATCTTTATGTGCCTCATCATTAAACTTTCCATCTTTTACTTGTGCTTTGGATAAGCAGATCTAGGTCCGTCTGGTACTTTTCCAATAAAATTGACTCCTCAATTGTTTTTGGTCATGAACGATAGATGATTTAGAAAGTTAACAAAGTGGTTTATTTTTCCATGACAGAATGCTGAAGACAATGAGTACCCGGAGGGTGTGGATCCATCACTTGAGTTTGTAATAACATCTAGTGATATAACAGGCACAGGAGCCCCAGCCACATTGCTCGTGTTCAACAATGAGAAGGGTTTTTCTGCCAACAATATTGAGTCCATTTGCAATGTTGGAAAGTCTACTAAGAAGGGCAATCGTAAACGTGGCTATATTGGCGAGAAAGGTCCCTTACATCAGTCCTTTTTCTCTTTTCATTTGCTCATGCATATATATGTTTGCTTTCTTATGTTATTTTATGTTCTGTTTCAAACCTGCAAATGCTTAATCAATTGATTTTCAAGCAATCATATTGCCAGTATTACTCAGAGGATTGTTGCTTTGCAATTTGAAACAGATTTTATGTTTTACGTTTTTGGTTACACAAAACAACAAAATGAAATTAACGAGCCTTTTAGTTTATAGGTAACTCAAATATTTGTATTATGCTTGTTGCGTACAGGAATCGGGTTCAAAAGTGTATTTCTGATCACTGCTCAGCCTTACATATTCAGCAATGGCTATCAGATAAAGTTTACTGAAGAGCCCTGCCCACATTGCGACCTCGGATACATAGTTCCTGACTGGGTGAATGAGAAGCCATCGCTCTCAGACATACAGAAATTATACAGTTCAGGATCTAAAGATCTTCCAACCACAACTTTTGTTTTGCCTCTGAAACCTGACAAAGTCAAACCTGTCAAGCAGCAGCTCTCAAGTGTCCATCCTGAAGTGCTGCTATTCCTTTCAAAGATAAAGCGCCTTTCCGTCAGGGAAGATAATGAGGATCCTCTTCGAAATACTGTGAGTGCAATAGCTATAAACAGTGAGACCAATTTTGTATCAAGGAAGAATTTTGATGCTGAGTCCTACACACTCCATCTTGCCATCAATGGTGAGTGGAATAATAAAGAATGCAACTACTATATGTGGAGGCAGAGATTTCCTGTCAAGCAAGAAAATAAAGTGGAGAGAAGAATGGATGTTGAGGAATGGGTGATCACGTTGGCGTTTCCAAACGGCGAGCGTCTCCAGAGAGGAACAACCTCTCCTGGAATCTATGCATTTCTTCCAACGGGGATGGTTACGAATTTTCCATTTATAATTCAGGCAGATTTTCTTCTTGCATCATCCAGGGAGAATATACTGCTAGATAACAAATGGAACCAAGGAATTCTCAGCTGTGTTTCATCGGCTTTTGTTAATGCATTAATCTCACTAGTGAAGATGACAGAAGATGCTCCAGTATCTAGTTTGCCGCCAATGTTTCGTTTCTTGCCAGTTGACAGCTCTTTCTATCCACAGCTGAATGCTGTAAGAGAATCAATTAGAGCAAAGCTTATTGAAGAAGATATTGTTCCTAGTGAGTCATGTACAGTGCAGAAAATCTTCCACAAACCCTGTGAAGTGGGAAGGCTAATGCCTCGGTTTTGGAATATTTTGAAGAAAGCAGAAGTTGAAGGGGTGAGCTTGAGAAATCTGTCCCACCATGGACGACATGTACTGAATTCCTCATTTGACAGAGAAGAGTATGATCCGGTACTTAATTTCTTGGGTGTGGCACCAGTCAACAGTGAATGGTATGCAAAATGCATCCAGAGTTCTAATCTTGTATTGGGAGTGTCCGAAGAAGTTTATTGTGAGCTACTCGTTTTCCTTGCTGAAAATTGGTCTTCCAAATTCTGTAATACCAACATTGGCAATATACCCTTGATCAAATATGTGGACGTAGATGGGAATGTGGCTTTGTGTAGTATTAATGCATCCTGCCAGTCTTCCAGGATAGTATGCTTGTCACCTCAGCTGTCCTGGTTGACTGCTTGTAATAAGGAATTCAGATGTGCTGCCAATCATTTTTTTATGCCAAAAAGCACATATGATGCTGTTCTGTTGTGTTCTCAGAACCAAGTGGTATTGCAATTGCTGAAAAACTGGGTAAAGGTTGCTACTGTGACCGTGTATGATTATGCAGCTGTTCTCATTAAGCATCTGCAAAATGACAGAAAGCTTGCTGTAGTCTTTGCTTGCTTCTTATATCACTCATTGTCAAAGCGTTATTTGTCATTTCGGGAGGTCGATATTTTGTGTGGGCTTATGCCACTTGTGGATAATTATGGGGCTGTAAGCATGAATAGGAATGGTGTCCTTGTGCCAGCAAATGGAAGCAAATGGGCGGAATTGATTGTTTCAAACCCATGGAGACAAGAAGGCTATATAGAGTTAGGGGAAGACTACTTGCACCCTGGAAATTTTGCAGGGCAAAGTACAACAGGAGAGCAGATCATCGAGTTCCTGAAGTCTTATGTTGGAGCATCTGATATTCCTCATATATCCCCTCCTAATGCCCGGATTCCAGCTGTGTGTGCCCCACTCACCAAGCAAAACACATTTTTGCTCTTGGATTGGGTTAAAAACCTGAAGTTCAGGGGATTTGGCATCCCTACGAAGTTTCTGGCATGCATAAAGGAAGGCAGCTGGCTGAAAATCACTATCAATGGATCCCCTGCAGGTTATAGACCGCCATCACAATCTTTTATCCTCACTTCATCGTTGGGAAACATTCTGCAAAATGGATCAGTGCTTGTTGATATTCCGCTGGTTGACCTGAATTTCTATGGTGAAAGCATACTTAGTTACAAGGAGGAGCTGAAGACAATTGGGGTGATGTTTGAATATCGAGAAGCATGTGAATTCATTGGGAAACATCTTATGTCTCGGGCAGCATCCTCCCATGTTACCAAAGACAATGTGTTTTCAATACTTAATTTTATCAGATTTCTAAGAGAAAAGTTTCTTTCACCAGATAGCTTTATTCAGCGCATCAAAGAAGGAAGTTGGCTGAAGACATCTCACGGTTATAGGTCACCTGTTACATCTGTTCTACATGATCAGGAGTGGAGAATTGCATCTCAAATAAGTGGCATTCGGTTCATTGATCAAAATTACTATGGTGAAGAAATACTTCGTTACAAAGTGGAACTACAGCTGCTCGGTGTTATGGTGGAATTCAATCAAAATTATCAGCTTGTAATTGACAACTTGAAACTGCCGTCATCGTTAACTTGTCTCACAGCTGAAGCTGTTCATTTGGTACTGGCATGCATGCGCCATTCCAAATCTTCTGACAAACTTGTTAAAGCACTTGGTAATGCAAAATGCCTGAAGACAGACGAGGGTTACAAGTATCCGGGTGAATGTTTTTTGTTCGATCCTGAATGGGGCTGCCTGTTAGAGGTTTTCAAGGGTTTCCCAATCATCGATCAAAATTTCTATGGAAGCAACATTGTCTGCTCGAAAAGGGAGTTGCAGCAGTTAGGGGTTGTTGTTGAATTTGAGAAGGCTGTCAAAGCATTTGTTTGCCTTTTTAAGCAACAAGCCTCCTCATCTTCAATTTCAAAAGATCAGGTCCTGAAGTTTCTATCGTGTTACAGACAACTGAATGGAACATCTCTTAAGTTTCCTGCTGAATTTATTAACTGTATCCATGAGTCAAAATGGTTGAGGACTCGCCTTGGTGATTATAGATCACCGAGAGACTGCATTCTTTTAGGTCCAGATTGGAAGTCTATCACATCTATTACTCTGCTTCCCTTCATTGATGACAGTGACCGCTTCTACAGCATGGCCATTCATGAATTCAAGAAGGAGCTGGAGGATATGGGAACTGTCGTAGCATTTGAAGATGGTGTGAAGTTTATCGCTGATGGTCTTTTTATTAATCCCTGCAACGTCACTCGTGCAAATGTAATTTCTCTTCTCAAATGCATCCGGATATTGCGAGAGAAGAATTACACCTTCACCAGGTCTTTCGCCAAGAAAGTTTCACAAAAGTGGTTGAGGACACATGGCAGTGAAGTTTATAGTAGCCCAAAGCAGTGTTTGTTGTTCGATTCTATGTGTGAATTGAATCTTTTGAAGCAGACAGATGGACCTTTCCTTGACGAAGATTTTTATGGTTCAGAAATCAAATCCTACCGGAAGGAGCTCAATACAATTGGAGTCACAGTTGATTTAGAAAAGGGATGTCCATTGCTTGCCAGCCACCTCGATTTCCACACTGACTATGCAACTATAGTTCGAATCTACAATGTCTTGGCACGTTTGAAGTGGCAGCCTGATGGTGTAGCTGCCGGAAGGATTTGGATTCCGGAGGGAAGTCAAAGCGGACAGTGGGTAAGCCCTGTAGAATGTGTTTTACATGACAAAGATGGTCTATTCAGCACACGGATGAAAGTATTGGATAAACACTATGACTGGAAGTTACTAAGCTTCTTCTCAAGTGCTTTTGGTGTTAAATCCAATCCTTCGGTTGATGATTATTGCAAGCTCTGGAAGGTCTGGGAAAGTTCAAAACACAAACTGTCAAATGCTGAGTGTTGCGCATTTTGGGATTGTGTTTTGAAGCAATGCAGTTCAAAGACAAAGAAACTTATGGCTGACAGCTTGGTGAAGCTGCCTGTTAATTCAGGCTTGGATGGTATTTTGTTGTTTGACAAGCGTGATGTTTTCATAGCCGACGACCTTCAGCTAAAGGATGCTATCGAAAATTCCTCTCCCCATTCACTATTTGTCTGGTATCCACAGCCTAGCTTGCCTACTTTACCTCAGACAATGTTGCTGGACTTATATACGAAAATCGGGGTTCGCACAATCTCAGATTCTGTACAGAAGGAAGAATTGTCTTTAGGAGAAGGCGTAGGACATAAGCAGGTAAATCAGAAGGACTACTGTATTGGCAAAGGGCTGGTGAAACTCATTTTGGGGTTTTTAGCTGATCCTTCAATGCAAATGGAACCAGCAAAAAGGCATGATGCTGTCAAGTGTCTCCTGAATCTCACCATTTTGGAGACTGCAGAGCCAATAGCTGTTAGGTACACTTTATCATTGTCATCAGGGGAAATTGTTGATGCGAGAGCATGCCAAATGATACGCTGGGACAGAAACAGCGGAAAGCTTTTTACGCAGAAGATTGATAGGTCTGGTGGGCACAAAAACCGCATTGAATATGCAATTCCATTTGCTGAAACCATATCCAAGGGAGTGTTGTGGGACAGAGAATATCACATCAATTCACTCTCTGAGCTGACTAAGTTGGCTTTCTTTGTGGAATTCAATGAAGAAGCGGTTGAGATTCTTATGAAGTCCAAGAATCTGCAGATTTTCATGGAGGATGAGGAGTTCCTGTCTGCTGCTTTCCCTTCTGAGTAGTGTTCTTTGCTTTTCTTCCTCCATAAACCTCCCTTTCTTTGATGTCTTTTATCTTCCGGGGTGTGTACTTTAATTTGTTTAATATAATATATTATGGTGTGTGTTTTTTACTAAATCTAAGAATTACTAAATCTAAGAATGGATCAGTTACTAATTGCTGATTCAAATTACATCAGTTTAATTTCTAAGGCATTGCATGTAATCTTATTACTATTGGTTTTACATGAAGTATGGTTTCTTTGCTAACTGTTCTATTATTATTATCAACCTTTCACTGCATTTATATTTTCTCGTTTTCATTTTTTCTGGGGTGTTTGCTTTCTCTCTTCTGTCTCCATGTACATCACTCATCAGTGCAGAATGAACTTCTTTATCCTAGAAAGCCCTTACAGAATGGTAGTCATTCGTCTACAGTCTGAGGAAGAAATCGATTAAAACAAACAATAGGACCAGAATATGAGCAACTAAGAATCAGATAGAAGCTGGTAAGGTTCCGCCAAGTTGCTGAATTACACGCCATAAAAGCATATTGAGCATTAATCAAGCCCTATTTCGAGATGATGGTTGCTCAAAACTTGTAGGTCTTGTTGCAATCAACAAATCACTCCCTTATGAGGTTTCCTAAATCTCACTAAATAAAAGTAGGAAAATGTGTGTAGGCCTTTTTTACTAAATCACTCCCAACTAGATTGGCTGAATTTTGAAATTTTTAATTTTCACTAACATTTTCAGATTGTTAAATTAGATCTTGCTTCAACAAGATTTATTCTAGGCACGGCAGATTATTAACTAATAATCAAAGAAATTAACAAGTGGTAATCGAAATGTTACAATAATTTTTTCACGGGAAATCGAGCAGAGCCCTCTTGTTTGCTTGACGAAAGTAATTGTTTCCATCGAGTTTTAAAATTTATGAAAACCCCCCCTCCCGAAATTATGTGTAATTGTCATTACTTTTGTGTCTTTGAGTATTTAGTCCACACACTAATAAATGCGGGTAGAAAATTTAAAATTTTATGAAAATAAAACTAAAGAAATTTCTTAAATAATCTTATGTGAAGTATATTTTTAAAAAAATTAGCCGTTGGGAGGCTCTCATAATTTTTTGGGAATTTATTTTAAAAATAGGTTGAAAAAACCAATTTTTCTTTGAATTTTTTAAAAAAATTCTGCCAAAACTACTGTGAGGCTCCAAACCGACTCCTGTCTTTTCCAGTCGCATTGTGTTGCCCATGGGAAGGTGTTGCAAAGAACCAGATCTGGTTTTTATTTAAATCAAAGAAAAATAAATTTACAAAAATAATTTATTACTTGTCATAATTTACCATTAATTATGCTTAAATATTTTTTGACACATTTTATGAATTTGATGAAATAATCTTCCCACCATAAAGGAGAAGAAAGGTATACATGATGGATGAGTTATAAATAATTTTGACGTAAAGTACAAAAGATCACTGTACAATGCATTGTTGATGAATTTTTGTATAAATTTATAGATATGTAAAAAGTGAAAATACTATGTTTAGAAAATAACTTAATATAGGGTAATGTCTTTGAATGAAAAAATTGTGATACAATAAATATAGGAACACTTGACGTGTGTGTAGATCAACGGGTGAAAATAATTTAAATCTTGGGGAAATGATGTGAAAATATTGTGAAATGATTTAGTACTCATGAAGAGACCGTGCTTGTATGTATAGCAAACATGTTTTTATAGTATATATATTGCTTTTGAAGAGGTTTATAATACCAACAAATAGATGAATCTCAATTATTCTTGAAGAGGAATATATTAGAAATAAAGAGATTCTAATTATCTTATGAAAGACATGATGTAATCTAAGAAGAGATATTTAACCCTTTCAAAAAGAAATATATTTGGAGCTTCAAAAGATCTTATCCTAAAATTTTCAGAATCTTGAATCATAGAAATAATATTGAATTATGTGATTAGCCAAGACGAAATTATTTGGACATCTAGTTCATATGTTAGAAGATGTAAAATTGATTAGCAAAATATAAAGAACTTTATACCTATAGTCCATATGCTTGAAATAATAAAATTTACTGCTGAAATGTGAATTGGAAACGTAGTCTAGATACTGAACATGTGAACATTAAAGTAGACGAATCTATGTATTGATTCTTAAAGGATAAAATGTTTAAAACAAGTACATGAAGCATTAAACTAAAAGTTTGCAGGTTTTATGTTCTTGATAAAGTTATAATCATACTTATATATGTTATAGTAACTAGACTTATAAAGTATAATCACTTGGAAACATGTCATTGTCTAATTTGCTATATGATTTTATTAGAAGAAATTAAAAATTGAAATTGCAACCTTTGCAGAATATGTTGATAATTTCATCATGAAAATACTCTTAAAGAGCTTATAAATTTTTCTCTTTTAAGAATAAAATTCAACATGAAATATCTTGAAATCAAAGATTTTTTTTTTCAATTTGTGGATTGAAATTTATCAAGTCTAATGTTGATATATTAATTAGTATTTTAGATATTAGAATTATTTCATATTCAAAATTGATGTCAAAGATGAAAACATTTTACTTTTAGTATATGATGTATATTTCCTAGTCTGGAGGTGCTCTATTTTATTACAACTTGTGCATACAAGGACATTGGCAAATGCAAATTTCTTTAACAATAACACCATGATCCACAACACCATCTACCATAATCTAACAATAGCAAACAAAACAAGTAAAATTAAAGAGGTAAGGGTCGAGAGAAATAAACACAACAATTTTACGCCTATGACGATGCCTCTAAGTAATCCAAACTTGTGGATCTCAGTAGTATCAAGCCTTATATTCCGAGGCTCTAAATATGAGTAAAATTGACTTCAAAGATATTAATAAACCTTTAAAAATCATCCAAGGAGTATATCTCACACCTACGTCACTCAGGTGTTTCTAGCACTAACTCAATTTGAAAGACATAAGTTGTACAAGCAATAAACTCCTCATAAGGGTAGATATACTAATCTAGGCACGAGTTTTGTATATGATTATAAATGAAAGCAAGTGAGAGCTCAAGAGTATTTCATAGTTAAGAGAATAGATAAATTTTCATGTCCAACAAAAATCTTCTAATAGATAGAAAATGAGTTTATATAGACTTAAGCAAAAACTAGTTGTTACTTTCTTGAAATTAGAAGAATTGTACACAAATAGATCACCAGTAAAAATGAAGCAAACAACAGCTTATTGACAAGGGAAGTGACCATTAAGACAAATTTGAAATATTAAGCCCACAATGGATCATTGATAAAAATAATTGGATAACTGTTTTGAAGTCGCAAGCTAGCAAATGATCACTAACTTTGAGGCGGATGACCACTTTGTTGATTCTTCAATTTTTCAAATTTTATATTTAGGTCATAAAACTTTCTAAAATTGTAGATTGGCCTTAAACATTATAGAATATTTGTAGATATGTCATTTTCCAAAATTTCAACCAAACTTGCATGTTTCCGATATTTTAAAAAAATTCAAAAACTTTTCAAGCTAGTCCATATACTCGAAGAACAATCATTTGATAAAACACTTAATTTCCATTTTCTTTAAGCACTTTCAAAGCACATTTATAATCAAAGCATAATGTAATAAAAGATTCAAGAACTTTAGTGCAATAAAAGACTTTTGAGCTCACATTTGCTAATCATGTATAAATGTAGACAAACTAGCATTATAAGAATTATTAAAAAGAAAGATATCATCTAAGCTAGTGTCTTGAGCTTGAGACTTGACTTGATGAACATATCCTTGAGTCTTTTGAGCTTGATCTCATATAAATAATTGATAACTCTATGAAATGAGAATTATCATAACTTTTTTAGACTTAAACTAATATTACTTAGAGAGTAAATGATAAATTTTTATCTAATTTTTAATTATATTTTGCTAAGCATTTATTTAAGTTTAGTTATAATAAGTTGATGTGCTTTAGACCATATTATGCTCTGATTGAGTGCTCTATTTTAGGTAACTCAAAAGCTCATGGTTTGCTGATGGACACTGTAGAAGGGCTGCCTTACTAAAGCAATAGCCTTGTAGAATATAATAAAAGACTTATTTGCATATGATCAAAAATAAGTCTGAACTAGAGAGAATGATGTGGCAACTACTGTAGCAATCCAAGATCAAATATAGACAAAATTGTCCACACTATTCATATGCTGATAGACACATTCTATTACAGTCGTTACTACACTACCACTATCAGGTGTAGACAAAATAGTGGCAAACAGCACAAAAGGAGATGTGGTCCTAGAATATCAAAAAGAGACAAGTGTCCTCATACTTTTTGGTTGCCCTAATATCAAGATAAAAAAGCATACATTTTTAAGGAAATACAACATCGTTAGCCGTCACACATAAAGAAAAAAAGGAGAGAATTTCAGAGTTACAACAAAGGCAATTTCGTGGAGAAGAAGGAGAGATATGTGATGACCAAAGCGTGACACTTTAGTTCTTTTGTATCCTAATATTTAATTTGTATTTGCTTATTTTGTTCTCTCTTTAACTATGTATTTATTGGAAATTATTTTTGTTCTTACTGTTTTAAAGCTTATCATGAGCTAAACATTAATATAGTTGAGTTTTGAATTAGCTTAATGGTTATTTGATTAATATATGCATGTTGCTCAGAACCTGCTATAGTATTTTGTCTTAATTTTACTTATTGTAAATTCCTATTTCGATTGACTATCCATTTAGTGGATATTAACTGAGAAGGAGCCTAAAAAAATGTTAGACTTAGTGGAACAAATTAAGACTATATATGGTTTTCGATTAGATTTTCAAAGTTGAGTTAATTTTGATTTGAATAGGGCCATGCTTAATTTAAGAGTGAATAACTAGACATAGGAATCGCCTTGTAGCACAAATAGAGTCTAAAGCATGTAATACTATGTCTAATGTTAGTTTAACAACTAGTCACTATTAAATTGCATATACATATAAGATATCCAAAATGCGATAAGTGAGAATACATTAGAGATTTTATCCAGTTCTATACCAGATGCTATAGTAACTATGTGTTTATTGAAAGATAATCAATAATCATTAAGTGAGTTTATAATCCAACTACCTCTCTATCATTGAGTGTAACTTTGTGTTTGACTTTACATTATCTTTACTACATTCTATGTATTGCACTTTTAATTTCAATAGATCATTAATCTTATAATTTATTTTGATTTATTTGGTTTACTAAAATTGCACTATTAAGATTGCTGGAGCAAGGTCTATAACATCAATTCCTATAGAGAATATCTTGATACTCATCATTATATTACTTGTTGTGTACACTTACACATTGATACCCTAAACAATACACATTAATAATTTTTGAACTTTAAAAACTAATTAGATTCAAAAATATTTTTCCATATTATCCTTACCATATTACTTGTTATCATCAAAATTAAGGTTTGGAAGACCCTTGATTTTGATGATATGCCAAACCTTGATTTTGATAATAACAAGTAATAGCATGTTTGCATGAAAAGATGAGGATGTCCACACCGAGAATATATATATATATGCACACTAAACAATATTATGAACACTGTAATACTCTGAGCACTTGTTTATAAATTTAAATTAGAAAAATTATAAACTTTTACTATGTAAACTCAATAAAATCCAAAAAATAGATTCACTATTGCTTTTAATCTTTGTAGACCTTGCACATATAAAAATGAAAACATCTCATAAAATATATTTTGTTGCTTTTTAGTAGGGGCAAGCAGAACTGAACTAGTTACATAAAAAATTGGTTTATTTCTATTCTCGGTTCAAATTCTCAGAACTTGAACCAAATTGATAAAAGTCATTAACATTATTTTATATTAAAATAGTTCCATGACATGATTTAATAGTTCCATGACATGATTTAAGAGAACATAAGAGATAAAAAATGAAAAAAGGTTAAATCTTGTAAAAGGGAATTAAAATTTTTGAAGAACTGAACCAAAAATCTCAGTTTCGATTTGGTTCTTTTTCTAGTTAGATTCTTATTGGTTTTCTAAAATTCGAAATTGAACTTAGTTGAAAGTTTTGGATTGGCCAATACTGAACCGAATGGACCTGTCGCCCACCCATATTTTTCAGATTTTTGTATTCAAAATTCTCTATTACTTTGAGGACTGTATTTACCATATAAATAACTCTTCCTCTCTCTGACAAATAATCATGTTTCTAATTCGGCTAGGCGTTATGGGTGATTATTTTACGGTATTTATTTTTTCATATAGGAAAGCAACTTGAAATCTGATAAGTATAAACTCAAAAACTCAAAGTGTAGATATGTCATTTTGAGGATTCATGCTTATATGACATGTCATTGTTAGAGTTGTAGCGCAATACTGACATGGTTGAGAGTGTCGTTTAAAATCATTAGCAAGTCACGAGCAAAACACGTAAACTTAAATCAATTCTGAACTGATCGAAAGAACAAAGTATTGCGCTGTTTTTGGTCTCACTTCAGTTGGCTTGAGGATGGCAGGTAATGAAGTTGTTACTTCGGTTGGTTTTGGCGGAAAATGCGGGTAATGGCTAACAAACCCAGAAACAGGATATATAAGCTGCTTCTGGTATGTTCTTTTTGTGATTCAGTAACGAGATCAAAGTGGGAAGAGAGAATGAAAGCTTGTTTCTTGTAGTCCTTGTAATCGTATCGTGATCTTTGTAACCTTTGAGCTTGATTTAGTGAAGCCTGAGAGCAATCTTCCTCAAGTGGATGTAGGCACTGAAACTAAGTGCCGAACCACTATAATCCCTGTGTTCTTTTTTCTTATTTGCTTCTGTTTGTTTCTGTTTCTGATTAGATATTGATCGATGCTTATATCTTTACAATTTTCAAACAATCTTGGGGTAGAAACAGGTCTTGTGTGGATTGAATCCTTTCCATGAAGGGGTCCAATTCATAACAAAATCTTTTAGATTTATTAATGAATTCTCGAGTTGATTGCTTTTTGTCTCTCTATTTTATTAAGATAAGTCATAATTCATGTTAAATGAGTATTAACTGTTCTGAATAATTTCATTTTATTTAATTAAATTAAATTATACTTTGAGTTAATTACTCTAAGGATATTTTAATAATATTATATTTTTCTACAATTAGAGTGTTTAAAATATTATTTAGAGTAATTACTTGAAGGATATTTTAATAATATTATATTTTTCTAAAATTAGAGTGTTCAAATATTATTTAGAGTAATTACTCGAAGGATATTTTAATAATATTATATTTTTCTACAATTAGAGTGTTTAAAATATTATTTAGAGTAATTACTTGAAGGATATTTTAATAATATTATATTTTTCTAAAATTAGAGTGTTCAAATATTATTTAGAGTATAAATAGCCTTACATTATATGCATTGTTTGGGTTTCATCATCAAAATATATTTGACCGAGTTTTTGGCCTCAAGTCTTAAGTCTTAAGGGTAGTTAGTACAGTAAAAAACGAATTTGACAAAGTGGCTCCATCCATGTCCCCTTTACGAAGTTGCAAGCATTAATAGCAAGGTGCAACATGCAAGTGTTCTTCATTACATGATGAGCTTTAATCTAAAGAAAAACAAACTTGTATAATATAAATGCTTAAAATATCCATATTTGAGCAATTAATTTACTCAAACTTTGTATATATACATAATTGTCTAACCATCAATTAATTAACGTCAAAGCGATCATAATATCTTGAGCTTTTATTGCAATTTGATTAATGCTTTTAGATTTTGTTTCAATGCTCTTGTGAGTTATGACATTTTCGTCTCCATATTTATGTTAGATAATGCTTTGCCTATTTGCATATTGCATTATTACACGAATCTTAATAATGGATTTGTTACATTAACCAAGTATTTATAAAATCTTTGAATATTCATGTAAATTGATATTAAGAGAGAATTTAAGAATTCACAAAAATGATTAAATACCAATGGAGCTTGGGCTTGGATTTGGTCATTACGTGGCCTGTTTCGAGTGGTACTATTGGATCTCCTCAAGGTATCTTTTCATCCTTCACTTTTTAATTAAGGGAAATTATCCACCGACCACTTAATGTTTCAGACTTTTTCAAAAATATATAATTTTGTTTTTGCTTGAATTACATATGAAGTTACAATTCTTTACATTTATCCACTTCTGTCTGTTGACCGTTAAGATTCCGTTAGTTTTTTTAACAAAATGACTGTTTTGCCCACCAAAATTAATGCTATAGGATGAAATTGTAATTTTACATTTGGGGGGCAAAATCGTTATTTTGTTAAAAAAAACAAACAGAATCTTAACGGTCAATAAACGGAAGTGGAAAAGTGAAAAAAATTATAACTTCAGGTGTAATTTAGGCAAAGAAAAAAGGAATTGTGTATTTTTGAAAAAATGAAAAAAATCAAGTAGTTGGTGGATAATTTTCCTTTATTAATTTAATTTATTACCAAAGTATCCTTATCCCTTCCCTAGCATTTACTTTGTTGCTTTTGGCTTGTCTTATGACAGTGGTGGTGGCCATCGAGCTGAACAAGAATAGCAAAGACAATATCAACACATCCTCTTCTTCAATTCTTTCATAAATAATTATATCATCATTTGCTAATCTACTCCTTCGGAATGGATAATATATCAATTTCTTTCTTAATAAATGGTTTTTGCAAATTCAGTGTTTTTAACACTAATGCCATTTCTTTCTTTTGATCTATGTTAAATTTCACTTTTTAAAAAAATGTCGGTTTTATAATATTGAAACTCAACTTGATGATATTGGATATTTGTTTGACATTAGTATAGAGAGTAATGTAACTTCATTTGACATGTTTTATTCATTTGTTGCTTGTCAGGAGTTAAAATGCATATACTTAGAGGAAAAATAATATAATATTACGTAACAGTGGATTTATTACCATTTTAATATAGTTTATTTATGAATTAAATTTAATAGGCCTATGGTTCATTCATTTTACAAGTTAAAGCTAATGAAATTAAAGCTTTCACTGTATATATCCATAAGATTATAACTAAAAGGCACTCCATTTTATTATATCTCTATTCAATACAAAGTAACAATTAAGAATTATTATTTTTCTCTTTTAAATTTACTTCCCCATTAATTATTATTACTTTATTTATTACACATTATTAACACGACTATGCTTCGATATAGCACCGTAACATATCCAAATGAAAATCTCTGTGAGCTGAGCATCTTGCCGTAAAAATCATATCAATCGAAGCTTGGAGGAGTCGGTAAACACCATTGGAAACTCATGTTTTAGAGTGTGAGATTCGGGTCAAAAGGTCGGGTTAAACCTGAACTCGAACCTGGTCGCTGTTCACAAATCTGACCACGTCACCAGCAACGGAGGGAACTGATCAGATCCTCAGATGACACCGAACATCCCCACAATATCACCATTGCCAGAAAAGGGCCAGAAGCCGTCGCATGAACCTGCGAACAGCCACAATTGAAGCTGGTTTAAATCATCACTATTTTGCCGAATGTCGGCCACACTGTCACTTGGGCTCCTCACGCTGTCTTGTTCAAAATCCGACCGTTAGCCATCTCCAGAAGTCGTCGATTTGCCGCCAATCAAGCCACCAAAGTTTCACGACTGTTGGAGCCCGATCCACCCATGTCAGTGCGCGCAGACCGGCACAATTGGATTTAGTGTAGTGTGAAGCTTCTATCCTAAGCTTCTCGATCACCACCGATTGGTTTTCGGTCAACGTTGTTCGGTGAGGGCATTTTTGGTAATTCAAATTTCGAGGGTATTTTCATAATTTTAACTTAAGAGTACTTTTGCAGTTTCATGCGTGGAGGTAATGTATTTTAGATCCCTAACAGTTATTTAGATTACGTCATAGCGTATATGTATTTAATTTCATTCTTAATAAGGATACGCCGCCTAAGTTACAGTTGTTTATCTTTTTTTGAATTTGTTCTTTGTAAAATTACATTGAGGATCCTTACATTCTATTTTATTTATATTTTATTTATAAATATTATGAAATTTTTTAAATTTATTCATAAATTTTTAAAATATCAAATTTACCTTTATAATTTTTAAATTTTTAAAATACCCTTCATTTAATTTAAAAATATAATAATTATTAAATAGATTATAATTATAATTATTATAAAATTATAATTATAATTATAATTTTAAATGAATTATTATTATTATTATTATTAATAACAATAAAAGGTATTATAATTAATTAATATATTAACAATAATTAATAATAATTTTTATTTAAAGTGTTAACAATAATAATTAACAATAATTATTATTAATAACTAATTTTTGAATAATAATAATAATAATAATTTAATTTATAATTTATTCATAAATATTATAAAACGTTTTACTTACCTATACCATAGAAATTCAATTTATCTCCTTATACTCTTTTTCATTTATTATTTTTTTGTAAGTGTTCAAAGAGTTTCTGTTTACACGATAACAAACATTGGTTATCATAACACACTAATATTAATAAAAAGATAAAAATATACTTAAATTAGTACTAAAAAAAGAGCTTTCCTCTCTTAAAGAATTACGACATCTCATATTCTATTACTCATCATCAACAAAATTTTCAAGGATACTACCATTCATCTTTTTTGTAATATCATTTCATAATATTTAATATTTTCATGATAAAAGAATTAACAAAATAAAAAATAAATTCCCTTTGAATCCATCCTCTCCACTATTAATTTTTTTCTTCATCAAAGAACCTTTATCGACAATTAAAACTACTATTAAACTCATCACAGAGAAAGAGAGTGAGAGAGGAGAAGAAGAAATGGGAAAAAAATATGAAATATTTACAATTTATAGTGCAATCACTAAATGGGAATCGAAATTAATTGAAATTATAATGAGTTATAATTGGAATAACTAAAATCAAAATGAAGAATTAAAATCAGAATAATTTATTTACATGAATTAGAGGAATTGTAGTTAGAATGAGCTATATTGCTATTGATGATTTATTTTGTCCTAAAATCAAAATCGTAATGAGTTAAACTATAACAAATTACTATAAAAATCTTAATTAAATTTTATCATAATTATTATTATGTATTTTAATTATTATTATTATTATTATTATTATTCAAAAATTAGTTAATAATAATAATAATAATCCATTTAAAATTATAAGTATAATTATAATAATATAATAATTATAATTACAATCCATTTAATAATTATTATATTTTTAAATTAAATGGAGGGTATTTTAGAAATTTAAAAATTATAGAGGTAAATTTGATATTTTAAAAATTTATGAATAAATTTAAAATTTTTTATAATATTTATAAATAAAATATAAATAAAGCAGAGTGCAAGGGGCCTCAATAATATTTTATAAAAAACAAAGTAAGAAAAAGACAAACAACCGGACCCTCATAATAATTGTGTTATGACCTGAAGTTTGTAATAAAGGTACAAATACTAACATTGCGTTATTGTTAGTAACTTTGGAACTTGAAGTTCCGAAATTTAAATTGGGACTTGAAGTTCTTGATTATTAGATTAGAACTTGTAGTTATAATTCTACAATCATACGTACATGATCTAAAAGTTATGATTTTAAGATCTATGAATTTAAAACAATTATGTATATATGTATATGAACTTGAAGTTTTAACATTATAGACTTGAAGATCCAACATATGTTTTAGGTGGTATATTTGAACCATAAATTTTAGAATATGTATGTAATACTATTTATTTATATGGTAATTATTCACTATCACAAAAATTTTGAACCTAAAGTTTGAAAATTGTAATATAGAACCTAAAGTTCAAGATTTGCGACCTAAAGATCTAAATACATGAAAGAGTATGATATGGCAATACTTTATCACAGTTGAAAAGATGATGACAAATAATAAAATCATGTGAAAAACTTATCATTTCCTAAAGTGAATATAAGCATTATAACTTATGAAAAGAAATATGGTTATCATCTTCATAGTCGTTATAATTTCTTATTACGATAAACATATTTAGAAAACCACTTGAAGTGGAATTTTTAAAATGTGCAGTTTAATTTTTATTTCTTATGTTTATTTAAATTTATTTCTTTTATTACTTTATTATTATATTAAAATATATTACTATTTCAATAATTCCACCTATATTGATATTATCATGTTAATATTGTTTGAAGCAAAAGGTATAAATTATATTTGGTCCTCCAGACTTGATTGAATACTCCAAAAGAATTATAATCAATCAAATCTTTGAAAAAAAAATATAATCTTGTTAGCAAACAAAGCAAAGATTAAGTATTTAATGCCTTATATTAAGTCAGATCTAGAAGAAACCTATTGCATTTTAAAAGGTATCCGCTGAAATGGATATCATATTGAGATTTAAGTACAAATACTATAAAGGCATTAAATACATATTAGATAAGCTATAAATTCTTCTCAACTAGGTTTATTATAAGTATGCAGTAATGGACTAGAAGTTCATTTCCCCAAAACATTTATATTGTGGAATGATTGCCTTGAACACCCAAGATCTACAATGATATGTAGAATTATTGAAAATCCTCATGGGTACTCATTAAGAACCAGAAGATTTTATTGTCCAATGAGATTGTGTGTATTGCTTGTTTATAAGGAAAATTTGTGGTCAAACCATCCACTTTTAAGGTTGGTCATGAATTGAGGGAGATATATGTGGACTAATCAATCCATATAGTGGGTTATTTTATCACTTTATGATTTTGAATAATGCATCTACATGGTGGTAACATATTTGTTTGTTATACATATGCAATATTGAATTTGCATGATTGATTGCATCATTTTATAATGTTGATATTTTGAACCTCTGTTAAGTGATCTTTTCACCATAAGTTTTGCGGATTGTCTTTTTAAGAGACAATTCTTTTTTATCATTGGGGAATAGAAAGCTTGTTGAAGTAAGGAAATAATTTTCTTGAAAATTTTTTCACTTTGTCTCGTTTAGATCCTCGTACTAATCAATATGAAAATGAAGTACGAAGAATGGTACATTCTCAGTAAATTGCAAACCAATTACCAGATGCAAATTTAGTAAAAGTGCCCAAGTTACATATTATAACTGCTATTACACTAACCAAGGTGATTGTTCCTGCAGAACAAGCAAGTGCAAAAGCAGCTAAGGAATTATCTATTACATGTTAAAAACATGACAGATCACTTGGTTTCAAAGACAATGATTCCTGGAAGAGGAGAATGAAAAATTAAGATCTTGCTGAAAATTAAGCTTGAGTTATAAATATGCCCTTATTATATGCATCACTAGTTCTAGATGAACTAATGATCCCTAAAGAGACATAAGTCCCGGAAGTGATAGTAACTCCTGAAGAAGCAAATGAATCTATAACAAATTAGATTTGTGCTGACTATGCTCAAGTTAATATTTTTAAAGGTGCTTAGTCTTTTATGAGACTAAACACCATGAAAAATCTCTTGAAGAGGTACTTGCCCAAGATGAGGCGTAAGTACTTAAAGTGGCTTAACATAAAAAAAAGTCTATGATTTATCATCAATGATATGTTTGCATTTACAGTAGTTACTCAAATGGTAAATGATCATGATATGCAAACTAATGATGAATGTAGACGAAGACATGATTGGCCTTAATGCATAAAAGTAATTTAATTAGAATTGGCTTCTCTAACTAAACATGAATTATATAGACCTATAGTGTAGATACTTGAGGATGTCAAACCTGCTGGCTACAAATAGGTATTTATAAGGAAACATAGTAAATATAATAAAAACCATAAGATATAAAGTGAAACTATTTGCATAAGGTTTCTTACAGAGATATGATATTGATTACGAGGATACATATTCTCTGGTGATGGATATCATTAGGTTTTAATTTTTAATTAGTTTGACAGCATCAGAAAACCTTGGTATGCATCTCGTGGATGTAGCGACAACATATTTATATGGGTCACTTGATTTTGATATTTATATGAAAATCCTTGAAGGATTTAAAATGTCTGAAGTGTATAGATCAAGTGATCGTAGTTTGTATTCAATCAAGCTACAACGATCTTAATATGGATTAAAACAATTTTAGCATACGTGTAATAATAGTTTGAGTGAATATTAAATAAAAGAAGCCCATGCGTATTTATTAGAAAATCTAAATCTAGATTTACTATTATAGCAGTATATATGATTGACATGAATTTAATTGGAACTCTTGAAGAGCTCATTAAAATTGTTGAATATTTAAAAAGAGAATTTGAGATAAAAGATTTAGGAAAAATAAAATATTGCCTCGGCCTGCAAATTGAGCATAACACCAATGGAATGCTTATTCATCACTTTGCCTATATTGAGAAAAACTTAAAGCGTTTCAGAATGGATAATACTCGTTCATTAAGTACTCTTATGATGATTCGATCCCTTGACCCTAAAAAGGATTTGTCCACCCTAAAAAAGATGATGAAGAGATAGTAGCTTCAGAAGCATCGTATTTGAATGCTATAGGTGTGTTACTGTATATAGCTCAGTTCATTAGGCCAAACATTTCATTCTCACTGAACTTATTGGCAAGATTTAGCTTTGCACCAACTTGAAGATACAAGAATGGCATTAAATATATTTCCTGTTATCTTTGTAGTGAGACGAACTTGGGATTATTTTGTTCAAACAAGCTAATAGAAAAATCGAGGTCTTATTGGTTATGTAAATGCAAGTATCTTTTTAATCCTTAAAAAGCTCGCTCACAGACAATATATGTTTTTACATATAATAATACAACAATTTCATGGCGATTTATGAAGTAAACTTTTATTGCCACCTTCTTGAATCATTCAAATATTCTTGCTGTACATGAAGTAAGTAGGAAATGCATATGGTTATAGTCTCTTATCGATCATATTCAGAGCACATGTAATCTAACTTCTGTTATAAAAATTCCAACAATAATATTTGAAGACAATGTAGCTTGTATTAAATAAGTTAGAGGAGGATATATCAAGGAGCATAGAACCATGAAGATTTCACCGAAGTTCTTCTACACTCATAAGCTCTAATAGAGCATGAAAATTGATGTTAGCAAATATGCTCCAGTGATAATTTTATAGATTGTTTTACAAAAGCTTTGCCCACTTCAATATTTCAGAAGTTGGTCAAAACTGTTGGCATGCATTGACTTAGTAGATTATCAAATTGATATTTGTTGTTTTGAGGGGAAGCGGTTTATTAAGGGGAGTGTAACTATCTCAAGGAAGAACTTCTATAGAAACTAGACACATGTGCACTATACTCTTTTTTCCTATTACAAGTTTTTCCTACTGGGCTTTTACTAGTTAAGCCTTTCATGAGGTAATTATTATAGTACATCTAATGTCATTTTATGATTATCTTAAAGTAGTAGACATCTAAGGGGAAGTGTTGTGTAATAATGGATTCACTTCCACTTTAATGTAGTTCATTTACGGCTTAAATTTAATGAGCCTACCATTCATTCATTTTACAAGTTAAACTTGATAAGAGCTTTCAATATAAATAGCCATGAGATTTTAAGTGAAAGGCATTCCATTTTTATTATATATTCATTCAATACAAAGTAAGAATTAAGGCTCATTATTTCTCTCTCTTAAATTTACTTTCTTATTAATTATTATTACCTTATTTATTACATATAAAAATATGTTACAATTATTTATTTATTTTTTTTCAAATTGTAAGCCATTGCCACAATGATCTAGATCATTATGTATAAATTTTTATCAATTTGTCTTGTTGAAATGCTATTTGAATTGATGGCAATAAAGATAGGTGGTGGTTGTGAGAGAGACAAAAAAAAAAAAAACTTTAAACAAAGGTAATTTTAAAAACAAATAGGATTAATTGAAAGGCGGGATCAAATATTATTACTCTTTTTTTTAACCAAAATAACATTGTTGGGCTGAGACCTAAGAGCCTCAGATTGTTTTCTTCTTTTTTAATTGATTGAGTAACAAATTGATTGATAAATAAATTAGAATAAGCCTACAAGGACCTAAAGCTCAGTATGATACCTATTAGATTTAGAGAATGTTTGTTTTTTTGACTTAATGACTTAAGTGGCTTAATTTCAATAAGTTAAGTTATTAAGTTTATTTATTTTTTCAACTTAACGAAAATTTTTAGTTATTAAGTCATTAAATTATCAACCTAGTTTTTTTTTTTTAACTTTTTCTTTAATCTAAAAAATCTGAATAACATTATTAAAAGATATTCTAAAAAATATCCGTATCTAATTCATTAATTTTCATCCTTACCTAAATAAAATTTAATAATTAACATTATTACACATCTTTATAACTTGTGATAATATAGTGGTAGATTATTATTATTTTTGTCTTTTTATTTTCTTCAAATTAGCATTACTTACCTTAATAATTTCTTATGAATATTTTTCACATAAAAACATTATAAACTACAATAAATTGACTAACTTCTACTAATTTAGAATATAAAGGGTTTTATTTAATTGAATATGATTTATGTTATGATAATATATTATCTTATTTAGGTTCTTTGAGATGTTTATTTTTTTTTAACATTTATAATTTGTAAAAGTACAAAATGTAAAAATACTGGTTTTCAAATTTTTGAAGTTAAAAAACAAAAGGCTTAATATTTATTTTTTGTAATTCATACAAAAAACAAACACATATTCAGATTTAAATATTCAGTTCTCTTCAGAATTTAGACCAACTCAACTAAGATTATGTCATAAATTTTGAAATAGGCTTTTTCACATCGAATTTAGATCTATCTCAAATTGTGCCATGCCATGCTTACATAGCCAATTCACTATACATCTTTAATAACAAGGGAAATTATCAATCGTATACCCGTGGTTTACTCCATTATCAAATTTACTACAAAACTTTTAGGGTATATTAATGGTCCACCATAAGTTGACAAAATATATCTGCCATCCACCAAATTGTTAGTTGCCATTTAAATATGATAACGTCAGAGGGGTAATTTGGTCTTTTCATATGATACAAGTGATAATTTAAGGGTATACAAGTGATAATAAGAGAATTTAAGGGTATACAAGTGATAATAAGAGAATTTAAGAGTATATAAGGGATAAGTTTCCTTTAATTTAAGTTTTAAGGGTAAAATTGTCAATTCACCATAAGTCCGTTAACTTTCAAACGGCAGATAATGGTTTGGTGGTCAGCATATAGCTTTTGTCAACTTAGGGTGTACGACTGATATACCCTAAAAGTTTTGTAGTAAATTTGATAACGGAGTAAACTAAAAGTATATGATTGATAATTGCCCTAATAACAATGATACAAATAAATATTCCTAAGAATTGAGTTAACAACTTATGTGGAATACATAGATTGGTTAAAATGTAAAAGCAATTATAAAAAAATAGCTGTGTAGACTCTATGATACTTTTATCTAATCAATCCATTCGTATAACGTAATTTAGCAACTTAATTTGTATCATTGTTACATCTTTGAATAGATCATCAAAATATTATATTTTCAGTATCTTACACCTATCTAAAAGTTGATGACTAAAGATTGATTTAATGTAGACATATATCTATGTGGCAAATATGTGTAACAAATAATATGGAAAAATTGTTAATCTTATAATATTGATTTTGATGATAACAAAACTTATATATTCTTGATTAAAATGTTGGAGCTATTAAAATGAATTTTTTAAAGTCATAGACATGTTTAAAGAAGCTTAATGATCGTTAACTTGAGTCGGAAAATCTTTTTCTAAACAAAAGTTGTCAAAATATAGAATCTGAAAATTAACGATAGACTGTTTATCTTATAAACGGTGAACTGATAATTTACAGACAAGAAATTATCTTCTTAATCCTGAACTATTTATCTGACAAGATTCTAGAAATTAACGGTGAACCGTTTAGTACAAACAGTAAACCGATAATTTATAAAAAAAGGAGAGTTTTCTAATCTCAGCTAGACTTGCTTTGACAAGATTATAGAAATTAAAGGTGAACCGTTAATTGAAAAACAGCGAACAAATAATTTACAGAAAAGAGAAAGTTTTCTAATCTTCAACTGTTTAGCAAAAACGGAGCCGTAAGTTTGTTTTGCAAGATTTTAGAAATAAACAGCGATTCGATAACCTCAAATAGTAAAACGTTTATTTAAAATCTAAGCACAACGGTTATCTGGACAAGTCAAAACGGTTAACCGACAGCAACAAATGGCAATCTGATTATTTTCAGAAAGTCAACAATGGCTAGTTTTCAGCTCCAACTATAAAATAACTCAATCAAATTCAAATCAATTGAGATCAAAGAGTTGTCATTGAGCTTACTACTGAGAAAACATACATAATTGGGCTTTAAACTTGTTTTTATTTCATTGATTCACATTTTGAGATTTCAATTGTAATCATATACATTGTGTGAGAGATTGGTTGATTATAATATTTGTTTTTGAGTGATTGTAATTGTTGAGATACACTTGGGTTAAGAGATTGGGAATAATATCTTGTTGTAAAGGTTCATTGACACCTTTGAAGTCAATTGTAAGTGTTGTTGAAGCCTTGGAGGCTTGCTTAGTGGAATCCTCAAGCCTGGTGAGCTTGTAGGCGTGGACGTAGACACGGTTGGCCGAACCATGTAAAAAATTACGTGTTTGATCTCTCTTCCCTTATCCTTTTAATTTCGAGCATTTTTAAAATTATTGTTTTTGATTTTATTAAAATATTAATTTAAATTGTTGTGTGGTTTTATTTGTTTAAATTTTAAGAACTCAATTCACCCCCCGCTTGGGTAGCCTAGTTAGTATTTCAAAAATTTGTTACATTAATTGGGGTAAACTTCAAATCATCACCTTCCTAATAACAATCTTCAATATACCCTTCAAAAACATGAAAACCTTAATTCACCCTAATTTTGTTCAGAAGACGAGCATAAATTGGGGGCATATTGATGAATTTTTTATTTGTTTTCTCAGCAGGAAATAGGGTAAATTAATTTTTTCACATTTTTAGGGATAAAATGAATATTCTCAGGACACAAAATGAAGTTTACCTTTAAATTAAAGTAGACATTTTTGTAATAAAAGATTTCAATAAAATAAGATGTAAATAGCCTTACCCTAAAAGAAAATAGACTTAAAATTAAAATATTACATATGGTATTACATTGTAATTATGATCTCATGGTTATTATTATTGTTTCAACAGATTTCTCTCTCGTAGATTGATTCAACGATATATATACAAGAAAGCAGCATCAGATACATACCTAAAATACATATGACATAACATTACATACTAATAATGAATTAATTTCTTCTTCTTTTATTAAAAACTGTTCAAATTTCACTACAATTGATCATTATTGCAAAATCACTCATACAAGAATAAAAGAAATAACTGACTAACAAAATCCTTTGCATCCTCCATGGGGGAAGGGGTTGAGATAGTCTTCGAAAGCTTTCTTAAACTTCTCAATCAAACACTCTTCACTTGTAAGCCCTAAGTAATAGAAAATGAAGCATTTGGATAAGCATGCTTTTAGTGTTTGCCATTATGATCAAAGTGAAGATGATGAAACTAAGACTCTTTAACATTTTTCAATTTCTTAATTGAATCGTAAATAGCTTAGTTAAAATTAAAAGAGATGTGTGAGAATTTGAAAGGCATAAGTCTCTATTTATATGAAAAAATATTGAGAAATGAGCTACAATGACCTTCATGGAATTGAAAAGATTGCACAAATGAGCTTAAATAAATTATGATGCATTTGTTTGCCTTAACTATTGATTTTATTATCTTGTTGAATTATGAAGGTAATTTCAACATATATTTAATTCTTTTTTATCATATTTGTGTTATTTTTTTGTTTAGTTTATTATTAGATTTTTTTCTCTGTATATCAATAGTCAAGCAATTTTTTTAATATGCAAAGATGTTTCTATGAGTCGCATCCTCCAATAAAGTTAACCACATCTTATATTTTAAACAAGCCATTGGTGCAATACAATGCTAAATATTTGCATGCATATGTAGTTAAACCTTTATAATAATGTTGGAATCATACAAAATCTATTAATTTAAAGAGATACCGATATTAATTAATCAATAAATTAATAATCTATTATTTATAGAGTGTACATACAATTAAAAACAAATTAATATGCTAAATATAGATTAAACTTTGCAAAAAAAAAAAATTCAAAATCCTTGCAATTTAGAATTCAACAAGCAATAAGTAAAATTATACATGAGATCCAACTATATTTAGATTACAAGAAAAAAATAAGTAACATATCATAACGATTATGTTTGTGAGCTTAGCAAATTATTGATTTATAATATGAATGTGACCATAGAATTATAAAACCTAATCTCTTAGATAATTGATTGATTAATTAATATCAATATCTCTTTAAATTAATACACATTGTATGATTCTGACATTATTAATTTATAGAAGCTTTACTGTATATCCATGCAAATATATAGCATTGTATTGCATCAATGGCTTGCTTAAAATAGGATGTGGTTAATTTCATTGGAGAATGTGGCTTATAGAAATATCTTTATATAGTAGAAAAAATAGCTTTATGATTGATATAAAGAAGAAAAATCTAATAATAAACTAAATGAAATAGTAACACTAAGAATGATAAAATTAATTAAATGTATGCTGAAATTGCCTTCATACTGCAATAAGATATGAAAATTAGTAATTAATGAAAACAAACACAATGTAATTTATTTAATCCTCATTTATGGAATCTTTTAATTCCATTGAAGTCTCTATAGCTCATTTCCCAATATTCATTGTTATAAATAGAGGCTGATGCCTTTTTGATTGTTACATATCTCTTTTAATTCTATTAAAATTGTTTAAAATTCACTTAAAAAATAAAAAAATGCCAACGAGACTTAGTTTCATTATCTTGGCTTTGCTTGTAGTGGTAAATACCAAAAGCACACTTATTTTAGCTAGTTATATTGGCCAAGGATCTAACCCTAGTGCTTCATTTTCTATTAATCCCGCAGCATCACTTAACATCATTGATTCTTCATAGCCTACAAGAGAAGAGCATTTGATTGAGAAGTTTAAGAAAGGTCTCGAAGACTATATCTACACCCACTATAAGAAAAAAGAGATATAGCAACAAGAATTCAACAACGTGCATGTTGTGCGTGTTGTAAAATCTAATATTTAACAATGTTCTAAGATCGTGCGTTATTAATTACAACATTTTTTTATTGTGGCAGATTCGATAGGACAAATGACAACATACAATCTAAGCATGTTGCTGTTAAGAATGCAGCAAAACATTTTCTAGTTTGTTGTCATTTGTTTTCAACTATGAAATAATTTACCATAAGTGAAAAATGTTTATATTTATAATTTCTTTTATGTCTATAGTACTAACAAAGCCTTTCAAATAAAGAAAAAGTAATAAAAAAAGTAACCAGTGTTAAATAATAGTAGTTATTCATATAATAATTGAGTTTATCCTATTAAACCATTAATTATTTTTGTATAAAATGTAAATAACTTTTTTCTACCACAAATAATTTTTTCAAATAAAATGTAATAAACACATTCAAATTATTTATTATTTTCAACCAATGAAAAACTCTTTTGCCAGCGGAAAAAAAGGGAGAACGAAAAAAAAAGCTCTAAATTATCAATTGATAGAAAATAACATTTTAATTACTAGTAAGACAAAACTTTACCATTTGGTAAAGTTACCTAATCTTACTTTTTCACTTTCTAGCATTATCTTTCTCTCTACTTGTTTTCTTCCTCTTCGTAACTGTCAAGAAGAAATAAAGTTTCAATCTGCTTTTATTTAACCACATTCTCTTTATTGGAACTTTGAGTTATTATTATTTTTTTTTATGCAAATTCTAGGTGTATAAGTTGTGGTCCTCGAGAGAAGAAGTTTTTAATTGTGGTCTAGAACAAAAAAGACAACATCCATAAAATTGAAAAGGCGTCTGTATATTTCGTTCTTTATTGTTTGTTTGCGAGTAAAATAACAAGAAATGTTGTCTCTTTTACTCTTTGTTAATAATGAATATTTTTTGTTTTACTCTGTTAAAGATGTCTTTTTTACTCTTTGATAATTATTTTTTTATAAAATAATAATAATGGGTATTTATTTGTTTTCTTATTATAAAATAAATAATTTTTTTCTTATTTATTTTTTTGTTGACATATAAACTAGTAAATAATAAAGAAGATATTGAATTTAAAAAATAACAATTACAAAAAGTCTTACAAATACAAAATAGAAATAGTCCTGTGACAATTAAATAACTTAACTAACTTTGTTTGTGTCTTGAATATATTGTTGTCTAACTTTTATATACTAAACTTACTATTTGCTCATGTAAATAGGTTTTTAATAACAATAGTTGCAATTGAAAAGTGGAAAACTTATAAAACAATGAATTTATTTTTTGAAATATAGGGTACTTTACTTAGTCGAAGTGTATGGCCTATTCTGAGGTTTAAAGGAGATGAAGAAGAGTGGAAGAGGGATGATAATGATGAGATGTTAGATCTAGAGTGTGAGAGCTTGAAAGAAAGCCTTTTGGCTTGTAAAACAATGAAAAGAGGTTAGAGTTAGAGTCGGCTGTGGCCGAAGACTATACTTTGATGCTCAAGGTAGCTACTTGAACTATTTGAGGTGTTGAGAGCTTATAAGCTCTTTAAAATGGAGGCTAGAGGTTGAAAAAGACCTTAGTTTTTTTGGTGGAGAGTTAGTATTTGTGTGTATATGAGAAAAATAGAACCTTAGGGTGCTTTATATATGAAGTACCTTGGTTGCGCTACCATGTGGCACCTTTCTAGTATAGGTTTGGCTCCCTTTTCAAGATTTTATCATCTTTGCACCTTTATCATGATTTTTGGGCTTTTGGGAGCATGCTTTGGGAGTAAAAAGGACGTTATTTGGTGGTAGTGCATGTGGTGTATGCCACAATGTGGTCCTGGACAACTCTGTAGAGGTTGTCTTGATAGCTTTTGGGCCTGACAATTGAGGAGCATTCCTTCTGGTGTGCTGTCCTTTGTTTTTTGCAAGTGTGACAGTAAGTTGTCCTTTCTTTTCCTATAAAATATTCCTTATTTGATTTTTCAAAATTAAATATTTTTTGTGGACAATGGAGATCTTTCATATGCTTGATATTTTGTAGATTTTTCTTTATCATCTTTATTCGGTCATAGTGTACCCTTTGTACTAGATCAATTACCAGGTGTACCTGGTATAGGTTAAGTACCTTACAAGGATTGCGTATGGTCACAAAACCTTCTCATCGACACGTGGCACTTTAGTTTTAATTTTCTATTTATTCTCCAAGCATCACCCCTTAGTTTCTTTATGGCAAAAGTATTTAAGTCAAAAGAAACTCATTGAAGAAGTGCGAATGACACTTAGCGACATTTGGCTCGCCTTCACAGCGGATTGGGTAAGAGGTACTCTATTTTACCATCTTATTGGGTTGACCTTATACATTCTTAGGTAAAAAATTGTTCTTTTTGTCACTGGTTCTTCTCTCATTTTTTTTTTAAATTCCAAGAGGTAGCCCTTTTTTATTTGGTAACTGTCATGGCCACATTTCCCATCCTTTGTCTCTTTATTTTAAATTTTAAACAAGAATAATTGTTTGACATGTTACTGTTGCTTGCACTTTGATCTTTAAAACGTTTCCTATCCTTTACCATTCTAATTAGGCACGTGGTCTTCTTTGCTATTTATGCCTTAGTACCAGTGAAAAGAGAGAACTTTCCTAATGCACAACTCAATTTCATCTTTCCATCTCCTTTTCTCTCTCTCATTTATTCTCTTTTGCCTTTGAAATCCCTAAGAATTACTCTTAGAACCAACTGTCCTGACGTTTCTCATCTTCTCCATTTCTTTTATCTTTGTCCTCTATTTCCTTTACTCTTCCTCTTACCAAGAAATCCCTATAAAATCCCCTTTTGTCTACTCGTTATAGTAGTGGCCTTAGTTTCCCCTTCCTGGTGCTGTGTGGGCTGCGAATTTGGTTCTCTTGTTCGTGTCATCCCTTGGTTACTGTAGTTATCACCCCCTTTTGTTCCTCCTCTCCCTTTTTTGGCTGGAATCCTTAATGGATCCATTCTCTTTCCTTTTTTTTTTTTTGATGAAATCTCAAAAGATTTCTCTTTTTTTTTTTCCCTTTGGTACAGCTCTCCTTCAATGTTTTTCAAAGACTATCGGTGATTTTCTACAAACCTTGACTTCTTCTTGGCAATTTTCAATGACCTTTGACTACTAGCAAGTATCTTAGGTCCTATATTGTCTCTCTCTTTTCTTTTATGCTCTTTTTAATTTTTTTGGCAAATGCGTGATTGCATTAATTTTTAGTTTCTGAAAAAAAACCTTTATTTTTCATTTTCCATGTTTTTTGGCTTTAGTTTATGATTGATTAGTGCATGCGTGTTGATGTGTGTTTTAGGATCATGGTGTTTAACCTTTGATTTACTAGTATTTTGATAGATAGGATAGGTTAGAAAACAATTTGGGGAGAAGGGTATTGTGTAAATTTTATTAAACTTGTAAGCATACAAATCTATTGTATAATAGATCAACGGTGATGAGTGTCGATCCCACGAGGAGGTGAATTTTAATTACTTGTAGAATTAATTTTTTGAGTAGGTGGTCGGATGAAAGCGACGCAGGCTATCTTATGATTTAAATTAGAGTGGCGGGAATAAACTATTAAAATAAATGGTGCTAGTTGTTTTACTTTTGACTTCCATTTATTAGTGTCCATGGATGGTGCTCAATCAAGTAAGGCATTAACCTCATCTACTGATATGTCAATATCAAAATCCAAACCAAAGTGAGTTAAACATATTTGTAAGGGGTCATTACTAAGGTTTGAAAGAAAAATATTATCAACTAATTCTTCTATTAAATCCACATCAACAATTCTATCATCTGCATTGTGAGGTTGTTTGGCAATGTTGAAGATATTTAGTTCTATGGTCATATTACCAAAGGACAACTGCATATTTCTAGTTTGTATTGAATATGAGCATCGGCAATTGCTAAGAAAAGTCATCCTAGGATAATGGGAATGTGTTTCCTTGAATCATGGACTGGTTGAGTGTCAATTACAATGAAATCAATAGGAAAATAAAACTTATCTACCCGTATAAGCACGTCTTCCACAATACCACGAGGTTTTTTCATGGACTGATCTACAAGTTATAACACCACTGGAGTTGGGTGTAATTCTCCCAGTCATGTTTTATAAATACTAAGTAAGGAAACAAATTTACACTAGCTCCTAAGTCCAACAAAGCATTCTCAATTGTGTGGTTTCCTATACTACATGAGATAGTAGAGGAGCCTTGGTCTTTGTATTTTAGAGGAATTGTGTGTTGGAGTATAGAGCTAATGTTTTCTATTAAAAAGGTCTTCTTTCGAATGTGAATGTTTCTCTTTTTAGTACGAAGGTCTTTAAGAAACTTGGCATAAGATGACACTTATTTTATAGCGTCAAGCAAAGGGATGTTAACACTTACTTGTTTAAAGATTTCAAAAATCTTACTTGTGGATTTTTCCTTCTTTGCTTTAGCTAACCTCTGGGGAAATAGAGCTTTACGAACATATTCTCGTGGGTTGGTTTTTTCTTTCTTTCTTTCTCCTCTTATGATGAGTCTTTTGCATTTACAGGTATAATTTGAGTTGTTTTTTACACCGGCATCTCCACTTTGTTGTCGACTTCTTTTTCTTTTCGCAAGGTCATGATGGCTTTGACCTCCTCATGCTGCTGAGGTGAACTGGTACTTGTTTCATGTACTCCTTTAGGATTAGGCACTGGTTGACTTGGGAATAAACGGTTCGCCTTTTAT
Organism: Luvunga scandens; assembly: GCA_030449905.1. Taxonomy (NCBI): domain Eukaryota; kingdom Viridiplantae; phylum Streptophyta; class Magnoliopsida; order Sapindales; family Rutaceae; genus Luvunga; species Luvunga scandens. The sequence goes on from JASUUG010001266.1 coordinate 1,458,745, forward strand.
ATTATAATAAACTGTTCAAGGGTAATTTTTAGAATCTATATTTTGACAACGTTTTGTAGAAAAATGATTTTTCGACTCAAGTTAATGGTCATTAAGCTTATTTAAACATGTCTATAGCTTTAAGAAATTTATTTTAATAGCCCCAACATTTTAATCAAGAACATATAAGTTTTGTTATCATCAAAATCAATATTATTAGATTAGTTATGTTAACAATCTCCCCCTTTTTGATGATGACAAACTTTATATGTAAAAATAAGAAAATGTTGTTAACTCCCTCTAAATATAAGCTCCCCCTGAAAAGATATAAAAATATATAACTAATTCTCCCTCTTCATCTCAAAAAAATAAAAACATATCCTTCCTCAGCAAGTGAAAATTTCAGTAGAATCTCCCTTGTACATTAAGCATCTTCTAAAAACTATTAGCAAAATTTATACCTAAAAAATAAAAATCAATATTTAAACAATTGCAAAAAATACTAAAATTATAGTAAAATCAATGCTAAGTCTCATATATAACACAAGCATTCATACAAACGAGAAACAATCCATCACACATAAAAGTATCCAAAATATGAGAATTTTGTGTGAAATATCCAATACTTAATATATTTTAAAACCATTTGCTTGATAAAAAAATGTCTTTAAAGGCTAATATGATGCATGATTACACAATTTAAACTCATCTAAATCAAACAAATATCATATTATAGAAAAATAAAGAAGATATTGTATAAATCATTACTATTATATAACATTTATCATTCTAAGCTCATGCCTAATCTTAGCAAATTGTTCTTCGCCAAGAGGTTTAGTAAAGATATCAGCGAGCTGTTTTTCAGTTGAAATAAAATTCAATCAAATATCCCTTTTTCAAACATGATCTCTTAAGAAATGATGTCTTATCTCAATATGCTTAGTTCTAGAGTGTTGTATAGGATTCTTGGATAGATTTATGGCACTTGTATTGTCACACATGATAGGTATATGAGCAAGATTAATACCATAGTTTCTAAGGGTTTGTTTCATCCAAAGTGCTTGTGTACAACAACTACCGGCTGCAATATATTCAGTTTTGTTGGTTGAGAGTGCAATTGAGTTTTGCTTTTTACTAAACCAAGAGACAAGTGAGTGACTTAGAAAGTGAAAATTTCCACTAGTACTCTTCCTATCAACCTTATAACCAGCAAAATCGGCATCCGAATAACAAGTTAAATCATATAAGTTCCTTTAGGATACCAAAGGCCAAGATCTATGGTTCCTTTCAAATAACGAAAAATTCTCTTGGTAGCAAGCAAATGAGATTCTTTAGGACATGATTGAAATCTTGTAGACAAACATACACTAAACATAATATCGGGTCTATTGATAGTTAAATAAAGTAAAGATCCGATCATACCTCGATAAGTTTTGACATCAACATCTTTACCTTTTTCATCTTTGTCAAGCTTAATTGTTAAGCTCATTGGAGTACTTTTGACCTTTCCATCTTCAAGTCCGAATCTTTTGAGTAAATCTCTCAAATATTTAGCTTGATTGATGAAGATTCCTTCTTCATTTTGTTTTATTTGTAATCCAAGGAAGTACTTCAATTTTTCCATCATGCTCATCTCAAATTCTTTGTTTATACAAGATGATAATTCCTTACACAAAGACTCATTAGTAGAACAAAAAATAATATCATCAACATAAATTTTGATAATAAGTATATCTTGATTTTTATGCTTAATAAATAGTGTAGTATCTGCTCTTCCCATTGAAAAATCATTTTCTAAAAGAAATTTACTAAGCTTATCATACCAAACTCTAGGTACTTGTTTTAATCCATACAAAGCTTTTGACAACTTATAAACATGATTTAGAAATTTTTCATTTTCAAAACTAGGGGGTTGTTTCACATACACTTTTTCCATGGTATACCCATTTAGAAATGCACTTTTGACATCCATTTGATACAAAATAAAATTTTTATAACATGCAAATGCTAAGAGCATCCTAATAGATTTTAATCTAGCTACAAGTGCAAAAGTTTCATCAAAATCAATTATTTTTTCTTGGTTGTAACCTTGAACTACTAATCTAGCTTTATTCTTTACAACCACGCCGGATTCATCCATCTTATTTCTAAATACCCATTTAGTACTTATAACGGATTGATATTCCAGTTTAGGAACTAATTTCCACACATTGTTTCTCTCAAATTGATTTAACTTCTCTTGTATTGCCATAATCTAAGATTCATTATTTTCTGCAACCGTAAACGATTTTCGTTCAATTTGAGATATAAATACAGTATGTGCACATGTGTTTTTAAATGATGATTTAGTGGTTACACCTAGTGAGGGATCACTTAAAATTAAATCTTTAGGGTGAGAAGAAACATACCTCCACTCCTTGGGGAGTGTTTGAGAATTACCTCCATTTTGCTCCATATTAATTTGTTCTTCTTGTTGCTTCTCTTGATTCTCACAAGATAAAGTATCTTGTTTGACATTTGAAGGTTCTTCTTGTTGTATTTGTTCATCTGCATCATTATCAACAATAACTTTCTCCATAGAGGAGGGGTTAGATTCACCAAACTTAACGTGCATGGATTCTTCAACTACAGTTCCTTTTGTATACTCTATAAGCTTTGCTAGTATTTGAATATTCAAGAAAAATACCAACATCCGATTTTAGATCAAGCTTACCAAGATTGTCTTTAGTATTTAATATAAAACATTTACATCCAAAAATTTTGAAATAACAAATGTTGTGTTTTCTATCTTTCCAAAGCTCATAGGGAGTTTTATTAAGAAACGACCTAATCAAAACACAATTGAAAACACAGTATTAACAGCTTCAGCCCAAAAATATTTTGGTAATGTGTTTTCATTTAACATAGTCTTAGCCATTTCTTGAATAGACCTATTCTTTCTTTCAACAAATCCATTTTGTTATTGAGTCCTAGGTGATGCAAATTGATGTTTGATACCAAAATCATTACAAAAATTCTCAAATGCATGATTTTCAAATTCTCCACCATGATTACTTCTAATGCATATAATAGAATAACCTTTTTCATTTTGAACCTTTTTATAGAAGACTTTAAATGCATTAAAGGTATCATCATTATTAGCTAAGAATAATACCCATGTATATCTAGAATAATCATCCACAATTACAAATGCATAATATTTACCACTTAGACTAGCATATCTAGAAGGTCCAAACAAATCCAAATGAAGAAGTTGAAGCGGTTTTGAAGTAGAAATATGATTTTTGTTTTTGAAAGAAGTTTTAATTTTTTTTCCAAATTCACATGCTTCACAAATTTTATCTTTTTGAAAACCGATTTTTGGAAGACCTTTAACAAAATCATTTTTGGAAATCTTTGAAATTAAATCCATGCTTGCATATCCTAGTCTTCTATGCTATAACCAACTATCATCATGTAATGCGGAAAAACATTTATCATGAGTAGATGCACGATCTATATCAATAGTATAAATATTACCACACCTCTTTCTAACAAAGAAAATTTTACCATCACATGCATTTTCAATAACACATTTTGTTTTATAAAAAATAACTCTATATCCTTTATCACACAATTGACTAATGCTAAGCAAATTGTGTTTTAGATTTTCAACTAAGCATACATTTTGATGAGAGTTAAGAAAACTTTACCGACATTACCAATACCAATGATTTTTTCTTTTGAATTATTTCTAAAGGATGTATCCCCACCATTTTCGATCTTGGTAAAACTTGAGAGCCATGAATAATCACCGGTCATATATCTTGAACATCCGCTGTCCAAATACCATTTATTTCTCTTTCCCTTCTTCTTTGATTCCTGCAGAGAAGATCTTAAGTTTTAGGTACCCAAAACTTTTTGAGTCATTGAGTGTTAGTAACAGTTCCTTTTGTACCACAAACACATTTAATTCCAGAATATGCATTTTTCTTAACAGGACATCTATAATTTATGTGACTATTTCGATTGCAATAATGACAAACAATTTTATGATTATTAATGGAGGTAGCCTTAACAAAGTAGCTTTTGTAATATTTTTGTTTCAAGTTAGGCTTATACCCAATTCCTCCTTTATTAAACATATATTTTTGAGAACTGAGTAATATTTTTAAGTTCTTTTGACCAGGTGTGAATTTTAACACAATCTCATTGAGTTAATTACTCTTCTTTTTAAGCTCTTCATTTTTTTTGATCAAGTCATCAACATGTAATTTTTCATGCTCATATGAAGTACTTTGTTTATCTTTTAAGGATGCAATCCTATCATTCAATCTTTCGTTATCTAATTCTAGTCCTTTAATCTTTTCATTTAGCAAATTATTACATTTTTGCAAGGAATCCTTTTTATTTGAAAGTTCTACCATTTTGTCCTTAAAACATGCATTTTTCTTACTAATTTTCATCATATCACTATGCAACTCATTAAAAGCATCATATAATTCATTATGAGTTGGAAGATCACTTACCTCATCAAGCTCATATTCTCCTATTGTCATAAGTGCCAAGTTTGACATTTCTTGAGATTGTTCATTTTCACTTGATTCTTTATCACTATCATCCCATGTTGCCACTATGGCTTTCTTCTTGAGTTTGTTGAGAAAATGGCACTCAGACTTTATATGGCCAAGCTTCTTGCATTCATAACATATGATTGCTTTCTTCTTCTCATTTTGATTCTTGAAGTTTTTGAATTTTCTTCATTCATTGGATTTTTTGAAAAATTTCTTGAACTTTCTGGATATCATAGCCATCTCTTCATCTTCAAAATTGCTTTCCTCATCGTTTTCAGATTTTAATGCTTTCAAGGCAATGCTTTTCTTCTTCTTATCTTTATCTCCTTTTTCAACGGTCAAATCTTCTTCAGAAGAAATAAGTGAGCTAATTAGATCATCAATCAACAATGTATTTAAATCTTTGGCTTCCTCAATGGCAGTTCTCTTAGGTTTTTATTCCTTTGGTAATGATCTAATTATTTTCTTTACCTTCTCACTATTTGAAAAGGTCTTACCAAGTGCTCCTAGAGTGTTCATGATGTCCATGAATCTAATATACATAGAATAAACACTCTCATTTTACTCCATTTGAAACAACTAATATTGCCTTGTGTATCTACTAATTTTGGATTCTTTAACCTGATTTGTTCCTTCATAAACTACTTTAAGTTTCTTCCAAATCTTATAAGCATTAGAACAACCTCAAACTCTATGAAACTCTTTCTTATCTAAGGCACAAAATAGGGCATTCATAGCCTTGGAGTTTAGAGAAGTTTTTCTCTTTTCCAGCTCATTCTATTCACATGAAGGTTTTGGAATATCTTCCCTTTTTTCATCTTTAGTCATAGGCATGAATGGACCATCAGAAATAACCTCCCATATTTCATAATATAATGCTTGCAAATAAATTCTCATAATAGTTTTCTAATAGGGATAATCATTTCCATTAAAAAATGGTGGTCTAGTAGTGGATTGTCCTTCCTTAAAGCTAGAATCATTTTGGGTTGCCATGAATCTTTTACTCTTAGACGGTTAAGTCTTAAAAAGAGAACCTTGCTTTGATACCAAATGAAATACTAACTAGGCTATCCAAGAGGGCGGTGAATTGGGTTCTTAATCAAAATTTAAAAGTTAAAAGCTTAAAGAAAATTATAAACCATTCAAATTCAAAATAAGCAATTAATATGCAATGAATAATAAAGAGATAGGGTAAGAGAAAGCAAACACGTGATTTTTACGTGGTTTGGCCAGCCATGCCTACGTCCCCGCTTCCAAGCTCACCGGGCTTGAGGATTCCACTATGCAAGCCTCCAAGGCTTCAACAACATGCACAATTAACTTTAAAGGTGTCAATAAACCTTTACAACAAGAGATTATTCACAATCTCTTAACCCAAGTGTATCCTAACACTTACAATTACTCAAAAGCAAAGAGTACAATCAAATAATCTCACACACAATATATATGATTACAATTGAAATCTCAAGGTGTGAATCAATGAAACAAAAACAAGTTTAAAGCTTAATGATGAATGTTTTCTCAATAGCAAGCTTAATGATGATTGTTTTCTCAGTAGCAAGCTCAATGATGATTGTTTGATCTCACTTGATTTGAATTTAATTGAGCCATTTTATAATTGAAGCTGAAAACTAGCGATTGTTGACTTTCTAAGAATAATTAGATTGCCATTTTGCTGTTGTCGGTTTACCATTTTGACTTATCTAAATAGCCGTTGTGCTTAGATTTTAAATAAACGGTTTACTGTTTTCCATTATCGAATTGCTGTGTATTTCCAGAATCCTACAAAACAGACTTAGGTCTTCGTTTTTGCTAAACGGTTCAAGATTAGAAAACTCTTTCTTTTCTGTAAATTATCGGTTCACCGTTTTGTAATAAACGGGTGATCATTAATTTCTAGAATGCTCTAAAACAAGTCTAGCCAACCATTAAAAGACTAAATCTTTTCTGTAAATTATCGATTCACCTTTTATAATAAACGTTTTAAGGGTAATTTCTAGAATCTATATTTTGATAACTTTTTGTAAAAAAAAGATTTTCCGACTCAAGTTAATAGTCATTAAGCTTCTTTAAACATGTCTATGGCTTTAAGAAATTCATTTTAATCAAGAACAGATAAGTTTTGTTATCATCAAAATCAATATTATTAGATTAGTTATGTTAACAATCTCAATTGTGAGCATTCTTCATGTCAATTTGTAGCTTTTTTACTCCTTTTTATTTCTTTACCTTAACACTCCTACGAAATATCAACGACCAATAAATTTTTAAAATATAAGCCCTGTATCTTTGTGAAAATATTTATCTTTGTAATGTTTGATCCCTCTATATTTTCAATTCTATGGCTTTGGCTCTACCCCACTTGTCTATCACGTGTAATAGTCAAATAAAAAAGTAATGAGTGTGATTAATAAAATAATAAATGATAAGAAAAAATAATAGAGAAATCATTCGATCTTAATACTTTCTCCAAGATAAAGAGTGGAATGCTTTTGAATTACAATTTCAAGGATATTTAAAGATAAAAGCTCTATCAGCTTTAATTAACAATATCAATAAATTGAATGCCTATTATATTAAAGCCATTAATGAACTATATTATAGTTGTTGTAAATCTATTGTTACATAGCACTTTTGCTTGTATGTCCTCCACTTTAAAATGACCATAAAATGACACTAAATGGGCTTTAATCATTGCCTAATCAGAAACCTTAGCCAGCAAAAACCCAATAGGAAAACCTAGTCAAAGCAGAAAAGAATACGATTCACATATGTCCAGTTTTTGTGGAAGTTATATTTCTAGATGATTACACTCCCGTTGATAAAATCTCCCTTTCCAAGAGAGAATATCAATATGATAATATACTAAGTCAATGCATGTTAATCCTATAGATCAACTTCTTAAATGTTGAATAGGCAAAGCTTTAGTAAAAAGATCTACAAAATTATCAATGAAGCATATCTATTTGATATAATTTTCTTGCTCTATTGAAGCTCGTGAGTGTAGATGAACTGTAGTGCCATGTGTTTGGTTCTATCTCCATTAATTTACCCTCTTCTAGCTTCTTCTAGCTTGTACAATACAAGATGCATTCTCTTCAAATATTACTATTAGAATGTTTATAATAAAAGTCAGACTGGTGTGTATATTACTTGCTTGCTTCATATAGTGCAAGAATATCTGAGTCGTTAAAGGAGGGAGCAATAAAAGTTTGCTCATAGATTGCCATAAAATTGATGTACTATTATATGTAAAAACATATCATATTGGTGGACAAGCTTTATGAGGATCAGAAAAAGAACTTGCATCTGCATAACCAATAAAACCAGATTTTCTTGTTAGCTTATTTGAATTAATAATCCCAAGTCATCATTCTATGAATCCAATAGAAAACTTGTTTAATGTCATTTTAGTATTGTTAAGACAGTGCCGAGCTAAATCCTGCCAATATAAGTTTATTGAGAGTGCTATGTCAAGCTTGTTACATTGAGCTAAATACAGTAATGTAATAATAGCATTGTGATATGGTATTTGTAGAATAAGTATCACTTCGTCATCTTCTTTAGGGCGGAATTGATTCTTTTTAGAATCAAAAGATTGGTCCAACATAGGAGATTTAATAGATGAGCATAATCAATACTATAACTCTTTAGGATTTTCTCAACATTGGTAGACTGATGGATAAATATGCTATTAGTTTTAAGCTGGATTTGCATGCTAAGAAATCATTTTCTTTTCTCTATATCTTTCATTTTGAATTTCCTTTTCAAATATTTAACACTTTTTAAAAGCTTTTAAGGAATTTTTATTAAGTTCATGTCATTGACATATACTACTACAATAGTAAATCTAAATTTAGATTTTCTAATAAATACGTGTGGGGAAATAGGATCATTTTTGTATCCTTATTATTGTAACTTAATTTAATACAAACCATGATTGGTAAACATGTAATATTTACATATTTACCCTCAATTTAATATTTATTAGTTGCTTTTAATTGTTACTTTTAATTAATTAATTAATTAATTTAATTATATAGGGAAATAATTGGAGATTATGGATAAAAGGTGCATAAAAAAAATTTAGAGAAGCATTAAAGAATTAATAGAAGAAATCTCGAGTCCATAATTGGAAAGCACATGCAGAGTTATCAAAAGTGGTAAACAAGTTAATGGTTTATGGTGTTAACAAGTAATAGTGGCATTAATTAAGTAGATTGATTTTAGAATTGGAAAGATTAAGTTGTCATCCGAATTGGATTCGGCCATTTGTACACAATCGTGGCATCATATAAGGTAAAAAATCCAGCAACATCAAGAAGGAAGAAGATAAAAAATGTGGAAACAGATAACGGAGAGGACATACAGATTGTCAAAATTATTGAAAGATGATTATATGTTTAGCAGATGAGGCAAATACGTAGTTGGGCTAAACTTCAACTTATCCCCTTTTAATAACAATCTTCCATTTATTTTCCAAAAACTTGAAAACCTTAATTTACCTTAATTTTTGTTCAGAAGATCGATGAGCGTAATTAAGGGGTATGTGATGAACTTTTTATTTATTTCTTTGTAATAAGCAAATTGATGTTTCACTTTTTTGGGCATAACATGAAGATTCTCAGGGGTAAATTGAAGCCCTTAAATTAAATTAGATAGTTTAATGATATAATAGTTCAATTTAATTTTTTTTCTGATGCAAATATGCTTACCTTAAAAGGAACTAGACTTAAAATTTAAGTATTACAAATGGTACTTGTATAGTAATTATGATCGGTTGATCATTTTTAATGTTTCAACAAATTACTCTCTTGTAAATTGGTTCGACGATATGTATACAACAAAGTGGCACTAGGTACAGATACAAAAAATGTATGGCATACCGTTAACTACTTATAGTAGAGTAATTTCTTCACTTATTCAAATATAGTTTCAATTTTCCTACAATTGATCATTATTGCAAAAGCACTCATAAAAGATGAAAGAAATAACTAATCATCCAAGTCATTTGCATCCTCCAAGGGTAGATATAGTCTTCAAGGGCAGATATAGTCTTCAAGGGCTTTCTTATACTTCTCAATTAAGCACTCTACCCTTCTAAGTCCTAACCAATCGACAATGTCAAGTGGTGCTATAGGATTAATAGAAAATAAAGCATTTAGGTTAAATCCTGGGCCAATATCATTGGCTGAAATAAGTGTGCGTTTATTGTTTGTCACTAAAAGTAAAGTAAAGACGATCAAACGAAGAATCTTTTACATTTTTTAATTTCTTAAGTGAGTTTTAAAAAACTTAACCATAATTAAAGAGATCTATAAGAATAAAAAAGGTATGAGCCTCTATTTATATGAATGAATACTGAAAAATGAGCTACAATGACCTTAATATAATTGGAAAGATTCCATAAATGAGTTTTAACTAAATTATCCTTTGTTTGCTTGCATCAACTATTGATTTTAATATCTTACTGCATTTTGAAGGTAATTTCAGCATATATTTAGTTCATTTGATTGTTTTTAGTGTAATTGTTTCGTAAGTTTGTTATTAGAATTTTTTCTTTTATATTAAAAGTCAAGCTATTTTTTTAATATATAAAGATGTTTTTGTGAGCCACGTCCTCCAATGAAATTAACCATATCCTATATTTTAAGCAAGCCATTGGCGCAATGTAATGTTAGATGCTTGTATGGAGATGTAGTAAAACGCAAAAAATCTTGTAGTTGATTATGTTCACTGATAACACTAAAAAGTGTACATTTAATAAGTCTAAAATTATCAATTTTTTACTTAGAGTGTTGATTAATATGCTCATTATTCCTAAATTATCTTCTGGTCCCCTAATAAATTTTTATATTAAAATTAATTTACAGTATATTAATTTTCAAATTGTAAATATTTCAGGAATAAAAAGGGAATTGGAACTAAAAGTAGGAACAAAGAAGAATTGTTAGAGCCATTAGAATGCATTATTGAGGAGATGTAATTAAAAAAAAATATTTTTAAAAAATAAAAAATAAAAAAATAAAAAAAGAAGAAGAACTAATGTTAGCTGTAATAATTAAGTGGCCATTTTACCAACTAACTACCACACATTTCAAGGTATATATATTATAAAAAAATAAAATAAAACAAATAATAATAAATTAAAAAAGGAGATAATTTTCTTGTAATATATTTTAGAAGTTTGTTAAATAAAATGCGTGTTTTGCTTTTTAATATGAGTGGTTAAATTTTTTGAGCTGAAGTGATAGGTGAAGCTCAAGAATTCAACTTATTGATTAATTACTCTCACAAGTGAGTTTTAAAATTTATTTTATTTGTTGTATTTTTCTTCCTTACCTTTTTTTTATGTCATATTAATTTATAGATTTAGATCTCTTTCGATTTGTATGTTACTTTGACATAATGTCAACAATTCAATATAGTTGTGGCATATTAGGTACTTCTTTCGATTTGTTCTAAAGTTAAGAATTAAATGACATAATAATTAACTGGTAAAATAAATATAAAATACAATTTATGAGAGTTGTGTTATAATCATAATTTGAAATACAAGAGTGGATCTCATAACCTTAGTATATTTTTAGATTAATTACTGTTAATTTCCTTTTTTCGCATTTAATTTTCTTTATTTAACAAATTGATTATTAGATTTTAAATTCCCTATAGTTCGACTTCAAACTCATTAGGTTGTATTATAACTAGACACTTTTATACTTGGGAGTAGAAGCACTTTTCAGTCGTGTTGTTTACTTTACTGAATTGTATATACACACTACAAAGTAATAGATTATTAATTAATTAATTACTATCAATATCTCTCTAAATTAATAGATCACTACAACAAAAAAGCCTTTTATCGAGGGACGCAATCTCTAGGAAATATAGGATTTCCCTCGGTAATAATTATTTCCTAGGGAATTTATCTGTTGGCTTCCGTCGTGAAAATGCTTGTCGTTAAATGTGTAAATCCTACAAGCCCTCAGGAAAATTATTTTTTACCAAGGGAAATTTCCCTCGGAATATAAAAAATATTTGTTGGCATAATTTTTCGGTCGATGAGATAAAAATATTTCCCAGGGAAATATTTATCGGTAATAGCTTATTGGTGGCGGAAATTTTTGTAGGTAACTCCATTAGTCCGTCGTAAAATAGTATACCTACAAGTTTTAATTTCTCGGTAATGAGAACAATGACCGTTGGTATAAGTATTAACGAGGGAGTTGTTCCCTCGGTAATAAGATTAAATCCGTAGATATAATTGTTAACTACAAATTTTTTCCCTCGGTAATAAAGTATTTCCAAGGGAATTTCAACATTGGTGAAAATACATTCCCGTCAATTTTAAATACCAATGAATTTTGTTGATTGATCGCCTCAAATTAAGTGATAGGAGATATATATTAATCCCTTGGAAATTATGGATTTCCCTTGGAAATGTAATTTCATGATATTGATTAAATATTAAATGGTTTTTAAAAATAGATTATTTATTTTCTTTGTGATTCATTAAGCTATTCATACTCAAATTGGATAAGAATGTACCTAAAATTACATATACAATCATCTAATTTGATGGAAATCATAATAGTACTAACATAATCATCTAAAGTTGTTTAGTCATTGTTTAACCATATACAAAATGATTCATCTTCTTCAGTTGCTGTCATTATTAATTAACAAAAAGTTACATTGCATATTCTTACTTCTTCAACATTCCATCAAGTATTTGAATCATCACTTACAGTTTGGTCTTCATCTTCATCTTCTCCAATATTATCCTGCATAATTTTAAAACCATATTCTGTTACTCTACCATGCTATATTGACAATTAAAGAATGAAAAAGACATTAACATGATTCAATCATTCAATTTTGGGATTTAAAAGTAATCTAAGGCATCATAAACAAGGTCATGCATGCATTAAAACCAAATCAAATGGACAAATGGAAAACAAAGATCAAATTGCAGTAAGACCACTCAGTTACTTGAAAAGGTGAAATCAAAAGAAGGGGCTGTTAACTCTAACCGGTGCAAGTTTCTTATAAGCATTCTTGAGCTTTGTTGTAGTGCATTCCTTATTCAATCCCAGCACTGCATAAAATTCACCGCTTTTTTCTTCTCTATTAGCTATTCTTGATACTTCTATCATTAACTAGACTAAACTAATCCAAAAGCACAATTTTTTTCCTTTTGTTGTCGACAATTAATCAAACTAAACTCAGCCCAAAACCAAAAGCAGAAAAAAAAAAAAACACTTATGCTTTTATGTTGTTAAATAACACAAATATAAAGCCTATAGCTTTGGCTTAGCTTTGAGACTTAAACTACATCGTTGTGAAATACATGGAACATTAGCATTAGCTATAGTGTGTCATAGAAGAGAAAGATGAAATTGGAACAAAAAGAAAATCAATTTCTCTATTTCTTTCCTACACCCTTTTGTTCACCCCCCTTGTCTTCCCCTTGTTATAAACAAAGGCTTGAGAACTCTCCAAAAACCAGCCATTTATATATAACATTTTTTTTATTAGCCATTGGGCACTCATCGTATTTGCAAACTTCCATTTACCATGCACATATACTAAAAATAAATCAAGCCACATATATTCCCTCAAATATGTGTTCCCTATCTTTTTCAACCATCAATCTTTAATAACTTTATTAAAATATCATTATCAAACTAGAATACCATAGTTCGGCAATTATTATTAAGGGTCCTTGAAAGTAAAGTAATGATTCTAGAATAGATTCTTCACAACAATACTTATTAAGATGTATTATGTATCAACAATAAATTTTAATAATAACAAGATTTATTCTTGAGCAAGAGAGAGGGGCAGAGAGAATAATCATACCTTGTTAAATTCTTGCTGGAAACTTGATTGAGACATAATAAAATTAATTTTCTCTTCCATTTTTTTCATTTGCTCTTTCACTTTTCTTAGCTCACTTAAGTCTTCTTCTATTTTCTCTACTTTTAGCTCTAATTCTCTCCTTGGTATCACATGAATGTCCTTACCACTTCCTTCATCTAAGGAATGATAAACATCTTTTGGTTTCATACCTACACTCAGTTGAAAACAAAATTTGGTGTCAAAATAAAAATGTACAAATGGGGTCCAAATTAAGTACTAACCTAATACTACTTAAATAAAGTTATATTTTTTTTTTGTAATAAAAGACTCAATTATATTTATAATAATACCTCCCCAGCCCACAACTCGACATTTCTTAGGCGGTCTGACTACTTGAAGGTAAATAGCCAAGCTAGACTTTTCAGCACCATCACTTTGATACAAAGATTCCATGCTCTCCTGCACATTTTCAGATTATAATGTATTTTTGATACAGAAAATTAAAAAAGACAACAAATAAATCACAAGTGACCAAAGTATGTACATGTAGTTCCTTTGCATGGTCACTTGCCCAGTCACCATTTCTTTTGACATGAAACTTTCTGAAGCATTCAATTGGATCAGGTTCATCTAATTGAAATTAAATAAATAATTTGGGTATAAAATAAACACCAGCTCATACACACAAATGCAGCTCATTTAAATGTTGAAAACTCAAAAAAAACTTTACCAGATCTTTCCTACACTTAGCCATAGGAACTGAACCTGTTGTATGAGCAGTGCGCTTCAATGATCGATTACTCTTGTTTATCATACTTTTTTTCTGCATGTTATTCAATAATAAGACCATTAGGATATATCTTCTATGTTAGTTAAAATTGAAAAAAAAAAGTTAAAATCATAAAACTTTCATAAATACCTTCCAATTCTTATTCATCCATTTATCAACCATTTGTCTTCACACAGTAGGGGGTACATAATCTGGATTATGAGCATAACGCTCACCAGGTGATTTATACTTCTAAAAAATACAGCAGCTGTTTCTGCTGTTTAAAACTACAGACATAACATCTGTTTTTGCTGTTCAAAACTACATATACAACACTGTTTCTATAGTTTTGTGCATTAAACGTCAGAAACAAGTGATGTATTTGCAGTCTTGAATAGCAGAAACAGCTGCTGTATAACTGCAGAAACAATTATAAATTTCTAAATTAAAGAGGGCAGCTCTTAGCATATTTAAGAAATTTTAGATTCAAAATGTCTTAACTCTATTTGGCAATATATTTTATCTACTTGTTCCATATGGATATAAATTACAAAGAATGAAAATATATTGCATAACTTTTGAATATTGCAATATCTATATGGTATAGAAATGAACAAAAGCTAAAAATCTAACACTTTGCCTAAGAGTAATAGGAAGTTCAACATAAATCATGAGCAATTGGAAGACATATACCTGAGTTATTAAATGCTTTCCCAGTATGTTATGAGAATGATAAGAGTAAGCTTTTCCAAGTTTTGCTTCAATTCTTGATAAGCTACAAAAAAAAAAAAAAGAGGGAATGATAGCAATGTAAAATTTATAGAGCAAACAAATTCTGCAATACCTTTGAATGATTATCGCAAAATACTTTACCGTCAATGAGATTGTCTACGGTTCAAAAAATCCAAAACTTGTCCAGCTTGAACACTATTAAAATCAAGCAAATATTGCTGATTTTTGGCATTGAATAGGTGCTTACTTGTCCAAAGAACTAAAAATTCAATTTATCAACCTAAAGAAATTAAAAAAACTCTTAAAAATTGAAGTGAAAAGCTAAAAAAATGATAATAAGAGATTAATTAACTAGATATTAATAACAATAAAAGAAATAAGAGTATGAAATATAAAAATTGGTTGAAGATACTGACCCAAATGTCGACTACGTGATCAACCTCCATTTTTCTTCATTAATTGATTTTGGGAGAAACAAAAGAAAAGAAGGATTTCGGCGCCTGGCTTAATGGTGAAAAAGAAGATTTTGGCTTTTGGTGGATTGGCTTAAAAGAAGGATTTTGGCTTTTGTCAGATTTGCTTAAAAGAAAGATTTTGGCTTTTGATGAATTGGTAAGCTGTGAAAGAGACAAGGGGAAGGAAGAATTAGGGATTTTTGCCCACTTTTTTTTTCTTTTTTTGGCGGCATATTAAAATCTTTTAACCTTTTCTCTTTTTTTTCAGCATTTATATATTACTATCAAATTTAAAAAACCAAAGGCAAAGCGGTTAGCCACTAATTCCCATCCAGCTAGTTAGGGATGGTAATTTGACCAAGCCTGAATTTTGGTCCAATTGACTCGACCTGAATTTTTTGGGCTTTGACTAGAATATTCAGGTTTCGGGTCGGGCTCGAGCTAAAATTTTAAGGCCCGATCAATTTTCGGCACTAAATTAAAAAAAAAAACACGACATAGTTTTTTTTTAAATGTTTTGTTGTGAAATTGAATTATGTGGTTTTTTTATTTGCATAATACATGATTTTTACTTTTTAATGTTGGGTTGTGGAATTGAATTGTGTGTTTTTATTTGTATAAAATATGAGTTTTTTTTTTAATGTTGGGTTGTGAAATTGAATTGTGCATGGTTGAAATGGTTGTAGAATTACTTTGGGTGTTTTTTTATTTAATTGCATTATGGGTTTTTAATGTTGGATTTTGAAATTGAATTGTGTGTGGGGTTGAGATGGTTGTGGAATTTGATTGAGTGTTTTAATTTAATTGCATTATATGTTTTTTAATGTTGGATTGTGGAATTAAATTGTAAAAACTTATTTATATTAATTGGTTGTTTTGTGAATAATTTTGTGATTAATTGTATTGTATATTTTACCTTGTATTGTTAATTATTTTGAATTAAAAAAATTATTTTTTTGTTTTATATTCATGGTGTGTAACTAGCAGAAAAAGAGAACAAATTAAATACAAAAATCAATTTTGACCGGGTTGTGTCGGGCTCGACCCGAACCACAAATAGTCGGGCTTTGATCGGGTCAGGCTTTAAAATTTTTTGGTCGGGTCAGGCTCGGGCTTGGCTATTCCTACGGCTAGCGGCATACTTTTTGTCTTCTATGCATATTTTTTATATTTAAAATTTGGCCCAAAACTTTTGTAAATTATAATTTAAAAAACCAGAGGGATAATGACTGTAACAAATATTGTGGATTTTTCATTTTATTACCGACGGATTTAAACATCTCTCGGAAATATTTTAACTTTAACAAGAGAATTTTCTACTTATTCCAAGAAATATTGATGCCGTAGGTAGAAACTTTTGGCGTAATAGCTTCACGCGAAAAATTATTTCAATACTGAGGGATTATTTTCTATTGTTCCGACTGAAAAAAAATTGTAGGTAATGTTGTTGAGTTTTCCAAAATTTACCAACGGATTTCAAATTCCCTTGGAAATTTACAACTTTAAAAAGGGAATTTTCTGCTTATTTCCGAGGAAATAGGTACCCTAGCTAATAATATGTTTACTATTGTCTAATTACTTATAAACGGAAAAAATCCCTTGGAAATTGTATCTTTATCTAGGGAGTTTTTATTCCCTCGGAAAAAGGTGGTCGGAACTGCCCATTTTTGTTGTAGTGGATATTGTATGATTCCAACATTATTAATTTATAGAAGTTTTACTGTATATCCTTGCAAATATCCACCATTGTATTGCTCCAATGGCTTGCTTAAAATATAGGGTATGGTTAATTCATTGGAGGACAATGCTTATAGAAGCATCTTTATATAAATTAAAAAAATAGCTTGACAATTGATATAAAGAGAAAGAGTCTAATAATATACTAAAGAAAGTAATAACACTAAAATTGATAAAAAAAATAAAATATATGATGAAATTATATTCATATTATAAAAAAATAAAATCAATAGTTAATGCAAATAAATGCGGCGTAATTTATTTAATCCTCATTTATGGATTTTTTCAATTTCATTATGGTCACTGCAGTTCATGACTTAATATTTATTCATATAAATAGAGGCTTATGCCTTTTTGGTTTTTTAACTGAGTATTACTTGTTAAGAATAATTTCATTTGATTTATGTAAACTAAGTTGTCATTTGATTTAATTACTTTAAGGATATTTTAACAATATTATATTTTATTAGAATTAAAGTGTTCAAAGTAATATTTAGAAACCTTATCTTATATAAATTGTTTGGGCTTCATTATCAACATATATTTGACTGAGTTTTTAGTGTGATTCTGAAGTCTTAATCTCAAAGCTCATTCCAACTTCTCACCTTTATGAACGTGCAAGCATTAATAGCAAGATACAACATGCAAGCGTTCTTCATTACATGATGAGCCTTGATCTCTAGAAAAATGAACTTGTTGTATAATATAAATGTTTAAAGTGTCCATATTTGAGCAATTAATTATTTAAACTTTGCATGTATAGATAATTTTTAGATCATCGATTAATTGATGTCAATGCTCATAATTATTGAGCTTTTATTATAATTAATTAACGTTTTTAGATTTATTTCAATGCTCTTGTGAGCTATGGCGTTTTCTTCTCTGTATTTATGTTAGACAATGCTTTTCATCAACCAAGTATTTATAAAAACTTTCAATATTCATGTAGATTTATATTAAGAGAGAATTTGAAATTACACAAAAATGATTGAATACCAACAGAGCTTGGGCTTGGACTTGGTTGTTTTATATTAAATCAATGTGTAGGAGTGGATTGATTTCTAGCCTTTTTTGAATAGTGTTATTGGTGATAAACATTAGCCTAAATTACAGCAAGCAAATCATGTGTAACTATTGGAAAATCAAGAGTAACAGTCACATGGATCACATAAATTATATTACAAAACCAAGAGCAATTATCACAAGGAACAAATGGCAACAAAATCAGATTAGGAAAACTTTCGAAATATAATTGTCAACCTTCCATAAAGCTTTCATAGTCACGTATTTTACCAAATCTTTGTAAAACACACATAGGAAGATATTGTAAATATAGTACTAAAAGGCATCATCATAGGGATTCTTTTATAATTTACATCAACCAAGAGTTGTATATAAGTATCATATTTGTATTAATAATTTCATTAATCTGAGAATTACAATTCAGTTTTTTTTTTCTTTATGGTATTGGAGCGCGTTATGGCTCCTGGTGCAACTTTTGCTTTGTCATTTCTTCCAAAAGAGACAGCCCTCAACATCCAAGTTTTTCACCAATGCTTAAGCCTTGTTTCCATCACACTGAATTCAATAAATTTTCTTCTCTTGAGGTCCCAAGTCTTGCCTCTAATTCGAAGTCTTGGCTTAACTCACCATATTACCAATTCTCACAAACCAACAGCAAATCTTGAATTTGCTACTTGGGAACTTAATAACGGTTTGCTAACATCTTGGATGTTAGGGCTTATGACAAAAGAAGTGCTAAGCTCCATGACAGGAAATGAATCTTCCTACAAATTATGGGGCTATTTAGAAGATCAGTTACTTCCTACAACTAAAGAAAAAGAAGTACACCTCAGAGATAGAATGTTGACATTGAAAAAGAATAATCTAACCTCGAAGAGTATACACAAAAATTCAAGCACTTTTGTGACTCTCTTGCAGCTATCAACAAGCCTATTGATGACCTAGATAAGGTTTTTAATTTTGCAAGAGGCCTTGGAGCAAAATACCAAGATTTTTGTTTGGATATGTTAACAAAACCACCAAACCCTACCTTTAAATAATTCCTAATGGCTCTTGAAAATCATGATCAGGATCTTCTTTCTCAAGAAGAAGATAATAGTAATGTTTTCAACCAATCTCAAGCTTTCCTGAGCCAAAGAGGAAAAGGAAGGGGTTGTGGTGGTAGAGGACGTGGTTATGGGGCAGACAAAATGGCAGAGGCCACCATTAAAAGCCTCCAAATCAAGAGGATTCAAGTAAAACGACTCAAGGTCATCAACCACCAAAACAACAAGCCCTACAGGAAAATAAATCTGAAGGAAAAGTCATTTGCCAAATTTATGGTAGAACCAACCACATAGCCATCAATTGATATTATCGATATGATCATGATGATAAGGATTTCCCTCAGCAGCAATGAATTTTGAAGATAAAAAGGATTTAAGTTTCTACTCTGACTTTGGTGCAACTTACATTGGAAAAAATTCAATATTTGTTGGTAATGGGGACAGTTTAGAAATTTCCCATATTGGCCAAACAAAATTGAATACAGGCAATGGTAAGTTACAATTAAACAATGTTTTAGTGGTGCCTCATTTGAAGAAAAATTTTTATCCATACGCAACTCACACATGATAATCATTGTATTGTTGAATTTACTTTTGATAATTGTTTTTGTTAAGGATCAGTAGGGACATGTGTTGGTGAAAGGGAGTAAGAAATCAGGCTTATATGCAGTAGATGAAGTGTAGCACCAAACGTTAAATGCTATTGGAACTAGCAAAGCACCTTTTACTATTTGGATCAAAGGATGAGGCATCCTTAATTGAAATCTATTAGAATTCTTCATAATAAATGTCATATAGACGTTAGTAGTTGGATAAATAAAAATTTTGTTTGTACTAGATGTCAATTAGGCAAAAGTTGCAAACTTCTGCTTAACGTTTCTTTGAAATGCTAACTATACTACCCATGAGAGGGTTGAATTGGATTCTTAATCAAAATTTAAAGCAAGTAATAAACTAGCCAAATTCAAAATAAATAAGTTAATGTGCAATGAATAATAAAGAGATAGGGTAAGAGAAAACAAACACGTGATTTTTACGTGGTTCAACCAACCGTGTATGTCCACACCTCCAAGCTCACCGAGATTGAGGATTTCATTCTGCGAGCCTCCAAGACTTTAACAACCCTTACAATTGACTTCAAAGGTGTCAATAAACCTTTACAATAAGAGATTATCCTCAATCTCTTAACCCAAGTGTATCCCAACACTTACAATCACTCAAAAATAAAGATTATAAATAAACAATCTCTCTCACACTGTATATGATTATCAATAAAATCTCAAAGTGTGAATCAATGAAACAAAAACAAGTTTAAAGCCCAATGATGATTTTATACTCAATAGCAAGCTCAGTGGTAACTGTTGGATCTCTACTTATTTGAATTTAATTGAGCCATTTTATAGTTATAGTTAAAAACTAGTCGTTGTTGACTTTCTGAAAAAAATCAAATTGCCATTTGCTACTGTCGGTTAACCGTTTTGACTTGTCCAAATAGCTGTTGTGCTTAGATTTTAAATAAATAGTTTACCATTTAAAATTATCGGATTGTTGTTTATTTTCAGAATCGTACAAAAGAAACTTAGGTTTCTGTTTTCACTAAACGATTCAAGATTATAAACTATCTATTCTCTGTAAATTACCAATTCACCGTTAATTTTCAGAATCTTATCAAAACAAGTCCAGCTAACCATTTTTTATAAATGGTTCATGATTAAAAAGACCAATTCCTTTTTGTAAATTATCTGGTCACCATTTATATAATAAGTGGTTTACCGTTAATTTTTAGAATCTATATTTTGACAGCTTACTGGTTATTCAGCTTCTTTCAACATGTTTAAAATATACTATGGCTTTACGTTTTCATTTTAATAACTCCAATATTTTTAATCAAGAACATATAATTTTTGTTATTATCAAAATCAATATTATAAGACTATTTATGTCAACAATCTTCCCCTTTTTAATGATGATAAACTTTATATGTAAATATAAGAAAATTTTGTTAACTCCCCTTAAATATAAGCTCCCACTGAAAAGATATAAAAATATAACTTGTTCTCCACCTTCAGCATAAAAAAGAAAAGAAAAGAAAATATCCTTCTTCAGTAAGTGAAAATTTTGGTAGAATCTCCCTTATACATTAAGCATATCCTAAAAAATTATTAGCAACAATTTACACCTAAGAAATTAAAATTAATATAACAAAAACTAAAACCAAAAATAAAATTAATGCCAAAATAAGAAAACTCATATATATAACATAATCATCTATAACCAAGCGAATAATTCATCACACGGAAATGTATCAAAACATGAAAATGTTGTGCAAAATAAAAATATCTTAAACACTAAGAAACTGCTGCAGAGAAAGAGAGGAGTAAGAGGAAGGTGGAATGGCAAGAGCATTGAAGATGCGCAATTGTCCATCCAGTATCTGCTACTGCTGATCGATAATCCTCTGCTACTGAAGCTGAAATGAAGCAAACCAATCCTGAAGCTGCTGCTGCTGCTTAGAAAGAGCTCGAACATCTCCAATTAACTGATGAAAAAGACTATCTGGAGCTAGTGGAGCGTCTAGAGCTTGTGGTCGATCAGTCTCAATTTCATGCTCCTTAGAATCAAAATCGGCTGAAGGTTGTGAGACAGATCCGCGACGAAGGAGTGGAGGTCTAGCTCCAAGCCTAAAATTGGGTAGCTAATTATAAGGGTAAATATCGTTAAGAAACCGGTTATCTTCTAGAGCTACATGGGTGTCTTAGTTTTTAGTTGTGGATGTCTTGACCTATTCCCGATGCCTCTGATAAAATCCAATGCGCAATATAACCTCATCACCAATCTTCTTAGTTTCTACACAAATCGAATCACGAAGGAGTACTCGAAAATGCCGCAGAAGCTTAGAAAATAATATTACCATAAGGAAGTAACCTATGGTTAACCCCATGAGTACTCAGCATATGTCACAAAATAATATATCCTAGGTTAATAGGGGACTCCGTAAGAAGACTATTGAGTATCCCGACATCCATATGTGTCACCTCATCTAAATGCCCCTTCCTAGGTGTGACAATGTACTGTAAGATGGTGTGAAGAATCCTAACTTGTAAAGGTAACAGCTGGGACCTAAAGGGTAAAGCACAAATCTTATCAGTGAGATTCCGACGCTTACATATGTTCTTAATCCCATGGTGATGAAAAAAATGGGTAAAAGATAACTCATTCCTAGAATTATAAATTAGATGGCTAGAATGTGGGATTCCTAAAATGTTGTTCAAATTCTCGACATCAAAATCAATGTAAACATCTTCTACATGTGTAATTATCCTATCCAGCTTATCTACGAAAAGTTTCATGTTCGAGTAAAAAACACAGACTAAATTAAGATAAATCCTCTCCTCAAGGTCTAATGCAAACTCCTAAGGCAACATCTTTCTCACACTTTTACCACAAACAACTAACTTCACAAAATCATCCAAATCCACAAAGTAAGAATCTATTACCTTACGACCCATGAAACGAGTTTCGAAGCGTTTGGCCAGTGGAGCTGTTGGAAAATGCATCCTTTCGAACTTAGAAGTCTCCCTATATGGTATTGGTTTCATACTAGGGACAGATTTCCTCTTGTGTCCAACCCGTGAGGTTTCAGCCATTGTTCAAGCTTGAGAAATTTGGATTTTCAAAAAATGATGAAAATGGAATAAGTGAAACCGAGTAGAAGGACAAGAGAGGGTAGAGGAAAGGATTAAGAGGTTTAATTTGATCAGAAAATGACATAAATTGAACCAAAATTGAAGAAAACAGTTAGGTTGACTTTAGGGTTTTGATTTAGGATTTTTTGATTTGGATCTTGACTTGGTGTTTTGGCTTGATAAATTTGTTCTAATGAAGTTTAGAAAGGTTTCTATAGGCTCAATTTTGCATGAATTGCAAGAAAATTGAAAGATTTTAGAAAGAGAGAGCTTATGGTGGCGAAGAAGAACTGGAACAATTTATCTCGTACGAAAATAGGGAGCTGTTTTCCTCAAACGGTTCACTAATAATTTCTAGAGAGCTATCAGAGTGTAAGTCTGTCACTGTTTAACAAAACTTCTCTATTTTTCTAGAGAGCTATCAAAATAAACGGTGAGTTGCTAATTTCCAACAATTATTTTTATATTTATGTAATTAAATGGTACACCATTTATTATTAAATGGTAATCCGTTTATTTTGATTATGATTTTGCACATTTGTTTTAATATTCGGCCAATACTCGATCCATTTCTAAACCATTTTATTGATAAAAAATGTCTTTAAAGGCCAAGATGATGCATAATTCACAATTTAAAACATCCAATTCAAACAAATAATTGGTTTATAGAAAACAAAGAAGATATTGTATAAAAAAATACTATTGTAAAACATTTATCATTCCAAGCTCATACCTAATTTTAGCAAATTGTTCTTCACCAAGAGGTTTAGTAAAAATATCAGCAAGTTGTTTTTCAATTGAAATAAAATTCAATGAAATATCCCATTTTTGAACATGATCTCTTAAGAAATGATGTCTTATCTTAATATGCTTGGTTCTAGAGTGTTGAATAGGATTTTTGGATAGATTTATGGCACTAGTATTGTCACACATAATAGCATATGATCAAGATGGACACCATAGTCTCTAAGGGTTTGTTTAATCCAAAGTGCTTGTTCACAACAACTACCAGCTGCAATATATTCAGCCTTGGTGGTTGAAAGTGCAAACCAAGTTTTGCTTCTTACTAAACCAAGAAATAAGGGAGTGGCTTAGAAAGTGACAAGTTCCACTTGTACTTTTCCTATCAACCATATAACTAACAAAATCGGCATCTGAATAACAAGTTAAATATATATGAGTTCCTCTAGGATACCAAAGGCTAAGATCTATCGTTCCTTTCAAATAACAAAAAATTCTCTTAACAGCTTGCAAATGAGATTCCTAGGACATGATTGAAATCTTGCACACAAACATACACTAAACATGATATCGGGTCTACTAGTAGTTAGATAAAGTAAGGATCCAATCATACCTATATGTTTTGATATCTACTTCTTTACCTTTTTCATGTTTGTTACATTTGATTATTGAGCTCATTGAGTACTTTTATTATTTCCATTTTGAAGTCTGTATCTTTTGAGTAAATCTCTTAAATATTTAGCTTGATTGATAAACATTCCTTATTCATTTTGTTTTATTTGTAAACCAAGAAAGTACTTCAATTCTCCCATCATGCTCATCTCAAATTCTTTGCTCATACAAGATGAAAATTCCTCACACAAAGACTGATTAGTTGAACCAAAAATAATATCATCAATGTAATAAAAAGTGTAGTATTAACTCTTCCCATTGAAAAACCATTTTTCAAAAGAAATTTACTAAGCCTATCATACCAAGCTCTAAATGCTTGTTTTAACCCATACAATGCTTTTGATAGCTTACAAACATGATTTGAAAATTTTTCATTTTCAAAACTAGGGGGTTGTTTCACATAAACTTCTTCCATGATATAACCATTTAGAAATGCACTTTTGACATCCATTTGATACAAAATAAAATTCTTATGACATGCAAATAGTAAGAGCATCCTAATAGCTTTTAAACTAGCTACAAGGGCGAAAGTTTCATTAAAATAAATTCCTTCTTTTTGGTTGTAACCTTGAGCTACTAATCTAGCTCTATTTCTTACAACCATGTCGGATTCATCCATCTTATTTCAAAATACCCATTTAGTACCTATGATGGATTAAAGTTTTGGTTTAGGAACTAATTTTCATATATTTTTTCTCTCAAATTGATTTAGCTCTTCTTGCATTGCCATAATCTAAGATTTATCGTTTTCTGTATCCGCAAAGGATTTTGGTTCAATTTGAGATATGAATAGAGTATGTGCACATGTTTTTCTAAGTGATGATCTAGTAGTTACACTTAGTGAGGGGTCACCTAAAATTAAATCTTTAGGGTGAGAAGAAACATAACTCCACTGTTTGGGGAGTGTTTGAGAATTCCTTCATTCTCTCTATATTAGTTTGCTTTTTTTGTTGCTTTTCTTGATTCTCACAAGGTAAAGCATCTTGTTTGACGTTCAAAGGTTTTTCTTGTTGTGTTTCTTCATTTGCATCATTATCAACAAAAACTTTCTTTAATGAAGAAGGCTTAGATTCATCAAACGTAATATGCATGGATTCTTCAACAACCAAAGTTCTTTTATTGTACACTCTATAAGGCTTGCTAGTGTTTGAATATCCAAGAAAAATACCAACATAAGATTTTAGATCAAATTTACCAAGATTATCTTTAGTATTCAATATAAAGCATTTGCATCCAAAAACTTTGAAATAACCAATGTTGGGTTTTCTATCTTTCCAAAGCTCATAGGGAGTTGTATTAAGAAATGGTATAATCAAAACACGATTCAAGCCATAGCATGCAGTATTAACGGCTTCGGCTCAAAAGTATTTTGATAATGCATTTTTATTTAACATGGTCCTAGCCATCTTTTGAATTGATCTATTCTTTTTTTCAACAACTCCATTTTGTTGTGGAGTTCTAGGTGATGAAAATTGATGTTTGATACCTAAATTATTACAAAAATTCTCAAATGCATGACTTTTAAATTCTCCACCATGTTCGATTCTAATTCATATAATAGAATAACCTTTTTCATTTTGAACCTTTTTACAGAAAACTTTAAATGCATCAAAAGCATCATCGTTATTAGCTAAGAACAATACCCATATATATATAGAATAATCATCCACAATTACAAATGCATAATACTTACCACATAGACTAGCATATCTAGAAGGTCCAAACAAATCCAAGTGAAGAAGTTGAATTGGTTTTGAAGTAGAAATATGATTTTTGTTTTTGAAAGAAGTTTTGATTTGTTTTTTAAATTGACATGCTTCACAAATTTTATCTTTTTCAAAACTGATTTTTGGAAGACTTTTAACGAAATCATTTTTGGAAATCTTTAAAATTAAATTCATGCTTGCATATCCTAGTCTTCTATGCCATAACCAACTATCATCATGTAATGCTGAAAAACATTTATCATGAGTTAATGCATATTCTATGTCTATGGTATAAACATTTCCATATCTATTCCCAACAAATAAGGTTTTGCTATCACATGTATTCTCAATAATACATCTAGTTTTATTAAAAATAACTTTATAGTCCTTATCACATAATTGACTAATACTAATTAAGTTGTGTTTCAAATTTTCAAACCAAACATACATTTTCAATGAGAGTTGAGGAAAATTTATGACATTACCAATTTCAAGAATCTTTCACTTTGAGTTGTCTCCAAAAGAGACATTTCCACCATTTTCGATTTTCGTAAAACTTGAGAACCGTGTATAGTTTCCAGTCATATGTCTTGAACAACCACTGTTTAGATACCATTTATTTTTCTTTTTCTTCAAACCCTGTAGAAGAAATCTCAAGTCTTAGGTATCTAAACCTTTTTGGGTCCTTTAGTGCTAGTAATGGTTTCTTTTGGAACCCAAACACATTTTACTTTATAATATGCATTTCTTTTAATAGGACATCCAAGCTTCATGTGACCATTTTGATTGCAATAATGACACACAACATGATTGTTAACATAAGTGCTTTTTACAAAATAGTTCTTGTAATATTTTTGTTTCAAATTTGGCTTACAGCCAATGCCTCCTTTGTCAAACACACATTTTTATGAGCTGAGTAATTTTCTAAGTTATTTTGACCAAGTGTGAATTTTAACACAATCTCATTGAGTTCATTACTCTTCTTTTTAAGCACTTCATTTTCTTTGATCAAGTCATCAACAAGTAATTTATCATACTTATATGAAATACTTTGTTTACCTTTTAAAGATGCAAACCTACCATGCAATATTTCATTATCTAATTCTAGTTCGTTGATCATTTCATTTAGTAGATCATTGCATTTTTGCAAGGCATTCTTTTCATTAGAAAGTTCTAGCAGTTTCTTCTTAAAACATGCATTTTTCTTACCAATTTTCATCTTATCACTATGCAACTCTTTAAAAGCATCATACAATTCATTATAAGTTGAAAGATCATTTACCTCATCAAGTTCATCTTCTTCTATTGTCATAAGTGCCAAGTTTGACATTTCTTGCGATTGTTCTTCATCATTTGATTCTTCATCACTATCATCTCATATTGCCACCATGGCTTTCTTTTTGAGTTTGTTGAGAAGAAGGCATTCAGATTTTATATGGCTTGGCTTATTGCATTTATATTATATGATTGCTTCCTTCTTTTACTTTTGGTTCTTGAAGTTTTTAAATTTTCTTCGCTCACTAGATTTCTTGTAAAACTTCCTAAATTTTCTGGCTATCATAGCCATATTTTCATCTTCAAAGTCGTTTTCCTCATCACTTTCAAGTTTTGATGCTTTCAAAGCAATGGTTTTCTTTTTCTTATCTTTGTCTACTCTTTCGGCTGCCAAAATTTCTTTATAAGAAATAAGTGAGCCAATTAAATCATCAATAGACAAAATATTTAAATCTTTGGCTTTCTCTATGACAGTTCTTTTAAGTCTTATTCCTTTGGTAATGACCTAATAATTTTCTTTGCCTTCTTGTTATTTGAAAATGTCTTACCAAGTGCTCCTAAAGTATTCTCAATGTCTGTAAATCTAGTATACATGGAATAAACACTTTAATTTTGTTCCATTTGGAACAATTTGTATTGCCTAGTGTATCTACTAATTTTAAATTCTCTAGCTTGGTTTGTTCCGTCAAAAACTACTTCAAGTTTCTTCCAAATTTCATAAGCCTTAGAACAACCTAAAACTCTATGAAATTATTTTTTTATCTAAGGCACAAAATAGAGCATTCATAGCTTTGGAGTTTAGAGAAGCTTTTCACTTTTCCAGCTCGTTCCATTCACGTGAAGGTTTCAAAATATCTTTCCCTTCTTCATCTTTGGTAATAAGTATGGATGGACTATCATAAAAAATTTCCCATATTTCACAATCAAAAGCTTGCAAGTAAATTCTCATTCTAGTTTTCTAATAAGGATAATCATTGCCATCAAAGAATGGTGGTCTAGTAGTGGATTGTCCTTCCCTAAAGCTAGATTCATTTTAGGTTGCCATGGATCTTTTACTTCTAGATGGTTAAGTCTTAACAAGAGAACCATGCTCTAATACCAAATGAAATGCTAACTAAGCTACCCAAGAAGGGGGTGAATTGGGTTCTTAATCAAATTTTAAAAACTAAAATTTAAAACAAATAATAAACTAGCCAAATTCAAAATAAGCAAGTTAATGTGCAATAAATAATAAAGAGATAGGGTAAGAGAAAGTAAACACGTGATTTTTACATGGTTCGGCCAACCATGCCTACGTCCACTCCTCAAAGCTCATCGGGCTTGAGGATTTCACTCTACGAGCCTCCAAGACTTTAACAACCCTTACAATTGACTTCAAAGGTGTCAATAAACCTTTGCAACAAGAGATTATCCCCAATCTCTTAACCTAGCTGTATCCCAACACTCATAATTACTCAAAAATAAAGATTACAAATAAACAATCTCTCACACAATGTATATGATTACCAATAAAATCTCAAAGTGTAAATCAATGAAACAAAAACAAGTTTAAAGCTCAATGATGATTGTATACTCAGTAGCAAGCTCAATGATAACTGTTGGATCTCCGCTTATTTGAATTTAATTGAGCCATTTTATAGTTAGAGCTGAAAACTAGATGTTGTTGACTTTCTAGGAAAAAGCGAATTATCGTTTCCTGCTGTCAGTTAACCGTTTTGACTTGCCCAAATAGTTATTGTGCTTAGATTTTAAATAAATGATTTACCATTTCAAATTATCGGATTGCCATTTATTTTTATAATCCTACAAAACAAACTAAGATCTCCGTTTTCACTAAACGGTTCAAGATTAGAAACTATCTCTTCTCTGTAAATTACCAATTCACCTTTTTGAAATGAACGGTTCACCGTTAATTTCTAAAATCTTATCAAAACAAGTCCAGCTAACCATTTTTTATAAACGATGCACAATAAAAAAGAACAATTCCTTGCTGTAAATTATCGATTCACCGTTTATATGATAAACAGTTTACTGTTAATTTTCAGAACTTATATTTTGACAACTTACTGGTTATTCAGCTTCTTTAAACATGTCTAAAATATGCTATGGCTTTCAGATTTTCATTTGAATAACCTAATAATTTTGATTAAGAACATATAACTTTTGTTATCATCAAAATCAATATTATAAGATTATTTATGTCAACAACCTTGGTACAAGTGTTTATGGTTGAATTATTGTTGCATCTTTTATTAGATCATCAACATATTTTTTTTTAAATATTCCCGCGTATATATAAAAGGGTTGATAAATAAAGATTAATTTGATATAGACATAAAGCTATACGGTAAGTACGTGTCAAAAATAATATGAAAAATTTTGTTATATTGATTTGGGCAAACTTATGTCCATCCTCTTTATAATTACATTCTTCAATTTACCGTCTAAAATGCATTAAAATCTCCATTTGCCCTAATTTTTGTTCACAAGATGCACATAAAAAGGGCCACATTAATGAATTTTTTTTATTTGTTTCCTTATCAGTAAATAGCGATAAATTGATTTTTTCTCATTTTTAGGGCAAATTGAAGATTCTCAGGGCATAAATTGAAGTTACCCTTAAATTAAACTAGACAGCTTAGTAATATAATATTTCGATAAAATAGGATCCAAATAGCCTCACCCTAAAAGAAAATAGACTTAAAATTTAAATATTACATATGTTACTACCATAGTAATTATGATTGCTTGATCGTTATTATTATTTCAAAAGATTCGTCTCTACTAGATCGTTATTAGTACTAGCTACATACACAAAAAAACACAAGGCATAAGTTATATACTTACAATGGACTAATTTCTTCTTTTATTAAAATATTGAGAGATGTGAATTCTAAGAAACTTAATTTTAATTAAAACAGATGTGTAGGAATCAGAAAGGCATGAGCCTCGATTTATATATAGGAATATTGAGAAATGTGCTATAACGACCTTAATGTAATTGAAAAGATTCCAAAATGAAGCTTAAATAAATTACGCTGCAGTTGTTTGAATAAATTACTGATTTTAATATCTTGTTGCATTATGAAGGTAATTTGAACAGATATTTAACTTATTTTATTTTTTTTGTCTTATTATTTTGTTTAGTTCGTTATTAGTTTTTTTTCTCTTCATATCGATCGTCAGGCTTTTCTTTTAAATATATAAAGATATTTCTATAAATGATGTCCTTCAATGAAATTAACCACATCCTATATTTTAGGCAAAAGCCATTGGCACAATACAATGCTAGATATTTGCATGGACATATAATAAAGCTTCTATAAATTAATAATGTCAAAATCATAGAATACCTATTAATAAAAAAAGATGTTGATATTCATTAATTAATAAGTTAATAATCTATTAATTTATAGAGTGTATATACAATTCACTGAAAATATATTTAAACAACTAGATAATTCATAGTATTTCACCAATCTAGTCAATGAAATTAACCACATCCTATATTTTAGGCAAGCATTGGTGCAATACTATGCTAGAATTTATAGATTGAATTTACCCATAAATTAAACAAGACAGTTTAGTAACATAAGAATTAGAAAAAAGTTAGATTTTGATAAAATTGGATCCATATAGTCGCATCTTAAAAGAAAATAGACTTTAAATTTAAATATAACGTAGGTACCAAGATAGTAATTATGATCGCTTGGTCATTATTAGCATTTCAACTAATTTTTGTCTCATAGATTGATTCAACGATATGTATAAAACAAAGCACATCAAAAGCACACACAAAAAAAAATGACAAAACATTAAGCACTCATAATGGATTAATTTCTTCTTTTATTAAAACACAATTTCAATTTCACTACAACTAACCATTATCACAAAAGCACTGATAAAAGATAAAAGAAACAACTAATTATCAAAATAATTTACATCCACCTAGGGGAATGGGTAGATATAGTAACTTCTCGATTAAATAATTTTAACTTGTAAGCGTAGAGAAATAGAAAATGAAGCATCTGGGTTAGCATGTTTTTACTATTTTCCATTACGGGCATGATGAAACTAAACTCTTTGACATTTTTTCAATTTCTTAATTGAATTCTAAACAACTTAATTTTAATTAAAATGGATGTATAGGAACCAAAAAGGCATGGGCTTTTATTTATATAAAGGACTATTGAGAAATGTCCTGTAGCAACCTTAATGTAATTGAAAAGATTCCAAAATGAAGCTTAAATAAATTACTCTGTGTTTGTTTGAATAAACTATTGATAAATTTTTTGTTTAGTTTATTATTAGATTTTTTCTCTTTATATCAATCGTTAGGCTTTTCTTTTTAATATATAAAGATGCTACTATAAATCCCGTCCTCCAATGAAATTAACCACATCCAATATTTTACGCAAGCTATTGGCCCAATACAATGTTGTATATTTGCATGGATATAAAATAAAGCCTCTATAAATTAATAATTTCAAAATCATACAATATATGCCAATATAAAAAGATGCTAATGTTAATTAATCAATAAGTTAATAATCTATTAATTTCTAAAGTGTATATAAATTCACTAAACATATATTTAATCAACTAGATAATGTATGGTATTTTACTGATCTACTCAATTCAAAATAATTAATCTTCTAAATATAAATTATAGTTAACAAAAAGAAATTCAAAATTCCTGTAGTTTTGAATTCAACAAGAATAAGTAAAATCAGAGATGAGATCCCACTCTGCTTAGATTTGAAGAAAAAAATAAATAATAATGGAGTCATATTTTCTTTAATAACATATTATAAAAATTATGTTTGTAAATGATGTAAGACGTTAATTCAATGGTTTTTAGAATTCTAGAACTTTTATTATTTTAAGACTTTGTATTTTAATTGAAGTCTATTATGGTGTATGTATTAGTTTTTTATTTCTATTATGATTTAGTTTCCCTTTTTCAGCTAGCTTAGGAAAGTAGATTTTCTGTACTCTAAATAGAGAGGTCTTGTTATTTTTCTCATAACTTTAGGTTCAATTAGTCAAGAAAAACCCCTAATTTATAATTCAATTTTGGATTATCTATCAAACTCTCTCTTGCAGAGTCGTTTGCATTAGAGTGTCTTCTAATCTCGCTGTATACGTTGTTAAAAATCTTATTAAGTCATTTGGGTTAGAACAAGATCTAATCATGCTTCGATTAGAGCATAACTTAATTGCATTGGCTTCCAATACTAAAACGTTATGTAGTGTTCCCTACCCAATCAATTTCGTTTCTACTACCCTCGCTCCATTAGTAAGCTTAGCAAATTATTATTTTACAATATGAATGCGACCATAGAATTATAAAACATAATCTCTTATATAACTTATTGATTGATTAATAACAATATCTCTTAAAATTATTAGATATTGTGTGATTTTGTCATCATAATTTATAAAAGTTTTACTATATATCCATGCACAAATATATAGCATTGTATTGCATCACTAGCTTGCTTAAAATGGGATTTGGTTAATTTCATCGAAGGGCGTGGTTATAGAAACATCTTTATATATTAAAAAAATAGCTTGACAATTGATATAAAGAGAAAGAATCTAATAATAAAGAAAAAAAATAATAAC
Organism: Luvunga scandens; assembly: GCA_030449905.1. Classification (NCBI taxonomy): domain Eukaryota; kingdom Viridiplantae; phylum Streptophyta; class Magnoliopsida; order Sapindales; family Rutaceae; genus Luvunga; species Luvunga scandens. The sequence goes on from JASUUG010001266.1 coordinate 1,491,609, forward strand.
ACTAAAAACATTAAAATTAACTAATTGTAATTTAAAATTGCCTTCATAATGCAACATAATATTAAAGTCAGTAGTTAATTTAAGCAAACACAACTTAATTTTTTTTTCTTTTTTCTTTTTCTAAAGATAAGGGGGTGGGCAAGTCCAAATCAATTTTTACCCTCTTACCACCCCCAAGGATCGAACCCAAGTCCATACGAGTGTGAGGGGCGACAGTTACACTGCCAACCAACTCGACCATGCCCTTGGGGACCGCAAAAACAGTTTAATTTACTTAATCCTCATTTATGGAAACTTTTAATTTCGTTAAAGTCGCTGCAACTCATTTTTCAAAATTCATTTATATAACTAGAGGCTCATGCCTTTTCGATAGTTGTAGATCTCTTTTATTTCCACCTAAGTTGTTTACAATTCACCTAAGAAACAAAAATATGTTGAAGAGCCTTGGTTTCATCATCTTGGCTTTGCTTGTAGTGGCAAACACTAAAAGCACACTTATTTCAACCAGTCGTACTTGTAAAAGGGTGAACCAGAATCAAGCACCTAAAACAAAACGACATGACAGATGAAAGCATTATTGAAGCGTATGACAAAATTTCTCTTGTCAGATGATGTTGCCAAAATTGTTGTGTAGTCGTTTAGTCAGTTCAAGCTTTAAAATGACATGTATCAAGTGCCGTTTTGAATACTTAAACTAACATGAGATGAGCACGTGATAAGAATCTTTTTCAAGCCGTTACAACATGTGGGAAATGCTCTGAAAGTGTGGATAATAAACCAAGAATCAGTTGCTAGACACTAATGAAGGTTTCTAGATGCTTATAGGAGTATATAAATAGGTTCTCTGTAACTGGGTGGCAGGGGTGAAATCTTTGTAATCCAAAGAATACTTGTACCTAATCCTTGGCATTAGTAAAAGAAAACATAGTCATGATTTTGGGGTATCCTGAGGGAACAAAAGGCCACAAACTCTAGTGCATTGATTTAATGCCATCAAGATGTATAATCAGCAGAGATGTAAGTTTCAATAAGACAGAAATATTGAAGACTCAAGCATCAGCTGATATGAATATACAGAAAATCCCAGGGCCTGATAAATTATAGTTTGAGGTGAAGTTGACTAAAAATGAGGATACTGGTAATAAAGACCAAAATCATTCAGATAATATAGATGTGGAAGAAACCGTTGATCAACTAGTAGGACAGACATCTATTAAAGATTATTAGCTTTCTCAGGACAGGCAAAGAATGACAGTGAGAGCACCTGAGAGGTTGGGATATGTAGATTTAATTGCATATGCACTGACAACAACACATGAATTGGAGAATGATGAACTAAAAACTTATGCAGAAGCTATTACAAGTCAATACTCAGCTCAGTGGCTCAAGGCTATGTAGGATGAGATGAAATCTCTTCAAAAGAATGAAACATGGAAATTAATAGAGAAACCAAATGGCAAAAAGGTTGTAGGTTGTAAATGGATTTTTAAAATTAAAGAGGGAATACCTGGTGTAAAACCTAAAAGGTTTAAAGCAAGGTTGGTTGTTAAAGGGTTTACGCAAAAAGAAGGGATTGATTATACAGAGATCTTCTCACCAGTTGTAAGGCACACTTCAATCAGAATTGTTTTATCACTTGTTGCTGTTGAAGACATGCATCTTAAACAAATGGATGTTAAAACTGCATTTTTGCATGGTGACCTACAAGAAGAAATTGTGAAGTCCCAACCTGATGGCTTTGTTGATCTTAAAAGACCAGATTGGGTTTATTTACTACGGAAATCTCTTTATGGCCTGAAGCAATCACCTAGACAGTGGTATTTGAAATTTGACAATCACATGCAGAAGTTGAATTTTTAGAGTTGTAGCTTTGATTGTTGTGTTTACTTCAAGAGGTGTAATGGAGTTGATATGTTGTATCTAATACTTTATGTAGATGATATGTTATTATCTTGTAGAGATATTAATCAAATAAAGTTGTTGAAGCAACAGTTGAAGCATGAGTTTGAGATGAAAAACTTAGGTTTAGCAAAGAAGATATTTGGAATAGAGTTGATTAGGAATAGAAAGGATAAAACCTTGTTTCTATCTCAGGAGAACTATATCATTAAAGTAGTGGAAAATTTTGGGATGAAAGATTGCAAGACAATGCAGACACCTTTGGCAGTACATTTTAAATTATCAAGTCAACAGTGTCTTGTTATAGATCATAATAAAACTAAAATCTCAAAGGTGCTTTACTCAAGTGTTGTGGGCTGTCTCATATATGCAATGGTGTTAACTAGGCCAGACATTGCTTATGCTATTAGTGTTGTCAGCAGGTTTATGGCTAACCTTAGCAGGGAGCATTGGAGGGCTGTAAAATGGATATTAAGGTACCTGAGAGGAACATCGAGCTATGGTTTACTCTATGGAGGTAATAAGCAAGATAAGAGTCTGGCAGTAGGTTATATTAACTCAGATTTTGCAGGGGATTTATATAATAGAAGGTCATTAACAGGGTACCTATTTACTGTCAACAACTGCACTATTAGCTACAAAGCTACTTTACAGAATATGGTAGCTTTATCAACTACAGAAGCTGAGTATATAGTTGTTGCAGAGGCATTCAAAGAGGCAGTATGGTTAAGAGATATGCTAACTGAATTGAGGTATCATCAGCCATCAGTTAAAGTCTTCTATGATAGCCAAAGTGCTATTTGCTTAAGCAAGAATCAAATTCATCATGAGCAGACTAAACACATTGATGTTAAATTTCACTTCATTAGGCTTAAGGTCTCTAGAGGCACTGTTCAACTATTAAAGATACACACCAGCAGCAATATAGTTGATATGCTTACATAATCAATTCCAAGTGCTAAGTTTGAACTTTGTTTGGACTTGGCAGGCATCTATAGTAAATAAAGGTGCAGATAGGAAAAGAGAATGGGTTATGGAAATGCTTGGATTCAGGTTCAAGATGGAGATTGTAAAAGAGTAAACTAGAATCAAGCACCTAAAACAAAACGACATGACATATGAAAGCATTATTGAAGCGTATGACAAAATTTCTGTTGTCAAATGATGTTGCCAAAATTTTCGTGTGGTCGTTTAGTCAGTTCAAGCTCTAAAATGACATGTATCAAGTGCCGTTTTGAATACTTAAACTGGCATGAGATGAGCACGTGATAAGAATCTATTTCAAGCCGTTACCAAACACGGGAAATGCTCTGGAAATGTGGATAATAAACCCAGAATCAGTTGCTGGATACTGATGAAGGTTTCTAGATGCTTCTAAGAGTATATAAATGGGTTCTCTGTAACTAGGTGGTAAGAGTGAAATCTTTGTAATTCAAAGAATGCTTGTACCTAACCTTAGCATTAGTGAAAGAAAACATAGTCATAATTCTCAAGAGGATGCAGGCCACTTTGAGGTTGAACCTCTATAATTTTTCTTTTTCTTATTCTCTCTTTCATCTCTAATCTCTAGTTATTTTGTTCAGAAAATCCATTAATCAATCAAACTTGATCAAGATATCAGTGTGTGCTTTTCTTAGGGTCTTAGATTAGTTTGTTATCTAATCTTTGGTTCTAACAGTACTGGCCAAGGATCTAACTCGAATGCTTCATTTTCCATTAATCCAACAGCATCACCTGATATTGCTGATTGTTCAAGGCTTACAAGGGAAAAGTGTCTAATTGTGAAGTTAAAGAAAGCTCTCGAAGACTACATTTTCCCTTGTCCCCTAGGGGGATGCAAATGATTTTGATAATCAGTTCTTTCTTTTATCTTTTATGAGTGTGTTTGCAATAACCATCAATTGTAGTGAAATTGAAATGGTGTCTTAATAAAAGCATAAATTAATCCATTTTGAGTATGCAATGTTACGTCATGCATCTTTTGTGCATGCATCCAGTGTTATTTTGTTGTATACGTATCGTTAAGTCATTCTACCTAAGAGTGATTTGTTGAAATACTAATAATGATGATTATTACAATGTTAGTACCAATAATATTGAAACTTTAAATCCATTTGCTTTTAGGGTGAGGCTGCATCCTGACAAAAACGGAAAAAACTCTAAAACCCTTGCATTTTATCTAAATCTTATATTAGTAAACTTTTTCAGCTAGTTTAAGGGTAAGATTGAATTTAATTGCCTAAATTAATTTATGTGTAGACTTCAATTTAAACTTTGAGAATCTCTACTTTGCCCTAAAAAATTTGAAAACATCATCTTACTGGTTTTTACTACAAAAAAAATAAATAAATAACTCATTTACACTCTTGTTATGAAGAAAAATTGGGATAAATTGAGCTTTTCATGTTTTTGAAGGGTAAATTGAAGATTTTATTTAGAGGGGGGGAATTGAAGTTTTCCCCAATTAATATCACAAAATTTTTCTTATTATTCTAGCATGTACGTATTTGCCTCATCTACTAAATGTACGAAAGTCTTTCTCTAATTAGATTTGATGTTGTATTGGCCCATTTGCAAATTTCATTGAAAATGAAAAAATTATTAACCTACACAACACAAGTCACATTGTAATAGTAACAATAATTTTAATTTCGTCACTTGAAAAAAAGTTATTGGCTTCTTAATTTATTTTATTTTATCTTACTTTATTTCATTTAACAAAAAGTTTTTGGAAATTACAAACTGGTTTAAAAGAATTGTTTTTAAATGCAAGTATGTATTCTTTTATTTATTTGAATGGCTAATTTGGCTATAATTTAATATGTGTTTTTGAAATTTAGATATTTCTTTATTTTTTTTATAACTAAATAATATAATATTTATACTTAATTCATGACTTAAAAATGATAATATGTTCATTTGTTCATTTTTATGCAGCTAGTAAGATAAGAAAAATTTTTTGACGAGAAAATAGTAAAAGCAGAGACAACAATGAGATTAATCATTTAATGATGCAAATTACGGACTTCATGGTGTTGGCCCCTACAAATTCAAGACCTAGATGTGGTTACCACTAAGAATAACAAGTAGGATTAATCGGTACAAGGAATTATAACCAATCTTGCCAATTTCAACTTTTCTTGTTTTGTCTATTTGTTGTAATGCTCCTGACATGTTATGAATTAAACAAGCACAAGTTAGATAAGAAGCATCATAAAAAGAAGAAACAAATTCTCAAATTGGGTGACCAAAAAGGCTTGAGACAATGAATCAAGCCTTTTGAACAAGTAGGGGATTCAGTCCTACCGTGTGGATTAAATAGAGAAGCAGCAGCAAATAGATAACAAGTCCAATGAATCCAATAGCTAATACTCTTGTAATTTAATTGAGGTAAACTTCAATTCATCTCCCTCCGAATAACAATCTTCAATTTACCCTCCAAAAGTATAAGAACCTCAATCTACACTAATTTTTATTCAGAAGATGAGCATAAATAGGTGGCAAGTTGATGAACTTTTATTTATTTCTTTACCAGCAAATAAGGGTGAATTGAATTTTTTCACATTTGTTGTGGTAATTGAAGATTTTGCACAAATTGAATTTACCCATAAATTAAATTAGATAGTTTAGCAATATAAGATATATAAAATAATTAGATTTCGACAAAATAGGATCCACATAGCCTCACCCTACAAGAAAAGAGACTTAAAATTTAAATATTCATATGGTACTAACATAGTAATTATGATCGCTTGATCATTTGTAGCATTTCAACTAATTTCTCTCTCATAGATTCATTCAATGATATGTATAAAACAAAGCACACCAAAAACACATGACAAAGCATTAAGTACTCATGGTGGATTAATTTCTTCTTTTATTAAAAACAATTTTGATTTCACTACAATCAATTAGTATCACAAAAGCACTAATAAAAGATAAAAGAAACAACTGGTCATAAAAATCATTTACATACGCCCAGGGGCATGGGTAGATATGGTAACTTCTCAGTCAAACAATTTTCGCTTGTAAGCCTAGAGAAATAGAAAATGAAGCATCTGGGTTTGCATGCTTTAATTGTTTGCTGTTACGAGCATCATGAAACTAAACTCTTTGACATTTTTTTCAATTTCCTATGTGAATTCTAAACAACTTAATTTTAATTAAAAAAATTAAAAGGGATGTGTAGGAATGAGAAAGGCATGAGCCTTTATTTATATAAAGCAATATTGAGAAATGTGCTATAACAACCATAATGTAATTGAAAAGATTCCAAAATGAAGATTAAATAAATTATGCTTCGTTTGTTTGAATAAACTATTGATTTTAATATCTTGTTGTATTATGCAGGTAATTTGAACATATATTTAACTAATTTTATCTTTTTTGGTCTTATTATTTTGTTTACTTTGATATTAGATTTTTTCTCTTCATATCAATCGTCAAGCTTTTCTTTTTAATTTATAAAGATGTTTCTATGAATGACATCCTCCAATGAAATTAACCACATCCTATATTTTTGACAAGCCATTGGCACAATACAATATTGTATATTTGCATGGACATATAATAAAGCCTCTATAAATTAATAATGATAAAAAGAGATGTTGATATTCATTAATTAATAAGTTAATAATCTATTAATTTATAGAGTTCATATACAATTCATTGAAAATATATTTAAACAACTAGATAATTCATAGTATTTCACCAACCTAGTCAATTCAAAATAAATTAATCCCCTAAATATAGACTATAATTAACAAAAGGAAATTCAAAGTTCCTGTAGTTTTTAATTCATCAACAATAAGCAAAATCAAAGATGAGATCCCACTAAGCTTAGATTTGAAGAAAAAAAAACAATTATGGAGTTATATTTTCCTTAATAACATATTATAACAATTATTTTTGTAAGCTTAGCAAATTATTGGTTTATAATATAAATGTGTCCATTGAATTATAAAACATAATCTCTTGCATAACTTATCGATTGATTAATATCAATATCTCTTTAAATTAATAGATGTTATATGATTTCATCATTCTTATTTTATAGAAGTTTTACTATATCTCTATGCAAATGTATAGCATTGTACTATGTCACTGCCTTACTTAAAATACAATGGGGTTAATTTCATTGGAGGTGTGGCTTATAGAAACATCTTTATATATTAAAAAAAATAGCATAACAATTGATATAAAGAGAAAGAATCAAATAATAAACTAAACAAAATAATCACACTAAAAAAGTTAAAATTAATTAAATGTACAATAAACTTTTCTTCTTAATGCAACAAGATATTAAAGTCAGTAGTTAATTTAAGCAAACACAACATAATTTATTTAATCCTCATTTATGGAAACTTTCAATTCCATTAAAGTCACTACAACTTATTTCTCAATATTCATTCATATAAATAGAGGCTCATGCCTTTCCAATAGTTGTAGATCACTTTTATTTCTAATTAAGTTGTTTACAATTCAAAAAAGAAACAAAAATATGTCGAAGAGTCTTGGTTTCATCATCCTTGCTTTGCTTGTAGTGGCAAACAATAAAAGCACACTTATTTCAGCAAGTCATACTAGCCAAGGATCTAATCCAGATGCTTTATTTTCCATTAATCCAACAACATCACCTGATATTGTTGATTGCTCAAGACTTACAAGGGAAGAGTGTTTGATTGCAAAGTTAAAGAAAGCTCTTGAAGACTATATCTACCCTTGTCCCCCGGGGGGATGCAAATGATTTTGATAATCAATTATTTCTTTTATGAGTGCTTTTGCAATAACCATCAGTTCTCCTGAAATTGATGGATGTCTTAATAAAACCAGAAATTAATCCACTGTAACTATGCAATGTTATGTCATGAGGCTTTTATGCTTGTGTTCGATGCTATTTTGTTGTATACATATCGTTGACTCAATCTACGACTAAGTAATTTGTTGAAATACTAATAGTGATTATTATTACTATGTTAGTACCAGTAATATTTGAACTTTAAATCCATTTCCTTTTAGGGTGAGACTGCATCCTCACGAAAATGAAGACAAAAACCTTGAACCCTTGTATTTTATCAGATCTTATATCACTAAACTGTTTGAGTTAATTTAAGCATAAACATCAATTTAATTGGCTGAATTAATTTATATGTACACTTGAATTTAAACTCGTACAATCTCCATTTTACCTTAAAAAATATGGAAACACCATCTTTCCCCATTTTTGGTGCTAAAAAATAAAATAACAAATTCATTTACACTCATCTTCTCAAGAAAAATTAAGGTGAATTGAGATTTTCATTCTTTTGAAGGGTGAATTGAAGATTTTTATTGGGAGGGGGTTGAATTGAAGTTTTCCCCAATTAATATGACAAAATTTTTCTTATTATTCTAGCACATATTTGCCTATCAACTAAACATACAAATGTCTTTCTCTAATTAGATGTGATGTTGTAATGGCCCATTTACAAATTACATTCAAGATGAAATTTTTTATATATATAACATGTTGAGTCTATTATTTATAGAGTTGACATTTTATAGAAAATTTAGTTAAATTAAAATTTTATTTATTGCATATCTTGTAATAGGGATTAATTTATTAATTCCATAATTTAGTGATATTCCAATTTATTAGAAATATTTGTTTCCTATTTTAATTAGATGTCTAATTTAGGAAGTCAATTAATGATGGGATTCAATAATTGGTGCCTGAGATTTATTTAGAATAAGAAGTTGGTTCAAACAAAAAGTTATTAAATGCGCTAGATATTTTTTGGGAGACATGTAAGACAAGAAGATCAGATTTATTCTTATTTAGATTCATAGGAATTATAAGAGGAAAGAAACTCTTATTTAGAAAGAATCTAAGTATTTTAAGACTTGCAATTTTTGTGAAACTCTAGTGCCTATACAAAGAGAGGTAATTCACAATTAAAGGGTGCAATACAAAGCACAAAGCAGAGAAGCAAAATTCAGCCTCCTCTTTAGAGAGTCTGGATTTAGTGCATAATGTTGGGTTTATTTGTTTTTATTCTAAGTCTTGTTATGAGCTTATTTCTTTTCATCTCTGTGGAGAGTCTATATGGATCTTGGAGCACTAGACATTGAAGAATTGAAAAATCATTATTGATCATTTCGTAAAGTGCCTTGAGGATTGTGGATCAAGAGGGGTAGCGGTTATTTAAGAGAAGCAGATTCAGTCTAACGTTGAGTAAATTATATGGTGATAAACTATAAGTGAAAGTCGTAAGTTTTGTAAATCCATAGGTTGTAATATTTCAATTTAGTGAATTACTTTCATCTAGGCATGGCCTCGTAGATGTAGGATTGATTAATTTGAACCACGTAAAAATCTCTATGTCATTTAATTTCTGCAATTTATCTTGTTTTGGAAAATTAATTTTTTTTATACAGATGAATACTACTCGTGAACAGTAATTGTAAACAGTTTCGGTGAACAGTATTTTGGAAAATGAGTTAAGTTGTTAATATTAAGGTTTTAACTACTTATATCTATTTGCAATAGATCTAAATTTCTTTCAATTAGTATCAGAGCAGGACACTAACCATTGGTTTAGTGAGACTCTTGGAACCTAGATCTATTTTGTAAGTATGAGTTTGCAAAGAGAAGGAGGCTCTTTGGCTCGTTTACCTATGCTAGAGAGATAAATTATGCATATTGGAAACAAAGAATGGAGATTTATATAACAATTATTGATGAAAGAGTTTGGCAATGCGTACTCATTAGATATACTTCACTTATCAAAATTGATGAAGATGTAGTATAATCTCCAAAGCCAGTTAAAGAATGGACTAATGATGAATTTGATGCATCTAGATATAATGCAAAAGGACTTAATGCCCTTGTCAATGGAGTTGATGTGTTTCAACACCAACTAATTTCTACATGCAGGACATCTAAAGTTGCTTGGGATATACTCCAAAGTACTTTTGAAGGCGATAATACAGTAAAAGGTTCTAAACTTCAAAAATTTACATATGATTTTGAGAACTTGAAAATGCATGAACATGAAACTATATCTGAATTTAATTCTAGAATCCTTGCTATGGTTAATGATTTTTTTGCGCTTAGAAAACTTATTTTTGAGGAGGAAATTTGTAGAAAAATCTTAAGATCTATCCATCCTAGATACCACCCTAAAATTTTAGCCATTGAAAAATATGCTAATATGTCTACCATGACTAAGTTCACTTATAGGAAAATTGATGGTTTATGAGACTTACTACTTGAATTTGAATTCCAAAAAAGAAAAAGGTGTTGCTTTTTAAGTTGAAGCACAGGTTCCCACCATCAAACCAAGTGAGGATGATGATCCATATTTGTATATGGATAATTCTCTTGCACTCATTGCAAAGAATTTCAGGAAAATGTTGAAAAAGAAAAAGTTTAACAAACCAAAGAAGACTTTTACATCAGTGGCTCCAACGATTAAAAAATATTCTTCTAATCTTAATCCTAAATTCTTTGACCTTAACAAGAATGAGGGTATTCAATGTAGAGAATATGGAGGCATAGGTCACGTATAAGCACAATATACTAACACTCTCATGAGAAAGAAAACATTGTAATCCACTTGGAGTGATGATGATTCAAATGATAGTATTGATGTAGAGTACCTTGTTAGAGGGCTTGTTGTCCATGATGATGTGTCTAAACATACTAATGGCAATAAACAAGATTCAAACATTAAAGGTGTATCCACATCTAAAGGCTTGTACAAAACTTCTTACAAGGAAGACACTGATACCCATCTTGACATAACCATGCAACATGATGACAAGAATAATGACATTGACATAAATGATCGGAAAGCTTTTTATGAAAGCTACAAGATGATGTTCACTAATAGGGAAGAAGTCTACAATGAGAATATGACCTTGATGACTCAAGTATCAAATCTTTTGGATGATAAGGCAAAACTTAAGAGTTAGGTGGTTTATTAGAAGTCTTTTTTACTATATTAAAGAACATATAAGACCTAATTTCTTGAAGTTCATAAAATATATGAAAAAGGATGTGTTCTTTAATTAATCTTATAGAAAACCTAGAATAACACCTAGACTTAAGGTTGAGATAAATAGAAATAAACCTAGAACCACTTAGATAAAGAAGACTGATTAGAAAGCTTATATTTCCTTTATTTCCTCGAGAACTTGTACTACTAACTTTTGGTACTTTTATAATGGTTGTTCTAGATATATGACAGGTGATAGGAGTGCCTTGATCAATTATCAAAAATTTGATTGAGAAAATATGAATTTTGTTGATGGCGTGAAAAGTCGTGTACTTGGAAAGGGAACTCTGAATGTAGAAGATGTTCCAAAACTTGACAATGTTTTACATGTAGAGGATCTAAAGTAAATTTGTTCAGCATTGATCAAATTCGTGACTAGAACCTAGTTGTCAACTGCAACAGAAACAAATGTCATCTTCTTGATATTGATGAAAATTGCATTTTGGAAGGACATTGATCATCTGATCATTGTTATAAGTTGAATAGTTTAATTATTTTTCATAAGACCACTCATGATGACACAGAGTTGTGGTATTAAAAGTTGGGTGTTGAGTGCTAGAAAGTATGTATTTATAATGGAGAAAATCATTATTTTACACTTAAAGTCTCACTAACATTCCTACTTTTATGTCTTTAAATCCATTTTGATTTAATTATATATGTTTTATTTTAATTAATTATTTTATGTATTTTAGGGGACATCATGGTTATTTCACAATGAACGAGAGATCAGATAGAAAAATGGATAGCAATTTTGAACTTAGGACAGTTGAAAACCTTTGGAGAAGCATAAAAAGATAAATGGTATTGTTCACATATACGGCACTGTTCACCTATACTATACGATGACGCGGCAGCATTTGATTGGACGAATGATGTGGCATTGACTGATGATGTGGTGTTAACTGATGACGCGTCACGATCCTATTGGACTAAAATGCTGATGTGGCATTGACTGGCGACGTGGCAGTATATTAGTGGATTGAAAAAACATGCGTACAATACATGCATATACACGGAATGACAGCCCTGATGATGTGTTCCATCCAATAAGAACTTTCCACGTGGCGCAATCTTGAGCGTCCAAATTGTTTTAATCCGATGGCTATGATTTACTCATTGTATCTATAAAAAAGGGGCTCCCCCCTAACTTGACACTCCTAAATCCATTTTTTAGCTCCATTTTCTGTAATTTCATCTCCATTTTGTATTTTCTACGTATTTTAATAAAATTCTTGTTTTACCTTTAGTTCAATTATGAGTATCTAATTTTCTTTTAAGATTTGGTTGAAGGTGAAGTCTCAACATGCTCGATGGGCTTAATCTGATAAATTTACTTTTTCTTCCCCTCTAATTTATATGGATATTTTGACTTTTCGTAGACAGATAGTAATAATCTTGTTTAGATATTGGCTGGTATTACTGTCTCCCTAGGCAAGATTATTATTATTTGGCACGAGAAGCACTTAGTAACATATATATTAGAGTGAGGTTCATGAGGAGTGAAAAATCTCTCTTCATGATTTAATTGGTACTAATAATGAATGTTAAGCCGATGGTGCATGTTGAGTACAGATCCGGAGATCCAAGCACTTCATTTTAATAGTTTATTCTCACTGCTTTAATTTAAATTAATAGATAGCTTACGTCATTTTCATTATAAATGCAACCACAAACTCAGAAAATTAATTCTACATGCAATTAAAATTCACCTCCTCGTGGGATCGATACTCGTCACTGTTGATCTATTCTACAATAGATTCGTGCGCTTGCAAGTTCAATAAAATGTGCACAACAAGTTTTTGGCGCCGTTGCTGGGGAGGTAAGTTATTTTAATTTGTAAAATAAATTTTTAATTAATTAATTTATTTTTTTCCTTGTAATTTTTTTATTATTAAAAAAAAAGAAGTGAATCTGCATTTTTAAGTAGATATTTTTTTTTCTTTTCTTTTCTTCTTTAAATTTTAGTAATTTAATTTTCATGTTATTTTTTTTATTTTGTTAAATTGGTAGGTTCAACAGCCTATTAATTTATTTTAACTTATTTCACGTATTTTCTTTTCTATATATAACACTTGAGTTGTTTTCATAGCAATATTGTAAAAGCGTGATAAGGTTAGTATCATAATTTCTCATTCTTCTTTACTTTTATTAATTTTGTTATCATTTTTTTTCTTTGCATGCATGGTTGTAAATCACAATTACCTAATCTTGAGCCTATAGATTTTGAACTGGAAAAAATACTTCACACATACAAACACGTTGCAATTAAAAATAAAATTAAAATGGATTTGCAACCAGTACCACAAAAGAGGCCATTTAAGGACTACTTCATTCCCTTAGCTAACTTGAGCACATTATGCATACGATACCTCAATGTAGCTGTTAGGAGTTTTGAATTAAAACCTAGTCTCCTAAATTATCTCCCAACATTCTATGGCCTAGAAAATGAAGATCCATATAATCATCTAAATGATTTCCATGCTATATGTCAAACTTTTAAATATGAGAATTTTTCAAATAATGTTAAACTTAGATTATTCCCATTTTTTTTAAAGGATAGAGCTCGTTCATGGTTCAATACATTGCCTGCTAATAGCATTACATCATGGGAACAAATGGTACCACATTATGGGTACGAGAAATGGCACTAATGCCAATACTTTTTTGATGAATTATTGCCGCATGTGCAAGAATGGCTAATGGCAACAAGTGGAGGAGAGCTAATGTCAAAAAGTGCATCAGAAATTTGGGATTTCTTACAGCGACGAGTGGATAATTCCCAACAACGGAGTCGTTCACTCAAAAATACTAGAAGAGTTAAGGGAGTGAATAAGGTTCAAATTAGCGAGTCAAGTTCAGAAATTAAAGAAGTCAAAGAGATAGTTGAAGGTCTTTCCCGACAAATAGCATCATTAACAGCTAATAAATTGACAGAGCCACATGACCAGGACTTATATCCAGATCAAGCCAATGCCATACATGTAGAGGATCTAAAGTAAATTTGCTCAACATTAATCAAATTAGTGACTAGAACCTCGTAGTCAACTTCAACAGAAAAAAATGTCTTCTTTATATTGATAGAAATTGCATTTTGGAAGGACATTGATCATCTGATCATTGTTATAAGTTGAATAGTTTAATTATTTTTCATAAGACCACTCTTGATGACATAGAATTGTGGTATCAAAAGTTGGGTCATTTGAACTATAGGTTATTGTTGTGCAAATTTTATTGAACTCGCAAGTGCACGAATCTATTGTAGAATAGATTAATGGTGACGAGTGTCGATCCCACGAGGAGGTGGATTTTAATTATGTGTAGAATTAATTTTTTGAGTTGGTGGTTGGATTTATAATGACAATTATGTAGGCAATGTATTAATTTGAATTAAAGCTATTGGAATAAACTATTAAAATAAAATGCTTGGATTTCCGGATCTGTCTCAACATGTACCATCGGCTTAATATTCATTATTAGTACCAATTAAATCATGAAGGGGGAACTTCCACTCATCATGAACCACACTTTAATAGATATGGTGCTAAGGGGGGCTTCCCGTGCCAAATAAGAATAACCTTGCCAGGGAGGCGGTTATTCCAAAGTAGATATCCGACAAGATTATTACTATCCTGTCTACGAAAAGTCAAAACAACCACATAAATTAAAGGGGAAGGAAAAGTAAATTTACCAAATTAAGCCCATGGAGCATGTTGATACTTCACCTTCAACCCAAGCTTGAAAAGGAATTAGCCACTCATAATTTAACTAGGGGTAAAATGGGAATTTTATTAAAATACGTAGAAAATACAAGATGGAGATGGAATTAGAGAAAATGGAGTCCAAAGATGGATTCAGGGTGTCAAATTAGTGGGGAGCCCCTTTTATAGATAAACCGAGTAAATCATGGCCATCGGATTAAAAACAATTTGGGACGCTCGGGATTGCGCCACGTGGCAAGTTCCTATTGGAAGGAACACATCATCGTGGGTGTTATTCTGTGTATATGCATGTACCGCATACACGTTTTTTTCCATCCACTAACATTTTGCCACTTCACCGGTCAACATTTTTGGTCCAATAAGCTCGTGACACGTCATCAGTCAACGCCACATCATCAGTCAATGCCACATAAGCGGTCAATGCCACATCATTCGTCCAATCAAATGCCGCCACGCGTCATCGTATAGTGCCACGTCATCGCATGCCACGCCGTAAGATCTGATACATGTGAGCGATCACGAAGTGAGCGATTATGTCGTGTCTGCACCATATATATCAACCGCATCGTATGTGTGAAAAGACCGTATATGTGAAAAGCGACCATTTTTCTTTTTATGCTCCTCCTAAGGTTTTCGACTGTCCTGAGTTCAAAAGTGCTGTCCGTTTTTCCATCTGATCTCTCGTTTATTGTGAAATGACCATGATATCCCCTAAAATACATAAAATACTTAATTAAAATAAAACATACATAATTAAATTACAAGGGACTTAAAGACATAACAATAGGGATGTTAGTGAGACTTGGAGTGTAA
Source organism: Luvunga scandens (assembly GCA_030449905.1). Classification (NCBI taxonomy): domain Eukaryota; kingdom Viridiplantae; phylum Streptophyta; class Magnoliopsida; order Sapindales; family Rutaceae; genus Luvunga; species Luvunga scandens. The sequence goes on from JASUUG010001266.1 coordinate 1,507,081, forward strand.
AATGATGATTTTCTCCATTATAAATACACACTTTCTAGTACTCAACAGTTATTAACTAAAATTATGAAAACAGGTGCAGTCAAAAGAGTTCCAATGCTTGAAAAGAAACAACCTGGAGTATGTGGTTGATGTCAATCTGGCAAACAATAAAGGGCTTCATATAAAACCATTCAAGATAGAGCAACATCTAAGGTACTACAACTACTTCATATGGATCTTATGGGACCAATGCAAGTTAAGAGTTTAGCTAGAAAAAGATACATATTTCTGTGTGTAGATGATTTCTCTAGGTATACATGGATTGACTTTACTAGAGAAAAATTAGATACATTTGATGTTTTTAGAACACTTTGTTAAAAAATTAAAAACGAACAAAATTGCAATATTGTCAGAATTAGGAGTGATCATTGCAGAAATTTTGAAAACTCTAATTTTAAATAATATTGTAGTTTACATGGAATTTCACATAAGTTTTCATCACCTATTACTCCAAAACAAAATGGTGTTGTAGAAAGAAAAAATAGAACCTTATAGGAAATGGCTTGAGTGATGTTAAACTCGAAAAAGTTTTCAAAAAGATTATGGGTTGAAGCATTTAACACTGCTTACTACACTATTAATATGTTTATCTCCGTCCAGGTACTAAGGAAACTCCTTATAAGTTATTGAAAGGTAAAAAACCTAATTTAGGGTACTTTCATATTTTTTAGAGTATGCGCTTTATACGAAATGATTGTGAGTATCTTGGTAAATTTGATTCAAAAAGTGATGAAGGTATTTTTCTTGGTTATTCCAGTCCTACTAGAGCATTTTGTGTTTATAATATGAGAACTCATAGTATTATTGAATCTGCAAATGTGGTTATTGATGATTATCAAGATTTTACAAATTATTTAGTTAAGGAAGAAATAACCAGTCTTTTAGAAACACCAAAGAGTGCTACAGTCACTACTGCAAATTGAGTTATTGAGAAAGGTCAATCTAGTAAACCTTCTATAAAAGAAAAAGAAGAAGCTGAAGAAGACATCTTTAAGGAAACTCCAAAAAATGTGAAGGAGAAAGTTTCAAAGCTCCGGGCAACTATGGACCTACAGGACTAAATCAAAAAGGAACCATCATCAAAAGTTAAAAAAAATCACTCATCTGACCTTATTTTAGGTCATCTTGATAAGCGAAATGTCACAAGGAAAAGGTATGCCAATATGGTAAGATTAGAACAATTTGATGCTTTAATTGAACCCAAGAATATTAAGGAAACTTTAGTTTATAAATTTTGGGTCAAAGCTATACAAAAAGAATTAGAACAATTTGAGCGAAATTATATATAGATGCTAGTACCTATACCTAGTCACACTAATTTTATACGAACTAAATAGATTTTTGAGAACAAAACTGATGAATTTGGTAACGTAGTGAGAAATAAGGCTAGGTTGGTCGCACCAGGATACACACAAATTGAAGGTGTTGACTTTGATGTAACCTTTGTACTTGTTGCTAAACTAGAATCTATTTGATTGCATCTTGCAGTTGCATGTTTAATAGGCTGTAAATTATTTAAAATGGATGTCAAGAGTGCCTTTTTGAATGGCATCTTAAATGAAGAAGTCTATGTTGAACAACCTAAAGGTTTGAAGATCCCCATTTCCCAAACCATGTTTTTAAATTAAAAAAGACTTTGTATAATTTAAAGCAAGCTCCTCAAGCTTCATACGAAAGGTTGACAAAATTTTTACTTCAAAATGGCTATAAGCGAGGGGGAGTAGATAGAACTCTGTTTATTAAGCAACTTAATCCAAGAATTTTAGTGGTTCAAATCTATATCGATGATATAGTGTTTGGTTCTACTTCTTCTGGTTGTTGTACAAATTTTATTGAACTCGCAAGTGCACGAGTCTATTGTAGAATAGATTCAATGGTGACGAGTGTCGATCCCACGAGGAGGTGGATTTTAATTACTTGTAGAATTAATTTTTCTAAGAGGGCGATTGGATTTATAATAACGATTATGTAGGCAATGTTTTAATTTAACGCTGTTGGAATAAACTATTAAAATGAAATACTTGGATCTCCGGATCTGTACGCAACATGCACCATCAGCTTAATATTCATTATTATTAGTACCAATTAAATCATGAAGGAGAACTTCCACTCATCATGAACCACACTCTAATAGATATGGTCTTAAGGGCTTCCCGTGCCAAATAAGTAATAACCTTGCGCAGGGAGCGGTTATTCCAAAGATATCCGACAAGATTATTACTATTTGTCTACGAAAAGTCAAAACAACCACATAAATTAAAGGGGAAGGAAAAGTAAATTTACCAAATTAAGCCCATGGAGCATGTTGAGACTTCACCTTCAACCCAAGCTTGAAAGGAAATTAGCCACTCATATTTGAACTAGGGGTAAAATGGAAATTTTATTAAAATACGTAGAAAATACAAGATGGAGATGGAATTAGAGAAAATGGAGTCCAAAAATGGATTCAGGGGTGCCAAATTAGGGGGGAGGGAGCCCCCTTTTTATAGATACACTGAGTAAATCATGGCCATCGGATTAAAACAATTTGGACGCTCAGGATTGCGCCACGTGGCAAGTTTCTATTGGATGGAACACATCATCAGGGCTGTTATTATGTGTATATGCATGTACCGTACACACGTTTTTTCGATCCACTAATATTCTACCACGTCACCGGTCAACATTTTTGCTCCAATAGGATCATGACACGTCATCAGTCAACGCCACATCATCAGTCAATGCCACATAAGCGGTCAATGCCACATCATTCGTCCAATCAAATGCCGCCACGTCATCGTATAGTGCCACGTCATCATACAGTGCCACGTCAAAGATACTGAGATAGGTGAACATCCGTGAATAAAGGCCGTGAATAGTATCGTGTACAGATCGCAGTATATATCAACCGCATCAGTATGTGTGAACGATCAGTATATGTAAACAAAGATACCATTTTTCTTTTATGCTCCTCTTAAGGTTTTCGACTGTCATCACGAGTTCAAAAGTGCTGTCCGTTTTTCCATCTGATCTCTCGTTTTTTGTGAAATGACCATGATATCCCTTAAAATACATAAAATACTTAATTAAAATAAAACATACATAATTAAATTACAAGGGACTTAAAGATATAAAAATAGGGATGTTAGTGAGATTTGGAGTGTAAAATGATGATTTTCTCCATTATAAATACACACTTTCTAGTACTCAACACACCCCCAACTGAACTTGTTGCTAGTCCCAGCAATTTGAGCGAAAAAAACAAAATCGAAACAAATATTTTTTTTTTTTTTTATCTTTGTGGTATTTATTCAATCAGACTAATGATAACAATCAAATAAAAGTATAAGCATTATCTACAGTCTAAAGAAATATAATTCCCACATCAACTCTCCACATGAATCAGTTTAGAAAACTTTGTCACAACTTTAGTAATCGAGTCACTTTTAAGAATGACATGCAAACCCCAAAATCTCACTGGTAGTAGTAATATGCTCACAAAGAAATTAAACCAAAAAATAATCACTCCAGTGAATGGTAAGTTGAGTGAAAATAATAAAAAAGTAATATCACACACTCTCACCAAGGTGATAGAAATATGCCCTCAGCTTAGAAATAGTACGATTTTAATTCAAAAATGCTAATCAAACCAATACATTCATCATTTTTTTTTTTAGTATGCATTACCACATCTTTTCAACCCATATAATTAGTTTCCATTTCAGACTATAGTTCCCTAAAATCAAGAAGGACTTTTATTAGGACGTAATGTAGGCTAGGGACGTGGCTAACAAAGAAAGGATAATAGGAAAAACAAAATATATGTTTGAAAAATAGAGAACTTTGGAGATTGTAAGGTGCTTTTCAATTGATTTTTTTTTATTTCTTTTTTTTTTATTTGTAAACATTTTTTTTTCTTTTGTTTCTTTTTCTCTTTTTTTTTTAGCACCTTTTTTTTTTTTAATGCAAAATTATCTCTATTTTCAAACATAAATGGGTGGTGAGAAATACAAAATATAAGGTGATACTCCACATTGGAGTGGGACAAGATAATAGGTTGCCAAAGAAAAAGTCTTTATTTTTACTTTATTATTATTATTTTATTTATTTTTTTTTTAAGGCTCAAAGGGGTTAACTATGGATACATATTAATAGGGTTGGCTAGAAAGGCTCAAACGGAACAAAGATGGCCTTTCTGTCATCTTTTAGGGTTCTAAATAATCTTTCATATCTACTAGTTAGATAGATCTTCAGATGTGGCAACACACACTTTAGGTTTTTTTTTTTTTTTAAATGTATAAAGCAATAAACTGCTAAGCTGAATGAAGAATGGGCAAAAAGGGTTACTCTCCAAGAAAAATGACAGGCTCAAAAACTCACTTGGAAATTATTATGACATGTGCATTCTTTCAAGCAACTTATATTTGTCTCCAACATCAACATGTAGAGTAACAAACATGGTGCAACATAACTAAAGACCAAAGATAATACAAATACTAAAATTTGAAAGTTATCATGTCATCTAATTATGAAAAGATCACACAAAATGCCTTTTTTTTTTTTTTTTTTAATAAGAAGATGCGTTTAGAGTCACGCACTCCATATTCAGCCATCTTCGACTCAAAAATTTAACCACGATTAGTTTTAAAACAAAAATTAGTAAAAACTACACTAAGATTGAGATATTCCACAATTGTCAACTATTCCCTCCCCCCAACCTGAACGGAACATTGTCCTCAATGTTTGAAAGAAAATAGGATTTAGAAGACATCACCTGAGTGCTGTATCACAGAAGAAAATATTTACAAGCGGAGAGTTAAATCTAATTTGCACTTCTTATTACGGCTACTGTTACCATCATTAGTTGGCCATTCCAACATAAGGGGTCTGATCTCGAGTGGGTCATAAGCTTCATAATGCATCAAGTAACTCGTTAGCGATTATGAGCATAAATAAAGATTTTTTCATTTGTGAAAGGGATGAAATGGTTTTTATTGCATGGTTAAGAAATGCGATGAAGCCATCATAAAAGTTATTGACATTTAACAAACCGATGAGTTTCTGATGAATGTTCAGATGGGTCCAAGATGCTAATGTGATTAGTGCCTCTAGAGTTGCAAGATCTCCTGGTAAGAAAATAAAAGCATCAACATGATTCAACATTTCAGTTATTCTTTCTTGCATACCTGAGACAACTAACTCTTCGCCAGTTGGTGAGTCAGACATACAGGCCAACGGTTTGAGGCTTGGGATGATGCCTAACACTTGGCTCCTCCGAGATAAACGACTTCTGAGACTAGTTTGGATAACCCTCGGTCACCTCCTCCATAAACTAGATGCAAATTTCTTTCTGCTATTCGCTGACCAAGATCGATGGCTGCCTCAACGAACTCTTTATGTTTGCCATAGTTAAATCCAGAGAGCACACAAATGTTCTTGAATTGTTTATTGGGAGTAGCTGCCATTGGTACGCTTCTCAAAAACAATTTGTGAGTCTAAAAGAAAATGATCATATATCAAGGATCTTGGTGACAATGATTTACTGATTGTATAGGAGGTAGCATGTCTATGTCAATTAACGCGAAAGCACATGGCTCGAGAGTCAAAAAGGAAATAGTAAAAGAAAAAGCACTCAATTATTAAAGACAATAATGCAATTGATAAAACAACAAAGAAATAAAACAACAAAGAAAGTAAAACAACAAAGTAAAAGGATATTTACAGGTAGTTGTGATTGTGGCTCACATCTTCCTCTCGGTTTACGCCCGTAAACGGCAACGCCCTCATGGGTCGAGGATAGGCTTCCCATCCAGTTTTCTTATAAAGCGGCAAACAGGTCGTTTATAGTCGATTCCCAAGACTATATCGTGCATGCTCTTTTTGAAATAATGGCCATAATCGAGAATTGCTCTTTGATGCGTATCCACCTGGGATGCGTTTCAAGAGACAAAAGGATATCATCCAATGACTCTTTATTCAAGCCATCCCTAATGAATTGAATCTTATCTTCCTGTTATCGACATCATCTCGAAAGAACAAGGATTTTTATCGCATTTCATCCTTGCACACTTATGACAATTAACATGAAGTTTTTCAGCTCTTCGTTTTCTCGAGTAATTTCCTTTACCACAACCAGGCATGTATGCAATAAATTTAGGAGGTAACTCACCGGCCAAACATACCTTGGCCTCGATTAACCAACGAATGTCAGCAGGGACGTTATTTCTCATAAGCAATCGCATGCGTTCGGACCGAGCTTTATAGATCGTAAGAAGGGCATTCTGAGGAAATGAAGGAAATCACTTGTGAAGCTGTGCTAGAATCGCGTTTCTGTCCATACCTTCTTCTCAGAATATTAGTTATTATGGGAAACTAAAGTAACCGACTTTGATTGTCACAGAGTACCGTTATCCGCCACTTAACCGGGGTAACAAACTAGAGAACACACAAAAAAGAAAAGAAAAGAAAAGAAAAATAATAATCTCACAATTGTCCTCTTATTGAGTTTTCCTCAAGTTCGATTTGGGTTTCGTTGATGCCTCCCTCAATTTCTTTGAGTTGTCTTTCTAGATCTTCAACGTGGGATACCAACTCTGGAGGTTGTAGCTTCCAAATACGATGCGTTTTACAAAATCGTATCTGGCTTCTCAGATGAGATTGTACATGTTGAAGTTGTCTGAGAATGTTTAAGAGGAACTGTCTAGTTGAGGAACACATAATTAGAAGTGATAAAAAAAAACTGAATGATTAAATAAACACACTTTCACAAAAATTTAAATCACCGAAAAGAAGAAATAAATAAGAAAAATTCTTAATTTAAATTTGGTGGGTCACTCAAATCTATTTCGGTGCCTTTTTTCACGTGGTTGGTACTCTAGATATGGCTTCAATCTTTGACCATTAACTTTAAAAATTACACCGTTCTTTGTATCCTTAATTTTAACTGCTCCATATGAAAAAACAGTGTGGACTATAAAGGGACCAGTCCATCGATAGCATAACTTACCTGGGAATAGGCGCAAGCGAGAATTGAATAAAAGTACTTTCTGACCTGGTGTGAAAGATTTTCTCATAATTTTCTTGTCATGAAAGACTTTCATTCACTGTTTGTAAATCTTGGCATTTTTGTATACATCATTACGACTTTCTTCAAGTTCTGCCAGTTGTGATTTTCTTTGTAAGTTAGCTTGCTGCATGTCAAAGTTGAATTTCTTCTTTGGCCCAAGATGCTGTAATGCTCAAGTTCTGGTGGTGATTGTGATGATGGACTCAGTTTCTTCTCTGATGGTACTAGTTGTTCCACTCTTGACTTCCATTTGTTAATGTCCATGGATGGTGCTGAATCGAGTAAGGCGTTAACTTCATCTATTGATCTGTCAATATCAAAATTCAAACCAAAGTGAGTTAAACATGTTTGTAAAGGGTCATCACTAAGATTTGAAAGAAAAGTATTATCAACTAATTCTTCGATTAAATCCACATCAACAATTTCATCATCTGCATTGGGAGGTTGTTTGGCGATGTTGAAGATATTTAGCTCCATCGTCATATTGCCAAAGGACAACTGCATATTTCCAGTCCTGCATTGAATGTGAGCATCGGCAGTTGCCAAGAAAGGTCGTCCTAAGATAATGGGGATCTTCGCCTTCAATCCTCGGACTGGTTGAGTGTCAATTACGATGAAATCAACGAGGAAAATAAAACTTATCTACCGTATAAGACGCCCTCCACAATAACACGATGTTTTTTTATGGACCGATTTGCAAGCTGTAACACCACTGGAGTTGGGTGTAATTCTCCCATTCCAAGTTTCACAAATATTGAGTAATGCAACAGATTTACACTAGCTCCTAAGTCCAACAAAACATTCTCAATTGTGTGGTTCCCTATACTACATGAGATAGTGGAGGAGCTTGGGTCTTTATATTTTAGAGGAAGTTTGTGTTGGAGTATAGAGCTCAAGTTTTCTGTTAAAAATGCCTTCTTTTGAACATGAATGTTTCTCTTTTTAGTACAAAGGTCTTTAAGAAACTTGGCATAAGATGGCACTTGTTTTATAGCATCAAGCAAAGGGATGTTAACACTTACACCTGTTTAAAGATTTCAAAAATCTCTTTGGTAGATTTTCCTTCTTTGCTTTAGCTAACTTTTTGAAATGGAGCTTTTGGAACGTATTCTTGTGGGTTGGTTTCTTCTTTCTCCTCCGAGGATGAGTCTTCCTGCATTCCGGTACAATTTGAGTTGTTTTGTACCGCATCTCCACTTTGTTGTCGACTTCTTTTCCTTTTCGCAAGGTCATGACGGCTTTGACCTCTCCATGCTGCTGAGGTGAACTAGTACTTGCTTCATACACTCCTTTAGGATTAGGCACTGGTTGACTTGGGAATTTACCTTTTCAACAAGCATTGATCATTGCCAAGGTCGAATCGATGAAGCAAGTTGTCCCACCATTTTTTCAAGGTTTGAAATTGATTGGGTTTGTGAGTTGAAACCCGCTCTCATCTCATTTCGTAGTTCATCAATGGTGTGGTTTTGTTGCTCGATTTTGGAGTGAATAAGATTCTTGAAATTCTGAAATGCATCCTCCAATGGTCTAGGCTGAGAATAGTTTGGGTTCTGATTATATGGTCTAAATGGTGGTTGAGAGGCTTGAGGATTTTGAGGAATTGGTTGCATTGGTGGTGGAGTCGAGCTTTGGTCCATTTATTGGAATCCTTGAGACCATGAAAAATTAGGGTGGTCTCTCCATCCGGGATTGTACGTGTTGGAGTAAGGGTTGTAGTTTGATGGCTTTCTCATTACATCTATGGCATTGGCTTGATCTGGGTATGAGTCCTGGTCATGTGGTTCCGTTAATTTAGCAGCGGTTAACGATGCTATTTGTCGGGAAAGACCTTCAACTATGTCTTTGACTTCTTTAATTTCTGAATTTGACTCGCCAATGTGAACCTCATTCATTCCCTTAACTCTTCTAGTACTCCTGAACGAACGACTCCGTTGTTGGGAATTATCCGCTTGTCACTGGAAAAAATCCCAAATCTCTGATGCACTTTTTGACATTAGCTCTCCTCCACTTGTTGCCATTAGCCATTCTTGCACATTCGGCAATAATCCCTCCAAAAAGTATTGGCATTGGTGCCATTTTTCGTACCCATGATGTGGACACTTTAGGAGTAGCCCATTGAATCGCTCCCATGCTTCGAAAAATTGCTCGTCTTCTCTTTGGGTAAACTCTGAAATTTCCCTGCGAATAGCATTGGTTTTATGACTGGGAAATATTTATTCAAAAATTTTGTTACCATTTGTTCCCATGATGTAATGCTATTAGCAGGCAATGTATTGAACCATGAACGAGCTCTATCCTTTAAAGAAAATGGAAATAATCTAAGTTTAACATCATCATCTGAAAAATTCTCATATTTAAAAGTTTGACAAATAGCATGGAAATCATTCAGATGATTATATGGATCTTCATTTTCTAGGCCATAGAATGTTGGGAGACAATTTAGCACACTAGGTTTTAATTCAAAACTCCTAGCAGCTACATTTGGATATCGTATGCATGATGTGCTCAAGTTAGCTAAGGGATCAAGTAGTAGTCCTTAAATGGCCTCTCTTGTGGTCTTTGGTTGCAAATCCATTTCAAATTTATTTTTAATTGTAACGTGCTTGTGTGTGCGAAGTGTTTTTTCTAATTCAAAGTCTATAGGCTCAATATTCGGTAATTGTGACCTTCGACCATGCATGCAAATAATAAAAATAAAAAAAAAATAATAACAAAATTAATAAAGATAAAGGAAAGGGAGAAATTACGATACTAACCTTATTACGCTGTTATAATTTTCCTATGAAAATAACTCAAATGCTATATATAGAAAAGAAAATACGTGAAACAAATTAAAATAAATTAAGAGGCGGTTGAACCTGCCGATTTCACAAAATAAAATAATAATAAAAAAAAAAAACAGGAAAATTAAATAGTGTGCAAATTTTATGTCTTTATTTGTTTATACATTCTTCTTTATTTATTAAATACATTCTTCTTTATTTATTTATTTTATTTGTTTCCTTGTAATATTTTTTTTATTTATTATTATTAAAAAAAATGAATTAAATTTTGAAGTAGGTATTATTTTCTTTTCTTTTCTTCTCTTCTTTAAATTTCTGTAATTTAATTTTCATGTTATTTTTTTTATTTTGTGAAATCGGCAGGTTCAACCGCCTCTTAATTTATTTTAATTTGTTTCACGTATTTTCTTTTCTATATATAGCACTTGAGTTATTTTTATAGTAAATTGTAACAGCGTGATAAGGTTAGTATCGTAATTTCTCCCTTTCCTTTATCTTTATTAATTTTGTTATTATTTTTTTTTATTTTTATTATTTGCATGCATGGTCGAAGGTCACAATTACCGAATATTGAGCCTATAGACTTAATGGTCAAAGATTAAAGTTATATCTAGAATACCAACTACATGAAAATGACACCGAAATCGATTTGAGTGACCCGTCAAACTTGAATTGAGATTTTTTTTTTCTTATTTATTTCTTCTTTTCGGTGATTTAAATTTGTGTGAAAGTGTGTTTATTTAATCATTCAATTTTCTTTTATCACTTCTAATCATGTATGCCTCAATTAGACAGAGCCTCTTAAAACATCTCAGACAACTTCAACGTATACGATCTCATCTGAGAAGCCAGATACGATTTTGTAAAACACATCGTATTTGGAAACTACAACCTCTAGAGTTGGTATCCTACGTTGAAGATCTAGAAAGACAACTCAGAGGAATAGAAGATGAGATATATAACTTCCAATTAGAGCTTGAGGTTAACTCAATAAGAGGACGACTGTAAGTTTATTTTTCTTTTATTTTGTGTTTTCTTATTTTGTTCACTTTCATGTTTGATTCGATTTACAGATTTGATTTTCTTTATTTAGTGTGTTTTGATTTATTTTCCGTATAAGTGGCGGATAACGGTATTCGTGACAATCAAAGTCGGTTACTTTAGTTTCCCATAATAACTAATATTCTGAGAAGAAGGTATGGACAGAAACATGATTCTAGCAAAACTTCACAAGCGATTTCCTTCACTTCCTCAGAATGCCCTCCTTACGATCTATAAAGCTCGGTCCGAACGCATGCGATTGCTTATGAGAAATAACATCCCTGCTGACATCCGTTGGTTAATCGAAGCCAAAGTACGTTTGGCCGGTGAGTTGCCTCCTAAATTTATTGCATACATGCCTGGTTGTGGTAAAGGAAATTACTCGAGAAAACGAAGAGCTGAAAAACTTCATGTTAATTGTCATAAGTGTGCCAGGATAAAATGCGATAAAAATCCTTGTTCTTTCATAATGATGTCTGATAACAGGGAAGATAAGATTCAATTCATTAGGGATGGCTTGAATAAAGAGTCATTGGATGATATCCTTTTGTCTCTTGAAACGCATCCCAGTGGATAAGTACAAAGAGCAATTCTCCAGTTATGGCCATTATTTCAAAAAGAACGTTTCCGATATAGTCTTGGGCATCTGACTATAAACGACCCTGTTTGCCAGTTTATAAGAAAACTGGATGGGAAGCCTATCCTCGACCCATAGAGGGCGTTCAAGCCGTTTCTGGACGTAAAACCAGAAGAAGATGTGAGCCACAATCACAACTACCTATAAATATCCTTTTACTGTTGTTTTACTTTACTGTTGTTTTATTTCACTGTTGTTTTATCAATTGCATTATTGTCTTTAATAATTGAGTGCTTTTCTTTTACTATTTCCTTTTTGACTCTCGAGCCATGTGCTTTACCCGTTAATTGACATAGACATGCTACCTCCTATACAGCTGTAAATCATTGTCACCAAGATCTTTGATATATGATCTTTTCTTTTTAGACTCACAAATTGTTTTTGAGAAGAATCCCAATGGCAGCTACTCCCAATAAACAATTCAAGAACATTTGTGTGCTCTCTGGATTTAACTATGGCAAACATAAAGAGTTCGTTGAGGCAGCCATCGATCTTGGTCAACGCATAGTAGAAAGAAATTTACATCTGGTTTATGGAGGAGGTGACCGAGGGTTATCAAAACTAGTCTCAGAAGCTGTTTATCTCAGAGGGAGCCAAGTGTTAGGCATCATCCCAAGAAGCCTCAAACCGTTGGCCTGTATGTCTGACTCACCAACTGGCGAAGAGTTAGTTGTCTCAGGTATGCAAGAAAGAATAACTGAAATGTTGAATCATGCTGATGCTTTTATTTTCTTACCAGGAGATCTTGCAACTCTAGAGGCACTAATCACATTAGCATCTTGGGCCCATCTGAACATTCATCAGAAACCCATCGGTTTGTTAAATGTCAATAACTTTTATGATGGCTTCATCGCATTTCTTAACCATGCAATAAAAAACCATTTCATCCCTTTCACAGCGAAAAAAATCTTTATTTGTGCTCATACTGCTAACGAGTTACTTGATCATTCATGCTTATGACTGGAGCGGATCCCAAGACCCTTATGTTGGAATGGCCAACTAATGATGGTAACAATAAGTAGTAGTAAGTAAGTGCAAATTAGATTTAACTCTACGCTTGTAAATATTTTCTTCTGTGATCCAGCACTCAGGTGATGTCTTCTAAACCCTATTCTCTTTTAAACATTGAGGACAATGTTTCGTTCAGGTTGGGGGGAGGGAATAGTTGACAATTGTGGAATATCTCAATCTTGGTGTAGTTTTTACTAATTTTTGTTTTAGAAACTAATTGTGGTTAAATTTTTTGAGTCGAAGATGGCTGAATATGGAGTGCAGTGACTCTAGAAACGCATCTTCTTATTAAAAAAAAAAAAAAAAGGCATTTTGTGTAATCTTTTCATAATTAGATGACATGATAACTTTCAAATTTTAGTATTTGTATTATCTTTGGTCTTTAGTTATGTTACACCATGTTTGTTACTCTACATGTTGATGTTGGAGACAAATATAAGTTGCTTGAAAGAATGCACATGTCATAATAATTTCCAAGTGAGTTTTTGAGCCTGTCATTTTTCTTGGAGAGTAACCCTTTTTGCCCATTCTTCATTCAGCTTAGCAGTTTATTGCTTTATACATTTAAAACAAAAAAAAAAAACCTAAAGTGTGTGTTGCCACATCTGAAGATCTATCTAACTAGTAGATATGGAAGATTATTTAGAACCCTAAAAGATGACAGAAAGGCCATCTTTGTTCCGTTTGAGCCTTTCTAGCCAACCCTATTAATATGTATCCATAGTTAACCCCTTTGAGCCTTAAAAAAAAAATAATAATAATAATAAAGTAAAAATAAAGACTTTTTCTTTGGCAACCTATTATCTTGTCCCACTCCAATGTTGAGTATCACCTTATATTTTGTATTTCTCACCACCCATTTATGTTTGAAAATAGAGATAATTTTGCATTAAAAAAAAAAAGGTGCTAAAAAAAAAAGAGAAAAAGAAACAAAAGAAAAAAAAATGTTTACAAATAAAAAAAAAAAAGAAATAAAAAAAAATCAATTGAAAAGCACCTTACAATCTCCAAAGTTCTCTATTTTTCAAACATATATTTTGTTTTTCCTATTATCCTTTCTTTGTTAGCCACGTCCCTAGCCTACGTTACGTCCTAATAAAAGTCCTTCTTGATTTTAGGGAACTATAGTCTGAAATGGAAACTAGTTATATGGGTTGAAAAGATGTGGTAATGCATACTAAAAAAAAAAATGATGAATGTATTTGTTTGATTAGCATTTTTGAATTAAAATCGTACTATTTCTAAGCTGAGGGCATATTTCTATCACCTTGGTGAGAGTGTGTGATATTACTTTTTTATTATTTTCACTCAAATTACCATTCACTGGAGTGATTATTTTTTGGATTAATTTCTTTGTGAGCGTATTACTACTACCAGTGAGATTTTGGGGTTTGCATGTCATTCTTAAAAGTGACTCGATTACTAAAGTTGTGACAAAGTTTCTAAACTGATTCATGTGGAGAATTGATGTGAGAATGATATTTCTTTAGACTGTAGATAATGCTTATACTTTTATTTGATTGTTATCATTAGTCTGATTGAATAAATATCACAATATAAAAAAAAAAATATTTTGTTTCAGTTTTGTTTTCGCTCAAATTGCTAGGGACTAGCAACAAGCTGGTTGGGGGGTGTGTTGAGTACTAGAAAGTGTGTATTTATAATGGAGAAAATCATCATTTTACACTCCAAGTCTCACTAACATCCCTATTTTTATGTCTTTAAGTCCCTTATAATTTAATTATGTATGTTTTATTTTAATTAAGTATTTTATGTATTTTAGGGGATATCATGGTCATTTCACAATAAACGAGAGATCAGATGGAAAAACAGACAGAAGACTTTTGAACTCGGATGATGGTCGAAAACCTAGGAGGAGGAGCATAAAAAGAAAAATGGTACTGCTCACATTACATATACTGATCTTGTTCACACATCTGATGCATCGTTGATATATACTGATCATCGCATACACGACTTTAATTCACGACCTTTGTTCACTGTCTTTGTATCTTGCGACGTGGCACTATACAATGACATGGCACTATACAATGACGTGGCGGCATTTGATTGGGCCGAATGATGTGGCATTGACCGCTTACATGGCGTTGGATCGATGGCGTGTCATGATCTGTGGAGCAAAAATGTTGCCGTGCGTGGCGAGAATATTAGTGGATCGAAAAAACGCGTGTGTACGGTACATGCATATACAGAATAACAGCCACGATGATGTGTTCCATCCAATAGAAACTTGCCACGAGGCGCAATCTCGAGCGCCCAAATTGTTTTAATCGATGGCCATGATTTACTCGGTGTATCTATAAAAAGGGGCTCCCCTCTAATTTGGCACCCCGAATCCATTTTTGGACTCCATTTTCTCTAATTCCATCTCCATCTTGTATTTTCTACGTATTTTAATAAAATTCCCATTTTACCCCTAGTTCAAATATGAGTGGCTAATTTCTTTCTTTCAAGCTTGGGTTGAAGGTGAAGTCTCAACATGCTCCATGGGCTTAATTTGGTAAATTTACTTTTCCTTCCCCTTTAATTTATGTGGTTGTTTTGACTTTTCGTAGACGGATAGTAATAATCTTGTCTCGGATATCGGTGGAATAAGCGCCTCCTGCAAGCAAGGTTATTCTATTTGGCACGGAAGCCCCCAAGCACTATATCTATTAGAGTGTGGTTCATGATGAGTGGAAGTTCCCCCTTCATGATTTAATTGGTACTAATAATGAATATTAAGCCGATGGTGCATGTTGAGTACAGATCCGGAGATCCAAGTATTTCATTTTAATAGTTTATTCCAACAGTGTTAAATTAAAACATGCGAGTGCACGAGTCTATTGTAGAATAGATTCAATGGTGACGAGTGTCGATCCCACGAGGAGGTGGATTTTAATTACTTGTAGAATTAATTTTTCTAAGAGGGTGATTGGATTTATAATGACGATTATGTAGCAATGTTTTAATTTAATTTGTAGGAATAAACTATTAAAATAAAATACTTGGATCTCCGAATCTGTACTCAACATGCACCATCGGCTTAATATTCATTATTAGTATCAATTAAATCATGAAGGGGGAACTTCCACTCATCATGAACCACACTCTAATAGATATGGTGCTAAGGGCTTCCTTCCGTGCAAATAAGTAATAACCTTGCTAGGAGGAGGCGGTTATTCCGGTAGATATCCGACAAGATTATTACTATCCTGTCACGAAAAGTCAAAACAACCACATAAATTAAAGGGAAGGAAAAGTAAATTTACCAAATTAAGCCCATGGAGCATGTTGAGACTTCACCTTCAACCCAAGCTTGAAAGGAAATTAGCCATTCATATTTGAACTAGGGGTAAAATGAGAATTTTATTAAAATACGTAGAAAATACAAGATGGAGATGGAATTAGAGAAAATGGAGTCCAAAAATGGATTGGGGTGCCAAATTGGGGAGCCCTTTTATAGATACACCGAGTAAATCATGGCCATCTGATTAAAACAATTTGGACGCTCAGATTCGCGCCCACGTGGCAAGTTCCTATGGATGGAACACATCATCGTGGCTGTTATTCTCGCGTGTATATGCATGTACCGTACACACGCGTTTTTTCGACCCACTAATATTCTCGCCACGCATCGTCAACATTTTGGTTGATAGGATCGTGACGTCATCGCTAACGCCACATCATCGATCAATGCCACATAAGCGGTCAATGCCACATCATTCGCCCAATCAAATGCCGCCACGTCATCGTATAGTGCCACGTCATCATACTGATGCCACGTCAAAGATCTGATATAGGTGAACAAAGGTCCGTGAAACGATCGTGTGCGATCAGTATATATCAACCGTACCGTATGTGTGAACAGTACCATTTTTCTTTTTATGCTCCTCCTAAGGTTTTCGACTGTCCTGAGTTCAAAAGTGCTGTCCGTTTTTCCATCTGATCTCTCGTTTATTGTGAAATGACCATGATATCCCTTAAAATACATAAAATACTTAATTAAAATAAAATATACATAATTAAATTACAAGGGACTTAAAGACATAAAAATAGGGATGTTAGTGAGACTTGGAGTGTAAAATGATGATTTTCTCCATTATAAATACACACTTTCTAGTACTCAACACTGGTCATGTGCAATAATTTGTGCATTAAATAAAAAAAGAATTTCAAATGAGCATAGTGGGAGAATTGACTTACTTTTTAGGTTTGTAAGTGAAACAAATGGAGAATGAAATTTTTGTTAGTCAAAGCAAGTATACCAAGAATTTAGTTAAGATGTTTGGTTTTGATTCTGCAAAACACATAAGAACACCTATGGGAACTAATACCAAGTTGACTATTGATGATAGCAGTTCCAGTGTTGATCATACTTTTACAAAAGCATGATTGGTAGCTTACTTTATTTGACTGCTAGTAGACATGACTTATGTTTCAGTGTTGGTGTATGTGCTAGATATCAAGCAAATCCAAAGGAGTCACACCTAATTGCTATTAAATAAATCATTTTTTTTGTCAATGGGACAGTTAATGATGGTATTTGGTGCACTAATGACACTAATTCAAGTCTTGAAGAGTATAGTGATGCAGATTGGGCTGGCAATGCTGATGATAAAAAATGTACCATTTGAGGATGCTTTTATCTTGGAAATAACTTAGTGTCGTGGCATAGCAAGAAACAAAATTCAATTTCTCTCTCCACAGCTGAAGCTAAATATATTAGAGCTGGAAGTTATTGCACTTAACTGCTCTAGATGAAATAAATGCTTGCAGATTATAACATGCTTCAGGATACTTTAATTGTGTTTTATGATAACATGAGTATTATCAACATTTTTAAAAATCCTGTTCAACATTCTAGGACTAAGCATATTGATATCCATTATCATTTTATTAGAGATTTAGTAGAGAATAAGATTGTGTCTTTAGAATACATGATACAAAAAAACAGCTTCAAGATATTTTCACTAAAGCTTTGGATTTCAAACGATTTGATTGTTTAAGGAAAGCTTTTGGTGTGTGTCTTATTTGATTCAAAATGTTTTTCCATTTGTGCATTAGGTATAAGACATGTGATAACTCTATGAAATGAGAGTTATTAATGGCACTATTGGACTTAAATCAACATTACTTAGAGAGTAAATAATTTGTTTTAGTTGCATTTTAGTTTAATTTTGCATATTTATCTATTTTTAGTTATTTGCAATAAATTAGGTGATTTTAGAATAAATTATGTGTGCTTAGATTAAATGTTTACATTGTATGCAACTGGAAGTGCAAATTCAAAGAAGAAATATTGTGCAATGGGCTTAGAAAAATAAAAAAGAAAATTGGCTGTAAAAAAGTAAAAACTAGTCTGAAACAGTGCATTGCTATAGCACTATTGCTGCAGCATGATTGTTGTAGCAATCCTGGAACAATAAAAGAGAAAAATTCACACGAATCTCAGAAAAAATCTGTGATTTGCAATTTCCAAATATGGAAGATGAGTGCCCTAAGCGTCCAGTTGCCTTAATTTGCAATTATAAAAGGAAGAGCACACAAAAGAAAAGGAGAAAGCTATCAACCACAAAAAAATAACAAGAAAATAAAAAGAAAATAGCAAAGAGAAGAGAAATTCAAGGGCTAATTAAAAGTTGCAGGCGCGAAGAAGAAGAATTAACAAATCTAAAAGGATCACTCGCCTCTATCTATATTCTGTTTCTTTTCTTTGATTAATGATGATGTATATGATGGCTGAATTGGTTTTATTTTCTGTTTTGATACAAATCATGAACTAAATCTATTTGTGGTTGAGTGAATGATAAGCTTGATGGTTTATTGACTGAAATTATTGTGTTGCTGCATGACTGCTATAACATTTTATTTTGATAGTGCTTAATTTCATTCACTATTTTATCTGACCAACCATTGAGTAATACAAGTTACGAGAGAGCCACAAAAGGGCATGTTTTAGTAAAAAATATTAGAGTAATACTTAGTTTTATATTATGTTTCTCAAGTTAGGTTAATTTAATTTGAATAGGGCTATGCTTAATTTAAAATTATTGATGAACTAGATGTTGAGTACTAGAAAGTGTGTATTTATAATGGAGAAAATCATCATTTTACACTCCAAGTCTCACTAACATCCCTATCTTTATGTCTTTAAGTCCCTTGTAATTTAATTATATATGTTTTATTTTAATTAGGTATTTTATGTATTTTAGGGGATATCATGGTCATTTCACAATAAACGAGAGATCAGATGAAAAAACGGACAGCACTTTTGAACTCAGGACAGTCGAAAACCTTAGGAGGAGCATAAAAAGAAAAATGGTACTGTTCACATATACGATACTGTTCACACATACTGATGACGGTTGATATATACTGATCGCATACCACGACCTTTATTCATGGCACTTTTATTCACCGCATTGTATCGACGCGTGGCATTTATGCGATGATGTGGCACTATACGATGATGTGGCGGCATTTGATTGGACGAATGATGTGGCATTGACCGCTTATGTTACATTGGCTGATGATGTGCCGTTGACTGATGACGTGTCATGATCCTATTTGACAAAAAATATTGACCGGTGACATGGCAGAATGTTATTGGACCGAAAAAACATGTGTACGGTACATGCATATACATAGAATAACAGCCCTGATGATGTGTTCCATCTAATAGGAACTTGCCACGTGGCGCAATCCTAAGCGTCCAAATTGTTTTAATCCGATGGCCATGATTTTCTCAGTGTATCTATAAAAAGGGGGCTCCCCCCCTAATTTGACACCCTTGAATCCATTTTTGATCTCCATTTTCTGTAATTCCATCTCCATTTTGTATTTTCTACGTATTTTAATAAAATTCCTATTTTAACTCTAGTTCAAATATGAGTGGCTAATTTCCTTTCAAGCTTGGGTTGAAGGTGAAGTCTCAACATGCTCCATGGGCTTAAGTTGGTAAATTTAATTTTTTTTTCCCTTTAATTTATGTGGTTGTTTTGACTTTTCATAGACAGATAGTAATAATCTTGTCTGAATATCGATTGGAATAACCGCCTCCCTAGGCAAGGTTATTACTATTTGGCACGGGAAGCCCTTAGTACCATATCTATTAGAGTGTTGTTCATGAGGAGTGGAAAATCCCCCTTCATGATTTAATTGGTACTAATAATGAATGTTAAGCCGATGGTGCATGTTGAGTACAGATCCAGAGATCCAAACATTTCATTTTAATAGTTTATTCCAACAGCTTTAATTTAAATTAATACATTGCCTACATAATTGTCATTATAAATCCAATCACCCACTTAGAAAATTAATTCTACATACAATTAAAATTCACCTCCTCGTGGGATCGACACTCGTCACCGTTGATCTATTCTACAATAGATTCGTGCACTTGCGAGTTCAATAAAATTTGCACAACACTAGACATAGGGATTCACCATGTAGGGTAATTAGGAACCTTGATTGCATAATGCTATATCTTATGTGATTTATCAACTAGTCATTGTTAGGTTGCTTATAGATATAAGAAATCCAACAAGCAACAACTGATGATGCATTAGGATTCTACTCAATGCTGTAGTAATTGCTGTAGCAACGGTACAGTAACAGAAAAAATAGTCAATACCATTAAATGAATTAATTCACTCAACTACATCATTTTTAGTGATTACATCCTTGCGTGAGACGTGTTGATTCATTTTAGTACACTTTATTTTCTGTTATTTAGATTTCTTAGTTTAATTTAGTTGTTAAAAAGAATTTGATTTAATTGAAATTGCACACAATTACTTGTTGTAGCAATTCTTATAGCATTAGTCCTTTATAACTTGTTCTGTACATTAGCTCATTGACACCTATATATTAAGAAATCGCCCTAAAAAGTTTTTAACGCCGTTGCCGTGGACTAATTATTCATTTTGATTTGTGAAATCTATTTTTGTGGTGTTTTATTTAATTATTTATTTAATCGTTATTTTTATATATTGACAGATTGTTCCAGCAACTATTACATGCGCAAGGACAAACAAGTTGAGTTTCACTTTGATCCTGAAATTGACAGAATTGTTAGGAGATTAACAAAGGAGCAAAGAAATTCAAAAGCTATTGTAGCAATGGATGATTTACAAGATATGGGAGATTTGAACAATATAAGAGAATTGTAACCATTAAATAGACAAGGAGCTCAGAATGGCCAGCATGTTTATGGGCAACCAGGAAATAATATCATTCATATGGCAAATGACAGAGAAAGAGTCATTCGAGATTATATTGTGTTGACTTCTTAGTTAAGAAATGAGATCACATCTTTCCATCAATTGGAAGATAAAAGCTTCTATAATGCATGAGAAAGATTTAAAGAATTGTTGAAAAGATGTCCACATCATGGTGTTCCTTGTTGTATACACCTGGAATACTTTTACAATGGTCTTAATCCAAGTACAAGACTAATGGTGGATGCTTCAGCAAATAGAGCTTTGTTATCCAAATCCTACAATGAAGTTTACTAGATTTTAGAGAGAATAACTAACAAGAACTATCGGTGGCCATCAACTAGGCAAGCTACAGCAAGAGGAACAGTAAGATTGTACAATATGGATGCCCTGACAGCTTTATTAGCACAAGTAACTTCCTCGACAAATATAGTGAAGGCCTTAACTACAGCTCCAGCAATAGTAAACCAAGTGGCAGAAGTGTCGCGTGTTTATTGTAGAGAAGGTCACTTATTTGACAATTGTCTAGGGAATCCAGCTTCAGTGAATTATATGGGCAACTTCAATAGACAGAATCAGAACAACCCGAATTCAAACACCTATAACCCAAGATGGAGGCAGCACCTAAATTTCTCATAGAGCAATCAGAATTAGCATGCTGTAGCAGCAAGTTGACAAAACAGACCAGTACAACCACCTGGATTTCACCAGCAAAACCAAGGTCCAAGAAACACTAGCAATGACCAAATCAGCTCTTTCGAAGCCTCAATTAAGAAGCATATTGTGAAGAATAAGGCAGTTATCCAAAGCCAAGTTGTTTCATTAAGAAACTTGGAGAATCAAGTTGGGCAGCTTGTCATGGCACTCAGTAACAGAGGATCGAAAGAAGAAAAGGTAAAGAGCAATGCAAAGTGACTAATCTAAGATCTAGAAAGGATGTGCATATTCTAGTAGGTATGCAAAAGAAGAGAAATGATCTTATTCAAACTTAAGAAGAAATTCAGAATGAGAAAGAACCTATTACTTCCACCAATCAACTACTAGTGAGAGCAACAGAACTGCAACACCTGTAGAAGTAGATGGGCCACTATCTATCAGAAAGGATGTTGTAGAATCATCAGCTGCAGCAGAAAAAAAAAAGTAAGTGAAACACAACCTGTGCAGCTAATTGCAGCATAGCAGTTTACACATCCACCACTATTTCCATAGAGATTCCAGAAACAAAAGCAAGATAAACAATTCAGTAAATTTTTAAAGGTTTTGAAGCAGTTTCACATCAATATTCCATTTGTGGAAGCTCTGGAACAAATGCTTAATTATATGAAGTTCTCGAAAGACATTTTGGCAAAAAAAAAAGGTTAAGAGAATTTGAAACTGCTGTTTTAACATAAGAGTGCAGTCACATGCTCCAAAGCAAAATACCTAAAAAACTGAAAAATCCAAGCAGTTTCACAATTCCTTATTCCATATGAACCAAATATAGTAAAAATACACTCTGTAATCTAGGGTATAACATCAATCTCATACCTCTTTCAGTTTTCAAGCAACTAAGAGTTAGAGAATGCAGACCAACAACAGTGACTTTGCAATTAGCAGACATTTCTCATGCCTATCCAGAGGAGAAGATTGAAGATGTATTGGTGAAGGTGGACAAATTTATTTTTCCGGTGGATTTCATTATGCTGGACTTTGGAGGAGATAAAGAGGTACCAATCATCTTAGGAAGACCTTTCTTATCTACAGGAAAGACTCTTATTGATGTGCAAAGAGGAGAGTTAACAATGAGGGTCAATGATCAGCAAGTTACATTCAATGAGTTAGATGTAATGAAGAATCCTGATGAGATTGAGGATTGCAGTTCCATCCGTGCTGTAGATCTTGTTGTAGCAGAGCAAGTAGACAATTATTACAATAACATGCAACTTGATGCTATAGTTTTTTATGATGAAGATGTTAAGACAGTTGATATAGCATAGCTAGGAGAGAAGCAACCATTCAAAGCAGACAAACATTTTGAATCTTTGGACCTATTATACAGGGAAGTAAAACCTCCTAGACCTTCTATAGAATCCCCACCAGCTTTGGAATTAAAACTCTTACCTGCACATTTGAAATGCCTATATCTTCGTAACAATGACACATTACCAGTAATTATTTCATCTTCTTTGGATGCAGGTCAGGAGAAAAGCCTAATAAATGTGCTGGGGAAATATAAGTAAACAATTAGCTGAACTATGATAGACATAAAAGGGATTAGTCCATCTATTTGCATGCACAAAATTCTACTAAAAGAGAGTTACAGCAATTAAGTACAGCAACAGAGAAGGTTAAATCCAATCATGAAGGAAGCAGTGAAGTAGGAGATCATCAAATGGCTGGATGCTGGAATTATATACTCTATATTAGATAGCTCATTAGTGAGTCTAGTGCAATGTGTACCCAAGAAGAGAGGAGTGACTGTTGTAACAAATGAGAAGAATGAACTCATACCCACCAGAATAGTCACAGGTTAGAGAGTTTGCATGGATTACAGGAAACTAAACAAGGCTACAAGAAAAGATCATTTTTCTATACCCTTTATTGATCAGATGCTGGACAAACTTGCAGGAAATGAGTATTATTACTTCTTGGATGGGTATTCAGAGTACAACCAGATTGTTATAGCACTAGAGGGTAAGGAGAAGACAACATTTACATGTCCTTACGGCACCTTTGCATTTAAAATGATGCCATTTGGTTTGTGCAATGCTTCAGCACCATTTCAGAGGTGCATAATAGTAATTTTTTCGCACATGGTGGAACAAACACTAGAGATATTCATGGATGACTTTTTAGTCTTTGGTGAATCATATGACGATTGCTTGCACAACCTGAAGAATGTACTTAAAAGATATGAGGAGACAAATTTAGTTCTTAACTGGGAAAAATGTCACTTTATGGAGCAAGAAGGGATAGTATTAGGCCATAAAGTGTCGATGAAGGGTATTAAAGTGGATAATGCAAAAATAAAGGTTATTGACAAACTTCCACCACCCACCTCAATTAAAGGCATAAGAAGTTTTTTTGGTCATGCTGGCTTCTATAGAAGATTTATTAAGGCTTTCTCAAAGATAGTCAAGTCCTTATGCATGCTACGTGAGCATGACAAACCATTCAAATTTATTGACAATTGTTTGAAGGCCTTTGAGGAATTAAAAATAGCTCTTGTCACATCACCTGTTGTTGTAACACCAAACTAGAGCATTCCATTCGAGTTAATGTGTGATGCTAGTAACCATTCTATTAAAGTAGTGTTAGGACAAAAAAAGAACAAGATCTTTTATTCTATTTACTATGCCAACAAGACACTAACAAATGCTCAACTCAATTATACCACCACTGAAAAAGAGTTGCTGGTTGTTACGTATATTTAGTTGGCACTAAAGTGACTGTCTATACCAACCACTCAGCAATAAAATACTTAGTCTCCAAGAAAGATGCCAAGCTAAGATTGATCAGATCAATTCTTTTGCTGTAAGAGTTTGATTTGGAGATTACAAACAGAAAAAGGGACTAAAAACCAGGTAGCAGATCATCTATCAAGATTAAAGGCAGATGCAAGCATTCATTCAAGACAAGCCATCACAAAAACCTTTTTTGATAAGTAGCTGTTAATGCTTCAGCATGCACAAATGTTACAGCAGTCAGGATTTCCATGGTATGAAGATTTTGCCAATTACCTAGTAAGTGGATTGCTGCCACCTGACTTAACCTACTAGCAGAAGAAGTTTCTTCATGATGTCAAAAGCTATCAATGGGATAACCCTTATTTGTACAAGGTGTGGTCAGATCAGATCATTCGAAGATGTGTGTCTGATGAAGAAATTCCAAGCATACTACAGGCATGTCATGTTGCAGCATATGGAGGACATTTTGGAGGTCACAGAACAACAACAAAAGTGTTACAAACAAGTTATTATTGGCATTCTATCTTTAAAGATGCTTATCAGTTTGTTCAATGTTATAACATGTGTCAAAGAATAGGAAACATCTCTAAAAAACATGAGATGCCACTCACAAACATTCTAGAGGTGCAGCTTTTTTATGTATAGGGGATAGATTTCATAGGACCATTCCCACCCTCCTTTGGCAACTTATACATTTTAGTGGCTCTGGATTATATGTCAAATTAGGTAGAGGCCGCAGCCTTACCTATAAATGATGCCAAGGTAGTGGTAAAATTCCTTCAGAGAAATATTTTCTAAGGGTTTGGGACTCCTAGAGCCATAATTAGTGATGAAGGCACCCATTTTTGTATCAGGGTATTTGCTACAACATTGGTGAAATATGTGATCAAGCATAAGATTGCTACAACATATCACCCTCAGTCCAATGGACAAGCAGAAGTATCCAACTGAGAGATTAAAAAGGTTGTAGAAAATGAAATAAATCCCACTGGAAAGGGCTTGTCTCTTAGGCTACATGATGCTCTATAGGCTTACCAAATAGTATACAAGACACCACTTGGTATGTCCCCATATAAACTTGTCTATTGCAAAGTTTGTCATTTTCCATTAGAGATGAAGCATAAGGCATATTGGGCATTTAAGCAACTTAACCTGGACATGAATGCTGTAGCAGAGCATAAGAAGCTTCCATTATGTGAATTGAAAGAATTAAGGTTGCTTTGTTATGAGAATGTAAGGATTTACAAGGAAAAAACAAAATAATGGCATGACAAGCAGATTCAGCAAAGGAATTTAGTTCCAGGGCAGCACGTTTTGCTCTACAATTCAAGGTTGAAGCTATTCCTAAGAAAGCTAAAGTCAATATGGTCAGGTCCTTTTAGACTTTTTAAAGTCTACCCTCCTGGTGCTGTGGACCTGAAGGATGAGAGAACTAGTCAATAATTCATGGTAAATGAACAAAGAGTTAAATATGGATGATACCATGCATGACTCAAGAGAGGATTTTTTCCTCCAAGATCCAACTTGAGTAATTCAAGGAAGGTCAGGTTGAAAGACCTTAAAATCAAGTGCTGATTGAAAGGCAACCTAATGAGGGAAGTGTTTTGAATGTTTATGATTATTTTTGTTATTTTATTTTTAGTAGCTAGTGCTTGATCTTAGTTTGTTACTGTTTTCATTTTATTTTATGTCAATGTTGATATTTCCATTTATTTAATTGTTAATCTTATAGTAAAGTAAAAAAAAAAAAAAGAAAGGGGGCAGTACAAAAGATAGGGAGTTGTTATATCATAAGCTTAGGCTCTAGGCAAAATAAGTGAATATGCACATGAAGAAGAGTTGTGTTAAATTGCTGCAACATTGGAGCGAACAAGCAGCTTGCCAAACACTTTACAGTTGCACCTAGCTTCCCCTCGATTTTGCAGCCAAGAATTAATTTAAATTTTTACTAACCTGCTAACGATAGTAAATGGATAAATTAGGATAAAGGAGATTTGAAATTCCTATGAAATCATGACAGCTTCTTTTCCCTTTTTGAATTCGGAATTGATTTTAAATTTTAATTACTGCTATATTTATCTCATATTTACTTTCCTCTTTATACTCTTCATACACTATAAATTAGGGATTATGTTAGTCAATTTCTATTCTCGAGACAACTCTTCTCTTAAGACTTTTAACGTTATCTTCGAAATTTTGTTCAGCTATTTTTAGTGAACCAAAGTTTGCTACATTGCTGCAACAATGATTAAGATAAAATCTCGTGTTATGAGACTCAAGGATCCAATGTATTTCCACAATTATAGAGCCGAGGACAAGTTTGAAGAATTTATAAGGCCTCGGAAGCTGCTAGAAGAAAAAATGTTCATATTCCTAGCAAGACCAACCGAAGTGATAAGAACCGTACACACTGCTATAGCACAAAGGGGATGGCTATAGTTTTGCTCTCATCCTCAGGATCCTATTATTCTGATTGTTAAAGAATTTTATGCTAATATGCTCCAACAAGAACAACAGAACATCTTTGTCAGGAATGTCTAGGTACCATTGGATTCCCGTGTTATTAATATGTTTTACAGTTTACCCGCTTACATTGAGTGTGAATATACTACCTTTGTTGAAAACATGACAAATAAAAGTGGGGAGAGGATTTTAGAACAGTAGTTATACAGGGGAGTACGTGGGCGAATGAGGAGGGAAGAATGATTAACCGCATTGATTTAAACCCATTTCAAAGGAATGCGTTAAGTTTTTGAAATCCCGACTCATGCCAACAATACACACTACCACTGTATCTTAGAAGAGGTTAGTTTTGCTTTATGTCATTCTCAACGGATTACAAATAGACATAGGATAAATAATTGAAAAAGAAATAAGAGAATGTACAATCTGTAAACAGTAATTAACAGCTCTGTTGTTTACGTACTTAATCACTATAATATATGGAGTTTCAAGAGTGAGAATTGAACCACACAATGAGAAAATTAAGAATGAAGGGGCAATGAAAGTAAGAATAGTGAACAGAGTTGTAAGAGAAGTAACTGTTGCGGCACCTGCTGCACAACATGTTGACGCCGAGACAAAACCATCTCCAGACCAAGGCACTAGGTTGAACGAACTCAGCACAATGATAAGAAACTATGTCCAAGCACAAATAGAGGAGAATCGATGGTTCTAGGCTTACTTGCAGCACTTAGAAGCCCAAAAACATCAGCTGGTGTTGTATTTACAAAGTCAGGATGCCAATATACAAGGGTCATTGTTGCAGCAGTTCGTCTTTGAAGCACGAGCAAAGGTGGCCCCGCAGCAGCCAGCAAAGAAGAATCCAATTCTAAAATAGCCCCATTGCGAACAGTAGGACAACGTACAGGGGAGGAAACAGACAAGTAGGCCGAAAAAAGATAGCTGCAAGAAGAAGAGGAAGATGACCAGGAAACTGAGGAAAAAAATGAGGACGAGCAGGATGAAGCATCTCTAATGGTTCCCGTTAGGCAACAAGAGAAGCAACCCGACTAAATAACAATCGAGCAGGAAGAAGATGAGCAGTGGGATGAGAAGGAGACCGACCAGAAAACAGAAGAGGAAGACGAGGAGGAGCAGGAGGATGAGCCATCAGTTCCCTCACGGAAAGAAAATGAAGAAGTTGTGAGAAAGGAAGAATCTGAAGATGACTAAGCAGCGATTGATGCTAAATTAGAAGTAGGCGTTAGCAGGGTTACGAGAACAGCTGTAAAAAAAATAGAGTCTGCTCGATAACATTACTGAAATTACCGCCAAAGAATCTCCTTCAGCCACTCCACAACCAACTCCAATGAAACATTTTGCTCCAACCCTAATAACGAAGAGGTCTAGCAAGCGAAATGGGGCACAGCAGTTTAGAGGTGTTGCGATACCAGAAGATTCAGATCAAAAGCATCTAAGTGCTCATCAGCCTAAGCTTTTTAAACCAGCTGGTACCTCTACCAGCAGCCCAACACCCAGTAAAAAGAGCTCCCTCTTAGAAAAAAAATGAGAAAGTTGTAAGTGAGGAGGAATCCGAAGATGACCAAGCAGCGATAGATGCTGAATTAGAAGCAGTAGTTAGCGGGGTTATGAAAGCAGCTGCAAAAAAACAAAGTCTGCTTGATATAATTACTAAAATTATTGCCAAAGAATCTGCTTAAGCCACTCTACAATCAAATCGAATAAAACATTCAGCTTTAACCATGGTAATGAAAAGGTCTAGCAAGCGAAATGAGGCACAAAAATTTGGAGGTGCTGTGACATTAGAAGATCCAGATCAAAAGCATCCAACAACTCATCAACCCAAGCTTTCTAAACCAGCTGGTACCCCTACCAGCAGCCCAACACCCAGTAGAAAGAAAAAATTATCCACTACTACACTAATGAGTTCCCCAATGATAGTTTGCAAAGCAGCTCCAAAAAGAAGTGAGGTCACCCAACACCGGCGTCTGCTGCAATGATTCTGCACCAACAGGGGAGTACCCCTGCCATTTTTAACTTTTTCTGTTTTTATCAAAAATTGGTTATATTTTTTTTTATTTCGTTATTTTATTACTTTATGAATTTTTATTTCTCTGTTTTATGTTTGGTTTGTTTGACTTGTTTGCTGTCTGAATATCCATATGTATGTGAGGACACAGCACCTCTCAAGTTTGGGTGGGTTGTGTTAGGAATAAAAATAAAGCTTGTGATGCGTGTTTTGTGTAAGATTAGTGAATGTGTGCGTAAGGCGCTATTATATAAGTTTGTGTATGGATGGAATACTTAATATAGATAAATTTAGTGTAAAAATTTTATGATTGCTGGGTAGGGATTGTTCAATGATAAGAGCTGAATTTTTGTCTTAACAATTAGGTTTTGACTGAGTTATGTGAGAATGATGTAGTAAAGCCTTGTGTGTTCAAAGAGTAGAAAACATCTTAACTTTGGGGGAAAAGTTTTGAGCAAACTGTGCTGGTTATGAATAATTTTGCTCCAATGGCTAAAGTTACTAAGTAACCAGGGCTGACTATGCACCCCATATGCAGACTTGAGTCCAAAGGCAACAAATGCTAAGAGCATTACTGTAGCAATAAGTGAAAAAAAAAATTACTTTGTTTTTGGTCATCTGTCTGAGATAGTGAGTAACCGGGTCTATTCATGAGCCTCATGTTCATCGTTGAGTAAAAGGTGTCTTTAGATAAGACCATGTTATGAGCATTGCTGCCGTAAATCGGATTTGTGTATTAGGTAAGTAATTAGGTGTTATCACCATAAGTAATAGACATTCACATGAAAAATCAATTCCAGATTGAAGGGAGTTATTGGCAAAAACAAAATAAGAGAAAAAGTTTTTTTTGCTATAACACAATTGAAGTATGTGGTGATTTTTGCCCATGTACACTATTGAATTGACTTTTGCCCTTGAGTACGGAATGATAATTGTGCAATGCTGCAGTATCTCTGGACTTGGTTAAAATAGAACACACTCACTTTGGATAAAATGAAGCCTAAGTCTAAAGCTGAGCTGCTATGATAATTATGCATACTTTAAAATTTGATCTAAGGGTTAGGAAATCCTTGCAAACAGTATAACGAAGCTAAGTATGTTGCATGATTGTTTGTTTCAAATTTTAGTCTCATTGTTATTACTTGAGGACAAGTAATGGTTTAAGTTTGGGGGTGCAATAACTATATGAAATGAGAGTTATTAATGGCACTCTTGGACTTACATCAAGATTACTTAGAGAGTAAATGATGTGTTTTAGTTGCATTTTAGCTTAATTTTGCATATTTATCTATTTTTAGTTATTTACAATAAATTAGGTGATTTTGAAATAAATTATGTGTGCTTAGATTATGTGTTTACATTGTAGGCAACTGGAAGTGCAAATTCAAAGAAGAAATGTTGTGCAATGGGCTTGAAAAAATGAAGAAGAAAATTGGCTGCAGAAAATTAGAAACTAGTCTAAAACAGTGCATTGTTGTAGGCAACTGGAAGTGCAAATTCAAAGAAGAAATGTTGTGCAATGGGCTTGAAAAAATGAAGAAGGAAATTGGCTGCAGAAAATTAGAAACTAGTCTAAAACAGTGCATTGCTGTAGCAATCCTGGAACAATAGAGAAGAAAAATTCACACGAATCTCAAAAAAAATTTGCGATCTGCAGTTTTCAAATATGGAAGATGCTTGCCCTAGGCGTCCAGTTGCCCTAGTTTTTAATTATAAAAGGAAACGCACACAAAAGAAAAGGAAAAAGCCATCAATCACAAGAAAATAATGAGAAAATAAAAAGAAGACAACAACAAGAAGAGAAATTCAAAGGCTGATCAGCAGTTGCAGGCACGAAGAAGAAGAATCAAGAAATCTAAAAGGATCACTCGCATCTATCTATATTCTCTTTCTTTCATTTGATTCACGATGATGTATATGATGGTTGAATTGGTTTTATTTTCTATTTTCATACAAATCATGAACTAAATATATTTTTGGTTGAGTGAATAATAAGTTTAATGGTTTATTGACTGAAATTATTATGTTGGTGCATGACTGCTATAGCATTTTATTTTGATAGTGCTTAATTTCATTCACTATTTCGGCTAACCACCCATTTAGTGATACAAGCTAAGAGAGAGCCATAAAAAGGCATGTTTTAGTGGAAAATATTAGAGTAATACTTGGTTTTAGATTAGGTTTCTTAAGTTGGGTTAAATTAATTTGAATAGGGCTATGCTTAATTTAAAATTAGTGATGAACTAGATATAGGGATTCACCTTATAGGGTAATTAGTAACCTTGATCGCGTAATGCTATATCTTGTGTGATTTATCAACTGGTCATTGTTATGTTGCATATAGATATAAGAAATCCAACAAGTGACAGCTGAGGATGCATTAGGATTATGCCTAGTGCTGTAGTAATTGCTGTAGCAACGGTACTATAACAAAAAAAATAGTCAATACCTTTAAGTGAGTTAATTCACTCAACTACATCATTTTTAATGATTACATCCTTATGTGAGACGTGTTGTTTATTTTAGTGCACTTTATTTTCTGTCATTTAGATTTCTTAGTTTAATTTAGTTGTTAAAAAGAATTAGATTTAATTGAAATTACACCACAATTACTTGCTGTAGCAATTGTTATAGCATCAGTCCCTGTAGAGATGATACTCGAATACTTATCACTTTATTACTTATTGTGTACACTTGCGCACTGACACCTATATATTAAGAAATCACTCCAATAACATGCATTTAAACGTTTTTAATTTTAAGTATTTATTTTTCATGTTTCTTTTTTTAAAAAAAAATTCTTGGATTAATAAATGGCAAGCATTCTTTCATGTTTTTAGAAGATTTGAAATCTTTGAATAAGTTTTGATTAGAGTTATATTACCTTTCTTCAAAAGCACATGAATTGCAATTCAGTCTTTACTTTAACTCAAATATTGACATGGTCCTTGTTAAGAATATTTAACTTGAGTTTGACCGTTTGTCTTTATTCTTATCTTGTCTTAAGACCGAAAATATATACAGACACAATGGTTAAAAATAGTTACCTATAACTCTTAGCTATCCTTGTTTTACTTGTTTAACTTTGTTATTGATGCAATTTAAAAAAAATTAAAAAAATTAAAAAAAATATGGCATGTGCATTCTCATATTCTTACATGATAATATGATTTTGGATTTTGAGAGTTACATATTCTTAAAGCAAAATTTAGTTTCTTGTTTTCTAAGTGCATTGACTAGCTTCTGCTTGTCACAACTGAACATGTTGTGTTCTTTTGGTCATAACTTTGTCTAAAAAACTTCAAATTCAGTTCCGTAAAATTCAACAAGAAGCTGATTCAATAGGCTTTCTAACGGTATATGGATCGTATTCTAATTCTATTTCATTCATTTCCAGTTTAATTTTGAAATTTACTGCTCTGCACTATGTGTCTGTTTCGTCAAATATCATGCATAGTACTTCGTTTTTGGTATTTTCCTTTATGTTTCTGACTTTTTTGCATTGGATTATGTTTATTTATTGCTCTTCTATGAAATTTATGTTTGTTGGTGCTTTAAATTGGAATCAAATCTGTCTTTATTAATTATTTCCTTATAAGAGTAAGATTTACGAAACCTCATTGCATAAGGATGGCTCTTCTATATAAGGAACCCTCAAGGAACATTGTTTTGCATTCAAATTTGTGGCTTCCTCCTTTCTTTTGGCTGGCCAAGAATTTTTACTTCCTCTTGCTTAATTGTTTCTTGTTTGTTTTTCCTCTTCCATGGCTTTAACTCTCTCTAAGCATAAGATAGGTGAGAGCTCTCATGCTCAACCTAATTCCAAGCGTCATCACACTCTTCCTTCCTACCTGTGTTCTGGTTGTGGATGACCTTATGAGATTCATATGCTTGATGATGATGAGGATTTTGGTCCCAAATTTTGACAAGTACCTTCTAAAGAATCCATGCATGCAAGTGACGATGACTCCATGGAAAGTGATCCCAGTGAAGATAGTTTTTACTCTGGACCTTCCACCTTTGACCCTAGGATCACCATCACTACCGCCACTATCCCTGCTGCCATTGCCGACCTCCAGCTGCCACCACATGCGCCGTCACCAGTGGAGTTCCTCCAAGTAATCTTGGTGATCTTCCTTCCTTTGTTGCAACCTTTGTTGCAACCTTTGTTCGCTCTTCTCCTCCATCTACTTATTTTACTGCTAATCTTGCCCATTTTAAGGTTAAGATTTTGATGCAAGGGTGTGTTATTGCTAGTCTTTCTACTCGTTTCGTCAAATTGCATGCCAAACTTCTTCCCTTTTGCAATCTTATGGCAAAAGAGGGGGAGTAATTGTTCATTTTGTGTGATGCAATGACTTAGGGGGAATAGTATTTCAATTCTAAGTGGAGATTTTGTTTCTAAAATTCGGATTTCTAGTTCTTAGGGAGAGTTTATCTTTTTATTGCTCTTGATTTTTTGCTTAATGTTGTCTTACAATTTATTTATTAATAATATCAACATTTTATTTCAAATCTTGCCTTGGTGTGTTTAAATGAACTAACATGCTAATCGCCAATTATTTTGGTTAGTTCTTTGTTGTTGTTTATGCTTGTTTCAGATTCATGCTCTAGTGCCAAGTTTCATGGAAGATGTTTGGATTGCTTTTGCCACAAGAATGCCAAAGCGGGAGATTGTTGAGTCTATTATTTATAAAGTTGGCACTTTATGGTAATTTTAGTTAAATTACAATTTTATTTATTGCATATCTTGTAATATGAATTAATTTATTAATTCCTTAATTTAGTGAGATTCTAATTTATTAGAAATATTTGTTTCCTATTTTAATTAGATGTCTAATTCAGAAAGTCAATTAATGATGGGATTCTATAATTGGTGCATGAGATTTATTTGGAGTAAGAAGTTGGTTCAAACAGGAAGTTATTAAATGCTCTGGATATTTTTTTAAAGACAAGTAAGGCAAGAAGATCATATTTATTCCTATCTAGATTCACATGAATTATAAGAGGAAAGAAACTCTTATTTAGAAAGAATCCAAGTCTTTTAAGACTTGCAATTTTTGTGAAACCATAATGTCTATATAAAGAGAGGTATTTCACAATTGAATGGTGTAGCACAGAGCATAAAATAGAGAAGCAAAATTCGGACTCCTCTCTAGAGAATCTGGATTTGGCACATAATGTTGTGTTGATTTGTTTATTCAAGTCTTGTTATGAGATTATTTCTTTTCATCTCTGTGGAGAGTCTATGTGGATCATAGATCACTAAAAATTTAAGAATTGAAGAATTGCTATTGATCACTTTGCGAAGTGCCTTGAAGATCGTTGATCAAGAGCGGTGGCGGTTATTCAAGAGAAGCAGATTCAGTCTAAGGTTGAGTAAACTCTATGGTGATAAACTATAAGTGAGAGTCTTAAGTTTGGTAAATTTATAGGTTGTAACATTTCAACTTAGTGAATTGCTTTTCATCTGGGCGTGGCCTCGTCGATGTAAGATTGATTAATCCAAACCACATAAACATCTTCATGTCATTTAATTTCTACAATTTATTTTTTTTTGTAAAATTAATTTTTTTTATACAGATAAACAGTACCTATGAACAATAATTATGAATAGTTTCGATAAATAGTATTTTCAAAAATTAGTTAAGTTATTAATATTGGGGTTTTAACTACCTACATTTATTTGCAATAGATCTAAATTTCTTTCAAAATGAAATGGACAATTTGTTAGCTAATTACAATTATTAGGTCGCGCAATAGAAGTCACACTATAATTTTAACTAAAATTTTAATTTCATCACTTGAAAATAAAAATATTGACTTTTTAACTTCTTTTATTAGATATTATTTTATTTCATTTAAGAAAAGGCTTTTGGAAATTATTAGATGGTTTAAAGCAATTTCAAATACAGGTAAAAAATAGGATGAAAAATTTTGTAATACTAATTAAGGTAAACTTCAATTCATCCCCCTCTTAATAACAATCTTCAATATACCCTCTAAAAGCACGGAACCTCAATCTACACTAATTTTTGTTCAGAAGATGAGCATAAATAGGGGGCAAGTTGATGAATTTCATTTGTTTTCTTAACAGTAACTGGGGTGAATTGAATTTTTTCACATTTTTCATCGTAAGCTCAAGATTCTCAAGCCATAAATTGAATTTGCCCATAAATTAAATCAAATAGTTTAGTAAAATAAGATTTAGAAAAAAAGGTAATTTAGATAAAATAAGATCCGTATAGCCTTACCATAAAAGAAAACAGGCTTGAAATTTAAATATTGAGTAGGTACCAACATAGTAATTATGATTGCTTGATCATTATTAGCATTTCAACTAATTTCTCTCTCATAGATTGATTCAACAATATGTACAAAACAAAGCACACCAAAAACGCACACAAATAACACCTAATGGATTAAGTTCTTCTTTTATTAAAACATAATTTCAATTTGACTGCAATTAATCATTATCACCAAAGCACTAATAAAAGATAAAAGGAACAATTGACTATGAAAATCATTAAGATCTCCCCAAGGACATAGGTAGATATAGTAACTTTTCGATCAAACAATTGTCCCTTCTAATCCCGGAGAAATAAAAAATGAAGCATCTAGGTTAGCACACTTTTTGTGTTTGCCATTACGAGCATGATGAGGCCGAACTCTTTGACATTTTTCCAATTTCTTAAGTGAATTCTAAATAGCTTAATTTTTTTTAAATGGATGTATAGGAATCAGAAATAAAGCTTTCAGAAATGTGTTGTAGCAACCCTAATATAATTGAAAAGATTCCAAAACAAAGCTTAAATAAATTACTCTTCATTTGTTTGAATAAACTATTGATTTTAATATCTTGTTGCATTATGAAGGTAATTTCAACATATAATTAATTAATTTTGTCATTTTTTGTCTTATTATTTTGTTTAGTTTGTTATTAGATTTTTTTCTCTTTATATCAATCATCAGTCTTTTCTTTATAATATATAAAGATGCTTCGATAAATCACATCCTCCAATGAAATTAACCACATCCAATATTTTAGGCAAGCCATTGGCGCAATACAATGCCGGATATTTGCTTGGATATACAATAAGACCTCTATAAATTAATAATGTTATAATTAAACAATATCTATTATAAAGAGATATTGATGTTAATTAATCAATAAGTTAATAATCTATTAATTTATAGAGTGTATATACAATTCACTAAACATATATTTAATAAATTAGATTATTTATGGTATTTTACTGATCTAGTTAATTCAAAATAATTAATCTTCTAAACAAAAATTAAAATCAACAAAAAGAAATTCAAACTTCCTGTAGTTTTGAATTAAAAAACAATAAGTCAAATTAGAAATGAGATCCCACTCTGCTTAGATTTAAAGGAAAAGAAAATAATAATGTAGTCATATTTTCTTTAATAACATATTTTAACAATTATGTTTGTAAGTCATGTAAGACGTTAATTTGGTTTGTTTTAGAATTCTAGAACTTTTGTTATTGTAAGACTTTGTATTTTAATCGGAGTCTATTAGAGTGTTAGTATTAATCTTTTATTTCTATTATGATTTAGTTTTCCTTTTTCAGTTAGCTTAGTAAAATAGATTTTCTCTATTATAAATAGAGAGACCTTGTTATTAGTCTTGTAACTTCATGTTCAATTATTCAACGAAATCCCCTCTTTTGTAATTGCTTTTGGGATTATCTATCAAAATCTCTCTTGTAAAGTCATTTGTATTAGAGTGCTCTCTAATCTCGCTGTTTGCGTTATTAAAAATATAATTGAGTCGTTTGTGTTAGAAAGAGATCTAATCACGCTTTGATTAGAGCATAAATTAATCGTGTTGGCTTTGCTTGTAGTGGCAAACACCAAAAGCACACTTATTTCAGCCAGTCGTATTGGCCAAGGCTCTAACCCATATGCTTCATTTTCCAATAATCCAATGGCATCACCTGATATTGTTGATTGCTCTAGGCTTACAAGGGAAGAGTGTTTGATTGCAAAGTTGAAGAGAACTCTTGAAGACTATATCTACCCTTGTCCCCCCGGGGGATGCAAATGATTTTGATAATCAATTATTTCTTTTATCTTTTATGAGTGCATTTGCAATAACCATCAATTGTAGTGAAATTGAAACAATGTCTTAATAAAAGAATAAATTAATCCATTATAAGTATGCAATGTTATTTCATGCATCTTTTTTTCGTGCATCTGGCTCTATTTTTTTGTGTACATATCATCGGGTCATTCTACGCAAGAGGGATTTGTTGAAATACTAATAATGATCATTATTACAATGTTAGTACCAGTAACATTTGAACTTTAAATCCATTTCCTTTTAGGGTGAGGCTATATCCTCACAAAAAGCAGCCTCACCCTAAAAGGCAAAAAAAAAGCCTTAAAACCCTTTCATTTCATCTAAATCTTATATTATTAAACGTTTTAAGTTTGTTTAAGGGTAAGATTGAAATTCATATCATGATTTAATGTATGTGTAGACTTCAATTTAAACTCAGAGAATCTCCACTTGTCCTTAAAAAAATGTGAAAACATCATCTTATTGATTTTTACTACTTTTTTTACTACTAAAAAAAAGTAAATAATTTATTTACACTCATCTTATGAAGAAAAACTAGGGTAAATTGAGTTTTTCATGTTTTTGGAGGGTAAATTGAAGATTTTTATTCGGAGGTGGATGAATTCAAGTTTGCCCCAATTAATATAACAAAACTTTTCTTATTATTCTAGCACATACATATTTGCCTCATCTACTAAACATATGAAAGCCTTTCTCTAATTAGATGCGATGTTGTACTGGCCCAGTTGCAAATTGCGTTCAAAATGAAAAAAGTTTTAGTACAAGGAAATGGATAATTTGTTGGCGAGTAATAATTATTCGCCTGCACAAAGCAAGTCGCACTGTAATAGTAACCAGAATTTTAATTTATCACTTGAAAATAAAAAATAGGTTTTTTAATTTCTTGAAAATAAAAAATTGGTTTTTTAATTTCTTTTATTTTATCTTATTTTATTTCATTTAACAAAAAGTTTTTTGAAATTACAAAATGGTTTAACGTAATTGTTTCTAAATGTAAATATGTATTCTATTATTTATTTGAATGGCTAATTTGGCTTTAATTTAATATATGTTTTTGAAATTTAGATATTTCCTTATTTCTGTTATATAACTAAATGATGTAATATTTATAGTTAATTGATGACTTCAAAATTATAATATGTTAATTTTTAAATTTTTATGTAGCTAGTAAGATAAGAAATTTTTTTTGACAAGAAAATAGTAAAAGCAGAGACATCAATGAGATTAATCATTTAATGATGCAAAATATGGGCTTTATGGTGTTGGCTCCTACAAATTCAAGACCTAAATGTGGTTAACACTAAGAATAACAAGTAGTATTAACCGGTAAAAGGAATTTTAATCAATGTTGTCAGTTTCAACTTTTCTTGTTTTGTCTTTTCATTGTATTGTTCCTAATGTGTTATGAATTAAACAAATACAAGTTAGATAGAAAGCATCATAAAAAGAAGAAACAAATTCTCAAACTAGGTGACCAAAAAGGCTTGAGACAATGAATCAAGCCTTTTGAACAAGTAGGGGATTCAGCCCTACTATGTAGATTGAATAGAGAAGCTACACCAAATGGATAACGAGTGCAATGAAGCCAGTAGCTAATGCTCCTATAATTTAATTGAGGTAAACTTCAATTCATCCCCTTTCGAAGAACAATCTTCAATTTACCCTCTAAAAGCATAAGAACCTCAATCTACACTAATTTTTGTTCAGAAGATGGGCATAAATAGAGGGCAAGTTGATGAACTTTTTTGCTTCCTTCGCAGGAAATAGGAGTGAATTGAATTTTTTCACATTTTTTGTAGTAGTTGAAGATTCTCTGCACAATTTGAATTTACCCATAAATTAAATCAGATAGTTTAGTAATATAGGATTTAGAAAATAATTAGATTTCAATAAGACAAAATCCGCATAGCCTCACCCTAAAAGAAAATAGACTTAAAATTTAAATATTACGCGTGGTACTAACATAGTAATTATGACTGCTCGATCATTTTTAGTGTTTCAACTAATTCTCTCTCATAGATTGATTCAACAATATGTATAAAACAAAGCACATAGAAAAAACATACAAAATATACATGACAAAACATTAAGCACTCACAATGGATTAATTTCTTCTTTTAATATCTTGTTGCATTATGAAGGTAATTTGAACATATATTTAACTAATCTTATCTCTTTTTGTTTTATTATTTTGTTTAGTTTGATATTAGATTTTTTCTCTTCATATCAATTGTCCGGCGTTTCTTTTTAATATATAAAGATGTTTCTACAAATGACATCCTCCAATGAAATTAACCACATCCTATATTTTAGGTCAGCCATTGGCACAACACAATGCTGAATGTTTGGATGGACATATAATAAAGCCTCCATAAATTAATAATGTCAGAATCATACAATATCTATTAACAAAAAGAGATGCTGATATTCATTAATTAATAAGTTAAGAATCTATTAATTTATAGTGCATATACAACTCACTCAAAATATATTTAAACAACTAGATAATTCATAGTATTTCACCAATCTAGTCAATTCAAAATACATTAATCCCCCAAATATAGATTATAGCTAACAAAACGAAATTCAAAATTCTTGTAGTTTTGAATTCAACAAGAATAAGTAAAATCAGAGACGAGATCCCACTCTGCTTAGATTTGAAGAAAAAAATAAATAATTATGGAGTCATATTTTTTAATAACATATTATAACAATTATTTTTGTAAGTTTAGCAAATTATTGGTTTATAATATGAATGTGTCCATAGAATTATAAAACATAATCTCTTATATAACTTATTGATTGATTAATATCAATATCTCTTTAAATTAATAGATGTTGTATGATTTCATCATTATTATTTTATAGAAGCTTTTCTATATATCCATGCAAATATATGGCATTGTATTGTATCACTACCCTACTTAAAATAGGATGTGGTTAATTTCGTTGGAGGCATGGCTTATAAGAACATCTTTGTATATTAAAAAAATATCTTGATGATTGATATAAAGAGAAAGAATCTAATAATATACTAAACAAAATAATAACACTAAAAACATTAAAATTAATTAAATGTATGTTAAAATTTCTTTCGTAATACAACATGATATTAAAGTTAATAGTTAATTTAAACAAACACAACATAATTTATTTAATCATCATTTATAGAAACTTTCAATTCTATAATTTATTTAATCCTCTTTTATGGAAACTTTCAATTCTATTAAAGTCACTGCAACTCGTTTCTCAATTTTCATTTATATAAATAGAGGCTCATGTCGTTCTGATAGTTATAGATCTCTTTTATTTCTAATTAAGTTGTTTACAATTCACCTAAGAAACACAAAAATGTCGAAGAGTCTTGGTTTCATCATCTTGGCTTTGCTTGTAGTGGCAAACACTAAAAGCACACTTATTTCAGCCAGTCACCAAGGATCTAACATGGATGCTTCATTTTCCATTAGTCCAACGGTATCACCTGATATTGTTGATTGCTCAGGGCTTACAAGGGAAGAGTGTTTGATTGCGAAGTTAAAGAAAGCTCTCGAAGACTATATCTACCCTTGTCCCCCGGGGGGATGCAAATGATTTTATTAATCAATTATTTCTCTTATCTTTTATAAGTGCTTTTGCAATAATGATCAATTGTAGTAAAATTGAAATTGTGCCTTAATAAAAGAAGAAATTAATCCATTATGAGTGTGCAATGTTATGTCATGTGTCTTTTGTGCGTGTATCCGACGTTATTTTGTTGTATACATATTGTTGACTCAATCTATTAGAGCGTAATTTGTTGAAATACTGATAATGATCATTACTACTATGTTAGTACCAGTAATATTTGAACTTGAAAATCATTTCTTTTTTTGGTCAGGCTACATCCTCACGAAAAGGAAAAAAAAACCTTGAACCCTTGTATTTTATCAAATTTTATATTACTAAACTATTTGAGTTACTTTAAGTGTAAACTTCAATTTGATTGCCTGAATTAATTTATATGTAAACTTGAATTTAAACTTGTAGAATCTCCATTTTACCCTAAAAAATCTCACCGCATTTTACTACTAAAAAAAGAAATAGAAAATTCATTTACGCTCATCTTCTAAACTAAAATTTGGGTGAATTGAGGTTTTCATGTTTTTGAAGGGTGAATTGAAGTTTTTTTTTGGAAGGGGACGAATTGAAGTTTGCCCCAACTAATATAACAAAATTATTCTTATTATTCTAGCACGTATTTGCCTCATCTGCTAAACATACAAATGTCTTTCTCTGATTAGATGTGATGTTGTACTGGCCCATTTGCAAACTCCATTCAAGATGAAAACAATTTTTATATAAGGAAATGGATAATTTTTTGGCTAGTTAGAGTTATTAGGTCGCACAACACAAGTCACACTGTAATATTACCAGGAATTTTAATTTTGTCACTTAAAAATAAAAATATCAGCCTTTTATTTTTTTTATGTTTAATTGATTTTATCATTTTTATCATATTATTTTATTTAGTTTATTATTAGATTTTCTCTCTTTATATCAATCGTCAGGCTTTTCTTTTTAATGTATAAAGCTGCTTCTATAAATCACGTCCTCTGAAGAAATAGACCACGTTCTATATTTTAGGCAAGCCATTGGCTCAATACAATGCTAGATTTAAGAATTGAATTTACCCATAATTTAAATCAAATGGTTTAGTAATATAAGATTTAGAAAAAGGTTAGATTTTGATAAAATTGGATCCATACAGCCTCACCCTAAATGAAAAGCGACTTAAAATTTAAATATTACGTAACATACTAGCATAGTAATTATGATTGCTTGATCATTTTTACCATTTCAACTAATTTCTCTCTCATAGATTGATTGAACGATATGTATAAAACAAAGCACATTGAAAACACACAAAAAATACATGACAAAATATTAAGCACTCATAATGGATTAATTTCTTCTTTTATTAAAATACAATTTCAATTTCAATACAATTATCAATCACAAAGCACTGATAAAAAATAAAAGAAACAACTAATTATCAAAATAATTTACATCCACCTAGGGGAATTGGTAGATATAGCAACTTCTTGATTAAACAATTTTAACTTGTAATCCTAGAGAAATAGAAAATGAGGCATTTGGGTTAGCATGCTTTTACTGTTTGCTTTTACAAGCAAGATGAAACTAAAATCTTTGACTTTTTTTCAATTTCATAAGTTAAACAACTTAATTTTAATTAAAACAAAGGTGTAGGAATCAAAAAGGCATGAACCTCTATTTATATAAAGGAATATTGAGAAATCTGTTGTAGAAACCTTAATGTAATTGAAAAGATTCCAAAATGAAGCTTAAATAAATTACTCTATGTTTGTTTGAATAAACAATTGATTTTAATATCTTGTTGCATTATCAAGGTAATTTCAACATATAATTAGTTAATGCTGTCATTTTTCATCTTATTATTTTATGGGCAATTATCATTCATATACCCTTAGTTTACTCCGTTATCAAATTTACTACAAAACTTTTAGGGTATATCAATCTTCCACCCTAAGTTGACAAAAGCTATCTGCCGACCACCAAACCGTTAGCTTCTGTTTGAAAGTTAACGGAATTATAGCAAATTGATGA
This sequence comes from Luvunga scandens, assembly GCA_030449905.1. Classification (NCBI taxonomy): domain Eukaryota; kingdom Viridiplantae; phylum Streptophyta; class Magnoliopsida; order Sapindales; family Rutaceae; genus Luvunga; species Luvunga scandens. Next base: position 1,549,532 of record JASUUG010001266.1, read on the forward strand.
TTTTACCCTTGAAAGTTAAATTAAAGTAAAGAAAAATTATCACTTGTATACCCTTAAATTCTCTTATTATCACTTGTATACCCTTAAATTATCACTTGTATCGTATGAAAAGACCAGATTACCCCTCTGACGTCATCATATTTAAACAGCAATTAACGGTTTGGTGGACGACAAATATATTTTGTCAACTTAGGGTGGACGATTGATATACCCTAAAAGTTTTGCAGTAAATTTGATAATGGAGTAGACTGAAGGTATACGATTGATAATTTCTCTTATTTTATTTTAGTTTATTATTAGATTTTTTTTCTCTTTATATCAATTGCTAGGCTTTTCTTTTAAATATATAAAAATGCTTCTATAAATCACGTCCTCTAATGAAATTAACCACATCCTATATTTTAGGCAAACCATTGACGCAATACAATGTTGGATATTTGCATTGACATACAATAAAGCCTCTATAAATAAATAGTGTCAAAATCATAGAATATCTATTAATAAAAAAATATGCTAATATTCATTAATTAATAAGTTAATAATCTATTAATTTATAGAGTGTATGTACAATTCACTAAAAATATATTTAAACAACTTGATAATTCATGGAATTTTACTGATCTAGTCAATTCAAAATAATTAATCTTCAAATATATATTATAATTAACGAAAAGAAATTCATAATTCCTATAGTTTTAAATTCAACAAGAATAAGTAAAATCCGATATGATATCCCACTCTGCTTAGGTTTGAAGAGAAAAATAAATAATAATGGAGTCATATTTTCTGTAATAACATATTATAACAATTACATTTGTAAGTGATGTAAGACGTTAATTTAGTTTGTTTTAGAATTCCTGAACTTTTGTTATTTTAAGACTTTGTATTTTAATTGTAGTCTATTATGGTGTATGCACTAGTCTTTTATTTCTATTATGATTTAGTTTTCCTTTTTCAGTTAGCTTAGGAAAATAGATTATCTCTATTATAAATAGAGAGGCCTTGTTATTACTCTTGTAACTTCATGTTCAATTATTTAATGAAAACCCCTCTTCTATAATTCCCTTTAGGATTATCTATCAAACTCTCTCTTCTAGAGTCATTTGTATTAGAGTGTCTTCTAATCTTGTTGTACGTGTTATTAAAAATCTCATTGAGTCGTTTGCGTTAGAACGAGATCTAATCACGTTTCAATTAAAGTATAACTTAACTACGTTGCCTTCCAAAACTAGAACAATATCTAGTGTGCCCAACCCAATCAATTCCGCTTCCTCTACCCTTGCTCCATTATTATGCTTAGCAAATTATTATTTTATGATATGAATGTGACCATTGAATTATAAAACGTAATATCTTATATAACTTATTGATTGATTAATAATGTCTCCTAAAATTAATAGATGTTGTATGATTTCGTCATTATAATTTATAGAAGTTTTACTGTATACCCATGCAAATACATAGCATTGTATCATGCCATTGGCTTGCTTAAAAAAAGATATAGTTAATTTCCTTAGGGGGCGTGGTTATGAAAACATCTTTATATATTCAAAAAAATAGCTTGACGATTGATATAAACATAAAGAATCTAATAATAAACAAAACAAATAATAACACTAAAAATGTTAAAATTAATTATTTGTAAGTTAAAATTGCCTTCATAATGCAACATGATATTAAAGTCAGTAGTTAATTTAAGCAAACACAACATAATTTATTTAATCCTCATTAATAGAAACTTTTAATTCCATTAAAGCCATTGCAACTCGTTTCTCAATATTCATTCATATAAATAGAGGCTCATGCCTTTTTGATTGATGTAGATCTCTTTTCTTTCTAATTAAGTTGTTTACAATTCACCTAAGAAACACAAATATGTCGAAGAGTCTTGGTTTCATCATCTTGGCTTTGCTTGTAGTGGCAAACACTAAAAGCACACTTATTTCAGCTAGTCGTACTGGCCAAGGATCTAACCTGGATGCTTCATTTTCCATTAGTCCAATGGCATCACCTGATATTATTGATTGCTTAGGGGTTACAAGGGAAGAGTGTTTGATTGTGAAGTTAAAGAAAGCTCTCGAAGACTATATCTATCCTTGTCCCCCAGGGGGATGCAAATGAATTTGATAATCAATTATTTCTTTTATCTTTTATGAGTGCTTTTGCAATAATCGTCAATTGTAGTGAAATCGAAACAGTGTCTTAATAAAAGAAGAAATTAATCCATTATGAGTATGCAATGTTATGTCATGCATCTCTTGTGCAAGCATCCAATGCTATTTTGTTGTATACATATGGTTGAGTCATTATATGCAAGAGTGATTTATTGAAATACTAATAATGATGATTATTACAATGTTAGTACCAGTAATATTTGAACTTCAAATCTATTTCTTTTAGGGTAAGGTTGCTTCCTCATAAAAAGGAAAAAAACTCTAAAACCCTTGCATTTTATGTAAATCTTATATTAGTAAAAGTTTTCAGTTTGTTTAAGGATAAGATTGAATTTAATTGCTTGAATTAATTTATGTGTAGACTTCAATTTAAAACTTTACCTTAAAAAATGTGAAAACATCATCTTAATGGTTTTTACTACTAAAAAAAAAATAATAATTCATTTACACTCATCTTATGATGAAAAATTAGGGTAAATTTAGTTTTTCATGTTTATGAAGGGTAAATTGAAAACTTTTATTTTGGAGAGTGATGAATTGAATATGCCCCAATTAATATAACCAAATTTTTCTATTATTTTGGCACGTATGTATTTGCATCATCTGCTAAACATGCAAACGTCTTTCTTTAATTAGATGTGACGTTGTATTGGCCCGTTTGCAAATTGCATTCAAAATGAAAAAAAAAAATTGTATAAGGAAAGGGAAAATTTGTTGGCAATTTACAATTATTAGCCTGCGCAACACAAGTCACACTGTAATACTAACTAGAATTTTAATTTCATCAACTAAAAATAAAAATATTGGTTTTTTAATTTTTTTTATCTTATTTTATTTTATTTAACGAAAAGTTTTTGGAAATTACAAAATGCTTTGAAGGAATTGTTTCTTAATGCAAATATGTATTCTTTTATTTATTTGAATGGCTAATTTGGCTTTAATTTAATATATGATTTTGAAATTTAGATATTTCTTTATTTTTTTTATATAACTAAATAATATACTATTTATACTTAATTGATGACTTCAAAATGATAATATGTTGATTTGTTAATTTTTATGCAACTAGTAAGATGAGAAAAAAATTTTGACAAGAAAATAGTGAAAGGAGAGACAACAACCAAATTAATCATTTAATGATGTAAAATATGGACTTTATGGTATTTGCTCCTTCAAATTCAAGACCTAGATGTGGTTACCACTAAGAATAACAAGTAGGATTAACTGGTAAAAAGAATTTTAATCAATGTTGTCAGTTTCAACTTTTCTTGTTTTATTGTTCTGTTGTGATGCTCCTGACATGTTATGAGTTAAACAAACACAAGTTAGATAAGAAGCATCATAAAAAGAAGAAACAAATTCTCAAACCGGGTGACCAAAAAGGCTTGAGACAATGAATCAAGCCTTTTGAACAAGTAGGGGATTCAGCCCTACCGTGTGGATTGAATAGAGAAGCAGCATCAAATGGATAACAAGTCCAATGAAGCCAACAACTAATGCGCCTGTAATTTAATTGAGGTAAACTTCAATTCATCCCTCTCCAAATAACAAAGTTCAATTTACCCTCTAAAAGCATAAGAACGTCAATCCACACTAATTTTTGTTCAAAAGATGAGCATAATCAGGGGCAAGTTGATGAACTTTTATTTGTTTGCTTAGCAGCAAATGGGGGTGAATTCAATTTTTTCACATTTTTTGTGGTAATTGAAGATTCTCTGCACAAATTGAATTTACCAATAAATTAAATCAGATAGTTTAGAAATATAGGATTTAGAAAATAATTAAATTTTCATAAAATAGGATCCTTATAGCCTCATCGTAAAAGAAAAAGGACTTAAAATTCAAATATTATGCATGGTACTAACATAGTAATTATGTAGTGTTTTAGCTAATTTCTCTCTCATAGATGAGATAGTGGGGGAGCCTGAGTCTTTATATTTTAGAGGAAGTTTGTGTTGGAGTATAGAGCTCACGTTTTCTGTTAAAAATGCCTTCTTTTGAACATGAATGTTTCTCTTTTTAGTACAAAGGTCTTTAAGAAACTTGGCATAAGATGACACTTGTTTTATAGCATCAAGCAAAGGGATGTTAACACTTACCTGTTTAAAGATTTCAAAAATCTCACTTGTAGATTTTCCTTTCTTTGCTTTAGCTAACCTCTGGGGAAATGGAGCTTTTGGAACGTATTCTCGTGGGTTGGTTTCTTCTCTCTCCTCTGATGATGAATCTTCTTCATTTACCAGTACAATTTGAGTTGTTTTTTTAAAAATCTCCACTTTGTTGTCGATTTCTTTTCCTTTTCGCAAGGTCATGACGGCTTTGACCTCTCCATGAATATAATAAGGTGAATGAGTACTTGCTTCATGCACTCCTTTAGTGGATTAGCCTTTGGTTGACTTGGGAATTTGCCTTTCTCAAAATCATTGTCAAGGTCGAATCAAAAGCAAGTTGTCCCACCATTTTCTCAAGGTTTGAAATTGATTGGGTTTGTAAGTTGAAACCCGCTCTCATCTCATTTCGTAGTTCATCAATGGTGCGGTTTTTTGTTGCTCGATTTTGGAGTAAGTAAGATTCTTGAAATATTGAATGCATCCTCTCATGGTCAAGTGAGAATAGTTTGGGTTCGATTATATGGTCTAAATGGTGGGTGAGAGGCTTGAGGATTTTGAGGAATGGTTGCATTGGTACGCTGGTCCATTTGGAATCCTTGAGACCATGAAAAATTGGGGTGGTCTCTCCATCCGGATTGTACGTGTTGGAGTAGGGGTTGTAGTTTGATTGCTTTCTCATTATATCTATGGCATTGGCTTGATCGAAAAATATGAATCCATGGTCATGGCTCATCAATTAGAAGTCGTTAACGATGCTATTTGTCGGGAAAGACCTTCAACTATATCTTTGACTTCTTTAATTTCCGAACTTGACTCCCCAATGTGAACCTCATTTACTCCCTTAACTCTTCTAGTACTCTTGAGCGAACGACTCCGTTGTTGGGAATTATCCGCTTGTCGCTGGAAGAAATCCCAAATCTCTTATGCACTTTTTGACATTAGCTCTCCTCCACTTGTTGCCATTAGCCATTCTTGCACATTTGACAATAATCCCTCCAAAAAGTATTGGCATTGGTGCCATTTTTCGTATCCATGATGTGGACACTTTAGGAGTAGCCCATTGAATCGCTCCAATGCTTCGAAAAATTGCTCGTCTTCTCTTTGGGTAAACTCTGAAATTTCTACAAAAAGCATTGGTTTTATGTCTTTGGAAAATATTTATTTAAAAATTTTGTTACCATTTGTTCCCATGATGTAATCTATTAAAGAAACAGGCAATGCATTGAACCATTGTAGCTCTATCCTTTAAAGAAAATGGAAATAATCTAAGCTTAACATCATCATCCTGAAAAATTCTCATATTTAAAAGTTTGACAAATAAATGGAAATCATTCGGATGATTATATGGATCTTCATTTTCTAGGCCATAGAATGTTGGGAGACAATTTAGCACACTAGGTTTTAATTCAAAACTCCTAGCAAATTACATTTGGGTATCTTATGCATGATGTGCTCAAGTTAGCTAAAAACACGAAATAGTCCTTAAATGGCCTCTCTTGTGGTTTTGATTTAAAATCCATTTCAAATTTATTTTTAATTGTAACGTGCTTGTATGTGCGAAGTGTTTTTTCTAATTCAAAGTCTATAGTATCAAGATTCGGTAATTGTTACCTACGACCATGCATGAAAAGAAAAAAAAATGATAACAAAATTAATAAAGATAAAGGATAGGGAGAAATTAAGATACTAACCTTATAAAATTATTTAATTTGTTATGAAAATAACTCAAGTGCTATATATAGAAAAGAAAATACGTGAAACAAATTAAAATAAATTAGGCGGTTGAATCGCCGATTTCACAAAAAAAAAAAAATAACATGAAAATTAAATTACAGAAATTTAAAGAAGAGAAGAAAAGAAAAGAAAATAATACCTACTTCAAAATGTAAATTCATTTTTTTTTCTCTTTTTTTTTTAATAATAATAAATAAAAAAATATTACAAGGAAACAAATAAAATAAATAAATAAAGAAGAGAAAAAAAAATTCTACAAATTAAAATACTTACCTTAAAGTCACGGCGCCAAAAACTTGTTGTGCAAATTTTTTGAAATCGCAAATATGTAAGTCTCGTTTCAATCTTGGCTTTGCTTATAATGAAGTGCACGAATATATTGTAGAATAGATCAATGGTGTCGAGTGTCGATCCCACGAGGAGGTGGATTTTAATTGCTTGTAGAATTAAATTTCTTAGTGGGTGATTGGATTTATAATGACGATTATGTAGGCAATGTTTTAATTTAACTTAATGTTTGAATAAACTATTAAAATGAAATACTTGGATCTATTTTCCATTAATCAACATGCACCATCGGCTTAATATTCATTATTAGTACCAATTAAATCATGATTGGGGAACTTCCACTCATCATGAACCACACTTAATAGATATGGTCTTAAGGGCTTAAAGGTGCCAAATAAGAATTTTGATAGGGAGGCGGTTATTTCTTTTATGATATTACAAGATTATTACTATCCATCACGAAAAGTCAAAACAACCACATAAACTAAAGGGGAAGGAAAAGTAAATTTACCAAATTAAGCCCATGGAGCATGTTGAGACTTCACCTTCAACCCAAGCTTGAAAGGAAATTAGCCACTCATAATTTAACTAGGGGTAAAATGGGAATTTTATTAAAATACGTAGAAAATATAAGATGGAGATGGAATTAGAGAAAATAGAGTCCAAAAATGGATTCAGGAGTGTCAAATTAAGGGGGGGGAGCCCCCTTTTTATAGATACACTTACTAAATCATGGCCATCGGATTAAAACAATTTGGACGCTCAAGATTGCGCCACGTGGCAAGTTCCTATTGGATGGAACACATCATCAGGGCTCTTATTCTGTGTATATGCATGTACCGTACACACGTTTTTTCGGTCCACTAACATTCTGCCACGTCATCGGTCAACATTTTTGGTCCAATAAGCTCGTGACACGTCATCCGTCAACGCCACATCATCAGTCAATGCCACATAAGCGGTCAATGCCACATCATTCGTCCAATCAAATGCCGCCACGTCATCGTATAGTGCCACGTCATTTCATGTTGCCACGTCGGTACTGATTGAAGTGATTGAAAAAAATTTATGTCTGATAGATTTCATATATATCAACCGCATCAGTATGTGTGAAAAGATCGTAGTATACAATTAATAGATACCATTTTTCTTTTATGCTCCTCCTAAGGTTTTCATTATCCGAGTTCAAAAGTGTTGTCCGTTTTTCCATCTGATCTCTCGTTTATTGTGAAATGACCATGATATCCCCTAAAATACATAAAATACTTAATTAAAATAAAACATACATAATTAAATTACAAGGGACTTAAAGCCATAAAAATAGGGATGTTAGTGAGACTTGAAGTGTAAAATGATGATTTTCTCCATTATAAATACACACTTTCTAGTACTCAACAGTTCTCATGTAATCTGGTTAATCAAGATTCTGCCAAAAAAATTCGGCAAAGTCTTTCCTATATTTATTATACAACCAAATCTACACAATTATAAATCAAGCACTCCCAAATAACTCCGAATACAACAAACTTCGTCAATCAATTATCTCAACCAAAATACCAAATCACTCAATTATTCAATATTAAATAAAATACATAAATTATCTGTAATCCCTGAAATATAACAAATTATAATCCCAAAATATCTCAATAAATCAATCGATAACTCCTAACATCATAATGTGGCCAAAATTTTAAAAATAACTATTTTCATGGTAAGCTCTAGATTTGAGGCATAAATTGAATCTTTTGTTGGGGGAAATATAATAAAATGGAATGAGTATAAAACTCAGTGAGCTCAGTGAGTGGATAGTAGTTTTTTCACATAATTTTACTCCAAAATAATTAATCAGATCAAAACACCATTTCATCAAAATATCACCACAATTAAAATAACTTATTAAATCCAAATCATGTACTCAAATAACGGTATCGCAAATATACGGTATAAATAAATGGAAATTCATAATACTTATAACATCAATACTGAAATATTGAAAACTATCACCAAACAAGTACCTAGGGGAAATAATCTCATCATATCCGGATCTCGACGGACGGACAATGACGTACTATCTGGGTACAATCATGCCCCGAAGCTACACGGATAAATCGGGAAAATCCATATCATATCGCATCATATTCGGACCTCAACGGACAGGCAATGACGTACTATCTGGGTACAACCACACCCCGGAGCTATACGGATAGATCGAAAAATATCATCACATATCTCATCATATCCGGACCTCAACGAACGGGCAATGACATACTATCCGTTAGTTCATTTAGAGCATTGGATAGATTGAAAAATATCATCTCATCTATATCATTTGTATCTCAATATCAGTATCTCTGTATTCATCATACCACATACATATCTCATCTCATCTGTATCACTGTATCTGAAGGGAGAGGGTACTGTCTAATGATTTTAAAACTAATCATTTTGCTCATATTCATATACCTTTGTACACATAAACATAAACATATAATCTCATCCGAAATCTCATCCAAAATCACATTCGAAATCTCATTTTCTTTTTCATTTAACATCTCTTAAATCTACTTTTCTTTTCTTTAAAAGATTATCATGCATATTCAAAATTGATAAATATAACCCACAGTTAACAAAAAGAAATTCACATTTCTTGTAGTTTTGAATTGAACAAGAATAAGTAAAACCAGAGATGAGATCCCACCCTGCTTAGATTTGAAGAAAAAAATAAATAATGATGGAGTTATATTTTCTTCAATAACATATTATAACAATTATGTTTGTAAGCTTAGCAAATTATTGGTTTATAATATGAATGTGTCCATAGAATTATAAAACACAATCTCTTATATAAGATAGATTTTGATTAATATCAATATCTCTTTAAATTAATAGATGTTGTATGATTCCATCATTATTATTTTATCAAAGTTTTATTCTATGTCAGTGCAAATATATAGCATTGTATTGAGTCACTGCCTTACTTAAAATAGGATGTGGTTAATTTCAATGGAGGCATGGCTTATAAAAACATCTTTACATATTAAAAAAATAGCTTGTTAATTGATATAAAGAGAAAGAATCCAATAATAAACTAAACAAAATAATAACACTAAAAATGTGAAAATTAATTAAATGTATGTTAAAATTGCCTTCATAATGCAACATGACATTAAAGTTAATAGTTAATTTACACAACCACAGCATAATTCATTTAATCATCATTTATGGAAACTTTCAATTCCATTAAAGTCACTGCAACTCGTTTCTCAATATTCATTCATAGAAATAGAGGCTCATGGATTTCCTATAGTTGTAGATCTCGTTTATTTCTAATTAAGGTGTTTGGAATTCACCTAAGAAACACAAATATGTCGAAGAGTCTTCATTTCACGATCTTGGCTTTGCTTATAGTGGCAAACACCAAAAGCACACTTCTTCAGCCAGTCATATGGCATGAATCTAACTTAGATGCTTTATTTTCCATTAATCCAACGACATCACCTAATATTGTTGATTGCTCAGGGCTTACAAGGGAAGAATGCTTGATTGTGAAGTTAAAGAAAGCTTTTGAAGACTATATCATCTCTTGTCCCTCGAGGGGATGCAAATGATTTTGATAATCAGTTATTTCTTTTATGTTTTATGAGTGCTTTTGCAAAAACCATCAATTGGAGTGAAATAAAAATGGTGTCTTAATAAAAGAAGAAATCAATCCATTATGAGTATACCATGTTATGTCATGCGTATTTCGTGCACGCATCTGCTGCTATTTTGCTGTATACATATCATTGACTCAATCTACGACAGAGTAATTTGTTCAAATACTAATAATGATCATTATTACTATGTTAGTACTAGTAATATTCAAAGTTTAAATTCATTTCTTTTTAGGGTAAGGTTGTATCCTCAGTAAAAGGAAAAAAAAATACCCTTAAAGCCCTGTATTTTACCGAATTTTGTTTTACTAAACTATGTGAGTTAATTTATGCTTAAAATTTTATTTAATTGCTTTGATTAATTTATGTGTACACTTGAATTTAAAATCTTAGAATCTTTATTTTACCTGAAAAAATATGAAAACATCATCTTACCCAATTTTGTTACTAAAAAAAAAAAATTCATTTCCACTCATCTTTTGAATCAAAATGAAGGTGAATTGAGGTTTTCATGTTTTTTAAGGGTAAATTGAAGATTTTTATTGGGAGGGGCACAGATTGAAGTTTACCACAATTAATATGATAAAATTTTTCTTATTATTCTAGCACGTATTTGCCTTATCTACTAAACATAGAATGTCTTTCTCTAATTAGATGTGATGTCATAATCGCCCATTTGCAAATTGCATTCAAGGTGAATTTTTTTTTTATATAAAAAAAAAATTACAATTATTAGGTCACACAACAGAAGTCACAATGTAATATTAACTAGAATTTTAGTTTCATCACTTGAAAATAAAAATATCGACTTTTTTACTTCTTTCATTTCATCTTATTTTATTTCATTTAAGAAAAAGATTTTGGAAATTACAAGATTGTTTAAAGCAATTTCAAATACGTGTCAGAAATAGTATGAAAAAATTTTGTAATATTAATTGAGGTAAACTTCAATTCTTCCCTTTCTTAATAAGAATCTTTAATATACCCTCCAAAAGCACGAGAACCTCAATCTACACTAATTTTTGTTCAGAAGATGAGCATAAATACTAACTAGGGGTGAATTCAATTTTTTGACACTTTTCATGGTAAGCTCTAGATTCTCGAGGCATAAATTGAATTTTCCTCGTAAATTACATCTGATAGTTTAGTAAAATAAGATTTAGAGAAAAAATTAGATTTTGATAAAATAGGATCCATATAGCCTCATCTTAAAAGATAATAGAATTCAAATTTAAATATACCTTAAAAGATAATAGAATTCAAATTTAAATATTAAGTAGGTACCAATATAATAATTATGATCACTTGATCATTATTAGCATTTCAACTAATTTCTCTCTCATAGATTGATTCAATGATATTTTCAAAACAAAGCACACCAAAAACGCACACAAATAATACATGACAAAACATTAAGTACTCCTAATGGATTAATTTCTTCTTTTATTGAAACACAATTTCAATTTCACTATAACAAATCATTATGACAAAAGCACTAACAAAAGATAAAAGAAACAATTGACTATGAAAATCGTTTACATCCACCCAAGGGCATGGATAGATATAGTAATTTTTCAATCAAACAATTTTCACTTGTAAGCCTGGAGAAATAGAAAATGAAGCATCCAGGTTAGTTTATGTTTAGTGTTCGCCATTGTGAGCATGATGAAACTGAACACTTTGACATTTTTCCAATTTCTTAAGTGAATTCTAAATAGCTTAATTTTAATTAGAATGGATGTATAAGAATCAAAAAGGCATGACGCTCTATTGATATTAAGGAATATTGAGAAATGTCCTGTAACAACCTTAATGTAATTGAAAAGATTCCAAATGAAACTAAATAAATTATTCTGCGTTTGTTTGAATAAACTATTGATTTTAATATCTTGTTGCATTATGAAGGTACTTTCAACATATAATTAATTAATTTTGTCATTTTTTGTCTTATTATTTTATTTAGTTTATTATTAGATTTTTTCTCTTTATATCAATCGTCAGGCTTTTCTCTTAAATATATAAAGATGCTTCTATAAATCACGTCCACTAATGGAATTAACCACATCCAATATTTTAGGCAAGTCATTTGTGCTATACAACGCTGGATATTTGCTTGGATGTACAATAAAGCCTCTATAAATTAATAATGTTAGAATCAAACAATATATATTAATGCAAAGAGATGCTGATGTTAATTAATCAATAAGTTATTAATCAATTAATTTATGGATTGCATATACAATTCACCAAACATATATTTAATCAACTAGATAATTTGTGGTATTTTACTGATCTAGTCAATTCAAAATAATTAATCTTCTAAATATAAATTACAATTAAAAAAACTAGTTCAAAATTCCTATAGTTTTGAATTCAACAAGAATAAGTAAAATTAGAGATAAGATCCCACTTTGCTTAGATTTGATGAAAAAAATAAATAATAATGAAGTCATTTTTTCTTTAATAACATATTATAACAATTATGTTTGTAAGTGATGTAAGACATTAATTTAGTTTGTTTTTGAATTCTAGAACTTTTGTTATTTTAAGACATTGTATTTTAATTGGAGTCTATTAAGGTTATGCACTAGTCTTTTATTTCTATTATGATTTAATTTCCCTTTTTTTAGTTAGCTTAGGAAAATAGATTTTCTCTATTATAAATAGAGAGACCTTGTTATTTTTCTTATAGCTTCAAGTTCAATTATTCAATAAAATCCCATTTTTATAATTCCCTTTGGGATTATCTATCAAAGTCTTTCTTCCAAAGTCGTCTATATTAGAGTGTCCTCTAACCTCATTGTACACATTATTAAAAATCTCATTGAGTGGTTTGGGTTAGAATGAGATCTAATCACGCTTCGATTAAAGCATAACTTAATCACGTTGGCTTCCAATACTAAAATGATATCTAGTGTTGCCCACCCAATAAATTCCACTTCCACTATCCTTGCTCCATTAGTAAGCTTAGTAAATTGTTTTTTTATAATATGAATATGACCATAGAATTATAAAACATAATCTCTTATATAACTTATTGATTGATTAATAGCAATATCTATTAAAATTAATAGATGTTATATGATTTCGTCATTATAATTTATAGAAGTTTTACCGTATATCCATGCAAATATATAGCCATGTATTACATCACTAGCTTGCTTAAAATAGGAATTGGTTAATTTCATTGGAGGGCATGGTTATAGAAACATTCTTCATATATTAAAAAAATAGCTTAACGATTGATATAAAGAGAAAGAATCTAATAATAAACTAAACAAAATAGTAACACTAAAAAAGTTAAAATTAATTAAATGTCTGTTAAAATTGCCTTCATAATGCAGCATGATATTAAAATCAATAGTTAATTTAAACAAACACATCATAATTCATTTAATCATCATTTATGGAAACTTTTAATTCCATTAAAGTCACTGCAAATTGTTTCTCAATATTCATTCGTATAAATAGAGGCTCATGTCTTTCTGATAGTTGTAAATCTCTTTTATTTCTAATTAAGTTGTTTACAATTCACCTAAGAAATAGAAATATGTCGAAGAGCCTTGGTTTCATCATCTTGGCTTTGCTTGTAGTGGCAAACACAAAAAGCACACTTATTTTAGCTAGTCGTACTAGCCAAGGATCTAACCCAAATGCTTCATTTTCCATTAATCAAATGAAATCACCTGATATTGTTGATTGCTCATGGCTGACAAGGGAAGAGTGTTTGATTGCGAAGTTAAAGAAAGCTCTCGAAGACTATATCTACCCTTGTCCCCCAGGGGGATGCAAATGATTTTGATAATCAGTTATTTCTTTTATCTTTTATAAGTGCTTTTGCAATAATGATCAATTATAGTAAAATTGAAATTGGGCTTTAATAAAAGAAGAAATTAATGCATTATGAATGTGCAATGTTATGTCATGCTTCTTTTGTGCATGCGTCCAATGTTATTTGGTTGTATACATATCGTTGACTCAATCAACGAGAGAGTAATTTGTTGAAATACGAATAATAATCATCATTATTATGTTAGTACTAGTAATATTTGAACTTGTAAATTCAATTTTTTTTAGGGTATGGCTGCATCTTCACGAAATGAAAACAAAAAAAAAAAAACCTTAAACCCTTGCATTTTATTGAATCTTATATTACTGAATTGTTTGACTTAATTTAAGCATAAACTTCAATTTAATTGCCTAAATTAATTTTTGTGTATACTTGAATTTAAACTCGTAGAATCACCATTTTACTTCAAAAAATGTGAAAACATCATCTTACTCGATTTTGTTGCTTAAAAAAAAATAAAAACTTCATTTCCACTCATCTTTTGAATCAAAATTAAGGTGAATTGAGGTTTTCATATTTTGAAGGGTGAATTGAAGATTTTTATTGGGAGGGGGACGGATTGAAGTTTGCCACAATTAATATGATAAATTTTTTGTTATTATTGTAGCACGTATTTGCCTCATCTACTAAACATAGAATGTCTTTCTCTAATTAGATGTGATGTTGTAATGGCCCATTTGCAAATTGCATTCAAGATGAATTTTTTATATATATAACAAAATGGACAATTTGTTAGTTAATTACAGTTATTAGGTCGCACAACAGAAGCCACACTGTAATATTAACTAGAATTTTAATTTCATCTCTTGAAAATAAAAATATCGACTTTTTAACTTCTTTTCTTTGATGTTATTTTATTTTATTTAAGAAAAGGCTTTTGGAAATTACAAAATGGTTTAAAGCAACTTCAAATGCCTAGATATCCTAGTCTTTTGGTTTGGCCTAGGATATTCTTGAGTGCTAGAAAGTGTGTATTTATATTGGAGAAAATCATCATTTTACACTCCAAGTCTCACTAACATCCCTACTTTTATGTCTTTAAATCACTTGTGATTTAATTATGTATGTTTTATTTTAATTAAGTATTTTATGTATTCTGGGGGACATTATGGTCATTTCACAATGAACGAGAGAACAGATAGAAAAACGAACAGTAATTTTGAACTCAAGACAATTGAAAACCTTAGGAGGAGCCTAAAAAGATAAATGATATTGTTCACATATACGATGCTGTTCATATATACGGTACTGTACACCTATATTGTACGATGACGTGGCACTGTATAATGATGTGGCGGCATTTGATTGGATGAATGATGTGGTATTGACCGCTTATATTGCTTTGACTGATGATGTGGTGTTGACTGATGACGTGTCACGATCCTATTGGACTTAAATGTTGATGTGGCGTTGAACGGCGATGTGGCAGTATGTTAGTGGACCGAAACAATGAGCGTACAGTACATGCTATACATGGAATGACAGCCCTGATGATGTGTTACATTCAATAAGAACTTGCCACGTGGCGCAATCCTAAGCATCCAAATTGTTTTAATCCGATGGCCATGATTTACTCATTGTATCTATAAAAAGTGGGCTCCCCCCTCCCCCTAATTTGAGACCCCTGAATCCATTTTTGAGCTCCATGTTCTGTAATTCCATCTCCATCTTATATTTTCTACGTATTTTAATAAAATTCTCATTTTACCCCTAGTTCAATTATGAGTAGTTAATTTTCTTTCAAGCTTGGGTTGAAGGTGAAGTTTCAACATAAAGAGTGGGCTTAATTTGGTAAATTTTATTTGTCTTCCCCTCTAATTTATGTGGGTGTTTTGACTTTTCGTAGACAGACAGTAATAATCTTTTCTAGATATTGGCTGGTATTGCCGTCTCTCTAGGCAAGGTTATTACTATTTGGCACGGGAAGTAGTTAGCACCATATCTATTAGAGTGAGGTTCATGAGGAGTGAAAAATCTCTTTTCATGATCTAATTGGTACTAATAATGAATGTTAAGCCGATAATGCATGTTGAGTACAGATCCGGAGATCCAAGCACTTTATTTTGATAGTTTATTCTCGCCACTCTAATTTAAATCATAAGATAGTCTGTCTCACTTTCATTATAAATCCAACCACCAACTCAGAAAATTAATTCTACATACAATTAAAATTCAGGTCCTCATGAGATCGACACTCGTTACCGCTAATCTATTCTACAATAAATTTGTGCGCTTGCGAGTTCCATAAAATTGGCACAATAAGTTTTTGGTTGCCGGGGAGGTAAGTTATTTTAATTTGTAGAATAAATTTTCAATTTCTTTATTTATTTTTTTTAGTTATTTTCTGGTAATTTTTTTTATTATTAAATAAAAACCTCAACCATAACGAGTTCGTTAAGGCAGCCATAGATCTTGGCCAACGTGTAGCAGAAAGAAATTTACATTTGGTATATGGAGAAGGTGACAGAGAGTTATCAAAATTGGTCTCCAAAGCTGCTTATCTCAGAGGGAGCCAAGTGTTAGGCATCATCCCAAGAAGCCTGTACTAAAAAACCGCATTCATGTTCGTGTCCGACTCACCAACCTGGAGAAGAGTTAGCGTTGCCCTCGGGTAGAGGTGGCAAAACGGGTCATCGGGTCGTGTTCGTCGTCGTTCGTGGTATTGTAGTCGTGTCGGTTTAAGTTTTATTTAGTGTCAATTTCCCAAGGTTGACCCAAACCCGACACAGAAAAATAATCGGGTTACCCAATAACACGCTTAATATCTATATATTAAACAAAATTTACATAAAACATTTATACGCTGTCATTCATACACGCGTACATACTTTATCGATATTATAAAATATATATATGTACCAAAATATTACCCATTTACACTATTTTATTTATATGTATATAATATATCGATATTATAAAATATACATGTCTACTAATATTTCACACATTTATACTATTGAAGCTCTAAATGTATATAAAATTTTATAAATAAAACACTGTGTTTATATTCATCATTTCAAAAAATAGAAATAAAAGAGAAAATTATCTCTAATATTTGAGTTTTGATAATAAGAACGTGCAAATTATTTAAAAATAGAAAATATAATTGGGT
This sequence comes from Luvunga scandens, assembly GCA_030449905.1. NCBI lineage: Eukaryota > Viridiplantae > Streptophyta > Magnoliopsida > Sapindales > Rutaceae > Luvunga > Luvunga scandens. The sequence goes on from JASUUG010001266.1 coordinate 1,566,454, forward strand.
CATTGATCGGGTAAATGGGTCAAGAACTTTAACCCTAACCCGACACGGAAAAAAATCGTGTCAACTCGGACTCGACCCATTTAATAATCGTGTTAAATTCGACGACCTATACCCATTTATTCGTGTCGTGTTCATGTCGGATAATCGGGTCGTGTTAAATTTTGCCAACTCTAATCTCAGGTATGCAAGAAAGAATAACTGAAATGATAAATCATGTTGATGCTTTTATTTTCCTACCAGGAGATCTTACAACTCTAGAAGCACTAATCACATTAGCATCTTGGGCCCATCTGAACATTTATCAAAAATCCATCAGTTTGTTAAATGTCAATAACTTTTATGATGACTTTATCGCATTTCTTAACCATGCAATAAAAAAACCATTTCATCCCTTTCACAGCGAAAAAAATTTTTATCTGTGCTCGTACTACTAATGAGTTACTTGATCTATTACAAGCTTATAGACTAGAGCCAGATCCCAAGACTATCGTGTTGGAATGGCCAACTAATGATGGTAAAAGTAGCCGTAGTAAGAAGTGCAAATTAGATTTAACTCTCCGCTATTCCTAATAAACAATTGTAAATATTTTCTTAACGTGATCGTGAGATAGCATAGATCCAAGGTGATGTCTTCTAAACCCTATTTTCTTTCCAACATTGAGGACAATGTTTCATTCTGGTTGGGGAGAGGGAATAGTTGACAATTATGGAATATCTTAATCTTCATGTAGTTTTTACTAATTTTTGTTGTAGAAACTAACTGTAGATAAATTTTTGAGTCGAAGATGGCTGAATATAGAGTGTAGTAACTCTAGAAACGCATCTTCTTATAAAAAAAAATTCAGACATTTCTTGCTTTGACAGTCATTTTAAGTGTGATTTTTCTAACTTCTTTTACTAATTAGTTTTTCTATGTCATGTTCACTATTCTGCATGCATAATTTTCATGACTAAGAATAGGTTTGGGGGTAGAATTTTTTTTTAAAAAAAAAAAGTATTTTGTGTGATCTTTTCATAATTAGATGACATGATAACTTTCAAATTTTAGTATTTGTATTATCTTTGGTTTTGAGTTATGTTATACCATGTTTGTTACTCAACATGTTGATGTTGGAAACAAATATAAGTTGCTTGAAAGAATGCACATATAATAATAATTTCCAAGTGAGTTTTTGAGCCTGTCATTTTTCTTAGAGAGCAACATTTTTTGCCCATTCTTCATTCAGCTTAACAGTTTATTGTTTTATATATTATCTCTAAATTTCCTTAGAGTTAATGTTCTTTAAAAAAAAAATGTGTTGCTACATCTGAAGGTCCATCTAACTAGTAGATATGGAAGATTATTTAGAACCCTAAAAGATGACAGAAAGGCCATCTTTGGTCTGTTTGAGTCTTTCTAGCCAACCTTATTAATATGTATCCATAGTTTATTCCTTTGAGCCTTAAAAAAAAAAAAATATTTTTCTTTAGTAACCTATTATCTTGTCTCACTTCAATGTGGAGTATCACTTTGTATTTTGTATTTCCCACCACCCATTTATGTTTGAAAATATAGATAATTTTGCATTCATGAAAAAAAATGTGCTATAAAAAAAATAAATATATATATATATATAGGATATAGGAAAAAAAAAATATATATATATATATATGTATGTATATAAATAAATAAATAAATAAAATAATAAAAAAAAGAATTCAAGTGAAAAGCACCTAGCAATCTCCAAAGTTCTCTATTTTTCAAACATATATTTTATTTTTCCTATTATCCTTTTTTTGTTAGCCACGTCCCTAGCCTACGTTACGTCCTAATAAAAGTCCTTCTTGATTTTAAGGAACTATAGTCTGAAATAGAAACTGGTTATATGGGCTGAAAAGATGTGATAGTACATATTATAAAAAAAAAAGAGAAAATAATGAATACATTGGTTTGATTAGCATTTTGTTTAAATTAAAATTGTACTATTTCTAAGCTGAGGGCATATTTTTGTCACCTTGGTAAGAGTGTGTGATATTACTTCTTTATTATTTTCACTCAAATTACCATTCACTGGAGTGATTATTTTGGGTTTATTTTCTTTGTGAGTGTATTACTACTACCAGTCAGATTTTGGGGTTTGACATGTCATTCTTGAAAATGACTCGATTACTATAGCTGTTAGTTTTCTGGACTGATTCATGTGGAGAGTTGATGTGGGGATGATATTTCTTTAGACTGGAGATAATACTTATACTTTTATTTGATTGTTATCATTAGTCTAATTGAATAAATACGACTGTTTTAAAAAAAATCATCATTATTTTTATTTAAATTTTGTTTTCGCTCAACCTACTAGGGACTAGCAACAAGCTGGTTGGGAGGTGTGTTGAGTGCTAGAAAGTGTGTATTTATAATGGACAAAATCATCATTTTACACTCTAAGTCTCACTAACATCCATATTTTTATGTCTTAAAGTCCCTTGTGATTTAATTATGTATGTTTTATTTTAATTAAGTATTTTATGTATTCTAGGGGGCATCATGGTCATTTCACAATGAACGAGAGATTAGATAGAAAAACGGACATCAATTTTGAACTCAGGACAGTCGAAAACCTTAGGAGGAGCCTAAAAAGATAAACGGTACTGTTCACATATAGGGTACTGTTCACATATACGTTATTGTTCATATATACGTTACTGTACACAATACTATTCACATGTACTGTACGATGATGTGGCACTATACGATGACGTGGCAGCATTTGATTGGACGAATGATGTGACATTGACCACTTATGTGGCATTGACTAATGATGTGGTGTTGACTGATGACGTGCACGATCCTATTGGACTAAAATGCTTATATGGTGTTGAACGACGACGTAGCAGTATGTTAGTGGACCAAAAAAATGTGCGTACGGTACATTCATATACACGGAATAACAGCTCTGATGATGTGTTCCATCCAATAAGAATGTGCCACGTAGCACAATCCTGAGCATCCAAATTGTTTTAATCTGATGGCCATGATTTACTCATTTTATCTATAAAAAGGGAGCTCCCCCACCTAATTTGACACCCCTGAATCCATTTTTTAGCTTCATTTTTTGTAATTCCATCTCCATCTTGTATTTTCTATGTATTTTAATAAAATTTCTATTTTACCCCTAGTTCAATTATGAGTAGCTAATTTCCTTTCAAGCTTGGGTTGAAGGTGAAGTCTCAACATGCTCCATGGGTTTAATTTGGTAAATTTACTTTTCTTCCCCTTTAATTTATGTGGATGTTTTGACTTTTCGTAGATAGATAGCAATAATCTTGTCTAGTATCGGCTGGTGTAACCGCCTCCCTAAGCAAGGCTATTACTATTTGGCACGGGAAGCACTTAGCACCATATCTATTAGAGTGAGGTTCATGAGGAGTGAAAAATCCCCCTTCATGATTTAATTGGTACTACTAATGAATGTTAAGCCGATGGTGCATATTGAGTACAGATCCGGAGATCCAAGCACTTCATTTTAATAGTTTATTCCCACCACTTTAATTTAAATTAATAGATAGCCTACATTACTGTCATTATAAGTCCAATCACCTACTCAGAAAATTAATTCTACAAGCAATTAAAATCCACCTCCTCGTGAGATCAACACTCGTCACCGTTGATCTATTCTACAATATATTTGTGCGCTTGCGAGTTTAATAAAATTTGCACAACAATAAGAATGAAGAGAAAGTCACTGGGGTTTGTTTTTTAATTTATTTTTTAGTTTCGTTTTGGAATCTGTTAAAATGTGAATCTCAAATTACTTGTTTTACAGTTGTTTTTTTAAATTCAATCATGAAACACGTATTAACTTATATTAATAAAAGGAAAAATGAAAACAGGGCCTGTAAAATGTTATTGAACAAGCCCTTAATAACTTTATTGAATCTAGTGTTGTATAATAAGGATAAATATTGTTTCGAGTTTTATTGCATAGTGTTGATTGTAATTGACATTTATGTATAGTAATTATATTATTTCCTTGAACTAGCCAGATCCGAAAATGAGAATCAACTAGCGGACGTTGTCGATAACGAGTTTAGACATCATCATTGTGAGTGGAATATTTCATAATTTATTATGATAGTAAGCCATGCTTGTGAAATTAGTATTTTAAATCCTTGGATTTAATTATTTTCTTGAAATGGATTTTATTTCACGTATTGATTTGTTATTGAAAAATGTTTGGATTAATTGTTTTCCATATTGATTTTTAATAAAGCATGATAATATTTTAAAGATAAGAAAGTTTGATTCAAATGTGTTAATAAAAAGAAAAATATGATTTAAAGTACAGTTAAAAAGGCATATGAATATGAGTATACAGATTGTTTTTAAAATCATTAGACAATACCATTCCCCTTTAGATACAGTGATATAGATGAGGTGAAATATAGCTCTTTGGGGCCCGTTTGAACACATATAGAGGGTTTAAGCCGTGTGTTTGGGCGTTTTTGCCTTTTAGGGACATTGGCATGCAGTATGATGATTACAGATGTACAAATATTGATATATAGATGATACATATGAGATATAGGCCTTTGGGGCTCGTCTGAGTACACACAGAGGCTTTAGGCCGTGTATTCGAGGGCCTTTTTCCTTTAAGGACTAGTTTATACATGTAGAGATATGATGAGATATATGAGATGGCATTTCCTTCTCTACACATTAAAGCTCCAGGGCATGACGGTTCCCTGAGAGTACATCATTTCCTATCCGTCAAGATTCGGGTATGACGAGATTATTCCCCTGGGTACTTGTTTAGTGAAAGTTTTCAGATTTAGTATTTGAGATTTACAGTGTGTTATGATTTCCTTGATGTTATGTGATATTATATATTATGTTTATATCAGTGTACGATTTACAATTAAATAAGTTAATTTAAGTTTCTTATGGTAATTTGGTGAAATTATTTACTGAAATGATATAATTATTTTGAAGTATGTTTATTTTTAAAAACTACTAGACCACTCACTGGGCTCACTGAGTTTTATGCTCATCCGGTTTTATTATATTTCCCTTTATAGGAGATTTACAGCTATAATGGTCAACCCAGCAACGATAGTTATTTTAGAATTATGGCCACATGATAGGGTTAGGAGTGATAGACGTTTTTGTTGGAACATTGTGGATTGTATAATTTTGTTATATTACGTGATGAAGGATAACGTATTTTGACATTAGAATGTTGGATGATATTTGGTATTCTAATTGTGGAAGTCGGTCGTGTATTAACTATTTTAGGAGAGTTTTTTTTATAAATTGCAGGTTGGGAATATTGCATCTATAAGGGAGATTTGACAGCATGCTTATTAAATAAAATAGTATCAATCATGTTATATGATATGAAATACTAACTAGGCTACCCAAAAAGGGGGGTGAATTGAGTTCTTAATCAAAATTTAAAAACTAAAGCTTAAAGAAAATAATAAAATTACCAAATTCAAAATAAACAATTAATGTCTACGTCTACGCCTCCAAACTCACCGAGCTTGAGGATTTCACTAAGCAAGCTTCCAAGGCTTCAACAATACTTATAATTGACTTCAAAGGTGTCAATAAACCTTTATAACAAGAGATTATCCCCAATCTCTTAATCCAAGTGTATCACAACACTTACAATCACTCAAGAATAAAAATTACAAACAAACAATCTCTCACACAATGTATATGGTTACTAATGAAATCTCAAAGTGTGAATCAATAAAACAAAAACAAGTTTAAAGCTCAAGTCATGATTTTCTCAACAGCAAGCTCAATGATAATTGTTAGATCTCTTCTTATTTGAATTTAATTGAGCCATGTTATACTTGGCGCTGAAAACTAACCGTTGTTGAGTTTCCAGGAAAAATTGGATTGTCGTTTGCTGCTATCAGTTAACCATTTTGACTTGTCCAAATAGCCATTGTGTTTAAATTTTAAATAAATGGTTTACCGTTTAAAATTGTCATATTGTCATTTATTTCCAAAATCCTACAAAATTAACTTAGATCTCTGTTTTCACTAAACGGTTCAAGATTAGAAACTATCTCTTCTCTATAAATTATCGATTCACCGTTTTGAAATAAATAGTTCACCGTTAATTTCCAGAATCTTATCAAAAGAAGTCCAGCTAACCGTTTTTGATAAATGGTTCACGTTTAAAAAGACCAATTCCTTTCTATAAATTATCAGTTCACCGTTTATATAACAAATGGTTTACCGTTAAATTTTAAAATCTATATTTTGACAGCTTATTGGTTATTTAGCTTCTTTAAACATGTCTAAAATATACTATGGCTTTAAGAATTTCATTTTAATAACTCCAACATTTTTAATCAAGAACTTATATGTTTTGTTATCATCAAAATTAATATTATAAGATTATTTATGTCAACAATCTCCCCCTTTTTTATGATGAAAAACTTTATATGTAAAGATACGAAAATTTGTTAACTCCCTCTAAATATAGGCTCTCCATGAAAATATATAAAAATATAACTTGTTCTCCCTCTTCAGCATCAAAAAGAAAAAAATATATATCCTCCTTCGGCAAGTGAGAATTTCGGCAGAATCTCCCTTATACATGAAGCATCTCCTAAAAATTATTAGCAACAATTTACACCCATTAAACTAAAATTAATATAACAACAACTAAAACCAAAAATAAAATCAATGCCAAAATAAGAAAACTCATATATATAACATAATCATCTATAAACAAGCAAATGATTCATCATACAGAAATGTTTCAAAACATGAAAATGTTGTGCGAAATCAAAATATCTGAAACACTAAGAAACTACGGAGGAGGAGGAGGAGGAGAGGAAAAGGAGAAGGGCAAAATACCAAGAGCACTAAAGATGCACAACTGTCCATCCAGTATCTACTATTGTTGATTGAGAATCCTCTGCTGCTAAAGCTGAAATGAAGCAAACTGATCCTGAACCTACTGCTGCTACTCGGAAAGAGCTCGAAAATCTCTAACTAACTGATGAAGAAGACTATTTGGAATTAGTGGAGTGTCTGGAGCTTGTGGTCGATTAGTCTCCATCTGATGCTCCTTAGAATCAAAATCGGTTGAAGGCTGAGAAACATATCCGCGATGGGGGGATGGAGGTCAAGCTCCAAGCCTAAAATCGAGTAACTGATTAGAAGGCTAAATATCATTAAGAAACTGGTTATCTTTTGGAGCTTCGAGGATGTCTTGATTTTTGGCCGTCGGCGTCTTAACCCATTCCTAACGCTTTCGATAAAATCCAATGCCCGATATAGCCTCATCACCAATCTTCTTAGTTTCTATATAAATCGAGTCTCGAAGGGGTACTCGAAAATGCCGTAGGAGCTTAAAACTAATACTACCATAAGGAAGTAACCTATGGTTAACCCAAGAGTACTTAGCATATGTTGCAAAATAATATATCCTAGGTTAATAGGGCATTCCGTAAGAAGACTATTAAGCATCCCGACGTCCATCTGTGTCACCTCATCTAAATGCCCCTTCCTAGGTATGACAATGTGCTATAAAATGGTGTGAAGAATTCTAACATGTAAAGGTAACAACTAGGACCTAAAAGGTAGAACACAAATCTCATCTGTGAAATCGCGACGCCTACATATCTTCCTTACCTCATGGTGATGGACAAAATCGACAAAAGAGAGTTTCATCCTAGAAGTATAAATCAGATGGCCAGATGCAAGATTTCTAAATGTTATTCAAATCCTCAACATCAAAATCTATGGGAACACCTCCTATATGGGTAACTATCCTATCTAGCCCATCTACGAACAGTTCTATATTCAAGTAAAAAACACGAACTAAACTAGGATAAATCCTCTCCTCTATGTCCAATGCCGACTTCGAAAGTGATAACATCTCCTTCACACTTCTACCACAAACAATCAACTTCGCAAAATCATCCAAATCCACAAAGTAAGAATCTATTACCTTACGACCCATAAAACAAGTTTGAAGTGTTTGGCTAGTGGAGCTATTGGAAAATGCATCCTTTCAAACTCGGAAGTCTCCCTAGGTGGTATTAGGCTCCTAGGGAGAACAGATTTCCTCTTACATCCAACCCATGAGGTTTCAACCATTGTTCAAGCTTGAGAAATTTGTATTTTGAAGAAATGATGAAAATGAAAGAAGTGGAACTGAGTAAAAGGACAAGGGAGGGGTAGAGAAAGGGATTAAGAGACTCAATTTGATCAGAAAATGAACAAAATTAAACCAAAATGGAAGAAAATGGTCGGATGACTTTAAGGTTTTGATTTGAGATTTTTTGATTTAGAGCTTGATATTATCACTTAATTTGCTAGTGACTAGAGTGACCAACTACATGCTGGTTGGGAGTGTGATGAGTGCTAAAGAGTGTATATTTATAAAGGGTAAAATCGTCAGTTTACACTCCAAATCTCACTGACATCTCTACTTTTATGTATTTAAGTCTTTTAACCTTTGATTATGTGTTTCTTTTTATAGTTTGACTATTTCATTATTTCAAGGGTATTCTGGTCATTTTATGATTATCGAGAAATCAAACAACAAAACAGAGCTCAAAATAGCTAAAAACCTTAGAAGGGTACAAAGGCTAAAATCATAGTTTTACTCATGTTTGGGGTACCAAATGGCAGGATTGACATAATAAACGGATTTAAAAGCCTTGAAAACCTAAGGAACGATAGAAGTAGGGGTTAAAATGGACTTCGATTGCATAAAATAAGACTTATAGAGGTTCGAATCTAGTGTGGTGAGATGTATGCTAATTTTGGTAAAGCTCAACTTATGTGGCATTGACTAATGACATGGCAAATTTCAATTTTGTAGACCTACACACACTAAAACAATAACTTGACCTTGCATTTGAATAAAATTAACGTGTTAATGGAAAAAAATGATAATAAATGTATGATTAATCATATTCTTTTGGCAAATAAAATTTGAAAATTTGATAAATTAATTGGGTTTTAAAACTAAGCCAATAAAAATGAAATGATGAAAAAATGTCTTAATCAAAATCAAAAAATAAATTCAACAATGCTCAAATTAAAAGGATAAGGGAAGAGAAATCAAACATTGAATGTTTCGCCAATTTATTTACGTCCACACCTATAGGATTTTGCAAGCCTCCAAGACTTAAACACTTACACTTGACTTCCAAGGTGTCAATGGATTTAAATTATATTTTTCAACCCTTTTAGATAATTAAAAGATTTAATAACAAATAAGTTAACTCCAAATGATTACAATTGAAATTTTAATGTGTGAGGAAATGAAATGAAACACAATTGAAGCTCAAAGAAGATTGTTTCTCAAGAGTAAGCTCAAATATCAAAAATATTATAACTTGTTTGAATTTGACACTTTTAAAGATGAAAATAAATTGACTTTTGAGAATAATCGGATCGTCCGTTTGTCTCTATCGGTTCGCGTTTTGAATTTCCAACTAGCCGTTATCCTTTGACTTCAAATAAACGGTTTACCGTTTATTTAAAGGTGATCACCGTTTATTTTCAAGTGAAAGCGGTTGAAGACCAGTTTTTGATAAACGGTGGCCATGTTTGAAAATAGTGATGTTTTAAATAAACGGTTCAAGACTAGAGAACTTGTTGCCTGGAATTTTGGTTAACCGTTTTCAAATAAACGGTTCACCGTTAATTTCGAAACATGTGACATTTAGCTTGTCCAAATTAAACTTGGTTTTCTTGAAATTATCGGTTCGGTTCACCGTTTTCCAATAAATGGTTCATCCGTTAATTTCCAGTTTCATCATTTTATTTAAACTTTAAACAAGTGTATTGCTCTAGAAAATTCTTTTTAATAGCCCCAACACTTTAATCAAGAACATATAATTTTTGTTATCATCAAAATCATTATTATAAGATTAACAAAATTTTGTGTGTTCAAATTGTTTTTATTCGATAGTCATGATGTATTTATAAATAGAGAGCTCCCCCTCCCCTCTACTTTGGGTGTGTTGAATTTTATTTTGGTATGATTCTCACTCTATCTTATATTTCTAAGTATTTCTAATATAAAATTACTATTTTACCCTTTTCTCTACTCATTTTTTTCACTTTTTTCTCTCCACATTCTTCTCCTCATCTCTCTTAATACCCTTTTTAATATTTTGTAAAATAATTTTCATAATAAATTTAGATTGATTTTCAATTTTAGTTAATCTATTTTTAATTATATGTAATTTAATTTTAACAATTTTTTTATTTCAATTATGTTTAACTAAATAATAACCGTTAAGGTAAACTAAAACTCTCAGCAGAAAAATATGATTTATTCAAAAAAAAATTTTTAATTATATAAATTAAATTATTTTCTATTTAATTTTATCCATATTTTATATTTTAAAATTTTAATTTATTAGAGACAAAAAAGGGAGTTTGGCATAATAAATTCTTAATATCTTAATATAAGTTATGGTAAAATTGTATTTTGACTTAATGTAGACAATTTGAATTTTGGCGCACTAATTAACTTAATCCATAATAAAATTAACTAGAAAATAATGATAATTTATTTGATTAATCTTTTTGGCAAATAAAAAGAAATGATAAATTAATCTTTTTGGCAAATGAAAAAGAAATGATGAAAAGAATTTGTTAAATTATATTCACTACTAAGAGTGGATCCATAATGTTTACTAATTTATTTTTATAGTTTCACTTAAATTAAATAGTGTGTATTTAAATTATATTTTTTGCTTTTAGATAATTAAAAGAAATTAGTAAGTTAATCTTTTTTCTATGGATCAACCTCCGACTAACCGAGTTATATTATAACAAGACACTTTTAAAGATGAATAAATCACTTTTGAGTCATTTCATCAAGTCTTCTCACAATGGCAAGACAGTGAATAAAGGTGAGCTTTCAAGTTTAGTATGGCCAGCAACTGGTGGCCATGTTTGGAAATAGTGATGGTCGGACCTTATCAATCTGCTACCACTATGTTGCCTCATTAGTTGGTATCAAAGAGGTTCTGTCCAAATTGTATGGCTTTCTTGGCTACCTACATCCATCCCCACTAAATCCATCACCAACAAAAAAACATTACAAAACCTTAACCACCGCAATCTATGTCCACCACCAGTGTTGTTCAACCTACCACCAAAATAAAACCACAGCCATTGCACGAACAACCAAAACCCATTTAGCTCTTAGTCTATTACGAAAACAACCATCTTTATCTATGATCGACACCATCATCAAACTGTAACATATGCACCTTCTTTTCTTTAATGGAGTGTTTTATGTATTTTTAATTTCATCATTAGTTTTAAAGTCATCGGAATTGTTACAAATTGTTGCAGGTAAATTAGACGTTGTTATTAAATTGATCATGTTCAAATAATTTAAATTTGTCACAACACAAAATCGAGACAATTCGAACGCGATTTAATGGATGTGTAAATTGGATTTCATTTCTGTACTCAGGTCTGATATTAGCTTAATTTGTATTAAACTTAAAAAAAAAAAAAGGGAGCCATTACTATATATGGACAAGGAGAGAGAAAGAGAGATGGAGTGAAACTGCAGACCCAGATTCGACCAGTGAACCCACAGACCCGATCGGGCCGAATCTCCTATTTCCAGCCACCCCACTGACCAAGCAAGGTACCGATCTGAAGCATGAGAGCTAGCCGATGTATCCTTGTTGTTCACCGATGATGTCAAATTTATCTTATCGTTCAAATAGCCGCACCACCACTTGGGATTTGTTTTGTCACCAATCCCGTCACCTAAAATGGTCGGATTGTCGTCGACCAACCATTGAAAATTTCATATCTTTGGGAGCTTGATCCGTCACCGTCACCACACGTGGGAGGTCACCAATGTCAAAACTATCAACTTCAGGGGTAGTTGTATAACTTTAGAAATTGATGGATATTTTAGTAATTTCATATTAGGGCAATTAGGTAATTTAAGATTTCAGGAGTAATTAAGTAATTTATGTTGTTAGGGGCATTTTGATAATTTTAAATTTTTAAAGGTAATTTCATAAATTCAGAACTCATGGTTGTTTTTGTAATCGGAATTAATGGTAGTTTGATAATTTGGGACTTTGAGGATAATTTGGTAAATTTTGATGTTGAAGGCATTTTGATAATTTTATGGATTTGGGAATAATTTATTGTGGATAAACATCGTTTCGAGTTCATTAGTCATGATTCGCATGTACAGAAGTTAATTATGTTATTTCCTTGAATTAGAGGGATACGTGAATGAGAACTAATCCACATATGTTGTTGATACCGAGTTTGGACATCTTCACTGTGAGTAGAATATATAAAACCTATTTTCCTTATAGTTATTATGATTTTAAAAATATGGTAAAGCATTTTTACAAGATGAGTTTTAAAGGCTTCGATTTAATAATTTTATAGAAATGGATTTTATCTATGTTTTGGTATTTATATTGAAAAATGTGTATGATTAATGATCTTGTTACCGATTTTGAATATGCATGATAATATTTTAAAGAAAAGAAAAGCAAATTTAAGGCATGTTAAATGAAAAAACAAATGAGATTTTGGATGAGATTATATGTTTATGTATATGTGTATAAAGGTTGTTTGCAAAATCATTAGACAATACCCTTCCCTTCCAGATACAGTGATATAGATGAGATGAGATATGCATGTGGTATGATGAATACAGAGATACTGATATTGCGATACAGATGAGATACAGGCTTTTGGGGGCCCGTCTGAACACACACAAACGTTTTGGGCCATGTGTTTGGGCGCACTTGCCTTTTAGAGGCATATGCATATGGTATGATGATTATAGAGATACAAATGATACATATGATATAAATGAGATACAAACTTTTGGGGCCGTTTGAGTACACACGGAGGCTTTGGGTCGTGTACTCGGATGACTTTGTCTTTTTGGGATCAGATTATGTATGCAGAGATATGATGAGATATGAGATAACATTTTCTAATATATTCGTGTAGCTTCGTGGTGTGATGGTACCCAGATAATACGTCATTACCCATCTATTAACGTCCAGATATGATGAGATATGAGATAGTATTTCCCTATCTATCCATGTAGCTCCGAGGCGTGATTGTACCCAAATAATACGTCATTGCCCTTCCGTTGAGGTCTGGATATGATGAGATATAAAATACTACTTACCCATCTATCAATATAGCTCTGAGGCGTGATTGTACCCAGATAGTACGTCATTACCCTTCCGTTGAGGTCCGGATATGATGAGATATAAGATAGTATTTTCCTATCTGTCCGTGTAGCTCTAAGGCATGATTGTACCCAGATAGTACATCATTGCCCTTTCGTTGAGGTTCAGATATGATAAGATATAAGATACTACTTCCCCGTCTATCCATGTAACTCCGAGGCATGATTATACCTAGATAGTACGTCATTGCCCATCTGTCAAGGTCTAGATATGATGAGATTGTTTCCCCTGGGTACTTTTTTGTTGATAGTTTTCGATATTCGGTATTGATATTATAAGTGTTATGATTTTATCGATTTTATGTTGTATTATGTGATATTGTTATTTTAGTACATGATTTAAATTAAATAAGTTTATTTAAGTTCTTATGATATTTTAATAAAATTGTGTTTACAAATGATATAATTATTTTTAGAGTAGAGTTATTTTCAAAAACTACTATCCACTCACTGAGCTCATTGAGTTTTATACCCACCCTGTTTTATTATATTTCCCCCTCCCCCCACAGGAGATTCGCAAGTACAACAATTGACCCAGTAACGATAGTTATTTTAGAATTATGTCCACATGATGGTATTAGGAGTCGTAAATGTATTTATTGAGATATTTTGGATTGTATAATTTGTTACATTTTGGAGATTATGGATAACATATGTATTTTCTCTAATATTGGGTATTTGAGTGATTTAGTATTTTGTTGTGGAGATTGATTGACAAAGTTGGTTGTATTTGGAATTATTTTGGGAGTATTTATTTTATTGCAGGTTTGGTTTGGTTATGTAATAATTATAGGGGAGACTGTACAGAATTTTCGACAAAATCTTTATTAGTTAAATTGTGTCAGAATGATTAAATAGATTTAGACAGACTCGCCCTGTGGGTTCGGGGTGGGTTGTGTCACAAACTCCCCTCTAGCTATACATCCAATCCCAGCAACTACCAAATCCAATTAGCCGCAATAATCACTACCAAGAAAATACAACCAAACACCACAGCAACCACTTCAAGTTGGAAACCTAAATAAAACACGGTGATTTCATTCATCCTAGGTTCACCATTACCACCATACGTACCAAATTCAATCATCACTAGTCTGAATCATGGCTACCAACCATCGGCCACAACAAAATTAAGGTTGATCATTATCTACAATTTTTCCATTGTTTGTATTTTCAATTTGATGGAACAATGATACAAATAGATTATTAGGGTTCATATTGTCTTCTTGAGTTTGAAGATATTCCACATTTTAATGGTAATCCTAATGATATTTTTGACTGGATATGCATAATAGATGATATTTCTTGAAATTGTCTCATCAAAAGTTGTTTCTCATGCATCATTTAAGATGAAAGGGCAAAAAGAAATCAAAGAATGGTTTGATATCAAACAATTGATAGAAGACCATTTTGTTCATCATGATGATGTCAAACCATCTCTTTTTACACCAATAAGAGTAAAAGAAGATGAGATTATCGATCTATCTGATATTTTTAAATAAGTACAACCTATCTTTATTTAAGTAATAAGCCCAGTAGTGTGATCGAATTTGTTCAGTAAAATCAAGATGAAGAGACCCCAACAATGATTGACATGATTATGCTTACCCATGTTGAAGTCAAGAAAATTATTCTCTAAGAAGATGTGGTTGCAAAAATAAAGTTAATTGGCAAGAACATTGGGCGAGATTTGGCAGAAAACTTGTCAGGCTTGGAACTAATTCGTTCATACAAGACTTTACCTACAAAGAAAATGAAGCATGGAGAATTTTAGGTTTTGAGAAAAATTGATTAAACTTGAGGATGGGTTTTCTTTTATGAAGGGGAGACTGATGTAGTATGTTGTTTTAGGATTCCAGAAATTTTATTATTTTAGAATTTCTTATTTTAATAAGAGTCAATTTGGTATATGTCTTAATCTTTTATTTCTATTATAATTTTGATTTAGTTTTTCTTTTAAAGTTAACTTAGGAAAGTAGGTTCCCTTTAAGAGGCATTGTTATTGTTTTCATAACTTCAGCTTGAAATATTTAATAAAACTTCTCTTTTATAATTCTTTTTGTGATTATTTACCAAAATCTCTTTTATATAGTCATTTAGATTAGAGCATCATCTAATCTTGGTTAATGTTTAATTAAAATTTCATTTAGTCATTTGGACTAGAATGAGATCTAATAACATTTTGATTAAGGCGTAAGCTAGTCGCGTTGGCTCGGTCTGATACTAGAACAATATATTAGTGTTTCCTATCTTACCAATTTTGCTTGCTTTGCCGCTTTGTTAGTTGGTACCAGAGAGGTTCTATGTCAATTGCATAGCTTTCCTTGCTACCTATATCCATTGTCATCAAATCCATCACTGAGAAAAAAGAAAAAAGAAAAACCCAAATTTAAAACCCCAGCCGCCACTGCCCCACCTCTTCCTCCATAATCCAGCCACTATAACTACAAGCCGATACAACCACTAAACTCACTAGCCCAGCCGCAACCATTAAACAGCAGTGCAACACCACGCAAACAACCCAAATCCATTAAGGTCCGCCACTCAACTACCTTATCATCGTTGACCACCACCACTACAAGAATCCTTAGCCTTGACCGACCAATACCCGATCATCCCCATCAATAAACATTGCCATAAACTGTCATGAATCACAGCCAAACCACCATAACTTGCTACCACTTCAAGTAGGTTTTCTAACCAAACCACCAAGAATCTAGCCAATTCACAATCACCATCGTGTTCCTCACCACCAAATCTACCAGATCTGACCATTACCACACCAAATGTCGATGTTAATAGTGCATAAAGCGAGATCAGATGACACTCTGATTCAAACAATTTTAGAAGAAAGATTTTGATAAATAATCTTAATGGGAGATATTAAAGAGGGGATTTTTTTTATTAATCAAGGATAAAGTTAAAGTAATAAGACCTCCCTATTTATAATAGGGTAAATCTTCTTTCCTAAATTAACTTAAAAAGAAAAACTAAATCATAATTATGATAGAAATATAAGACCAAAAACACACTACATTTGACTCTAATTAAAATAAAAAATCCTATACTAATAAAAATAATCCTAAAATAACGTCCTACATCACCATCGCTTGCCAGCCACCTCTATTTTCACACTGGTTTTGCAACTATAGTTCGAATCTACAATGTCCTGGGAGAATTGAAGTGGCCGCCTGATGATGAAGCTGCCAGAAGGATTTGGATTCCGGAGGGAAAGTAGACAGTGGGTAGGGCCCCGTAGAATATGTTTCACATGACTCTATGGCTGGAAGTTACTGAGCTTCTTCTCAAGTGCTTTTGGTGTTAAATCCAATCCTTCGGTGTGATTATTGCAAGATCTGGAAGGTTTGGGAAAGTTCAGAACACAAACTGTCAAATGCTGAGTGTTGTGCGTTTTGAGGTTGTGTTCTGAAGCAATGCAGTTCAAAGACAAGGCACTTATGGCTGACAGCTTGGTGAAGCGCGCTGCCTGTTAATTCAGGCTTGGACAGTATTTTGTTGTTTAACAAGCGTGACGTTTTCATAGCCGACGACATTCAGCTAAAAAATGTCACATCGAAAAATCCTCTCCTAATTCACTATTTGACTGGTATCCACAGCCTAGCTTGCCTGCTATACCTCAGACAATGTTGCTGGAATTGTAGTCGAAAGTTGGGGTTCGCACAATCTCAGATTCTGCACAGAAGGAAGAATTGTCTTTAGGAGAAGGCGTGGAACATAAGCAGGTGAATAACAAGGACTACTGTATTGGCAAAGGGCTGTTGAAACTCATTCTGGGGTTTTTAGCGGATCCTTCAGTCAAATGGAACCATCAAAGAGGCATGATGCTGTCAAGTGTTTCCTGAATCTTAACATTCTGGAGACTGCAAAGCGAATAACTGTAAGGTACAATTTATCATTGTCATCAGGGGAAATTGTTGATGCAAGAGCGTGCCAAATGATACGCTGGGACAGAAAGAACCGAAAGCTTTCCGTGCCGAAGATCGATAGGTCTGGTGGACAAAAAACCCTCATTGAATATGCAACTCAGTTCGCGGAACTCATATCCAAGGGAGTGCTATGGGACATAGAAGATCACATAAATTCACTCTGTGAGCTGATTCAGTTAGCTTTCTTGGTGGAACTCAATGAAGAAGCAGTTGAGTATCTTATGAAGTCCACGAATATGCAGATTTTCATGGAGGATGAGGAGTTTCTGTCTGCTGCTTTCCCCTTTGGATTGATCTAAGAATTTTACTCCTTTTTGTTTCGTTTACATTTGTGGGTGTTTGATTTTATTTTCAACATAAGATACTATATATGGTTTGTGCTATTTTCTGAATTTGTAAGACTGGACGATGTTTCACTGCTTGTTCCAATTAGTTTTCCAGGGTATATTGTATGTCTTATCACATGTTAAGTTTGCCTTTTGGAGTTGCAATGCAAAGCGCCGGTGAGCGTAATCAACACAATGATTTAAATTCAGCAAAAATTGAAGTAAAAGAATTTTCTCCAAAAAAAAAAAAACAAATACAATGAACTATATTGCTGGCCTTTACATTGTGAGAAATTGCAATTCAATGGAATGTGAAAGTGCAGCTCGGGTTGTTTGGTCACATTGACCTCTTCCTATCTTCGTCCCAAAAAAATAAATAAAAGAAAAAAAAACGAACTTGATCATTGACCAAAATGAAAATGCAAAAGGCTCTGTTCATTCTTTTCCTAAGCTTAGTCAATCAAGCGGCTTGTTGAGGAAGAAGCCGGGGGTTATTGTGACGGCTTGATCTCGACGGGTGATAGCATGATGTAACGTTCAGTAGATTCTTAACAGCTGCCGGTCTTCCCTTACCCATCATCACTCTCCTAAATCTTCCTCCTTTCTTTGCTTTCACCTTTCTCCGAGCCATCAATTCCTGTGGTAACTAAATAAAAAGTAAAAATGATAAGAGCTAAACTTAAATTTAATTCCAAGATTTTTGTAACACATAGTCAATGCTCAGGTACAAATGTCCGGATTTTATAAAATTCAGATTTAAATTAAAATCATAGCTCAAATTCACTTGGTGAGCATATAAAAAATATAAATCCTGAATACACAATAATATTACTTTACCTCATTGGAATTTGTTGATGGGGTTGTCTCACTATTTTCAACGGTACCCTGAGACCTTTGGTCATATTCGCAATCCTTATCTGATCAATGAAATAAATAAAAAAATTAATAAATGTTTATAAAAAAATTAAGATGGAAGATGCATAATAAATCTGAAAAACAAAATGCACTCACCGTCAGCATCATCACTGGCATTGTCCACAGGTATATTAACACAATAAACCCTAAAGCTTGGCGAGCCAGGACATAGTAAAGGACTAAAATTAACATTGCTTCGCCTTCCCTCTGCCTCACTTTCTTCTTCATTTTCATTCTCTTCTGCATCGTTATCCTCTGATAATAATCTTTCTTTTTCCAAGCTATATTTATTATTATCTGCTGATTTGTTCTCTTTCTGCTGTTCCCAAGAAATATAATCTTCATCTTTATAGCCTACAGCTGATGACGGCCTTGCACTTTCTTCTTGCGAAGAAGAATCGCTCTTTTTGTCATTTTCATCAACATATTGAGAGTTAGATAAAGATAAAGAGGCATCATCTTCATGATTATTGCTGTGTTTGAGAAGCCCTTTTTTTGATAAGGTACCATCCGAATCTGCATTATTAATATTCTTTTTAGTGCGTCCTTTAATCTCCTCAAATCTCCATCGTAGAAGTGGGGTGAACTTGGAAGTTGTCAGCACCGCCACCTCTCTTTCAGGGTCACCCTTTGATTGGCCACACCCCATTTGACTGGTAATAATGATAATAAATTAACGAGAGATGGAGAGAAGGTGATGAAGGGCAAAGAAAGAGAATGCCAAAATGGATGGTGAAAGCGGAGTAGTTGATATTGAGATTTGGAGAGTTCGAAAGAGAGGCTTGACGTCAATTACGTTATTTTGCCAAGTAATAGCAAAACGAAGTATATATATATCCTGAATTTGGATATGGGTGTACAGTCTGTATTTTACAGTTGTTCATGGTAATTTATAGCAAAAATAATAAGAATGTTCTTATTGAATAAAATTTTTGACTTGTAACAACCACCTGAACTTGGGCGAATGGGTCAAATTAGTTAAAATGCTGCCTTAAAAGGAATTTTTGCCAGGCTTAATGGATAAAGATTTTGACAAAAAAAAATCCAACTGGATAAAGCAATGCCTAAAATATGTGAGTTCAATAATATGTGGATCATTCCAGCTAAATTATTTTTCAATAACATGTGTATCATTCCAGCTAAATTATTTTGCAGGAAGTGATGTAGTTAACGTTAATTGATCATCACTTAATTCCTGTTATTAGTGATAGCGAGCTACAGAGTAGAATGGAGTTAATAATTAAGAAGCTTCTGACCCTTCGACGAATTTTGATTAATATTAATTCTTGCTTTGAAAGTGAGGTTATTATGGTTATTTTGTAGGAAATTAATTATATTGGTTTTGTCAAATTTTACCACCACTTCATCATCATCGAAGCTAGGCAATTTGTTAGTTCTTGAAATATTAAAAATGATAACTAAGGACTGTTTTAATTATTTCAGGCATTATCTATATTTTAATTTTTAAAAGAAGCTATACATATTCATAAAAATAAGTTCTTCTATGCAAGTTACCTTTTTAAGAAATTTTACTTTTCAAACCTCATTTAGGTAGAAACGGAAAATACAAAAACAAAATAAAGTGATCCCCTTGTGGGATATTCTTTCTCTACGGGATCTGATGGATAGATAGTATAATTATGGATGAAGGAATTGCTTTCTTTTATGCAAAGTTGACATATGCTTGCATGGCTGATCCTTTTATTCTCTGTGTATGATACCATCAGCATCATCTTTCAAAATTCCATTACCTTTCTGTTCGTAAAGATAAAGATTCTTTGAAGTTGGAAGTAGTAAATTCTTATAAGAAAACGAAAGCTCATTGATCAAATTAGATTGACATTTTAAGTTTCTTGAAGCGTCACCAATCCGTTTCCTTTGATCAATAAAGAGAAGTTTATATATATATATATATATATATATAGATATAGATATATATATATAACTATTATTAGTTCAAAAAGTTATTATTGTTGCCGCTGTTGCTTTCTCCATCATCGTCATCATATTCTGATCCATTGGAAGAAATCTCACCGATACCATTGTAACTTGAGGTGGATGAACATGAAGAGGTCGCAGCACATGAACCAATCCTATCTCTCATCATAAAATCATAGAACCGAGGCTGAGGCTGATCAGGCAGTGCCACCCCATTATTATCATCATTTGCATCATCTTTCATGGTTCTTTTCTTCGTAAATATTTTACAAATGACCCAATTTTCCATTTCTTCTGAATAATTCTGCAAATAATCAAAATATAAAAAATGAGTTTCTTTCTCTGAGGGCTAGATAAAGAAAGCTGTTGAAAACTAATCAGTCAAAGCCGTAAGTGCGGAATATGTTGCTAAATAAATTACCCGTGAACTAGCCTGGGTAGTTGCTGCAGTAACGAGGCGATATTCATGCATGATCCAATCAGTTCTAGACTCATGCGGGGCCTTTCCTCTGTAAAAAACTAGGGTCTTCTTCATCCCCATTAGCATTTGATTAATCCTGCTTGAAGACAGAATTTGTTTGTCTAAGCCGGTTGCCTTCCAATATCCTGAAGCTGTTGCTCGATTGATTCTGTTCCCATTTGGATACTTTGCTTCATTGTTACTGAAAAAGTATCTCTCTTGCTCCAAGTTACCTGATTAAACACAAATATATAACAAATGAACGTAATTAAAAGTTTTTACAATCACAATAGTTACTTGATTAAACACAAATATATAACAAATGAATGTAATTAAAAGCTTTACGATCACAATTTGGAATAATTATGTAGGAGAAATTAATTCTTCGGATTTCAGCTAACCTGGCAAATCCCATGGATCATATTTGCAAATGTTAATGTGGGGAATGATTGGGGCAGGCAGAGGGGAGGAGAAGACCTTGCATTTGAGGTACTGGAAGACAAGTTCATCATCTGTTGGCTGGAATCTGAAGCCAGGGGGCAATCTGGTCACTCCATCTCTAACAAACTGGAAGTTGTCCATGCTCTGATTCTGAACCCTAATGTTTCTTCGAAAATTACTGTGTGTTTGCTAAGACAAGAAACTAATGTTAAGTAGTTATAGTGCTAAGACAAGCAACTAATGTTAAGTATTTATAGTGCATGGGAAGTACAAATAAAGAGATAAAGAGAACAAACCAATTAAAGAAGAAAAAAGAGACTGTTCTTTAAGGTAATGTTGACATACTGGGGTAAGGATATTATGGACAATATCATTTTGTTTAAGAGAGTTACTGGCTGACACTTGACACAATGAGGTTAAGGGCATGCATAGGTTTGGGGGCTGGAAATTTTGCTGTCAAGTACACACTAGATAATGGCTCCAACGGTGCTTCATCGAGTGATTTTCAAGCATATTTATTTGACTAGCTATCTAAGTTCAAGATTTGGTGGAGATATGAGATTAAAAAATTAATTAGAACTTTATTCACTCTCCTATCTTTAGTAACTAAAAAGAAAAAAGTGAAAATGAAAGAATAATTGATGAATATTAACTGTAAGTAAAAATCATTGTTTGTCAAGAATGTTAGTCACAATACTTAAAAAAATGAAGCTAAAGAGCAATAGTTACATATGTTCTTCAATTACTATAAAATAGATATTAAAACATAAATGATTACTAATTAAATTAATTAATTTTCTCCCTATCTATACGAGTGAGTGTTTTGAACCCAAACTTCGTTCACCAAGTCCAAAGATTTTATCTCTTCTACCTGTATGAGATCCAAATTCAGGATGAAAATATTGACAACTAGGATAAACAAATAAAACGAACTTTTAGAGTGGTCAATACATTGGCCAGACCAATAAAGTATAGGGGAATTTGTATTTCTTTTTTCTTGGGTAAACTTCGAAAGCACGAGAGAGACTTTTATTGAATAAAATAGAAAACATTACACCTAATTAGTGCGGGATGTAATGAATTTTACACCTATAAAATAAACTAACCACAGCCTAATTATTGCAAAAACACTAAGAAATTAAACAAACGTGAATGCATGTATAGGGTGATTTTTGTGGTCATTCTTTTGGCTACAATTCAGGCACCTCTATTTTTCGGAACTACCCTAACACCCCATGACGTAACTTATTCCATTGGACTATCACATAAGAGAAAGAAAAAGAGAAGAAAGGGTTATCTTTGTAATTTCTTCGGTTACCTTAGTAATTTATTCAAAAATTATTTAGATAATAAAATTTTTAATTAAAAAAAATGTAGAGAGAAAATTGATAAGTTCAAATAGCCCCACATAAAATTATTGAGTATTATTTGTCAAGTGAAAAATGAATGTTTATCAAATATTCTATATAGTTTAACATTTTTTACCTTATGAATGAGTCCAAGTCGATCCGACTCGAATTTTATTTCTTCTAACAACCAAAATGTTTTGAAATCCTGAAAGAAATAAAGTTCGGTTCAAATCGGTTAGGACTAAAAGTGTCAAAATTATGTACATAAATGTCTGAGGGGCTGCTATTGGAATACTACGCCACAAAATAAAAAATTACAGATGCAACAGCCAAAATATATATATATATATAGAACGTGCGTATTTGAGGAGGGTGTAATCTATATCGACTAAAATAACAAGTGGCTGATGGCGTCCTATAGCAACTTCCATAAAGACCTTTGTTGCCTAACAAATTTCAAAAAAATTAAAATGAATCAAATCGACTTGTATCTTAATCAGAGAATGGGGAATCCGAAATTTCTTTTAGTTTTTTAGATGACAAGGCCTAATTGGTATTGAGATTGAGTAATTACAGCTTAAAAAATATAATATTAAAGTGTTTGGTAAATAATAATTATTGTAGCTTCAAAAGTAATTTGATTCCATACTTGTATAATGAAAAAGTTATAATATCTTTCTCATTTTATTAAAATTATTATTTAAAATTTATATCTACTATACAATATTAATATTTATTATATAATTACAACTTTTTCTCTTTAGCTGTAATTTAACACCTCAAGGCCTTAATAATTAGGCTGTATATATGTGAGGCTTTTCCTTTTTGGGACTGGCAATCTCTCAAAGTTGTTCGCTTTGTGAAGACCAAAGGGTTTGAGCATTTGCGTCAATACATGCATTAACAAATACCAAAGACGTAAGCTCATCTGCTGAATTTTTAAAGTGACTTAGTTGTTAAGTTTCTAAACAGTGTGTTCTAGTTATGAATAAATTTTGTAATTAACTGGTATCTCTTCTCCTTCTTATTCTGATATTCTTTTACTCTTTAGTGACACTAGCTTTAAGCCTTCTTTTTAAGTGATTACAAGAACTTAATGCCAAAGGATGAGCCTTTAGTTAACTTTCCAGGGTGGCCAAATCTGGATTTATAAAGAGATGACATATAAATGCCTTGGCCGTTTTAAAGAGCATGCAAAGTTTCTTTTGTGTTTACGGGTTTTTTTTTTTTTTTTTTTTTTTTTTGTGGGGAAAGATTTTGTTGAGTTGATTTCAAAGGGCTGGATTTGAAAATAAATAAATAAATAAATAAAGTCTTACTTTTGCGAAAAAAGCAAAAACCTACAGAAGATAAAAAGTCAAAGAACCAAGCCATTTCCTAAGTTGAACTTGGAGATTGGTACTTTCCTTCATTGCTAAGATGCTGCTTTTTCTCTTTCTCTTTACATTTTAATGTAACGTTTGATTGAGAATTGAGAGATCATCGCCCATCAAAGCATTTAATTGTGTGCATTGTTTTTGCTAATCATTGCTTAATTGAAACAACCGCAACAAAAGTATCATCACATTCTACTCAATAATTTATAACAAAATGTATATCATAGGTCATACATCCATGCATGGGTCTAGCATGCAACTCTTTTCTTTTCAACATAGATTTAATTAAGAATGCCTTTAAAGTAGTGCGGTTTTACCTTTGTTTTCCCCCTGTTTTTTTAAATAGTCAGGTTTTGTAGAGAAAGCATGCAACATTTGAAAGTAGTTTTTTTTTTCTTTTTTGTTACTTAATTATTTTGCATGTGTTCGGTGGAACTGGCTTAATGAATTAATTCAATGGAACTATTTTTTTTTTTTTTTGGAATTCTAGAACTTCTATTTGCAAGTTAAATTGAACCAGAATCATACTTTTGACCAAAATCATTCAAAAATTCAATTGAGCCAGAACTTTTGACCAAAATCATTAAAAAATCAAAATTCAAAAAATTTTATAACTATTTTTCTCTTTCTTCTTCCCCGATCTCCCCTGTGGTCCTTCTCCGGGTTCGAGTTTTTCTTTTTCATTCCTCTTGTATTGCCTTAATCATATTTAAGCCTGTTCGATTTTAAAATAACGTAGCTTTTAAGTCATAACTGTAGTGAAAAAAAAATTACAACTATAAAATAAAAGTTGATTATGAACGGTAAATATGATATTTAAATAATAATTTTAATAAAAATAGTAATGATATTATAAATGTTCATCATACAAATGTGGGTTCAATCATCTTATCTTTTAAATTACAGTAACGAATGTTTATTAAATACATTAGTATTATAACTTAAAAATTACAGGTACTTGACTCTAAATGGAACTTTAGTCTTCTTTCTTCCTTCATCTACTCAATGGCAAATAGTTGGTCTTGGATTTCTAAGAAAAACCAGAGATTTCACCACATATATTCCAAACACACTCTTGTTTTCTCTCTCATTATAAATTGTAGTTATTATTGTAATTCTAATATATAATTGACACTAATTCAAATATACAGATATATATAGCCCCCAAGGGCGTAGCCGAGTTGATTGACAGTGTAATCTGTCGTCCCTCACTTGTATGGACTCGGGTTCGAGCCTTGGGGGTGGAAAAAAAGGTAAAAATTAATTTTGACTTGTCTGCCCCCCTTTCCTTTTAAAAAGAAAAAATATATATACAGATATATATATATATATATATACACACACACACACACACACACACATAATTGACACGGTGCGATTGTTATAGTACGTGCCATCACAAATGGAGTATGTTCCCCCATGGGTAAACATAGCTGAACCCTAATGGATATCATGTCGAAAAATAATTGTATACTCAATCTTAGTCGACGGTAAAAGTAAAACTAAAAAATGTGAGAATGTATTAATCGCATGCACTTATAAAATAGCGAAAGAGATCATTATTGACAGCTGCACATTAACCGAGCATCAAAATTAACCATTAAAATCAAAGATAACTAAGTTATGCTTTTGATAATTAATTTCAATTTTGAAATCCAAAATACTCATGTATCAAAAATTGGGAATACTAATTACAATCAAAATAAAAAAAAAAAATAGCACCAAATTATGACATTATTTGATTAATAACAATACTATGTCAACCAACGATTGTAGCATGAAAAAGATAAATGATGAGAATATATTACAGTATATCTTAAGCGACTTAAAGTATACACAAATTTTGCATTGTTGTACAATACATTGGGCAGAACAAAAGTTCACAACCCATAACCTATCAGAGAGCCGAAATGAACAAAACAGTTTGGTTTGGGATTCATTTGTTTGGATAACATTTAAACCAATAGTAATGCTTTGCATAGTTCTTTAATAACCTCATAAAACCCCCCATTTTTTAACTATAATTCTATTTGTTGGATCTTTAATTGAGCATTTTTTGATCCTTAATTTAATATTTGGCTTATATATAAATAATTATGTGTTAAGAAATGTCATATAAAGTTAGGCTCAATTAAGAGTAATCTATTAAAATTGTCAATAATATAGGTTTTATTGTATTTAATAAGATGTGGGCCTTTAATGTGTAGAGATTTAAGTGTAATTTTTATTTCTATGATGGGCTGAAATAGAAATACCTAAAGACAATAGGAAAAGTTATTTATATAAGTGGTTATAGTCCCTAAGTCATAGGTATCTTACTATTCTTTCTAACATCCCATCATCAAAGAGAGAGAGAGCACAAAGAAACTTAAAGGATTTTTAAAGAGAACATGTTGATCTGGAAGGCCAACCACACGATTCTAGAGGGCAATTAAGCATTGTGAATTTAGGTATGCTTTCACATATACTATTATTGATTAATGGTGATACAACATGAATGTTCATGGATTATAGGTGATGGTCTTTACTAAAAGATTTCTTGCTCTAATAAGTGATATCAAAGCCTCTTCATATTAAATCACTGAGAATCGAATTTATTTTCAATTAATGATTAAATATTTGGTGGTCTTAAATTTAATAATACTAGAATTTTTATTTCTAGTCGACAAGGCAAGCCACGGCCACCAAGTTGCAGTATTTGGCAGAAGTAGCGGCCACAACCATTGCATCAAGTTAATAATAAAAAAATCAATTATAAAAAATAAATAAACAAATAAGGTTAGGGTTTGTTTAGGATTCAGGTCGGTTTGACCTGACTCGATCCAACCTTAACCTAATTAAGGAAATGGACTAGTTTAGGATCCAAGTGGGTTGATCCAACCTTGGCCGACTAGGTCAATGATTGATTGGTCAACTATTGACTATTGACCATTAATTGAACTTTGACCCTAAATTTTTTTTAAGTGCAATTTTGATGTTATTTTAAAGAAAAAGTATGTTTATATATAAATATAAATAAACATAAGGTTTAAATTAATTAAAGCGGTTTGTCATCCAAGTAACCTCTTGTGAAAATTGATTTGTTTTGGAGTATAAATAGTTATGTGTATGTGATTTCTGTGAATATCGATCAGTCCAAAGGAAGATCCATATTTTACATAATTGACTATTGACCATTGAATAAATATGTGATAATTATTTTTTTTTTACATTTTGAATGTTATTTTAAATTCAAAAATATTTATTGTTTGACATATTCTTATTATTAGTGTTTAATTACTACACCAAGATATCACTCACAAGTTAATATTTTTGTCTAAAGATGAAATATTAATAGAGTAATCAGTATTTTAAGATGGGATTTACCTTTATTTAAATTTATTTTTGTTTTAAGATTTATATGAGCTTGTTTTGTGTTTTTATTGTTCTTTGTTCAGATGTCTGCTGGTAATATTCTACCAACGTCAATTATAGTAAGAGAATCTCTTAATAGTTCCAATGAATTTTGTTGGCTTTTGGGTTGGTTCTTCTTTAAACCTCATACAAAGAGTGCAATTGATGATTGATAATAAAAAGAAAATAGAAAAGTGGGAGAAATGGAATAACATGTGTATCATGAAGTAAAAGCGGAAGAAAAGATGTCATTCAAGTTGTTCTTTAATGGCTTTCAAAGGCTCGATTTTGATTCTTGCACAAGCTTTTGACTATGTTTCTTTTGGAAAGGTTTTAAAATAGAATTTTTTATTTTGGGAGGCTATTTTAATTTGAGTCAATTATGGTATGTATCCTAATCTTTTATTTCCATAATAATTTTGATATAGTTTCTCATTTTTAAGTTAACTTAGGGAAAGTATATTTTATTTCCATTATAATTGTGATTTAGTTTCTCTTTTTAAGTTAACTTAGGGAAGTGGGTTTGCTTTATTATAAATAGAGAGGTCTTTTAATTATTTTAAAAACTTCAAATTCAATTATTCAATAAAACCCCTCTTTTATAATTCCTTTGGATTTCTTTCTAATCAAAATCAATAGGGTTTGATCGTTTGAAGGGGTAGAAATGTTGTTGTCTAATCTAATACATTTCAAACCAATCAAAAATAAAAATCTCTTTTAGTTATTTGATTCATAATAAAATCTAATCTGTTTTCTTTGGTTTCGAAATGTTTGCAAAACCAAAGTTTTTTTCTTTATTGTTTGAACTAATATAAATATTATCTAAAAGTTTTTATCAAGTTCAAAATCCTTTTCACCTCACCCCATGACATTTCCGAAAAGAAAATTGGGAGATGTGGAAAAGAATCTTTCTCTTGTAAAAATTAAACAAAGGTTTCTCAAGAATGAAAAAGCAAAAACAGGTACGCTCTTGACAAATCTAATTTCAATAAGGTATAAAGGCAAGGAAAAGGGCTTAAAAAAGAAAGAAAGATAAGGAAGTTGCATATGCAACACCTCAAAAGAAAAAACAAAAGAAAATGGTTGATTTAGAAGCCACTGGTTATTTCTTTTGTTGAACTGAAGGACATAGTTTAGTTTGTTCTAAGGTTAATTTAATTTATGTAACAAGACACAAGTTTTGATAGATTATGGTGCAACAACTCACAACAATGTATCTATTCAGGGTTGCTTAGATTACCAAATACCCAATAATGGTGAAAGATACATCTATGTGGGCAATAGCAAGACAATTACAGATGAAGTAATTGAAAAATTTATATTATTGCTAAAGACTAGATTTTATTTGAATCTTGATGAAATATTTATTGTTCTATCTTTTAGACAGAATTTGATTTCTATTTCTGCTATGGACAAATGTGGTTTTTCTTGTTCATTTTGGAATGAAAAAATTATTTTTTTTCATAATTCAAAATTTGTTGGTTCTAATTCTATATCAAGGTATGATAATCTTTATTTGATTGATGTAATTATTTCATTTAATGAATCTCAGCATTAAATACACGAAGTTTAAAGAAAAAATTAACCAATGAGAATACGGTTGCATTATGGCATAAGAGATTGGGTCATATCTCCAGATGGAGAATAGAGAGACATGTGTCAAATGAAATTCTCGACCTCTTCGACTTTACAAATTTTGACATTTGTGTTAATTGTATCAAGGGAAAACAAACCAACAAAAGCATATTTGAGGCCAACAAGACTTTGGACGTCTTAGAACTCATACATACAAATATTTATAGGTCATTCCCTATGGTTGCTTGGAATGGTCAAGAATATTTTATAACATTCATAAATGATTTTTCTATATATGGCTATATATCAAAATTTTAAGGCTGAAGTTGAGAACCAACTTGGCAAAAGAATTAAAAGCGTCAAATCTAACTGTGTTGGTGAATCCTATGGTAGGTATGATGGTTCAGGTAAACAATATCTAGGACCTTTTGCTAAATTCCTAGAAAAATATGGTATCATTCCACAATACACTATGTGGAGTTCGTCCACTATGAATGGTGTTCCTGAAAGACGAAAAAAGACGTTTAAAGACATGGTAAAGAGTATGATTTGT
The DNA here is from genome assembly GCA_030449905.1 of Luvunga scandens. NCBI lineage: Eukaryota > Viridiplantae > Streptophyta > Magnoliopsida > Sapindales > Rutaceae > Luvunga > Luvunga scandens. Next base: position 1,595,953 of record JASUUG010001266.1, read on the forward strand.
CATTCTACTTTACCAGAATCACTTTAGGGAGAAGTGCTTAAAACTACAACATATATCCTTAATAGGGTTTTAACTAAAACAATTGCCAAACTCTCTTACAAACTTTAAACGAGCAAAAAGCCTAATCCAAAACACTTGCATGTTTGGAGACGTCCAGCTGAAGTAAGGCCTTATTGACACGACCCATCCTGAAACCCCAGGGCGAATCGGCCTAATTCTATTTAATCGTTCTCACGTAATCTGATTAATCAAGATTCTACTAAAAATTCGGCTGAGTATCCCCTATATTCATCATATAACCAAATCTACAAAATTATAAATCAAGCACTCCCAAAAGAATTTCAAATACAACTATTTCCAAACAACCAATCTCCTCAACCAAATGCCAAATTATTCAATATCCAAATCAATAAAATACATATGTTATTCGCAACCTCCAAAATGTAATAAATTATACAATCCCAAAATATCTCAATAAATCAATCGATAACTCCTAACATCATAACATGGCCATAATTTCGAAAATAACTATTGCTGCTGAGTCGACTGTTGTACCTACGAATCTCCTGTGGGGGAGAAAATATAATAAAACAGGATGAGTATAAAACTCAGTGAGCTCAGTGAGTGGATAGTAGTTTTTTAACATAATTTTACTTTAAAATAATTAATCAGATCAAAACATCATCTCATCAAAATATCAAAAAAAATTAAATAACTTATTAAATTCAATTCATGTACTCAAATAACGATATTCCAAATATACTAGATAAATCAATAGAAATTCATAATACTTATAACATCAATACTAAAATACCGAAAACTATCACCAAACAAGTACCTAGAGTTAGCAAAAGTCCAAGACCAAGTCTGGTTCCGGGCTGGGTTTGGGGCTGTCCAAGACCGGCTCGGATGATTTACATGGCTGCCCGGACCTGGCCCGCTGCCCGGATTTTTCATATGCGGGCCGGGTTAAGCACGGAACTACCCAGGCATGGGTTATTTTTTCGAGCTTTCTCTACTTGCATATGACCATATTGAGGAAAAAAAACTAAAATAAATTATTATAACATCTCAATTAAATTATTTCAATATACTTTACAAATTTTACATAAACAACAAATAAAAATTGTTTCAATCTACCATCTACTCCCTAAATTCATTCAATTTCTAAAATAAATTCATTCAATCCCTATCAAAAATTTAAATTCAACATAAATAATAACCAAATAAATCTAAATAAATGTAACTTACTAAGTTACTAACATCCAACATATTACACAATACATATAAAAATTCATAACTACAATACCAATAACCAACATAACATATGAAAATCCCAAAATATCATACAAAAATAATTCATAAAAGAGTCTAAAATTTTCTAATGTAAAATATGTAAATAATAAGTTCATGTCAAGTAGCTCAACGATTGTGCCCTGTTGTGCAAATTTTATTGAACTCACAAGCGCACGAATCTATTGTAGAATAGATCAACGGTGACGAGTGTCGATCCCACGAGAAGATGAATTTGAATTGCTTGTAGAATTAATTTTTTGAGTAGGTGGTTGGATTTATAATGAAAGTGACGTAGGCTATCTATTAATTTAAATTAAAGGGGTGGGAATAAACTATTAAAATGAAATACTTGGATCTCCGGATCTGTACTCAACATGCACTATCGGCTAAATATTCATTGTTAGTACCAATTAAATCATGAAGGGGAATTTTTCACTCCTCATGAACCTCACTCTAATAGATATGGTGCTAAGTGCTTTCCGTGCCAAACAGTAATAATCTTACCTAGGGAGGCGGTTATACCAGTCGATATCTAGACAAAATTATTACTATCTATCTACGAAAAGTCAAAACATCCACATAAATTAAAGGGGAAGAAAAAGTAAATTTACCAAATTAAACCCATGGAGCATGTTGAGACTTCACCTTCAACCCAAGCTTGAAAGAAAATTAGCTACTCATAATTGAACTAGGGGTAAAATAAGAATTTTATTAAAATACATAGAAAATAAATATGGAGATGGAATTACAGAAAATGGAGCTTAAAAATGGATTCAGAAGTGTCAAATTAGGATGAGAGCCCCCTTTTTATAGATACAATGAGTAAATCATAGCCATTAGATTAAAACAATTTGGACGATCAGGATTGCGCCACGTGGCAAGTTCTTATTAGATAGAACACATCATCAGGGCTATCATTCTGTGTATATGCATGTACCATACGCACATTTTTTCGGTCCACTAATATACTGCCACGTCACCGATCAATGCCACATCAGAATTTTAGTCCAATAAGATCGTGACACGTCATCAGTAAACACCACATCATCAGTCAATGCCACATTATTCGTCCAATCAAATGCTGCCACGTCATCGTACAATACCACGTCATCATATAGTATGGGTGAACAATATCGTGAACAGTATCATATATGTGAACAATACCGTATATATGAACAGTACCATTTATCTTGTTATGCTCCTCCTAAGGTTTTCGACTGTCCTGAATTCAAAATTGTTGTCTATTTTTCTATCTGATCTCTCGTTCATTGTGAAATGACCATGATGTCCCCTTAAATACATAAAATACTTAATTAAAATAAAACATACATAATTAAATCACAAAGGACTAAAAGACATAAAAGTAGGGATGTTAGTAAGACTTAGAGTGTAAAATAATGATTTTCTCCATTATAAATACACACTTTCTAACACTCAACATGCCCCATCATCATCATCTGAAATTACCTCCTCCCCGGTAAAAATCTCATCTTCCGAAACTCCACCTAATAACAAAAATAACACATTAAAATTTAAAAGCATTTTAAGCAAATAAATAATATCATAACATAATTCAAATAACTTTATACCTCGAGCAGTAGAAGCCCAAATCTAATTTGGAGCACACATCAAAGATTCCAAAGTGTCAAGGTGAAGTTTAGTACAATGCAAACTCAAAAACCTACCTCCGGCACTAAAATCTGACTCATAAGCAACAGTGGATACGGGAATGGCTAAGATATCCTTCGCCAACTCACCCAAAATAGGATATTGGGCAGTATGCATCTTTAAAAAAGCTAAAATATCAAAGTTTGGAGTAGTATCCAACAATTTCTCATCTAAATACCTATCCAACTCTGACTTACTCACCTTAACACGCTTATTTCAACTTCAAAATTTTTCAAACTCATCCATATCCCAAAGCTTATTCAGATTTGAAGAAGATTCTGAATGAACATTTTCCAATTCAACATCCTGCCCACCACTCAAAACCATAGCCTTCAATTCATATTTTTTCACTAAATCATCACAAAGCTTACATGCACGCTCAATATGCTCATTTGTTGTATCACCATAAATCTTTGGGAAATAAAAATCAATCAACAGCATTTTATACCTCGGGTCAAGAACTATAGCCACAACTAATATCGGATGAATTTCATTCCAATACTTTTCAAATTTATCAGCCATAATTCTAATAGCAAGGTTATTGAAGGTGCGCCACCTATTAATTGATATTTTCATTTTACATATCAACGGAAAAAAAAAATTAGCAGTGGGGTATTTTGTACCCGAAAACATCTCCGTTAACATGTAAAATGGTCTCAAATGCTCTACCATTGTGGCTGCCAAATCCCACTCACTATCACTAGACAAGCTTTTATATTGAGGTTCACGTTGTTGCAACCGAGAAAAAACACTTCTATACATCAATGTTACATCAAGCATGGCATAAATAGAGTTCCAACGAGTTGGACAGTCTAACTTCAAATTTTTTTTATAATTAATTTGCAATTGTCTAGCAGCTAGCTCAAAGGTTTCAAATCTTTTTTGTGTTTGTGTCCAATAACTCACACTCTCTCTAATCTTTCCAACCCCATTTTCTATAACTTTCAACCCATCCCGCACAACCAAGTTCAATATATGAGCAGTGCATCTCATATGAAAAAATTTACCATTAGAAATTAAGGTACCAGTATCAAACCTTAACAAAAATTTCTCCACTATCACATCATTAGTGGTACAATTATCCAATGTCATTGAATATAACTTTCTATCCACATTCCAATCCAACAGACATTGAATTAACTCATTAGAAAGGGCATTAGCAGTATGAGGGCTCGGAACATAAATAAACCTATCCAATATTCAATTATTAGTAATTTAGTATTAAAAAAATTTTAAATATTATAAAAATTTAAACTTGAAAAGAAATCAAATATAAGTAATAAAAAAATTAAAAGAGAAATTAAACAAATAAAAAGTTATAGATAAATTACCTTAAGATTCGACTATGCAATTTCCAAGAGTTGTCAATAAAATGTCCTGTGACAACCATGTATCCTTTTTTCTGATGATTTGCTGTCCATAAATCTGTAGTAATGGCCACTCTACCATGATTTTTCTCCAATAAATGCAAAGTCTTAACCTTCTCAATATGATACAACTTTAAAATCTCATTCTTCAAAGTATTTATGCTCATTGGCTTAACCACAGGGTTGGCATGTGCCATCATTTCTCTAAAGCCTTTATATTCCACAAATCTAAGTGGAAGTTCATGCATTATCACCATTCTTGCAATCAAACTTCGCAAGACATTATGATCGAAACTACCGTAGCCATTGTCACAAGTTCCATCCTCTTTTTTGAGCACTTTGAGACTTCTTTAAAGTGCTTCCTCTATTCTCGGTTGATTCTTCAAAAAACAAGGTTCCACGTGTCTGTTCAAACTCGTGGTCCCTGATGTGTATCTAGCTACCAAAATTACATTACAGTGTATACACTTTGCCTTTTGTTCTACGTTAACAATTATTTTTGTGAAGTGATCCCAAGCTTTAGGCGCTTTCTTTTCCATCTTATTTTGAGCCTTTTTTGCCACATTCTTTCCCTTCTTATCATTCACAGTTGACAACGAAATTTCCTCAACCTCATTATCATTATTATCTTCAACATTAAGAGATAATTTTGGAGCATTTGATGAATTGATTTCTATGTTGTCCGACATTGCACTGCTGTTTATTAAAGAAAAAATAGTAAATGATTATAAATAATCATACAAATTGAAATTCTATTTAGGCTACCCAAGAGGGGGGGTGAATTGGGTTTTAAAAACTAAGCCAATAAAAATGCACAATATTAAAACTAATGTCTTAATCAAAATCAAAAGCAATAAATTCAACAATGCTCAAATTAAAAAGGATAAGGGAAGAGAAATCAAACACTTGAATTTTTACGTGGTTCGGCCAACCGTGCCTACGTCCACGCCTCCAAGCACACCGGGCTTGAGGATTCCACTATGCAAGCCTCCAAGGCTTCAAACACTTACACTTGACTTCCAAGGTGTCAATGAACCTTTACAATAAGAGATTAAACCCAATCTCTCAACCCAAGTGTTTCCCAACACTTACAATCACTCAATGAAAGAGATTTAATAACAAATAATCTCTCACACACTCCAAATGATTACAATTGAAATTTTAATGTGTGAGGGAATGAAATGAAACACAATGAAGCTCAATTGAAGCTCAAAGAAGATTGTTTTCGAGAAGCAAAAGTAAGCTCAAATATCAAATGTTGGATCACTCTTGTTTGAATTTGATTGAGCTTTTTATAGTTGGAGCCTGAAAACTAGCCGTTATTGACTTTCAAACCTCGAGAATAATCGGATCGCTTCAATCCGCGATTTTTGTCTCTATCGGTTAGCCGTTTTGAATTTCCAACTAGCCGTTATCCTTTGACTTCAAATAAACGGTTTGCCGTTAACTTTATCGGATCACCGCTTCTTTCCAAGAACCTCGCAAAATAAAACTCTTAACGGCTCTCCGTTTTTGATAAACGGTTCAAGACTAGAGAACTTCTACTCACCTGGAAGTTATCGGTTAGCCGCTTTAAATAAACGGTTCAAGACTAGAGAACTTCTACTCACCGGAAGTTATCGGTCACCGTTTTAAATAAACGGTTCAAGGCTAAAACATTTTTACTCACCGGAATTTTGTTAGTATCCAATTAAAGCGTTTTAATTAACGGTTCACCGTTAATTTTAAGTTGTGACACAAAACTTTGCTAACCGCTTGGGCTAATCGGTTCAAGGCTAAAACATTTTTTACTTATGGAATGTATCGGTTAGCCGCTTTTTAAATAAACGGTTCACCGTTATTTTCCGTGTTTAACATGTGAAATGTTCATCATCAGAAATTATCGGTTCACCGTTTTCCAGTAAACGGTTCACCGTTAATTTCCAGTTTCATCATTTTTGAACTTAAAACAAGTGTATTGCTTTTAGAAAATTCTTTTTAATAGCCCCAACACTTTAATCATGAACATATAATTTTTGTTATCATCAAAATCATTATTATAAGATTAACACAAATTACATAGTTATAATATTATGTAACAAAATTAACTTAAAAGCAACCTAAATGCTAAATTTAGCTCCTATTAATAAAAAAATTATCATACAAATCACATAATTATAAATATTATGTAACAAATCAACTTTAAGCAACCTAAGTCTAAATTCAACTCATATTAATAAAAATTAATCATACAAATTACATATTATAAATATTATGCAACAAATTAACTTCCAGCAACCTAAATCTAAATTCAGCTCCTATTAATCAAAAATTATCATACAAATTGAAATTACACAATTATAAATATTATGTAATTAACTTAAAGCAGCCTAAAATCTAAATGCAGCGCCTATTAGTTAAAAAAATGCATAACATCCCAGAAAAAACATTAAGCATATATATAACAACTGATAATAATAATGTTAATTTCATCATTTTTTATTGAAAAAACTCGGAAAGAATCAAAGAAACTAAGAAAGACCTAAGACTACCTTGTGGGTTGTGGCTGTGATCTGGAGGATGGAAGGAGTGAGACCGTGAGGCGTGAGATTAGCTATGATGGCTGACAAAGTGAGTCTGTTGCGCAGTAGGCTAGTGGTTGTCGCTAAGAAGATGATAAAACAGTGGCAGCAAGACAAGAGACGATGGCTGCGACTATCCGACTGCTCATGGTGGTGACTGGCCAAAGAGAGACAAGCTGAGAGGAGCAGATTGCACGGTGGTGACTAGTGACTGGGCGGACTTGCTACAGAGACTGGTGCGGACCGTGCGGTGGCAAATCTTTTTAGTGCTTTAGTCACGAACGGAATGGGTGAATGGTTGGTTGCTATCCATTTTTATATTTTTCTTTTTTTTTTTACTTAATTAAAAATCGAGTACGAGCTGGGTTCTTAGTCTTTGGTGCTGTGACCGAACCCGTGCCCGGAAACATCCAGGTGTTAAAAACTAATACCCGGACCACATTGACCGGGTCCGGGCCGGTTGGGCTTTTTTGCCACCCCTACAAGTACCCAGGGAAAATAATCTCATCATATCTGGATCTCGACGGATGAGCAATGACGTACTATCTGGGTACAATCACGCTCCGGAGCTATACGGATAGACAGGGAAGTATCATCTCATATCTCATTATATCCGGACCTCAACGGACAGGCAATGACGTACTATCTACGTATCGCCACACCCTGGAGCTACACGGATAGATCGGAAAATATCATCTCATATCTCATCATATTTATGCAAGCATAATCTGGTTCCCAAAAGATAAAGTCGCCCGAGTACACGGCACAAAGCCTCTGTGTGTACTCAGATGGGCCCCAAAAGCCTGTATCTCATCTATGTCATCTGTATCTCAATATCAGTATCTTTGTATTCATCATACCACATACATATATCATCTCATATGTATCACTGTATCTGGAGGGGAAAGGTATTGTCTAATGATTTTAAAAACGATCATTATGCTCATATTCACATACCTTTGTACACATATACATAAACATATAATCTCATCCGAAATCTCATCCAAAATCTCATTTAAAATCTCATTTCCTTTTTCATTTAACATGTCTTAAATTTGCTTTTCTTTTTTTTAAAATATTATCATGCATATTCAAAATCGGTAATCAAAATAATTAATCAAATACATTTCTCGTAATAAATACCAAAACACAAATAAAATATATTTCTATAAAATAATTAAATCTAAGCCTTTAAAATTAATCTCATAAATAGGCTTTACCATATTTTAAAACCATAATAAACTACTATGAAAATAGGTTTTGTATATTCCACCCACAGTGACGGTGTCCGAACTCGGTATTGACAACATCCGCGGGTTGATTCTCATTCGCGGATCCTCCTAATTTAAGAAAATAACATAATTACTAACTATAATTGTGAATTATAACTAATATGCTCGAAATGACATTTATCCGCAATAAAATATTCTCAAATTAGTGCCCAATATGGTGAAATTAACATTGATCTCATGAGATTGACCCTCAAATTTTCTTTTGTGTGTGGTGTTGTTGCTCACGTGTGAATGGCCTTTATACTTTGCACAAAACGAACCGTTTTGTGCAAAGCTTTGTGTGAATGTCGATACTGTTGTTGTAATTAGAGGATACTTCGGTTATTAAACGCAATATCTTGCAGGACCACAATTAAGCTACTTTGGCTTTCTTTTTTTTATTTTTATCCATTTTTAACAATGTTAAATACAAAAAATTAACAAAAATATTATTGTTTATGATACAACCATGGCTTTGAAAAATATAACATAACAACCACAACACTTTATTACAAAAAAGGATCTAAATTGCTTTAAAATTTTAAGAGTGTACATATCACATTTAATGAAATCACACTAAATGTTCAAAACTCTATACTTATGAGATGATGACTTATTATAAAAAGCAATAGCTAAAAACAGAACCTAACCTACAAGATAAGAACCTGCGCATCACAGAATGTAATAACCCCATCCATTGTATTCTTGAATCCAATATTTCTTTAGTATTATATAATTAAAGATGTTCAAGAGGATGGACAAGGCGAGGCGAGCCTCACTTCCGTATAGCACAGCACAACACGAAAATGCTTCGTCAAGGCACACAACATGGCGTGGCCTACACAGGGACACTCTTTCTATGAAATATATTATACATCTACCTTAATTTATCTTTACTTTTACAATGATACTCTTATAAAATATTCTTTAAAATATTAATGAAAAAGTTGTTAATTTATCAAATCAGTCTTAAAAGTGGAAGAAAAATTAGTGTAATTTTTTTTGTTAATATTTTCTTTGAGGATTAATTTTGTAAATTAATTTGTTTATAAATAATTATTATAAGGGTGTTAAACATTGCTTAAAGTTGACTAGTATTAATTATCTATAAATAATAAGTTAAAAACTAGAAAAATTATTGCAAGGGTATTGATATTTATTGGTTAGTTTGCTAAATAATAATAGGTAAGTTACTTAATTTCAAGAATATTATAGCAAACGTAATATTGTAAAAGTAAAAAAAAAAAGTAAGGGCAAAACTATAATATATCTAAGAGCATAAGTGTCTTAAGATATTTTTCAAAATATGGAGACTAAAATATACAATAAAAGGATTAAACGCGAATTTATCTTATACTATTATACAACATTCAATCTAATAATCTATTGTTTCATTTCATTTAAATTGAATTCTTATTACTAATTAATATTTTTATTAATTAAATTAATATTTTTTCATTTTAAATTATAAATTAATTTTAGGTTATTAATCAAATTTGAATTGAATTTCGTTTTTCTTTTAGTGAAATGTTGTTTGTTATGTTTTCTCATTATTGTTGATTTTATGTTGCTTAAATGTAATAATACTTTTTAATATATTTCAACCCTTTAACTAAATTCATTAATAATTGAAAATAGCTAAATTCATTAACTAAATTTTTTTTTTTCAAAGAAAAAAAATTGAAAATATTGTCTTTATTTTAGGATTTGAAAAGATAACTCAGCGGCTTTATTTTACGGTTTTAAAAGAGGGCTCAAGCGAACGAGCAAGCATAGTCAAAGAATCCAATCGTGACAAAAGCCAATGGATAATTCCGCTCTAAATTCAAAGCAAACGCAGCAATTTCATAATGTAAGGTCTCTCTCTTTTGAGTTTGATTATCTGTTCAATTTAATTTTAGTCCAATGAATTTGGTTACATACATGTATGGAAATTTATTTTATTTATAAATTGATTCCGATTTCTATGCATTTAGTGCGAAAAAGAGAGGGATTGATGACAGAACCGCCCTTTCAATTTAAGTTTTTTAGGGTTAAATAGGTTCTTAGTTTAGATAGTGTTTCGGCGTTTAATGTGATACCAAATGTTGTACTTTTTTGTGAAGAGAACTGGATAATGATAATAATAAGGAGAAAAAAATCAAGATGTTGATAATTGGAAGTGCTTAGGTTGTGTAATTTTTAACAGATGTGTGAATACTAGTAACCATAATTGGAGCTGAATCACGGTGTTTCTGTGTTATATCTATCGGTTTTATTTTGCTCTAGCTTGATTGTCGCAACAGCATTTCAATTCCTGAATCCTGTTTTACTGCTTTTTGGGGTTTAGCTGCTACAAATGAATTTTGAATTCAAACACCCAATGATATGTTGGCTGTATAATTTGATTCGGCTTGACTACCGTAATTGGATTTAATGTGAGTGATTAAACATTTGATTGCTAGATGCTATGGAAATCTAAGGTAGAAAATTATTCGTATAATTTATTTGAGTTGCATTTGCTCAATGTTTATATCATTTGGTGGATGAGCCATTTTCGGGCTTTAGTGTCAGTTTCTTCTTCCTTGGCTTAGGCTGCATTCGGGAGTGCCATGCTGTGTTGCAGCACTCTCAAAGGGGATTAAAGCTAAAAATCATGTTTTGAAGCTGGGTTGCAGGAGCGAAGCACTCCTAAATGGGCCTTTAGTATGCTGATTGGTCAGGTCTCCAACTTCTTTTACTTACATTTGCTTTAGTTTGTTTATGATTTAGACTCTCATCTAAACTTTATTGACAGGACCACAATCCTAGTAAATTGGCTCATATGATGTGAATCAGAGGATTGACGCCGATTGGTCAAGTCCCCAACTTCTGCATCAAATTGTTTTAGTTTTATTGTTGTTATTTTGTATGATTAATTCTCAATAGCTTCACCATCTTGTAGTATTTTGTGATTACATCTAACTAGTTGTGGTTTTACAGCAAGAAAAGGAAAAGGCCATGCTTAATGAGATGGTGGCAAAGCTAACAAATGTTTGCTGGGACAAATGCATCCGAAGCACACCTGGGAGTAAATTCAGCTCAAATGAATCAGCATGCTCGCCAACTGTGCTCAACATTACTTAGATATGAGCATTATCATCATGACACGCTTTCAGTCTATGCGGTGAAGTTCATGGAAGCGTGGACCTTCAATCCTGGTTACAGGATTTTATTTCTCCATCATCAGTTTCTAAAACAGAAAGAAACTTTTTATTTTTGAACTGATTCACATTGCATTCCTGTAAACTTTTAAATTAGGATGGTTTTTGTGTCTTTACTGCTCAGAAATCATTTTTCTGGATATTTTTTATTGTTGTGAGACTGAGTTCTACTTATTGCTTGTGTATATGCAAATAGATGTGACGTGTGCAGTTTGCGGGACAATGCTAATAAGGCAAACCTAGTTCATAATTCCAGAACGAGGGCACTGAAACGTGAATAGCTTGTCCCCAAACCGAAAGTTTCAGTTCAAAAGGCTCAGTAGGATACTAGGATTTCATTATTACAACGGAGTTTCAATATTAACCATACAAACAGGTAGAAATTTGCTAATGGTGTTTGTCCAAGAAAGAACAGGAGCCTGCTTGTATTGACAGTTTTTGAATTTTAAACACCATGAAATGCCCATGTGGATTGTGGAAGAACATGAGGGCGTTCAATCTCAATTTCTTGCTTCCTCTTAGGAACATTAAAGCATAAGGATTGTTTTAGAAATCACAGTAATATTAAACAGCAGCCGAATCTATGGACAGGTAGAGGAGGAGAGGGACGACGGTGCTAAAAAAAAGTCATGGCGCCACAGCAGCAAAAATCCATTCCATTCACTCAAAAACCTTCACATTCCGTGAAAAACAATCCTGAAACCGTTTTACACGGTTCATTTATGTGAACAGCCAAAGTGCACTAGTTGTTCAAGTCATCTCCAACTCAAACCCACACCAATTTTCTTCTATTTTTTTTCTTTTTCAAATAATCTTCTTTATCTTCTTTCATTTTTTATTTTTTGTTCACACTTCCAAGTTTGTCAGCACTTGTTGATTCTCTTGTGTCAAGTTGCCATTGCTGCTGGCCGGAACTTGCTTTGATGCCCCAACAGCTGAAGCAAGACTCTGCAAGAGTTTCAGATGATATATGTCAAGCTCCGCTTTTAATTCTCGAACTAAGTGGGGTTCGGATCGGGTTAAGCCGAACTAAGTGAGAGCTGAAATGCATGCGAGGTTCGGTTCGATGGATTTAACCCTTATAACTCAAATAGGTTGAAATAGGGGTGAGCACGTTCATTTCAGTTCAATTTGGATCGAGATTGAGTATAACCAACTAAAATCGGTTATTTTATAAAAAGAACCGAATAAGAATCTAATACAATAAAGAATCGAATATGAACATATCCAGTCAGTTAGGTTCGGTTCGGTTTTTTCAGTTTTGAACCTATTGGGTCTATTTTAAATTTCAAATTTTTAGCTCGTTGGGTCTCATTAATAGAATAATTTTTCTTAATAATCAATTGATCATAATTTCATTATAAATACTAACAATAAATACAAAATATTCAAAATACATTTATCACTACTATCTTACTAACTAATATTAATAAAATATGAAATATTAAGATTTAAGAATACAAATCTAGACTCTAATATTCTACCTAAACAAATATAAAGTTGTAAAAAAAATAAAAATAGTGATAGTTACAACACAAAATAAAAATAACAATTATGTTTGAATAGGTTTATTGTAATTATTTTACATAGCCAATTAATATATAACACACTTCAGGTTTTGGTAAAATTATAAAAATATCACGATTCTTCTGTTTTGTTATTTGGTTTAGCTAAGTGAATTCAAATCTGAACTGATATTTCATTTTTTTCTTATAAATCAGATATTCAGATATTTATAAAAGGAAAAATTCGAACCCGAATGGATCCATCAATTTAGTTTAATTTTTTTTAGGCCTTGATATTTTTGTCCTGCCATAGGTTGAAATTTAAAAATCGGTTTATTTCAGTTCGGGTTGGAATAAAAACCGGAGCCTAAAAAACATAAAAAAATATATGAAAATAAAGGGTCGCAGCAAGCCGCCAAACCGGCAACAGCAATCGCAGTCCCTATGTCTATTTTCCTTCTCGTCTTCTTCAATCTTCACAATCACAAAGACACACTCAATCACACACATCTAGCCCTAACCCTGTCAAAGCTATCAAACGACCAAGCCGCCGCCGCCGCCGCCGCTGTCAAATCCGTTCAGGTGCGCTGGCGCTGCGTCTAGCCGTCCTTGAGCCGATTTGCTTCCTCGTTCCAGGCTTCAGCTGCTGTCGTCTCTGTCATTCTTCAGCTGATTCACTTCCACATTCCTGCTGCTGTCGTCTCTGCCGGCGCTGCCTCCGTGTTCGTTCGCCATCGTCAGCCGCACTAGGTAATTCCAAATTTACATACGTTTTATAGCAATTTCAAATAGCGTGTGAATGGGACAGTTCTATTATAATTTCAAATTTGTATAATAGCTGTTTATAACTCAACCGGGCATGGCCAAAAGGACTCGTTGAGGATGCTTTACTGGTAATTGATATTTGTTTTTCAATTTTTTCCATCAGTGATATGGCCATTAGAATATGCAATTTAGAAACTGATCTGGGGATTACAAACATGAACTGGTAATAATGCCCCCTTTTCTTTTAAATTTGCAATGTGTTAGGAGTCGAAGCTGCATCCAAAATACCAAACATTGAGCTGTGCAGAAAATATTCTTACTGCTGATACTAAGGTCGAACCTGAATTGCAACCCAAACCGAAAATTTACAACCGAATTTTCAATTTGAACCAATCCAAAAATTTAAATCCTAAAATTTCAGTTCAGTTCAGGTTTGAGCTTCAACCCGAATGGGTTGAATTCTCCAACCCCAATGGGTTGGAACCCAAACTAAAACCAAACAACCCAAACCAAAACCCGATTTTCCCATCCCTAACTAGAATGCCTATGTTGTGAGATACTTTTTCCCTCCATGCCCTTTGGGGGAAGGATCCTAATTAAAAGGTCTTTCAAATCATAGTATCGGTCGATCACTTTTTGAGATTGTGATTTGTGTAATTCTGCAATTTTTGTTTAGCCATTGATCAGAAATGAAAAGGATTTTTATCCGCTGAGATCTTTATAAACTTTTTTTGTCATACAATTACACCTCTTGTATGCTTTATAAATGAATTTCTTTGTCTAAAATCACATGATTGTTTAACATCTTTTTGATTCTTTTTTTTTTTATTCTCAAATTGCTGTAGGATTTTCTGATGGGTATCAGTAAAACTGAAATAAATTTGAGGAGGTTGCTTACCGCTGCGCCTCAGCAACAGAATCAGGCTAAACTTATACATGTAAGTCATGACTTAATGAGTTCAAATTGTTTATTTCCCAAACAATTTATGTCAACGTTTCTGATTTTGTATTTTCAGTATGTTGCCACTCTACGTGAACAATTAGAACAGCTGGCTGAAGAGAGAACTCCTGAAGGGTTACCGAGGTAGGTATGATTTCTTATTCTTTATAGATTACAAAAAACACATTTACTGGCACCGTAGCTGGGCAATCTCATTTTGCTTATTGTATGTGATCTGAAGAAGAAAAAGAAATGTTGGAAATTTTTTTTTTTATACTTTACTCTTTTTTTTTTCGGGGTAGTAGCTATTGAAGGTGCTTTCATTATGTGGAAGTCATTGATTAATGAAGTTTCGAGGCTATGTACTTATCTTTTGGATTTGTTCGCACAGAATATCAAAGGCTCAGGTGAATGATTATTCAGAGAAGATTGAAGCCATTGCTTCTAAATTAGTTACTCCATTGGTGCGTGATATATTTTTTTTTTTTTAGTTTGGATAGTGAAGATTTTGGTGGGATTCGTTAGTTTTCCTTTTTTCCTATTCGTCTAGCTGATCAACTGCCTCATTTCTAGATTTTTAAGTGACAAATATACGTTATTATTAATATTTCTTATCTCTAGCCTCCTATTCGAGTATCTGAAGATCCTTTAAGGAGTAATTCTTTGAAAACAAGCACTTCTAAATCAGATGGAGAAACTCAGGCTCCCTCTTCTCCGGGGCTGAGGAGGCGATTTGTGTAAGTGAATGCTGTAACCAGGCTCAATGTGGTCTTTTTTTTTCAATTAACTCCTGCTTTTACTCTGCTGTTCTTATAGTTTTTGTTTTGTTTGAACTGATTTTAATTCATTTTTACAGGCCTGCTTCAAATCTTGGAGATAGAACTCATGGCACTGTTGACTCTGATACATCAGAACCAGTCAAATTGGATGCTCAAGCGCATGCTCATATTGAAAAGCACAGGTAATTTTTGTAGTCTTTGTTGCCATCTTAACTTGGGTAACTAAACATGGAGTGAGGTTGCTCAATGATTTTGTAGATTTACTTCCTCTTTTTGTTATACTTATGCTCAAATATGTAACAAATATTTGTTTGAATGTATTTTACAAATCCTGCTTTGGAATGTCCAACTGTTGCCAATCTGGTGCCTTTGCAAGCATCTCAGTTTTAACTCCAGAAAACAAGTTACCCTGAAGATTTTGATTAGTTTCATTTGAATTTGTGGTAGTGATGGAAGTTGTTTGGATGTATACATTTGTAATAATTGTCTAAATATCTATTGCAGTTCCTGAGTGATATTTAGATGTTAATAATTTTGTGTTTCTATGTGTTGTAATGTTTATATATTAATATTTCTATTTGCAGAAAGCTTCAAGAGAGCCTGACAGATGAAATGGTTGGGTTGGCACGACAACTCAAAGAGAGTAGTCTCCTAATAAGCCAATCTGTGCAAAATACTGAAAAAGTAAGATGCAATAGTATGTTGCCTACTCTTATATTACGTTGTTCATTGACATTGATAATAAATTAGGTTCAAACTTCATAAGTAATTTGTTTAAAGAGAGACAAGCAACTATAACTGAGGAGAAAGTCCTACACGACGACACTTCTATGGTACCATTCTATTAGAATCTTATCATGCATTTTAAGTTATATCTCACTTACATAATCGCTGTCAGGATTGGTTGATTACAATGAATGTGTATGCGGTAAAAATTTTAACTGGATAGGCTTACGGATGACGTTATAGGGGTATCCCCATACACGACTTTCTCAAAACTGAGACATATGAGTATATATGTTGAGCATACCTGATGCACCATATGAAAATCTGATAAACATCAGATTTAATCCTAATATTCATGCAAATGTCTGTTTTCTACATTTAGTTTGACTACTACAATTGTGATTATTTATCAGATATAGGAATTTAGTACTTGAACATATGCAAGTTAACAACTGGGTCAGAAATCTTCTATTTCTCTCGTTTTTCACACTTCTATAGTACAACTGATAATGTAAGTAGACTCATTAGTTGATAATGGTTTTGGTGCAGGTGCTTGATTCAACCGAGAAGGCTATTGAGCAAAGCCTGGCAAGCACTGGCCATGCTAATGTGCGGGCTATGAAGATATATTCAGAGAGTTCTAAGACTACATGTTTTATATGGCTACTAATGCTTGTGATGACTTGTATTTTTATCATGGTTGTGCTCCTCATTCGTGTCACCTAAAGTGATGATTATCTCATGCTTTCTTTCTGAGATCTGGCCACACGGTAACAGAACTCATTTTTGCATGACCATAGAGGCCAACTTTTGCCACACAACCCCCATGGCTCTCTGCGCTCTTAATTGAAGAATGAAAGACTGCTTTGTTTTGGCTATATATACCTGTAATTGAAGATTTTCGTTTTAGTGGTGTTATGTGTAAAGACGTGCTAATGCAGAAGTAAAAATGTGTCGGCTAAATGCTTCTAGCAAGTAGCGGGTATCCTTGATTATTTTTTATGAAAACACTGCCATACTCCACCTGACTCCTTTGTCTCCTTCCAATCAGATTTGCTAGCCAGAAGTCGAAATAATTGATTCACTTTCCCTCGAGGATACATTAGTTTTGAGTATACTTAGGTTCGAGAATTTAAAATAAGGTTAAATTTGACTGCGAATTAGCTACGCCTGTTGTCTGCGAACTTGGATGGTTTAATTTGGCTTAACCAACTGTGCCAGTTGGGGCCATAGGCTATCAAAGTTAGATACAGTAAAAGTTGGGCTTGGGCCAGACTTTAAAAAGTTCAGGTCCAAGGCCATTAGAGAAAAAGAATAAGAGCTAGTGTTCGTGAGGCTTTGGCGTTCACTTTTTTTAAATTTTTTTAAATTATTGTACTCTTAAAATTAGTTAATAGTCAACAAGTTATTATATTCAATAATAACTTAAAAAATAAATATTTTAAAATAAAATAATAAATAAAAAATTAAGTAAATAAAAATTTAAAAATTTAAATTTTTAATATTGAATTCTCTAATTCAAACACTCTTTTAATTAATTAACACTTAAAGAGAGTTTAATGTTATTAGTTTAGGTTTTTTTTAATTCATCATTAACATATCAATTAGGGATTTAAGCTTTTTTTATTTTTTGATTAGTTTTAAAATTTTAATTTATTATTTATTATTTAAAAAAATTGATGGCTTGGACCTAACTCAAACTTTTTTCATTTAAACCATTGTTCAGGCCCTTCATGTAGAAGCGCAGGACAAAGCCTGTGGAAATAGTTTGAGCTTTGACCAAGCTGGCCTATTTTACCATCCTTAATCAAAGTATTTAATATTTTAATTGAATTTTTACAGCCACCTCATACTAACCCGAGCTTTTTGACCTTTCCTAATTAAAGTATTTAACATTCTAATTGGGTTTCTACAGCCCACATGCTTCTAATCTCATGAACAAAACACTAAGTTTTCGTGTGTGTACGTGTGTGTGAGGCCTGATCTGGTGTGGCGTGCATAGCGAGCTTCCATTGGCAGAGGTATGAGACCCATAATAGAGCTTCGCGAATGGGATTGAGCTTATGTATGCATATACTCTTCATGGTGGTTGAGAGTTGCATGATGACATGAATTCAACGAGAGGAAGTGTATATATCGAAAGTAAAGCATACTCTCTCATTTAGGGAAAAGCATAACATGGTAAATCATTCAGTGCTCCGGTACTGATGAATGTGCCAACAACATATGAGAGCTCTATGTTGGTCAGGGTCAAACTAAAACCAATTCATGCAAAATTACAGGTGCCTTCCTAAGCCTTATTGAATTCTGTGTGCTACATATCTATACACTTATATTGTTGTCTTTGTTTCTTTAAACCACATTCTCAATTTCATTTTTCTGATTTAAAAGCTCCTTTTTTAAAAAATTAAATTTTTTTGTTAGGGTCTTCAATGATATATATAATGCACACACTCATCACCATATACCATATGGAAAAAAATCTTCAATCATTAGTTCGTAGACCTACCTCTCTATATCAAATTAACATTTAGTTAGTTATCGAGAAAGAAACACATAATGTGAGTTTAACACCTGGTCATATTGTGAGGATGAGTCTATATATTCCTCTTATAGTGCATTTACTAATCAGTGATCAAAATGATGTGGAATGCGAATAGAGTGGAATCCATATGGACTAGAATCAAAGTAAAAAATAATTGTTTACTTTAGCTACAAGAATCGTAATCAAATAAATCGTATTGTCATTTATGTATTTATTTTATTTTAAAATCAGAATAAATTGTTGGAAGTTACTAAATTAATCTTATTTGATTATTGTCATTATTTTTTATAGTAATTGTGATTATTCTTTATTATTATTATTATTAATCTCATCTTTAAAAGCAAGTCGAAGGATCTCTCGGTTGTAGTGCAAGTTTTAGTAAATGCAAACAATCAAATTATGATGACTTGAGAATGTGAGTTGTTATTGTTAGAAAAACAATATAAAGTGGCTATTTTGAGGCCAATTTTCAGCAAGATGAATACTGCGAAAATAAACTTACACAGATGATTTGGAATCTCATTTGTGAATTCTTTGCAAAGAATTATAGTACGTTTAAATTGATGCTTGGGTAAATGAGAAATTGGATTTCAAAAAGCACCCATTTGATGTGAAAAAAATGAAGAAAATTCTCCATGGGATTTTAACTTGAATCCTATAAATTGGCTTCTAGTTTGTTTGCAAAATAAACCAAGATCCAAGTGATTTTTTAATCTTCTTTTTGAAGAAATATTCCCCAGTTTTAAGCTTCATTGTGAGAGTTTAAACATTTATTTAAAGCTCATTAGAATAGTGGCGTTATGCTGCTAATACTATTCGAATCCGTTGTATCCTAGGAGATAGATGCTAATATAATTCAAATACCATTATAAAAGTGGCAAATCTGTTTTAAGAACACTGTATCTTTATAAGCCTCAAGTTAGTGGGTTTTTGTCTTATTACATATTGTTAAAATATACATTATATCTTTGCTATTTCAATTTAATTTTTTTTATTATTAAATTGTGATAAGTGTGTAAGAGGCTTATTAGCAAACTTAAGTACATTAGAATAGTTCTATCACAAAAGTTATATACATTATTTAAGAAGTCTAAATTTTAAACGAGACCATTGTGACTCTCCAATTTTTCTTAAAAACATAAAAAGTGTATTTAACCATATAAAGTAGATGGTCTTATATCACTTGCTAATTTATAATAATATACCAACAATTATAATTTTTCATATGAAATATTTCATCTTATATTCTCATAAAATTTTCAAATCGCTTACCTCCAACGATTGGAAGGGATACCGTTGATCCACAATACCTAAAAGCTCCTTGTGCTCTTTATTAACTGTGTCAAAAATATCAATGAATAGCTTTTCTACAAGGTCCATCGCCTACATAAACAAACTGAAGTTAGATAAGAGTAATATATTCAAGCCAAATTAAAAACAATAAAGAAATTTGATACACCTCAAAATAGTGCTTTTCAAGCTCCATTTCTACTACCAGCCCAGTGAACCCACACAAATGGCAACGAGTGTTCAACTTTTCTACTCTATAAGCAGGGCCAACAGTAAAGACTCTTCAAATCACCATTGTTAGCTATTCACTTATGAAGCTGTGGAAACTGACCAAGGCAAGCAAATTTTTCACGGTACTAAAGAGTAAAAACTATAGAACCTCCCTCAACTTAACTGAAAATCAAGATGGATTTGTCTATGTCAATGAACTTTTTAAGCAATGAATTCATATCTCTGCACAGTGATGTAGAAGATTAAGTCAACACTTCACATCTTCAATTTGTAATTACTAGTTGGGATGAAGCGAACTTCAATTTGTAGAAACTCACCTATTTTGTGGCACTTCATACTTAAAAATTGAATTATTTACAGGAGACCTCAAGTTCAAACATCGATGTTTACGTCTCGTATCTAGGTTGACACAAAGAGCTACATGTTTTTATTCCAGCAACATTTAAAGAACTAAATAAATTGTTGTGCAAATTTTAATGTACTCGTCCATGCATGAGTTTATTGAAGTATAAATTAAGAATAACTAGGTCGAACACAGATATATTGCTAATTGATTCTATTCCCATAGGATACTTTGCTTCCTTGTTACCGAAAAGTACCTCTTTTGCTCCAAGTTACCTCATTAAATACAAATACATAACAAGTGAACTTAATTAAAAGCTTCACAATTGCAATTTGGAATAATTATATAGACGAAATCAATTCTTTGAATTTCAGCTAACTTGGCAAATCCCATGGATCATAATTGCAAATATTAATGTGGGGATGATTGGGACAGGCAAAGGGGAGGAGAAGACCTTGCATTATAGGTACTGGAAGACCAGTTCTTCATCTGTTGGCTGGAATCTAAAGCCAGGGGCAATCTGGTCCCTCCATCTCTAATAAATTGGAACTTGTCCATGCTCTGATTCTGAACCCTAATGTTTCTTCAAAAATTATTCTATGTTTGCTAAAACAAGCAACTAGTGTTAAATATTTACAGTGCTCAGACAAGCAACTAATATTAAGTTTATAGTGCATGAAAAGTACGAATAAAGAGATAAAAGAGCAAATCAATTAAAGAAGAAAAAAGAGACGGTTCTTAATGGTAATGTTGACACACTGAGGTAGGGAAATTAGGGACAATAATATCTTTATTTAAGAGAGTGGATAGCTGACGCTTAACATAATGAGATTAGGGGCATGCATAGATTGCGGGTGGAAATTGTGCTATCAAGTTAAAACTAGAGAATTGCTTGCAATGATAGTTTATCGAGTGATTTTCAAGTAATTTTATTTATTTATTCATCTTAGTTCGAGTTTTGATAGACGTATGGACTAAAAAATTAATTTGAACTTCACTCAATACCTATCTTTAATAATTTAAAAAAAAATAAGAGAATGATTGATGAATATTAGTTGTAAGTAAAAATTAGTGTTTATAAAAAATGTTAGT
Organism: Luvunga scandens; assembly: GCA_030449905.1. NCBI lineage: Eukaryota > Viridiplantae > Streptophyta > Magnoliopsida > Sapindales > Rutaceae > Luvunga > Luvunga scandens. The sequence goes on from JASUUG010001266.1 coordinate 1,617,514, forward strand.
CACTATAATTAAAAAATGAAAATAAAGAACAATAGTTGCATATGGTCCTTTGATTACTATGTAATAGATATTAAAACATAGATGATTCCTAATTAAATTAATTAATCTCCTCCTTACCCATACGCGTGAATGGTTTGAACCCAAACTTCTTTTACTAAGTCAAAAGATTTTATATCTTCTACCCGCATAAGGTCCAAATTCAGGTGAAAATATTGGAGAATAAGATACATAAATAAAGCAAACTTTTAGAGTGTTCAATTCACTGGCCAGACCAATAAGTATGGGGAACTTATTTCTTTCTTCCTGGGTAAATTTCCGAGGCACCAGGGAGAGTTTTATTGAATAAAATAGAAAAGATTATACCTAATTACAGAGGGAAGCAATGACCTTTACGCCTCTGAAACAAACTAAGCACAACCTAATTAATGCAAAAACGCTAACAAATTAAACAAACATGAGTGCATGTACAGCAGGAATTTAAAGTCATTTTTGTGCCTAAAGTTCGAGTACCCCTATTTTCTGGATCTAATCTAATACCCCATGACATAATTTATTCCATTGAGCCATGTCTAAGAGAAAGAGAAAAGAATGATTAATTAGGTAAATTTTTAAAAAATTATTTAGGCAATAAAATTCTTAATAAAATAAATATGTAGACAAAAAGTAAGCTCAAATAACTCTATCCCACATAAAAATAATTGAGCATTACTTGACGGGCTTGGATTTCATGAGCTCTATTTTGATAACAATTTTAACTTATGAAATCCGCGCCCGTCAGGCCCAATAGCAAAAAAAAAAAAAAAACCAAGGCTTTAGATGGTCCAACAAAATGACTCCCAAGTAGGGGTGTTTAGAATCCAATCCGATCCGCTTAATCCGTCTGATCCGCAAAAATCCGATCCGTTAAAATCCGATCTGTGGATTAAATGGATTGGATTGGATTGAAATTTTAAAAATCCGCAGTTGGTGGATTGGATATGGATTGACTTTTGTAAATCCGCAAATATCCATGAATCCGCAAAAAAAAAAAAATATATATATATATATATATATATATATATATATATATAATAATTTAAAAAAAATTATAAATGTGACATTATTAATAAATAAGTAATTATGTGATAATTTTTACATACTTACATTAACACCATAATATTAATATACGTTATCCATTATTCAAAAATAATAGAAAATAAAAAAAATTGACTTTTTTTATGATGAAGTAATAGATGAGATTAAACATATTGAGACAAGTAAAATGTAACAATTTAACTTTAATTTTATTTATTGATTATTATTTGATTTTATATTTTTATTCTATTTTAAAAATTGATATTTTTCTTGTCTTACACATACAGAGATTTTGGGAGATAATAAGAACATATTTAATGAAATTTAATAGCATTTGATGGGATGGTAAGGGTAAATATTAATTAATTTTTTTTATTAAATAAAAATTTTTATTTGTTATTTATTTCAATTATGTTTTTTTTGTTTAGGTTAAAGTACGAAACACAAATTGCAGGTGGACGTTTTTCTTTTCAATGTGTTTTATTTTGAAACTTTAAATGTATTATTGTAGTTTTATTTAAACAATTAATTTCAGTGTTATATTTTAAAACTTTGAATATTATTGTAGCTCTATTTGAACAGTTAATCTTGGTGTGTTATATTTTGAAACTTTAAACATATTATTGTAGTTTTATTTGAACCTTTAATCTCGGCATATTATATTTTAAAACTTTAAATGTATTGTTTTAGCTTTATTTAAACAATTAATTTATTTAAATTTTATTCAATTTTAAATTTAATTGATAGTAAAATTATTTATATATTAGATTTATTTCATTAGTTCATGGATTGGAGAGAACTAAAAAAATTTAATCCGTAAACTAATGAGCAAAATGGTGGATTAGATATGGATTAAGTCAAATCCGCATCCGATCCGCAGATATATGGATTGGATTTAGATTGAAGTTAATCAATCCGTGGATTGGATTTAGATTGAAGTTAATCAATCCGTGGATTGGATTAGATTGAAAAATTATAATCCGTAAAATCGTGGATCAGATATGGATTGATGTCTAATCCGTGAAATCCGATCCGCGAACACCCCTACTCCCAAGTACAAGTGAAAACACTCGACTAGGGTTAAAAATGTTTGAAACTCAAAATTAAATAAATATTTATATGCAATGCATCAGAAAATTGATCTGGCTAGGTGTAACACTTCAGAGGGAGCGCAATAAGGCTCACGAAATCCAAGGCCATCAAGGCTCATTTTCATGGTGGCCCAACAAAAGGTCATCAATCCCAAGTGAATAACATTTGGCTAACGAGCAAAGGATTGAAAGTGCTCGGAACTTCATAGTTCGAAATTCAAAACTGGATCAATACTTACATGCCTAAACCAGAACATTGATCCAAGTAGGTGTATGAAAAAGGCATCAAAAGTAAATTATTAGAAAGAGAATTAATAGGACATGGGCCAGAGATGGCCAAAGGCCGGGCCAGCAGGAAGGCATGTGCATGCACATACTCGTGTTTTGCCGCGTCCATTATGTGTTTTATGCGCACTGTGTTGTGCCTAATTTCTTTTGTTTAAGCTCGACTAGGCACACGTGCCATAACCACTCATGTGATACCAGGCTTAAGAAAAAAGCACGATAATTTTTTTTTTTTGAAGAGGAATACTAAGTTGTTAGCGTATTTTTTTTTAAATTATGTGTTTTTTGGGTCTACGTGCGTTTAGTCAAATACAATAGAATTAAAAATTAAAAACTCAAGTCTATATTCAATAACAATAAAGTAATAATAGTAAGCAAATATAATATTAATTACAAAGTTATACCCTATGATATTAAAATTTCTTTTTAATACTTAACAATAACAATAATAAACTTTTGTTAAGGGTTAACTTAATTATTAACTTGAACTTACATAGAGTCATTAATTATAGTCTACAATAACATTAATAAATTATAATTTTATTTATTAAAACCATGATATCAGTTATTCATTTAATAAATTGTAAATATAAATAAATTATAGTATCTTTTTTAAACTAAGAATTAAATGAATTAAAAAAGCTTGTGTTAATAAAATATATTAAAATATTCAATTTCAAGTCATTTGTAAAATCATAAAACTTTAAATTTACTTTCATTAAAAAATAAAATGTGCTTATTGCAAGCTTTTTCACGTGCCGTCTTCTAGCCCATCTCAACCCATGCTACGCTTTTAAAGCCTACGTGCCTAAAATTCTAAGCTCAGCCTAACCCACATGCATGCTATGTTGTGTTGTGTGCCCTATCGAAACATGCTTGTGCTGTGCGAACATGTGTCGTGCCTATGTCATGCCACTTGCCGCCACGTCCATTGGCCATCTCTAGGGATGGCAAGGCAAAAAAACAGCTAAGCAATTAAGAGATACAATGCAATATGTAGAAATTATAGTCATACTTGCAATCCAAAAACTTCATTTCAATAACAAGCACTAATATGAAACTACAAAAACAGAAACTAATTAGGAAATATGGATTTACTTCTCCAAGACAAGTTAGTCTAATTTCCTTTTAGCTCATGTACTTACCCATGAGATCAATCTCAAAATTGGTATCCTGACCTGAATAATCAAGACAAACTTTCACAGTACAAATAAATTAAGGAAATTATACCAATCATTAACAAATCTTTATAACACAGATAAATGAAAAAGTCTATCAATCACTGACATAGTGACAACAATGGGGCAGATTTGGAGTAGGGTTCACTTCAACTCGAACTAGAAGCAATCCTTGAACATGTCCCATATCTAAAAAATTTTAATTGACAGTAACTTTGGGATGTCCTAAAAAATCTCCAAATTGGGTGGAGATTAAAACGAGGACCTTTTTTTAAAAAATTAATAATTTTAAATATTTGGCTTCTTTTAAAAAGAATAATTTTAAACATACATATTTGAAAATGAAGTTACAAATGATCAAATTTTAATAACCTCCAAATAACCAAATGAACTACATATCAAACATGCTTATTCCATATTTACAAGACAAATCAAAATAATTCTAAGCTTTCAACATAAACTTATAGTAGTGTTGAGTACTAGAGAATTCATATTTATAAAAGGTACAATTGTCATTTCATACTTCAAGTGTCATTAACATTTCTATTTTTATATGTGTAGATCCTCTAAGCTTTTATTATATGTGTTTTATTATAATTTAAGTATTTTATGTATTTCAAGGATATTTTGGCAATTTCAAAACTAAGGAGAAGTCGGACAGCAAAACGAATAACATTTTTGAACCCAGAACAGTTGAAAACCTTAAGAGGAGTATAAAGGGGTATTCACATATACAGAACTGTTCATGTATATGGTACTGTTCATATATACATTACTATTCACAAGTACGACACTGTTCACTTATATGATACAATAACATGGCATTGACTGATGATATGACAGTATCTTATTGGACCAATGATGTGACATTAATTGATTATATATTGTTGACTGATATTGTGGCGCTAACCGATGATGTGGTAGGATGCCATTATGTTGAAATACTGATGTAGTATTAATCGATGACGAGACTGCATCTTATTGGACTAAAATGCTAATGTGGTATTGACTGATGATGTGTTCCAATCAATTAAAACTTGTCACGTGGCACAATCCTGAGCATCCGAATTGTTTTTCATTTGATGGCCATGATTTACCCATTATATCTATAAATAGAGGCCTCCCTAATTTGACACCCCTGAATCCATTTTTTAGCTCCATTTTCCATAATTATCTCTCTATCTTGTATTTTCTATATATTTTAATAAAATGACCATTTTACCCATAGTTTAATTATGAATGGCTAGTTTAGTTTCAAGTTTATGTTGAAAGTAAAGCATCAACATGATCCATGGGCTTAATTAAGTAAGTTTATTTTCTTTTCTTTTTTGATTTATGTGATTGCTTTGACTCATTGTCGATAAACAATGTATTTTGTCTAGATTTTGCATGGTATATCGACTCCCTAGTGAAAGATATTTACTGTCTAGTAAAATGAGCATTTAACATTATATTAATTAGAGAGAAAATTCTCCTCCAATATTTTGTGGGTCATCTTGACTTAATGTCGACAGAGAGTATATCTAAGTTATTTAGTGGATGGTATTGCCGTATTGTCGACAAAAAGATTATTATTGTGTGGCACAACATGTTCTTGACACCACACTTAGTGGAAGATCATTACCCTTAGGCACATTAAGCGCTTGATATCATATTTATTAGAGTGAGGATCATGAAGAATGGAAATACCCTCTCATGAATTAATTAGGAATAAAAGAAAATATTAAGCTCATGTTGAATGTTGAGTGTGAATCCAAAAACTCAAGCATTTCATTTGCATTGTTTTTATCTCTAATTTCATTTACATTGTTTTCACCTCAAATTTGTTCCCATCATTTCATTTTAAATCTTAAGATAAAAAACGAAAAAGAAAAATTCACTTCTAACTAACTCACATATATACTTACACAAGTAACTCTACGCATAATTAAATCTATCTACTCGTGGTATCAATACACGTCACCACAAAATCTATTCTATAATAGATTCATGCACTTGTGAGTACAACAAAATTTGCGCAACAAGTAGCTTCTCAAGAACCATCACCATTTATGTGCATTCTTCATACAAGAATTCGAATGGTGTTGAGAAGTATACATACAAGAATCCAATAACACTCCAAAATATAACAGATTCATTTTCTTGATTAAGTTTTGTTTGCAACTTTAGTTCTAACAATGCAATGTGGAGTTGAAAACTATTAAAGTTTGAAATGACTTTTGCTAGTGAAATATCATTTAAATGGATACACCCAAGAGTACCTAAAACTTGATTGTTTAAAAAATTCATGTAATTTCTCCACTAATTTCTCGAAAGTGAAAATCAACATGATATTCTCTTTTTTTTTCATACACAAACCAATAATAATAGCAGCTGCGTTGTTGGGCTCTTACAAGTTAAACTAAAGCTCTTTGACCTAGTGATCATTGAAGTGAATATAGTGTGTGTGTGTGTGTGTGTGTGAAGAAAATGGTAAAAATTTATGTTTTATTTAATTTTTTACTATTTATTTTCGAGTTGGAGCTCAGAGACCCAACAAAATCTCTGAACATGACCAAAAAAATTTTTAAGCCTTGAACTCATTTCAAAATAAACCTGAAATTATTTTTAAGGTTTTTTGGGGACCCAGCCACCCCGAATTAATCAGGAACCCGCAAGTTTGAGAGCCCATGGGTATTGCTGCAATCTCTATTCAATATTTTGCACTTACTTTGTAAAAACAATGATTTGGAAATTACAAAAAAATTATAGACACAAGAATTTCATAATACTATTTACATAGGCTATTGAGAGCTAATTTAGCAACAAAACTAAGCTACATATTTACTCCAGTAGTTCTAAGAAATTCATCATATGGCACATAATAGCCAGGCAAATAACTAAACAACCTCTAGCATTGTAAATTAAAAAAAAAATGTTATTCTCACCTGGAGCTTTTTATGTTGGTGTAATATTTTAGAAATATGAAGGCAAATAAGGGAAAGAAATAGAAAGGTTTGAGGTGTGTATCTACACTTTCTTTTAAGGTTTTATTTGCCCTCACCACACTTGATTTGCTATAGAGTTGAATGGCAAATTAACCCCAAGATACAACAAACCTTGAATACAATCTTTAACAATAAAATTGTATTCTAAGAACATATAAATCTTAAATCTGTAAATCTATATATATTTTTTTCAATGTTTTCCTTAATGAAGAAAATGTCTTTTAGTGAAAGATTACAACCATTCACCATGGCACATCTTCAAAAGACAAAAACTCTTCAAAAAGACACAATTCAGTTTGAAATTTAACTGTCTCTGGAAATAAACGGTTAGCCGATTTAAGTTATCGGCTCACCGTTAGTTTCCAGTGACTTCAAACATCGCCTCTGGAAATAAACAGTTAGCCGATTTCAGTTATCGGATCATTGTTAATTTCCAGTGACTTCAACATTGCCTCTGTAGTTTTAAGAACATTTAACATGCTCTCTGAAAATTATCGGCACGTCGTTAACACAAAACGGCTCGCCGTTAACATGCAGCATGCTCTCTATAAATTATCGGCAAACCGTTAACAAAAAACGGTTCGCCGTTAACATACAACAACAATGATATTATTCCAAACTTCAGTATTTACAAATATTACAATCTCTTTTACAATCCTCCACTAGATTGTAATATTTTTCAGATTTATCAATGATCAACTTATACATACAAGAAGGTATCTTTCGATTTTAACCTTCAATTAGTGAATATAGTTCAAAATATTTACAAGACAATAGTGTGCTAAGCATTAAACTTTGTCTCTTAAGTAAATACCAGAAATATATCACATATAAGCTATCTCAGATTTTAAATTATGTTCTAATCATTTAGTACTATTCCGACCTTGTGCTTTATCTTGGATTCATGAACATTTACAAGATTAAACCATGATCTTGTTAGAAACGGCACCATTTCTTATGTTCACTTAGGTGAAATTTCAATCATGTCTTTAGCTACCATAAGACTTGAATTTTATTAAGAGCAAATACTCATCCTCAACCTCGTAGCTATTTGCACCGAACATCTCAAATGAGATTATTTATTTTCCGTGCCAAACCAGTCACATAACAACAACTTGTTATTACCCATTTAACTATAAAATAGAGGTATAACTATTATATAGTTGGGTTACCATCATTGGTGACTTTATCAAGAAAAGGTTTCAATCTCATTCCGATAGATGTGTCCTTAACTAAATCTCTTGAAAGACCTTTTGTTAAGGGATCTGCTAGGTTTTTATTTGTCCTAACAAATACAATATTAATAACACCATCTGCTATTAATTGTTTGACATATTCATGTCTCAAGCTAATATGTCTAGACTTTCCATTATACACTTTGTTATAAGCTCTAGACAATGTAACTTCACTATCACAGTACAAAGAAATAGATGGCATCGGTTGTGGCCACAACTCAATTTCAAATAACAAATTTCTTAGTCATTCTGCTTCCTTGTCCGCAGTTGCAAGAGCTATAAACTCACTTTCCATTGTTGAGTGAGTTATGCATGTTTGTTTCTTTGAAGCCCAAGAAACGGCTGCTCCAACAATTGTAAAAATCCAACTATATGTGGATTTATTATCAATTGTATTGTTTATCCAACTAGCATCTGAATATTATGCAAGTACTTCAGGATAATTATTATAAAACAAACCCAAATTAATGGTTCTTTTAAGATAACCAAGTATCCTTCAAATTGCTTTCCAATGTTCAATGCCAGGGTTACTCGTGAACCTAGACAATTTGCACACCGCAAAAGCTATATTCGGCCTCATACAATGCATAACATACATCAAACTACCAATAGCACTAGCATATTCAAGTTGTGCTACTGCTCGGCTTGAATTCTCTAGTAATTTAATACTAGAATTACATGGAGTATTAGGGCTTGTTCGGTATTGTTTTTGAATTTGTATTTTCTGAAAATAAAAATGAGAATGAAAATGATGTTTTACAGTTGCTGTATTTCAAATTTAAGTATGCATTTGGTATCATTTTCTGTATTTTGTATTTTGAAAATGAAAACAGTAATATGCGTTCGGTAGACACAATTGAAAATGATAAAAATAGTGAATATGCGTTCGGCAGTATCATTCTCAAAAATAAATTTTACTAAACATTTAAGTCATATTTATTATTAGAAAATAATTGTTTAACCAATACATATACAAACATAACATAAATAATTTAAACAAAATATTTAACAAAAATTACATTGGGATAAAGCTTTAGCATTAGCATTAATAAAATAAAGTTTTACATTGTCATTGTTTTTACACTATAATTAAGATATATATTACAACACATGATTTAAACAAAATAATTATAGAAAATTACATGGTAGACATCATGCATTACGTGTGTAATCATGCCACATAGAAGTTGCAATTCTATCTCTTATAGCATTCATCTCTGCGACACTTGCTGGAGATAAATCAATATTAGTCAGTGGCCTACTAGTATCTCCTTCTTCATTGGTAATCATATCTTGCACATCAAAGTCCTCAAACAACCTATCACTTGTGTTTTCTCGTCGAATAAAATTATGTAAAACACAACATGCAATTGGAATTAAACGTTGCTTACGTAAACTATAATTATGCATATCCCTTAAAATTGAAAATCGCGCTTTTAAAACACCAAAGCACCGCTCAATAACATTACGCAATAATGAATGCCTATAATTAAATAATTCTTAGGGACCTCTAGGTGCTTGACCTGGTCCTCTATAATCACGTAAATGATACCTCTCATCTCTATATGGTGTCAAAAGTCCCTTCATATTTATGTATCCAGAGTCCACAACGTAGTAATATCCTAAAATACAGAAACAATAAAACATAACTTAATTAAAAAAAAAGGCTGAAGACACAAACTTACACCCACACACACATATAAATCTCGTAATATTCTTACCTGCTTCTGAATGTGGAAACCCAGACTCTGGCCTATTTAAGGCATCCATAAATACCCTTGAGTCATTGGCAGTACCTTCACAACCCGTATATACAAATGTGAACATCATGTCAAAAGAACATGCACACATAATATTTTGAGTCACCTGAGCTTTTCTATCTCGATATGATGTTTGTTTATGTGCTGGTGACCATGCAGCAATGTGTGTTCCATCAATTGTAAAAATACACTTCTGTAAAAATATGTAACATTTATTAATTTATTAACCAAATGTTAATTTCACATAAACATTAAAATAACATGTATTAAAATTCTTACCTCAAAATATGAAAAAAAAATTGGATTGTTTATAATCTCTGGCGGCGTCTCCCCTTGAGGTTTTGCTTTTATAATATGATTTGCCAAGCGACAAAGTGCTTTTAACACACGCTTAAAATGTGTGAACACAATATCAACTGAACGTTGAAAACGCTCAGATACGACTCGCACAACAGCGCCATGAGACAATATATATAAGCACATTGCTACAGCCTCTTTGATACAAATATGTCTATCGTGCTCTAACAATTGTAAATGTTCAAGTGTATAACATAATTGAATGAAAACTTCTTTATCCATGCGAAACATGTTATACATCCTGTCGGGATGGCCATTTAACAACTCTTGAACAAATTCGATACCAAACAATTGTCCTGTATAGCATTGCCTTTTAATAGCACGTTGTTGTTTCTCATACATTTTTATAGCCATGGCTACCTTTAAAACCTCTTCTTCAATATCTGTTAAACTTTCAATATCATCATCTTCATTGTTGTTGTTCATTTTTCTACTCTAATTAAAAAAAAATCACAAATTATATCTCAAGTATATCATAATTTATCCAAAAAAATAAATAAAATAAACATACAAATACAAATTAATACACCATCTAATAATATTGTACTAAATACATAAATGAATACATTACATAGTTCATCTCACAAAATTAAGATAAAGTTTAACATATACAATTCAACTCATAAAAAAAAAAAAAAGTTTAACAAATAAAACTACTACAAAGTCCAAACCATAAAATTAACACACATGCAGTTAAAAACCAACAACATCTAAGTTAAACAAATTACATTTTAAAGAACATACTACAAACTGATTAACCAATATCTTCTCCTATTTTCAGGCATGCTCAGAAAAGCTTTCCTCCATTCAGTACTAGGCACCAGCTTATCCATCAATTTGTTATAGGTATCTCCATCGACATCTCCCAATTTCTCCACAACTTCGATACACTCTTCAATAGACCACTTTTCAACACATTGAGAAGTTGACTCTGCACTTGTAGATTTAACCATCTTTAATCCAGCATTCATCACTGAACTAGCCATTTTAAAGTAATTGTCAAACTCACTCTTATTTGTTTTACCACGCTCAGTTGTGGTTGAAATTGGCCGACGAGGCCTTTTTCCTGATCTACTATCAGAAACAGGATCCATTAAATCGACATCATCGTCAATATCAACATGAACTCCATGACTCAGAAAATTCTCTTCTAATTCACGATCCTCATCCGAGGACAATGGAGCTTGGTTAGAGGAAAAACGTAAATTACCGGAAGTTGTAGTGGTGTTGAATATCTCCCCTAGAGTTTGGTACTGCTCTAATCCTTTTTTACGATATGGCTTCACTCCAGGCACTCTCTGTGGAAAAAAATAAATAAGTGTGTGAAACAAAAAAAATATTTTAAGTTCATATTAAACTATATAATATATTGTGAAGATAGATTTTACCTTAATATATTCAGCCCAAACCGCTTCCGATGCTGTGACCGTATTTGAAATAGGATCCCAACCAAACCCAGTATGCACTATTAAGTCCGAAAACTCTCGATGTTTTTTGCGTAACCTATTAAACTTGGACTTAAGTTGCCCTTCATTGAATCTTTTTTGGGATTGTTCAAATAACTCATCAACTATAGTGGTCCAAATTTTTTTAGTAAAAGTTGATGTTTGTAAATCACCCTTTTTAACATGGTCGTGCACTATATGAATAAAAACGGTTTCTGTTCGGCTAGACCAATCAGCCTTATCTTCACCATCAATATCATGTGGATCCATGTCTCGTTACTAAAAAATTAGAAAAAATAACATATATCAAATATTAATGAAATTAAAGAAATTATTTCTAAACATACATAGCTTAAACTTTTAGAATTAATCAAATTCAACATGCTATGAAAGTTATTTCAACAATATGTGATAAATTAAAAGTTGAACATATCAAAATTAAATATATTCTAATACAAATTGACCAACTCAAATCAAGACATGCTCCCGTCAATTTTTTTCGAGGCACAACAAAAAATTTACAGTCAATGCTATTGTATTATAATCAATAAATCAAATTGGTAAAATTAATATAATATTTTTTGTTCTGACTTTCACAAGCTACAGAATTTAATTAAGTGGATTCCAGCTTTGCAAATATCTATTTCTCTCTAATAATCAGAAATTTTTTAACGAACCAATAACAATTTGCAGGGAAGAAAAAAAAAGAAGGAATTATCTACTTCCCACAACAAGAATTTAGGTATCCTATACTAAGATAACACCATATAGTTGAACCAAACACCCAACAAATTGCTTAGCAGTTTCCAGCTAGGCTTCTGCCAAAAGGATAGCAGTAGTTTTTGGAGACAGATCAATTAATGACACACTCGAATTTCTAGTCTCGAAACACAAATTGTGCTATATTGCTAGTTGCTATTTTCAATTTTTGGATGCGTTTTGATCCTATAGTAAAAGTGCATGCCATCAGCCACAAATTGCATGAAATATTTTATACCAGGACTTGTTGGTGTTACCATCAAAAGCTAACCTATTTAGCCCATTTCAAAATATAAAAACAATATAAGTCTGAACATGCAAACATCATAATATGGGCTTGATACCCATATTCAAAATAACACACTTCTAAACATAACAAACAAAATGACAATCAAAGCCCACCTCCTCCATAAGAAGAATATGACCAATTAAGCTTACAGTGCCTTCGACAATTTCAAGCTTACCTTAATAGAAAAGCAAAATGAGCAGCACCAGGAATCAATCAATAGCAAAGGCTAGATAATTCCAGATATATACTAAGAAAAAAGATCATAAAAGAATTATGGATTCATTTTGTATTTGGCTTTATGGTGAAAAAGTTGAACTAAAATGAAAAGTGGCTATGGACTTTCTTTAACAAAGTACTTATTTTAACTTAAAGCTCATTTCACAGGCATATTTGTTAATTATTACTCTCATAGGCATGTATTAGGTTACAATAATGAGCAAAAATCCTAGATAAAAATTTTAGAGACAAAACAAAAAAATAGAATGATATTTGAAAAAAGGACAAGGCCATCCGAGATAAGAATTCATAGACAAAATACTGAAGATAAACACCATGCCACAAACAATTCAAAACAAGGGCAAGGCAACAAAAAGACCACAAAGGGTGAAAATTATTTTGGCATGCTACAGTAAGAGTTCTACAAGACAATTGAAAACACAAGTAATAAATAGAAGAAATTTCCCAAAAACCAAATCACAAAGAGAATTGTATAACACTAAAACCAAAGGATGAAAATTAGTAATCAAAACCGAATGGAATTCTTCAAACATTATGTCACGAACGGAGCTCTCAACTAAGCAAGCACAGAAACACAAATACAAGCATAACATAAAAAGAGAACATAGTCAGAATCCAAATTAGAAGAAAACAGTGATGAAAAGAACAAAAGATTTAAAGAGGCAGCAACAATAACGGAGAGAGAACTCACAAATTTAACAGCAACAAAGAGAGCAGCAGTAGCGCAGAGAGAGAGAGATAACAACAACAGAGAGAAAGATCGGTAGCAGTGAGGGAGATAGGGCAGCAACGAGGGAGACAGAGCAGCAAATGAAGAGAGAACAGCAACACCAACGATGGAGAGAAAGAGCGATTAGATCTATGATAAAGGAAAGTGAATGACACGATCAATTTTTAGGAGAGAGAAGTAGACGGTCATGGGTAAGCCTGGATTCTCTATTTTGTGACTTATTTTTAAGTTTGTATTTGTAATTCACTGAGAACGTGTATAACACGTTCTCAAATTTATAACTGTAAAAAGAAAATTGAATTATTTGTTTTACAATTTATTTCTGGAATTTTGGCAACCGAACGCGTACTAACTTAAATTTATAAAATGAAAATGAAAACGGAGTCCATAAAACGTTACCGAACGAGCCCTTAGCTTCTTTAAATTTCAAGTGATTGAATTTAAGAAGCACTTTCTCAATATAGTGAGATGGACATAACGAGTAACCCCCACTATTTTTCTTTACTTTTACTCTTAAGATTGTATCTACTTCACCAAGATCTTTCATCTTAAATTGTGAAGTTAAATACTTCTTTGTATCATTTACTCCTTCCATGTTTGTTACAAAGATAAACATGTCATCAACATACAAGCATATAATCACACCAAAATCATTTGTGAACTTATAGTATATACATTTATCAGCATTATTATGCTTAAAACCATGAGATAAGATTATTGAATCAAACTTCTCATGCCATTGTTTTGGTGCTTGCTTTAAACCATAAAACGACTTGACTAACTTGCATACCTTTTCCTTATTTCTAGGCAAAACAAATCCTTCGGGTTGTTCCATATAGATTTCTTCATCAAGATCACCATTAAGAAAAATGGTCTTCACATCCATTTGATGCACATATAAATTTTTCAATGAAGCAATTGCAAATAACATTCTAATAGATGTTAATCTTGCCACCGGAGCATATGTATCAAAATAATCAATACCACTTCTTTGCTTAAACACTTGGGCTACTAATCTAGCTTTAAAAGTTTGCAAAAAACCATCACTATTGTACTTTCTTCTAAACACTCATTTGTTGTTAATTGGTTTAGACCCTGGAGGAAGATCAACCAAGATTCATGTTTGGTTCGACATGATCGAATCCATTTCATCATTTACTGCCTCTCTCTAAAAGGAAGCGTCTCTAGAAGACATAGCTTCACAAAATGTCTTTGGATCTTTCTCAACATTTAACAACAATGGCACTTTATTAAGTACATTCTTTCTATTCCCTTCAACTAAAAAGAGTTATGCTTGTGATGAAATAAAATCTGGCGCTAAATTCTTTTCTTTCCTTTCACATTGACTTCTCCTTGGTTCGAAAGATGTCATAGACTCTTTCCTTTTATTATTATTTGTGGAGATACCAGGAGTATTATCACAAGATTGATCAATCATATATTCTAAACAAACATTAAAATTATATTGAAATTTATTTTCAATAAATTCAACATCTTTAGATTCTACAATCACATTAGAATCTAAATTTAACAATCTATAAGCCTTGGAATTTTCAGCATATCCTACGAAAACACTTTTTATACCTCTAACACCTAACTTTGATGATTTAGGATCATGTATTTTATAAAAGGCTAAACAACCCCAGACCCTTAAATACATCAAATTTGGTTTTCTTCTTTTCCAAATCTCATAAGGAGATACATGTGTTTTTAAGGATGTAATTCTATTATGAATGTGACATGCAGTGAGTAATGCTTCCCCCCACAAATTATTTGGTAGTTTTGCATTAAGGATCATAGAATTTATCATATCCGTAAAGATTCTATTTTTCCTTTTAGCTAATCCATTTTGTTGAGGAGTAAATGGACCTGTTCTTTGATGAATAATTCCATGTTATTCACAATAATTATCAAATTCATTTAAGAAATATTCACCACCTCTATCACTTCGAACCATTTTGATTTTCTTATCTTTTTGGTTCTCAACTTCAGCCTTGTAAATTTTAAATTTATCAAAGGCTTCATATTTAGTTCTAAGTAAATACACATATGTGTATCTTGAACAATCATTAATAAAAGTGATAAAGTATCGCTTACCTCCTCTTGTTAAATTGCCATTATACTCACAAATATCGGTATATATCAAATCCAATATTTGAGTATTTCGTTCGGCTTTAGGAAAAAGGTTTCTTAGTTAATTTAGCTTGGATGCATATTTCACACTTATAATTATGGATAATATTATTACAATTAATTAATCCATGCTTAGACATGTATTTCAATGATCTAAAATTTAAGTGTGCTAATCTAACATGCCAAACATCACAAGACTCAACAATGTAAGCTAAATTGATATTATTATTATTAATGCTGAGTTTGTACATCCCATCACAAGAATACCCTTTCCCAACAAACATTCCATTCTTTGATACAATACAAGTACTACCCTCAAGTACAATTTTAAGCCCATGCTTACACATACAACTAGCAGAAACAAGATTCTTCCTAATGGAAGGTACATGAAAGACATTATACAAAGTAACTTTCTTTCCATAAGTAAAGTTAATCTCAACTATTCCCTTTCCTGCTACCGTGGCGGCATTATTGTTCCCCATGAGAACCATTTTTCCTTCCTTTTCTTTTTTGTATGATAAAAAAAATTTCTTATAATTACAAACATGAATGGTTGCACCTGAATCGAGCCACCACTCGCAGGACTTAGTTTCAGCCATATTGGTTTCAGTAATCATGCCAATTTGCATCTCAGAAACCATAGCACAAATCTCCTCCACTTTCTTCTCAATGACATTGGCTTTTTGAGTATTTACTTCCTCTCTTTTCTTTTTGAATATACATTCACTTTGGCGATGGCCTTTCTTTCCACAAAAGAAACAATTTCCAGAAAACTTTTGTGTACTATTGGACTTTTTGAATTTCTTGTCATTTTTACTTTGAAATTCTTGGAAATTTTACTAGCTTCAACGACATGAACCTTAGTAGAATCATTCTTATCCTTGAAATCTCGAGACATTGTCTCTTCTTCAATTACCAAGTGTTTTTGTAATTCTTCTAAAGTTATGTTTTCTCTACTATGTAAAAGTTTCTTTCTATAACCATTCCAACTTTAAGACAATTTAGCAATAATAGCCCCAACTTGAAATGATTCAGAAATTTCAACTTTTAATTCTCGAAGCTTAGTAACAATGATTTGTAATTCATGTATTTGATCAAGAATGGATTTTGTATCTACCATGACAAATTCAAAATATTTAGAAACAAGAAATTTGTCGGTACCTTCTTTCTCTATTTTATATTTATACTCCAGTGCATTCCATATTTCAACAGGAGAAGTCATCGAGTTGTAGAAATCATAGAGTCTGTCAGAGAGAGTGTTGAGTATGTGACCTCGACACATCACTTTATCATCTTCACGTTGTTTCCTTGCATCCTTAACAACTTCGGTATCATCTTCTCTTGGTTCTGGAAATGGTTCCAATTTTGAATCAATAATATATGCTATTTTGAGAACGGTTAGAAGAAAGAATAACTTCCCTTTCCAACGAGTAAAATTAGTGCCATCAAAACGATCAAGATGGACACTAGGATTTAGAAATGAAGACATATTCTTCTCAGCCTCCATTAGAACAAAATAAAACCTTAAAGATTGTTGGTGTAATATTTTAGAAATATGGAGGCAAATAAGGGAAAGAAATAGAAAGGTTTGAGGTGTGTATCTACACTTTCCTTTAAGGTTTTATTTGTCCTCACCACACTTGATTTGCTATAGAGTTGAATGGCAAATTACCCCCAAGATACAACAAACCTTGAATACAATCTTTAGCAATAAAATTGTATTCTAAGAACATATAAATCTTAAATCTATAAATCTATATATATATATTTTTCAGTGTTTTCCTTAATGAAGAAAATGTTTTTTAGTGAAAGATTACAACCATTCACCATGGCACATCTTCAAAAGACAAAAACTTTTCAAAAAGACACAATTCGGTTTGAAATTTAACTGTCTCTGGAAATAAACGGTTAGCCGATTTAAGTTATCGGCTCACCGTTAGTTTCCAGTGACTTCAAACATCGTCTCTGGAAATAAACGGTTAGCCGATTTCAGTTATCGGATCACCGTTAATTTTTAGTGACTTCAACATTCCCTCTATAGTTTTAAGAACATTTAACATGCTCTCTGGAAATTATCGGCACGCCATTAACACAAAACGGTTCGCCGTTAACATACAGCATGCTCTCTGTAAATTATCGGCAAGCCGTTAACAAAAAATGATTTGCCGTTAACATACAGCAACAACGATATTATTCTAAACTTCAATATTTACAAATATTACAATCTCTTTTACATTTTAATCCCATCTTCAAAAGCAAAGCAAAGAGTCTCTTAGCTATACTGAATAATTCAATAAATGCAAACAATCAAATTTCAATGATGTAAGAATGTGAGTTGTTATAACTTTTTATATGAAATATTTCATCTTATATTTCCCAAAAAAATTTCAAATTACTAACCTTTAGTAGCTGGAAGGGATACTGTTGATCTACAATATCCAAAAGCTGCTTGTACTCCTTATTGACCATGTTGAAAGTATTAATGAACAACTTGTCCACAAGATCCAGACTTACATGAACAAACTGAAGTTAGACAAGTAATATATTCAAGCCAAATTAAAACAACAAAGAAATTTGATATACCTCAAAATAACGTTTCTCGAGCTCCATTTCTACCTCCAGCCCAATGAACCCACACGAATGGCGATCAATGTTCAAATTTTCTACTCTACAAGGAGGGCCAACAGTCAAGACTCTCTTCAAATCACCATTAATAGCTATTTACTTATAGAGCTATGGCAACTGAGTAAGGCATGCAAATTTTTTGCGGTATTGAAGAGTAAAAACTGCAAAATCTCCCGCAGCTTGACCAAAAATCAAGGTCGGTTTTTCTATGTCAATTAACCCTTTGAGCAACAAGTTCTTGTCTGAAGGCCAGCACAGTGATGTAGAAGATTAAGTCAACACTTCACATTTCCAGGCCGTAATTATTCTTAAAATGAAGCGAACTTTAATTTGCAAAAGTTCACTTATTTCATGGTACTTCAATTTGCAGGATTTTTTATTTAATTTGCAAAAAAAATGACCATCGTATACTAGTATGCGACTATGTCAAGTTTATTATATTTATCTTTTATCTTTTTTTCTCGGTATTTTGTTTTTTTCAATTGTCAAACATTTGTCATTTAATCATCAGTTTAGCCTTAATTCTTAGATTGGTGAAGGTGAATGTTAGTTTTAATTATATTTGTCTTGTACCTGTAACTTTAAATATTCTCTTAATATTTTATATTATTTTGTTATTGTGTTTAGTTTTTATAGTTAGGCATGCCTATAAGTGGTATGTCTAGCAATAGTGAACATGTTATCAGATCACACATCCACATATCCACATATAGAATTGACTTACTTAGTGAGCTA
This sequence comes from Luvunga scandens, assembly GCA_030449905.1. NCBI lineage: Eukaryota > Viridiplantae > Streptophyta > Magnoliopsida > Sapindales > Rutaceae > Luvunga > Luvunga scandens. Next base: position 1,636,434 of record JASUUG010001266.1, read on the forward strand.
ATAAGCTTTGACTTTAAAAAAAAAAAACCCACTTCAATCTTTTGTTTAATAACTTTGCTCTCATGCTTAAATTTAGATTTAATATGGGATGAACTGTCATGTCTAATATATGGATCCTACGTGTGAGGGTTTAGCTGTTATGTCTTCAAGAATCGAGAATCTAGAATTCTACAAATAGCACACATAGCAACTATAATAACGCGTGAAAAATGCAATGTAATAAGTTACATTTTAAGCAAATCTATAATTGTTGTAGTTAAACGAAATTTGGTTATGAAACGCAACATCTTACAGCACCTCAAACGAACTATTTTTCTTTTCTTTATTTAATCCATTTTTAATGATATTAAATATAATAAATTTACAAAAATATTACAGTTTATCATGCAATCATAGTTTGACAAATATAGCATAACCACCACAACACCTTGTTTATAAAAAAGGACCTAGGATTGGCAATGGGATAGGATGAGATGAGACGGGATTTACCAATCTCGATTCTGTCCTATATATGCAAATAGGATTACAAAATGTCTCACTCCCGTCTTTTTATTTTATTTGGGACAAAAATTTGTCATAATCCCATCTTGTTAAATATCTTGTCCCGTCTCATTGTCCTGAACAGTCTCAAATATAATTTAATATAGCAAAAATCTTAAATAAATACAAAATAGAAAATTATATAATAATTTTATTTGGACTACATGTATGTTTAAATATAATTTTATGCTAGCATTTTTTAATTGGCTATTTGGTTCAATTGTACATCAATATTAAGACTTACGCTACAAAAATTATAAATTTGGACAGTAATTAACTTCAGTCATGTTAAAATATCCAGTAGTTTAATAATATAATAATAAACTAAAACAACATGGTTGACAATGTGATGGGATGGGATGGGACAGGACGGGACGGGACTGGATTTGCCAATCCCAGTCTTCTCCCGTTTATGCAAATAAGATAAAAAAAAAATATCATACTCTCATCCCTTTATTTTCTTTTAAGACAAAAATATATCTCAATCTCGTTCCAAACGAAATGGGATCCCACAGGATCCCATCCCAACGGGAAAAATTGTCACCCCTAAAAAGACCTAAATTACTTTAAAACTTTGAGAGCCTTTATAATATATATTATATTCAATGAAATCATACTACATATTCAAAACTCTATACTTGTTGTAAGATAATGACTTATTATAAAAGTCATAGCTGCAAACATAACCTGGCCTATGAAATAGGAAGTTGGACATTACAAAATGTAAATAGCTCAACCCATTGTATTCTTGAGTCTAATATTTGTTTAGAATAATATAACTAAAGATGTGCAATAAGATAGGTGGCACAAGGTAAAACGCACATTTGTATAGCATGACGCGACATGAGCATGCTTCGTTAAGGTATGCAATATCGCATGGCTTGGAGAGTGATCAAAGCAGTTTAGATTTTTAGGGAATACAAACATAAAGGTATAACATGATGTTAGATGAGCCAAAGAGGGATACATCAAAATGCCCACAAGAAGTAAATTTTATAACTAAATTTATTTGAATTATATTATGAGTAAATACTCGTCTAGTTCCTATGTTTTGAGTTAAATAGCCGTTTATTTCCTATATTTAAAAAAAAAATTCAAGACAACCTTTTCTATTAAACATGTTACACTCCTATCTTTATTTTTATATACTTTTACAATAATAACTTTACAATAATATTTTTGGGAATATTAATGAAAAAAATGTTAACTTATCAAATCAACCTTAAAAGTAAAATAAAAATTACTGTAATTTTTTTTTGTCTTTATTGTTCTTTGAGGATTAATTTTGTAAATTAAGTTTTTTATAAAATAATTATTGTAAGGGTTTTAAACATTGCTTAAAGTTGACTGGTATTAATTTATTTATAAATAATAATTAATAATTAGCAAGATTATTGCAAGGACACGAAAAATAAAAGTTCTTTCAAATTGATTTTTATTTGTTAATTTGCTAATTAACAATAGATAAATTGATTAATTTCAAGAATATTGTAGCAAAGGTAATATTGTAAAAGTAAAGAAAAAGTAAAGGTAAGAATATTATATATTTAAGAATAAGGTTGTCTTAAGGTGTTTTTTAAAATATAGAGACTAAGCACACTTAAATTAAAATATAAGTACTAAACGCGTATTTACTTTATACTATTGAACAACGTTAAATTCATTTCAATTAAATAGAGTTTTTATTATAAGTTATTAATCAAATTTGAATTGAATCTCTATTATATTTAGTGAAATGTTGTTTCTTAAGTGTTCTTATAATTGTTGATTTTATTTTGCTTAAATAAAATAATATTTTTTAATATATTTCAACTCGATTCATTAATATTTTTAAAAAATTTGATAATATTGCATTATTTTAGGGTTTTAAAAGATACCTTGGGCGGCTTTCTTTTAGGGATTTAAAAGAGGGTTTAAGCGAACAGCAAGCAGAGTCAAATAATCCAATCGTGACTGAAGCCAATGGATAATTCCGCTCTAAATTCAGCTCAAATGCAGCAATTTCTTAATGTAAGCTCTCTGTGTTTTGAGTTTGATTATTTGTTCAATTTAATTTTAGTCTAATGAATTTGGGTATATGCATGTATGGAAATTTATTGTATTTGTAAATTGATTCTGATTTATGCGCATTCAGTGCGAAAGAGAGAGGGATTTGTGACAGAAAAATCCTTTAAATTTGAGTTTTTTAGGGTTAGATAGGTTTTTTAGTTTAGATAGTGTTTGGGCGTTTAATGCGACACCAAATGTTGTGCTTTTTTTGTGAAGAGAAAGGGATATTGCCTTATCTGGAAAAAGAAATAATAATAATAATAATAATAATAAAAAAAATCAAGATGTTGATAATTGGAAGTGCTCAGGTTGTGTTGGCAGATGCGTGAATATTAGTAACTATAATTGGTGCTGAATCGAGCTGTTTCTGTGTTATACCTATCGGTTTTATTTTGCTTTAGCTTGATTGTCATATCAGCATTTCAATTCCAGAATCCTGTTTTACTACTTTTTGGTTATAGCTGCTAGAAATGAAGTTTGAGTTTAAACACCCAATGATTTGTTGGATGTTATTAAACCTCTGATTGTGGATTTCATGCGAGTGATTAAACCTCTGATTGCTGGATGCTATTAAAATCTAAGGTAGAAAATTATACGCATAACTTATTTGAATTGCATTTGGTCTATGTCTGTATCATTTAGTGGATGACCCGTTTTTCAGCCTTAGTGTCAGCTTCTTATTTCTTGGCTTAGGCTGCATTTGGAGTGCAGCACTCTGAAAAGGAGATTAAAGCTAAAAATCTGGTTTTGAAGCTGCATTGCAGCAGCGAAGCTGCTTGGCTCCCACAGCGCAACGCTCCTAAATAGGCCTTTAGTATGCTGATTGGTCAAGTCTCCAACTTATTTTACTTAAATCAGCTTGGTTTGTCTGTGTTTTAGACTCTCATCTAATCTTTATTGGCCAAAACACAATCTTAGTAAATTGGGTCATATGATGCGAATGGGATTGATGCTGATTGGTCAGTCTCCAACTTCTGCATCAAATTGTTTTATAAGTCTTACTGTTATTTTGTATGATTAATTCTAATAGCTTCATCATTTTGTAGTATTTTGGGATTACATCTAACTAGTTGTGGTTTTACAGCAAGAAAAGGAAAAGGCCATGCTGAATGAGATGGTGGCAAAGCTAACAAATGTTTGCTGGGACAAATGCATCACGAGTACGCCTGGGAGTAAATTCAGCTCAAGTGAATCAGCTTGCCTCGCCAACTGTGCTCAGCGTTACTTAGATATGAGCGTTATCATCATGAAAAGATTTCAGTCTATGCAGTGAAGTTCATGGAAGCGTTGACCTTCAATCCTGGTTACAAGATTTTATTTCTCTGAAGTCAGTTTCTAAAAGAGAGAAACTTGGTATTTTCGAACTGATTCACATTGCATCCCTGTAAACATTTAAATTAACATGGTTTTTGTACCTTTGCTTCTTAAAAATCATTTTTCTGGATACTTTTTATCGTTGAGTTATACCTTTTGCTTGTATATGCAAATTGATGTGATGTGTGCCGGTTCGCGGGACAATGCTAACAAGGCAAACCTAGTCGATAATTCCAGTAACGAGGAGAGACTGAAATGTGAATAGATTGTCCCCAATCCGAAAGTTTCCGGTTGAAAAGCCTCTGTAGGATTTCATTATTGCAACAAGATTTCAATATTAACCATACAAACAGGTAGAAATTTGCTAATTGTGTTTGTACGGGAAAGAAGAGGAGCCTGGTACTGACAGTTTTTGAGCTCTAAACACCTAGAAATGTCCATGTGGATTGGGAAGAACATGGAGCATTCAAACTCAATTTCTTGCTTCCTCCGAAGAGCATTAAAGTATACATATTGTTTTAGAAATTACAGTAATATCAAACAGACGCTCAAACTATACACAAGCAAAGGGGAAGGGAGGGGAGAGGAGGAAAGTGTCCAGGGCTCCAGTAAATTCATGGTGCCACAGCAGCGACACTCCCTTCCATTCACTCAAAACCTTCACATTCCATGAAAAACAATCTTCAACCATTTTAGTATTTTACATAGTTCAGTTAAGTGAAGTACCAAAAGTGCACTAGCTCTAGTCATCTCCAACTCAAATCCACACCAATTTTCTTTCACTCTTTTTTTCCAAAACAATCTTCTTTATCTTCTCCCTGTTTTTTGAGTTTTTACACTTTCAAGTTTGTCAGCACTTGTTGATTCTCTCGTGTCAAGTTGCCATTGCTGCTGCCAGGAACCTGCTTTGATGCCCCAACAGCTGAAGCAAGAGTTTCAGATGACATATCCCAGCTCCCGCTTTTAATTCCCCAACTAGAACGCCTGTGATGTGAGATACTTCGGCCCTCCATGCCCTCTGGGGGAAGGATCCTACTTAAATCAGCAGTGATATGATCAGCTGATCCCCCATGCTTATCTACATTGTCATCACTGTTGGTTCTTCCTTCGCTTTCATCCGCTTCTTGGACAGCCTCACCCCAAGCTGGCTTCTTTCCCATCTCTATGTCACTGACAGGTTTCCTGATGTTTGGACTTGTAAATCCACCACTTATTCTTCTAGAAGTAATTGCTGGCTCCTTAGGGATCTTTGCCCTGAAATTATTCTTAGATGGAGGGATACTGGTGCAGAATACCTCCATGAAGTTTTTTATAACCCCTTTGTTGTATGGGTTGACACATTCATCATATCGATTTCTAAAGTTTTCATAAGTAGACTGCCAAAACAAATATAAAAAAGAATTCAGGTGTAACAAGCAAGAAGAAAATTCAATTTGTAGGGTTCGGGTAATATGCCAGGACTTCACTTGTAATTGTAAAAAGACATTAATTCTTGATTTTTCTATTTGAGGGAGAAGTCTCCTTGATTTACTGTAAAATCACGCACATTTCGCACATAGATGCAGAGCAATGCAATTGGTGATGGAAGGACAATAAAGCAAGAAAAGAAATTCAAATAGGATTTCAAGTATCATGAATGAATGTCTCACCTCATTTCTGCTGATGAGATATGAATGGAAGACAGTTAGTCCACCCACAAACCAGACACAAATGAAAGTGTAGATTATGAGCACAATAGAGGCAGGACTCTTGGTCAGTGCTTTCCATATTGATACATCCTCTCCATTCATGATCTTCCTGATGTAGATCCAGCAAAACGCATGCACATATATGCAAAGAAGAGTTGTAGAGAAGACAAACATAAAGAAGAATCTGTAATTGCGCTGTAAACATAATCAGAAGAAAATTTCTAGTCAGACACCTATTCGGCATGCATACTCAAATTTCACTAGTGGTAACAAATGCTTGTGATTGATCAAGTGCAAGTAATATAGCTGGATAACAAACGAAGAATATTTGGCAGTCAAGTACTAATTATGTGCATCCCTAAAATATTCTACAATTATTATACTGAACATTTCATTATCAGCAATACTATTATCCTTAGAGATACCATGGACAGCCTACCAATTAATTAAATATGGACTAACATAACATTTTGCTGGATTGATTTCAGTTGCAATTACAAGTGTAAAAGGTTAGCTTTTATTTTTCTTCCTCTTCATCTTTGGATGAGGTATCTTGATTTAGATAATCTCATAAAAAGTGAAACACTCCACCAAAAGGGTGACTGTGAAAATAAAACTAAGAACCAAATGAAAAAGCAAACTCAGGTTTCCCTAGAGCAAAGCGACAATGTCAAGTCAGACAGAAGACTTACCAATCCTACGCACTGTCCAACCCAAGGGCAGTGATGATCGAATTTTTGCACACAGTTATTGCATATGGAACAGTGAGAGCAACGAGGAGGTCTATAATGCATGCAGGTGTCACAATACTTGATCTTCACAACCACTCCATTGACAACAACATCTTTTGTTCGTGGCAAACGTAATTGTGGAGTTTGGCCGGGTCCAACTTCAGTATTCCCTTCATAACCTTCCAGCTCTGGAGGATTGGTATTACGAGCTATTATACCCGGGTCTCTTCCTGAGGTTAGCAGAAGAAGAATTAAATCCTGGAAAAACAAGTATATCCATTAATTTAAAAGATTAGCATTAAATATGCAGAATAAGCAAAATGATACTTGAATCAGAAAGTGGAGCAACTTTATTTCACGGATGAAATACAGAACTTCAGTACAGATTCTTAATTGTTGGCAGTGATGATGATAGCTAAATTCAGAACATAAGCCAGCAGCAGAATAAAAGATGACAAAGGAAAATGGGTTTCTGAAAAAGAAAAGAACTTACAAATAATGTGAGAGCAATAACAATGACCATTATTGATATTCCCAAGTCATGTGGAAAATCATCCATCAACTTTCTGGCCACAAAGATGCAGAAAGCAGCAACAGGTGCAACAATTAGGAAGATGGTAAGGAAGACTGATCTGACATCGGGTCCAAAAATAAGCCTCCCCCAAAGAAAGAATACCTGAAAAATGGAATACACAAGGTTCAAAAAACATGAGCATTATTATAGTGTATCCATGCGCACAGACATCAGAGAACATTTCAATGTGAGATTATATGCATTGACTTTTTAATTGATTGAAACTGCAAATGGATTCCCCCAGGTCAAACATTAAGTAGCTTAATATGGTGCTTGCACTGCTGTTTACACATGCATTTGAGAATGCTCTCCCAGTAGCAAATACATCTATAATAAATTCACGATTACTATGTCCTAGTTCCACTGCATTTCAATATCCTAAATTAGTTTCTATTAAAGATACTAAAACTGATTGCAGTGTGAGAACAAAACCCCGATTTATTAAGCTGATGAGTATAAAAAAGCAACGAATTGATTTAAATGCCTGTGTCAAGCTTAAGTACATAACCAAGAAAGTTAATTCTAATAGAGAATTTATCAGACCAACTAAGCTTTAAAAAAAAAAAAAGTTCCAATCAAGAACAACAAGTCAACCACTAAGCCAATCCAATAACAAACTGATTGATTCACTCACAGCAAGATTAAACCCACAAACAGTTTTTCCAAACAAAATTTAAATGCCATTTAGCTAAACACAACAAAAAAAAAAGCAGATCTTAAAACTAAGAATAAATAATAAAATCCAAGATAAAAGAATGTTAAAGGGTAACAAAAACTTACATTGCTGCCTTTCCAGGCTTGATAAGTTCTGACCAAACCGGACTCATCACCGGAATCCGGAGCCAGAGAAGAAAGAGATGGGCCCACGCACATACCTTCTTCAGTTTCTCTCTCCAAAACAACCCCTCTCCCTCTCTCTCTATCTACAGCAAGGTCAAAAAAAGTACTCAAAATTGAAAAGGCACGCAGCAACAACAAAGCATTAGCAAAGCAAAGAGAGGCGGCTCCTTTTTCACTCTTTTTTTTTTTTTAAACCATTTTAATTAAATGGGGCCATTGACTTTCTTTGTATTCCTTCACGCATGTTGAACCCCCCACAAAATAATTAAGGTAGTTAATTTAGAAAATTAATTAAGGTGATTAAACTAATATAAATACACACACACGCACACGTACAGGTATACTCTTTCGACTTTAGATTCAGTTCGAACAGGGCCAGTGGCAAACTTAGATTGACTGATTTCCCTTCACAAGGCAATACAAACATATGATTACCACGCACTCCTCCTTCTTCTTCACGTGTCAGCATCTTAAAAGCATGCGAGCGGACACAATTACAAAACAATGCTTAAAAATCGTTTGTGATTTATGATTTATGATTTATGATTTATGATTTATGATTTATGATTTATGATTTATGATTTATGATTTATGATTTATGATTTATGATTTATGATTTATGATTTATGATTTATGATTTATGATTAAAATTTTAAAAAAACTTATATAGATATATATAGGCAGAATGTGTTTGATTTAAGTTGTAGTACTTTGAGGAATTGCCATTTGTTGAAAAAGATTCTTTTTATACAAAGAAATTACCTATCAATCATATACATTTTTTGTTTGTATGATGAACTTTTTGTTTTGGTTGGAACAACGTGTATTTTGATAAAATTATAAAGCATCCGGTTTCTTTATTTTTATGTCTAAAATCTTATTGTAAGACATTTTTATAGGAATAAAAAAAATAAAATTTCTTAACTTTTACATGAATGATAAAATGTCTTGAATGAAAAATTATTTTTTCTCACAAATATCCTCATTAAATGCATTTATTTCTTACTTATTTTGTAAAACCTAATAACCTTTTGGTTTTTTTTTCCTCCAATCGAAATGATTTTTTTCAATCAACTATAACGTAATTTACTAATTTAGATGCCATATTATAATTTCTCAAGATCTCAACTTTTACTTATATATTAAGTTAATAAAATAATATTCAATCTGAATTTTAGGTAAATTCTTTTATTAGTATATAACAATATTTTATGCATAAATATTATTTCAATTGTAAAAAATAACGTTATCACAATTATTTTTCATAAATTATATATCAAATGTTTATTTTATAAATCTTATAACATATAAATACTACTATACTAGATAATATCGTGAATATATACCTATTTAAAATTCTAAATATATAACACTTTTCAAGAACGTAAGTGTAAAAATATCAAATTTAAAATGTTTTGAGTATATAAAAACAAAATAACTTATAACTTACACGGATACATTAAAAAAAAATGAAAAAACATGTAATTTGATTACCCTAGAAGAAAATAAAAGACTATGCTATGCATCCCCTTTCTTTAGGAGATTATCACGAAAAAGAGATCAATATTAATACTTGTTCTATTTTAAGGGTTCGGTGAGATACATAATTTGCTTATACAAGATTGTTAGATTTGAAGTTATTCTATTCACTGAAAAATGAGATATGATAATTTTTTTTGTTCGAATTTAATAAAGTTGAATTATTGATAGATTATTTTGAGCATGCATTCTAAGCATACATTTATAAGTATGTAATTTATGTATGGGAGGGGTATTGGGAATTGAAAAGGAAAATTCTTGAGGATAACAAATCTTAATAAATAAATCTTGAGAGGGGATTTGGTTATACAAGCAACTCATAAGTTGTTTAGATTTTGAAATAGACTCCTTTTAAAAAAAAAAATTAGAAATAGACTCCATTTGGTTCACCTAGTAAATTCCAAATAATTGACTGTACTTATCTTGGGGTGATTTCGTTACTTGTTTATCAGCATTTGTTTAATCTAATTTTCCATTCATCTGAAATAACTCGTTTTTGAAAAGGGATAGGTGATTGGGCAAAAGAGTTTCTTAAATCATTTTGTGTGGAGGAAAATTGAAATAATGGGCTGCATTTTCCTAGTGACAAATTAAATAAATTTAAAAAAATATATAAAACTAAAAATTAATAACAAGAACTTATATAAAAACTACGTGACTAAATATTAAAACCTTCATGAGAAGAAAAGGTCAAAAAAAAAAAGTCAAAAAAAAAAAAAACTTACCATTTTCCCAATCATATTATCCGGTGCAATTGTCATGCTCCACGGATCCAGTTCTATGTGACGTTAAATTCTAGGGACTTGATTTACACGTATCTTGGCCCACATTAATGCCCAAAGAGCCCAAATTCTAGGGACTTGAGTAACAAGTTATATATGATCGCCAAAAAGGGCCCAAATTCTAAGGAGTTGGAATTGGTACACAAATTTAATAGATCCTATCCGAAGTCGAACCCACATCGCTGGATTCAAAGTCCAGAGTGCTAACCACTACACCATATAACCATTGATGCTTAAGATTACACCTAATAGTAGAAATTGCGCAGAAATTTTGGCGATCGACAGTTGAGAATAATTTTTGACTTTTTCTCAACATGGTGAGGGTCAAACCCTCCATCTTATTAAAGTGATAAGGTACAAAATAATTCAATTTAGGAGTTGTTGACTGTTATAACTATTTTAACTTGTTCATTATTAATTAGAATTTACACACGCCAACTCGTTCCACTTTAGTATCCAATTCAAAAAAAAAAAAGAAATATGCCAAAATGTGTACGAAATATTTAAGTCCCAAAATTTGGGAACATGACAAGGGTTGCAATTAAGAAAGAGCAAGAGCATTGATATTTGACCCAAACAGTAACATAAGGGTGACAAAGACATAGGTAAAACGACATGGTTTTATCTTCTTCTTTTTTTATTTTCAGACATCATTTTTGTTGAGAACTTAAACTTTGTACAATTGATCAAATTCACCCCAACACCTAATTCTGATTAAAGATCCGAGACTAATCAATCAAAATTCACGTACATAACTTAGATCAAGAAAACTAAGCAAACTAGAAATGGAAAACATCAAATATAAGTGGTTCAGCACAAAGTGTTGGTACCTACATCCACTGAGAAATCAAGCACTGAGTTTTTACTATTATTGAGATCAAAGACTACAGAGGATAGATGATGATTACAGAGAACAAAAATGGTTAACACTTCCTCTCTCTTCTCAACTTTATTCTCTCTCTCTCACACATACACACTGAAGATGATTCTAGAACCAAATTTTATACTTTGCATTCTGGGTTTTTATTACTGCAATTGGTTTCTCGCCAAAACTAACAATCAGTAACAACCTTACGCACGTGCAAGGCTTGTGGCTACTTAAGTGATCTCAAAGTGCCAAATTCCATGTCGTTTTAAGTTGTCTTGAATTAGCCTTCATCACATGCTCTACATATGCAATACTAACGCCTCTGTATGATAGATAAAACAAGTCGTTTTGATCTAAAACCTTGGCAAATAACATAGGATACACACATACAATAAGTAAGTTACACATTGGTTGAGAGTGCTGAGTTCATATTCCAGTAATCTCCATCTTGAACTCAATACTCTAGTTACTCTTCAATGCTTCCTTTCTCAATACCTACAGTTATTTAAAGCCTGCAAATTCTTGCTAAGTTCATACAAAGACTGAACTTAGCAAATGGCACTGCTTTTGTTAACATATCAGTTCGGTTCTCTTTTGTGTTTATCTTCAACAGCTTCACAGCACCCTTTGACACCTCAAGCTTTTCAAAATGCAACCTCAAATCAATGTGTTTAGTCTTCTCATGATGTGCTTGATTTTTGCTGACGTGTATGGTGCTTTGACTGTCACAATACATAGCCGTTGAGCCTTGCTGAGCTCCCAATTCTACAACCATTCCCCTTAGCCAAATAGCCTCCTTGAATGCTTTCTGCAACTGCTATGTATTCAGCTTCTGTGGTTGATAAAGCAACTACACTTTATAGTGTTGCCTTTGAGATCAACATTAGAGTATGGTCTAATGTATAGTGGATTGAATAAAGATGGAAATGTCTTGGTTGGCTATGTTGATTCTGATTTTGCTAGGGACCTTAACAAAAAAAGGTCACAAATTGGCTATTTGTTTACAATTCAGGTGTGTAGGACGAAAGAACTAGGGTCCGGTGGTGGTTTCATCCGGAGGGGGTGGAATTGTTGAGTTGTGTCCCACATTGGCTTGTAAAGAGAAATACTTGGGTTTATAAGGGGAATAGGTCACTCCACCTAATAGGCTAATTTTTCAGGTTAGATACCTAAATATCCTAGGCCAAACCCCCCCAACAATTTTACATATTTTTTTGTCACCTTTGTGTTACCATTTGGGTCATATAATATTTTCTAAAACACAACTGTTTAAATTGATTTGTATTATAGGTATCTACTTTGTTATGCTTATACTGAGGCCTTTTTATTCCACCATTGCACAAGACCAATATGAAATAACTAGTTACCCAATCAAATTGATGTTTAATTTACAAATAATAATACTGCATCAATTTAAATAGGAAATCACAAATATTATTGCATTAAAGCCATCAATTATATACTGTCTTTGTGCCATATTTCACAAACACCATATTACACCACGTATCCATTCTTCTAGATGAAAAAAAGAAGGGAAATTATCCACCAACCACCTAATGTTTCGTGTTTTTTCAAAAATACACAATTCCTTTTTTTTTTTGCTTGAATTACACCTGAAGTTACAATTCTTTGCATTTTTCCACTTCCGTCTGTTGACCGTTAAGATTCTGTTAGTTTTTTTAACAAAATGACTATTTTGCCCCCCAAAATTAATGCTATAAGATGAAATTGTAATTTTACATTTGGGGGGCAAAACCGTCATTTTGTTAAAAAACGAACGGAATCTTAACGGTCAACAGACGGAAGTGGTAAAGTGAAAAAAATTATAATTTCAGGTGTAATTCAGGCAAAAAAAAGGAATTGTGTATTTTTGAAAAAGTGAAAAACATCAGGTGGTCGGTGGATAATTTCTCAAAAAAGAATTATTTCGAAGAAATTACACTCAAGATAAAATTCCTCAAGAACTTATGAAAAATGACAACATGATGAATTAGACTCATACTAATTCCAAAATCTATGGTCTAAGAAAAATATGTCCAAATTCATAAGGATAAGGAAATAGGCACATTTGAAATAAATATGTATGTTTCTCCACAAGCAAATTTATATCCATGTGTATGGTAATGACACGTGACATTTGTCCTTAGGAATAGGATTCTAGATAAAGCCTTAGATGCACGTCACCGATCATTTATAAATAGAGGTGCATATATAAAAAAAAGTGGTCTTTGGCCTTTGAGAACAATGTTGACTTTTAGAAAGAGAAAAGTCATTTTTTTCTTCTTCCTTTAATCTTAATCAGACACTAATTTAAGTGTTGGAGTGCCTTTTTCAAGTATTTACCTGTCGCATTTAAGTCTAGCTAATCGGCACAAGTTCTCCACAAATTTCAAATACGTGTAAAGATAAAAATCTAACCCTTTCACTCTCCAATTTCATGAACGAGAATGTTCTCAATTATTAGCTTATATGACGTCCAATTTCCACATGCCTTAAAAAAAAAAAAGCAAAGATCATATCTTAATCTACACATATATATATCAAAAAAAGAAGCTACTATCGTGCATTAATGTGATTCACATAACTTGAAAGAAAACCCAAGGAGTTAGGATAAAAAGTTTTGTTCACTTTTTTTTTTCGTTTCTTCTTTTTTATCTTGTTGCTAGCTATACAATATCTTTGAGTTGAGGGGACGTTGGATCAGCATTGCGCCACTGCCCAAATTTTCAAATGATACGATGCATTAAAGATGGAAGAGGTAGCCGTATCAATATGTAAGCATTCGCCGTCAAGATTAGCAATCATTGATGAATCAATAAGGCAGCTGTCGGGTGAATTGGATAAAGTTGTTGCTTATTTTGACTCCATTGCAATTTTTTTATATGCATATATACATATGGAGAGAGAGCTAGCTATTAGCTACCGTTTCATTAAAGTTCCCACTTAATCTTTGCCAATTTGAAAAGTCCAAATATATTTAACATTATATAATAATTGATAAAAAGGGACATTTATATTAATTATTGCATGCATGCCTTTTGAATTGCCGTTTTAAAATAATAATAATAATAATTGACTTCTAATATTCTTTATGTAAATGGAAATAAGCGAAATTACTTAAACACACTCTCTCTTTAATATTAATGAAGTCCCTTTCGAATAGTGAAGTTAGGTAAAGTAAAAGATCTAATATGGGTTAAATTCAAAGATTGGTATAGATTTTTCATATTTGAATATGTATATTTTTCTCTCAAAATCAACACCTTTGTTAATTTTAATACTGAAATTGCAATATTAACTGACTAAAAGATTTATTAGTGGATTTGGTATATAAACATTTTCCTTACCTGCTTAATTCCATATTGAAAAGGTTCTATTATTAAGCCATATATATATATATATATTATTGTCAATATACACAACACAGATGGCAGACAGAACTTTTTTCTTTTAGGAAAAAAAAATATATTTCAACATTTTTTTAAAAGCTAGCATCGTGCCTTAAAACATATCCGTCTGATCTATAAATTTATATTTTATTTAACAAATTTCGTTTTATTTAGTAGCAAGCCAGAAATTACTCCTATCTAATCAAGTCTCCTAATAATGGATCAATACACAAACAGATCGATGAGTACTTCATTAATTTTAAGAAAAGCAACACAACATTTTAACATTTTAACAAATTAAAGCTGCACGGTGCCTTAAAACATATCCATGGACATCTCTATTTGATATTTTATAATCAAAATTTTGTTTAATTTTGTACATATCTTATCTATGCCAATTAATTATATTTTCTCCAACAGCAAAAGGCTTATATGCTTTGTTATCTTGCAGTTTATGAACACGATTATTTTCTTCTGTTCTATCCTCAGTATGCAAAGTGATGGCCAGCTGGTGGCCAATTCCATCAATTATTATGTCAGCTTCTAAAGCAGTTGATAGAATTGCGTATGAACTTTGAGATTGAATTATTACAAAGCACAATAACTGTCTTATGATCATACGAAATATTGACCAGTAAATTAAGTAAACTAATTAAGCATGATATAAAGGTGATAAAAAATCATTAACTACTTTTTGGCCGCAAGTGGTAGACTAAACATCTCTTCGGCTCATTCTTAGTGCCATACAAGAGTCATATATCTTTTTAAATGTATTGTGGAGGTTGATTTCTAACTTATTTTGATATTAATTAGATATATGAATCATGTTATAACTGAACTAATTAATTTAAAAGTTCTTGTAGAGCTTATGATTTCAAAATATTGTAATGTAATGCAACTAAAAAAATACAAAAAGAAAAAATTGTTTCCATGATTTTTTTTCTTCTACAATATAATTACTCTACTAGAGTCAAAGCCTCAAAAGTAGGAAGGCAAATCAGTTTAAACAAGGCATTCCACATTTGGTTAGCAAAGAACTTTAAATAGTACGGCATAATGTAATTAAAGATTATATTAGCAGCAAAACATGGGAATAATCATTGTCATTTAGATGGTAGAGTCCAGAAAGATGCAAATTAAGTAAAATTCTCCCTCCAAATTTCTCGTTAGCTAGTCAATTAAAATAATTGCTTGACATGCAAGTAACTAAACAAAAACCTCGTATCAATTACACATATAAACTTCACACGTGCACACCACAATCAATTGTTGTAACCTTGTGTTAATTAAATTAAAAATATCCAGCATTAAAAGTAGTTAAAAAAATGAATAATGATGATACTAATCATAGAAGATATGCTAAGCTATTCGGATCATGAGAGATATACTTAGTAAATCTTATCCTTTCAGGTGGTCTGCATTATTCTACTCTTCACCTACCACTTCAACAAAAACCCACTAAAAACGACTAAAGCCAATTTTCAAAAACTACATATTAAATTGCCCTCATCTTTTTAATTCTTTCAATTTTCTAATCCAACAAAGGCTTAAAATTAACATTAATTCTGCAACAAATTAAATGAAACTTGTTGATATATCTATTTTATGTATAAGACAGAGGTGTCGTCTCTAATTAGTATAGATTTTTAAGTCATGATTGATAATTTTTTGGGTCAGGAGGAGCTAGTCCATGATAAATAGGTCCTTTGATCCTATGCGCGTAAAAATAAAAAAGAATATTATTAAATATAAATTCTAAAATTATAATTTTAACATTTAAAGTAGATATTTTGTTGATTTTAAAATGATAACTTTGGTAACATTTAGGCCTCCTGAACTTTTTATTTTCGCGGCACGACGAACATATGAATTTATACTCTCAATAGACCCATAACAAATTATAACAAAAATAATAAATAAAGCAAAGGTCTTGCTAGGGTATATGAAATATTATTATTATTGTTATTATTTTATTTTGTAGAAACAGGTAGGCAGATACATATAACTGTCACTATATCGAGCGATGCCACATGTAACAATCAGATTCTGACTTTGAATCCCCTGTTCACGCGTGACAGTCAAAAGCCTCATGAGATAGAACGCAATAATTGTTACTTGCGTATAGATTATATATTTATAAAAATAAACAACGGTTTATAATCACGCAAAAAATACTTAGCACAACTTGTTTCATAACACCTGTCTCAGTTCATAGCGAGGCATGCGAAATCTGTGCACTAATTGGTGATTAATTAGTGGAGTGATTAGGGTAGTAATATAGATTAATAGTACTCGTGACGGTTGTCTTTTCGCTTGAAAAAGCATCGATCCTTTAGGGTTTTTGCTTTATATTAAAAAGGAAAACTTTTCGTTGCTGGCCTTTAACGTAAGTCTGGCGAAACAGAAATTGCTGTGTTGTCAAGTATTGGGTGCATAGTTTCTCTGTACGACGCATATCAATAATTTAATTATATTCTGTCCAATAACATAATATTGTAGTTTCTTTTTTCATGCAACAATGAACAATGTGGAGCATTTCTCCCTATATATATATGCCATACCCTCATCGCTTGTTTGTGTCATAGGTTGAATGTGAGTGAAACGGAAAAAAAAAATACAAGGCATTAATTCTCTTTTAAGCCTTGATTCTTTTTTCTCATATTCATCCTTAATTACTTTAAACTAAGAGCCATGACTATGTTCTCTACTCATGATCCCTGGGTTTTTGCCTTTGGCCTTCTAGGTATTCTACAAATACAAAAATGTCGTTGCCTTAATATTATTGTTATGTTACATGCATATATGTATACATTTGTTGCTAATATTTTCATTTGTTTTCATGTAATAATAATAGGCAACATCATCTCCTTCATTGTTTTTCTAGCTCCAATGTAAGTTAGTTAATTTTATTATTTTTTTTTTTATATATTTTTGTTTCTACTTTTCTTCTATTTATTTAATTTTTTATCTAATGATGGTGTATATACTTTGCATGCACGTGCAGGCCGACGTTTTATAGAGTGTGCAAGAAGAAATCCACCGAAGGGTTCCAATCAATTCCATATGTGGTGGCTCTGTTCAGTGCAATGCTTTGGATATATTATGCAATGATGAAGAACGATGCTTCCCTTCTCATTACCATTAACGCTTTTGGATGTGTCATTGAGACCATTTACCTAGCTCTTTACATTACTTTTGCACCAAAGCAAGCTAGGGTATGATATTTAAATACTTTTTATCATCATTAGGTGCGGACATCTGCACTTTATAAATCATCCGTTTACAATTCTGTAAAATGGGTGATCAGTCCGCAATTTATAAAGTGAGGAAGTCGGCGCCACATAATTACTTATGATATTGATTGATATTGATACTTTATTACCATTTATAATAATTAATAATAATACATAGCAATAAAATTGCATGCAGTTGTATACTTTGAGGGTACTTCTGCTGTTGAATTTCGGAGGATTTTGCTCGATTCTACTTTTATCTCACTTTTTGGCCAAAGGATCTGCACGTGTTCGCCTTCTTGGATGGGTTTGTGTTGTATTCAGTGTCAGTGTTTTTGCCGCACCTTTAAGTATTATGGTAAGTTTATATATATATATATGAAAAGGTGTTACTTTAATTTTTTTTTTTTTTGAATATTACCATACATGAATAAATACTTAACAATTATATGTATATTTTATTGTCACTTACTTTGCAGAGACTGGTCGTACGCACCAAGAGCGTGGAGTTTATGCCTTTTTATTTGTCTTTGTTTCTCACACTGAATGCTATCATGTGGTTCTTTTATGGCTTATTCTTGAAGGACGTCTATGTTGCAGTAAGCTCTCAACTTGCACATATTTACATATAACGTGTTAGTTCTCATTCATGCTTAGGTCTGGACATCTGAATTTGCACTACGATCAGATTTAAGCTGGTATAGAATTATTTTACACTGGCATGGAATCTTGCTGGTAGTCCAAATTCAAATTTTGTAAAATCGTGACGTCCTGATGTGAGTACCATTTTATTAATTATATATCTTGTTCTAATTAATTATATTTTATTTTTGTTCTCTTGTGGCAGGTTCCAAATGTGTTGGGTTTTATCTTTGGAATTGTTCAGATGATACTCTATGCAATCTACAGGAATTACAGAACAGTTGTTGTGGAGGATGTTAATAAGGTACCCGAGCACACGGTGGATGTTGCGAAATTGAGCACAAATGGTATGAATTTAGATGATAAGAATGAGCGTGAGCGGGCTAATGATCAGCACGAGAAAAGCCGCGAATCATGCAATCAAGATCCATTAAACAAGTGTTAAAGTACAGTACGTGTGAGATCATATGGGCTTGTACATAAATTAATTAATTCCTCCTTTGTTCTGTGTGTGTATGTGTATATATTTATCTCTGCTTTAATTTTATCATCTTTATCTTTGTCCTCCACTTTATGATGATGATGTAAAAATTTCTGTAGCAGAAGGGAATATAAGGTGACATATGTGCATATGATGCTCCAATTTCTCGTGTTTTTTTCTGTCATGTAAAACCTCACTGGGGCCTATTTGGGTATATATAATAATTTCATGTTTCCACGTACTTTCGTGGCTAGATATAATATGATGAAGAATATTTTTCTTATTATTTTTGTATTGGGTTTACTGTGAGAATTGATCTTCTTGCAAAGACTCGTCATTGTACTTTTTAACAAATATTAATTTATATGATCCACTTATCATCCGCAAAAATATTTACTGTACAAGCCAACCAAAATTGAAAATTCTATAATATTTTTTTCCCTAATAGTGTATGCATTAGATTTAAGTTAATTAAGCTCATCAAGATTTTGCTAATGGGCTTACATATATGTGACATGATGTAAAATTGAAAACAGTACCATAATTTAAATTAATGGATGACTTACATAAGCCAAAAGCACTTCCTCATATCTTTGAAACTCTTGACTCTTAACACATGTAGTATTTATAATTGCATATATCGCTTTTACATTATCTATAGAACTTTTTAAGAAAAGATAAAAGGAAATTTCGTCATACCATGAAGTGGTAGGGCTAAGGGCTTCTTTGATAAATAATTATAAGATCACTATTAAATATCGGAACTGTATATGCTCACGCTTTGTCCCATATTGCTTTCCATTTTT
Organism: Luvunga scandens; assembly: GCA_030449905.1. Classification (NCBI taxonomy): domain Eukaryota; kingdom Viridiplantae; phylum Streptophyta; class Magnoliopsida; order Sapindales; family Rutaceae; genus Luvunga; species Luvunga scandens. Next base: position 1,655,910 of record JASUUG010001266.1, read on the forward strand.
AGGATAGATAATTAACTATAAAGTATTAAAGCCCCAGCCTCTAAAATATAGTTACATCCCAATTAATTGCACTTTTGCAACTTAAATTATCAGAATTTATATATATATACATATATATGTATATGTATATACATCTGCTCGATCGGCCCTCTTACATGCCGTACATAAACGATCTCAACGTGCACATCCACTATGCAAGCTCTATTGTAAAATAGTAATTCTTTTCCACTCTCAAAAAGTTATATTAATTAGTTCGTTTTATAAGGATCAAAATCTGCAACATATCAAACCTGTACATGGAAATCATAAAAAGTTTCTGTATGCTGAAACACAGTAAGCTTTTGTTTTTAGCAGTAATTAAGTTCAAATGTGTACTTTTAATTTCTTAATTTATGGCGGTGTTTGGTGTTTCCTTTACACATTACGTTACGTAATTGGTGTTCTTAGAAACAATTCTACATTAACTAAAAATAATTATATTAAGTTATGTTGATGCAGAAATCTGGTGAGGAGTTTTGATCCTGCAACAATATTGTTCCTGCCCTTAGGTTCCTCGTGCTGTAAGGATAATTCTTATTTTTCTCCTGCTCAAACCAGTAAGCGGTTTGCCAACGGCCAAGAAATCAACACGACCCAACAGCTCGACCACAACTAGAAGACCTGTACTCACCAAGAATGGTTAGAGGGCGCCGGAAGTTTTTCTGACAAGAACTCTCCAATGCTCAAGTCAGTAATCGAGCCTCTTTTTGGAATAGTCTTCAACGGCCTTATAAACAATCTAATTCAAAAGCAAACAAGAGAGATAGAGAGAGAGTAAGAGAGAACGTCTGTCCCCTTGTCCTTATTTCCCCTCCTTTTATAAGCTACCTCCAACTTTTAATTCCTCCTTCTTTCCCTTTTGGGCCCTTTACTTACTGTAGAAGGATAGGAGTTTGTTACCAAATTAGATTTTATTGCCAAATAGGAATAAGAATCTATTACCGAAGGAGAATAGAATTTTACCACATCCGCCTTTCTCAAAAAATGCGCCTGCTAGAGGTCATTGCTTCTCAAAACTCTGGAGCTTCTTATGACCAAAACCCCTAGTCGTCTGGCGATAAGACCCTGCTCGATCAAATGACCAGACACCTGGATTCGTAGGTGACTCTTCTTTGCCTGCTCAATTATCTACTTAAGACAGTCTGTTCGCTATCATCACCACGATCCTTTGGTCCAGGTGGTCTGTTCGTAATGACCACGATTACCTCTTGGTGGGGACGGTCTGCTCATGGTCACAAGCACTACCTCTTGGTCGAGCCTTGTTTTCTCTTGATATCAAGTTGGTATCAAGAGTACCTCTAAAAAGCCCTTCACCTCTTGGCTTACCCTTTATTTAGAGGGAATTGAGTTCCTAGTTTCATTCCCCAAACAAGTTAAATATAAAGTAAAGGTATAGTTCCAGTAGTACGGGCAATCTTCATAGGACATAAATCTTGAGCTCGAACTTCAATAAATACGTGAGTCAATAAAAAATAAATACATATATAAGTTTGTTATGACTCTCATATCATGAGTTAGATTATCAATTTAAGTTAAACTTATGAACTTTTTATATTATTGAGGGCAACTCTAAGCTCATGAGCGAGTTAGACCGATGGGCTTTAATAGTAAAAAAATATTAGCTTGCACATTTGTGTGTTAGTAATGTAGCGAGTTAGGCTGAGGAGTTTTTATTATAAATAGACGACATTGATCAATAGCAAAAAAAAAAAAATCATCTTCATAGGACTCAAGTCTTAAATTTGAACTTCAATAAATGTCTGGGTTGATTAAAAAAAAAGAAGAAGAAAATTAAATATATAAATTTAAGATAACTCTCATTTAAATGAGTTAGATTATCAATATATGTTAAGCCTATGAGCTTCTTCAATCTTTCAAGGTAACTCTAAGTTTATTATTGAGTTAAGACTCATGGACATCAAAAGCAAAAAATACCACCTTACACGTGTGAGTGTGTTGATATAACGAGTTAGGCTCGGGGATGTTTATTGAAAAGAGAGACAAGGTTGATCAGGTTGCAAATGTCAAGAGTTTTAAAGAGATAATCCCATATTTGCTGCTGTAGCAAGCTATTCCCTTAGGCTTTTATACTTCAAAGGATGGACTCTACTGGCTTGCACACGATGAGAGGCGTTAAGGAAATAATCTCATCCTATGGTTCTGGCTTTCTTGGTTAACGTAGTTCGAAAGCTAGCACATGCGAGCATGTCACGTGAGAATGACTGCACAATACATGTAGAATATGGAATATATGCATGCACGTAAGTAATTACAGGATTGTGTTTTGGGCATGACGGCTATAAGGTCAACTGAAAAAAGGTGCTTCTTGTTAGGGAAATACGGAATAAATTTTATCACAATACTAGGCTCGTTCGTCCATCGTCTGATTGAATCTTTAATGTAGCAATATCAGCAAACTAAGATCAATTGGCATACACGTCACAAAGTCACTTAGTGGGACTCAGAACAAAGTTGAAAACTCCTCTGAAACCCTGCAAATTGATTTTAGTTGCTCTCATGATTGCAGCTACAATTTGTTCATAGACCCGCTCTAGCAGTTGAAGCTCACAATTAATAATAAAATGTCCGAACATGATTTGAAGGAGTGAATTTTTTTTTTTTTTTCAAAAGAAAAGGGGGTGAGCAAATCCAAATCAATTTTTACCCCTCTCCTCACCCCCAAGGCTCGAATCCGAGTCCACACAAGTGAAGGGTGACAGATTGCATTGTCAACCAACTCGCAACTACGCCCTTGGGGGCAAATTGAATTTAATTATGATATATTTTCAGTTTGTTTAGCTAATCTTAATAAATAAAACCGGAACTTAAATTGAAATTTGATATGTACGTGAAGATGGGAAAAGAATGGGTCGTGCACCATCAAGTAATTAGCCATACGTATAAACTTCTTAGGCTTGACCCTTCTTAAGTGGAACCAATCAGCTAGGGCAGGTTTTCGCTTAATCAATGATTTTATTCATTATCAATGCCAACAAGCTAAGATTTGATTGGCCGCTCATAACATACAAGTGGGAGTGGAATTTCGTGAGTATATAGAAGAGAGAAAGAGTGCAAGGTGGGAGTATCGTCAAGTCCTCTCGAGAACTGAAATATGAGTTGTAAGCCTCAAACTTTGAAAGCTACTTGGTGGGGTGGGTGACACATCATAAAGATCAAAGCGGGGCCCTGAAGGTACTAGGAATGGTACTATCAACTAGGGCGTGGCTGGTTAAAGCTGAAGAGTTAACGACCAAATCCGGATAAATATAGCATTAGGGCTAGAAAAAGCTGTTTGGACTATGTTTTAACCTAAAGTCACTAGCTAACAACTGGAAAGCAAAGCGTAAAAGAGAATTCAGTCTCGTTAACACTCGTATTGTTGCTTGCAACTTGACTAATGCTCATGGCTTTTTCTTCCTATATAAATGCTTCCCACTCCATGCTTATGAGTCACAGCTTGAAAGAAAGAAGAGATAAGAGAGAGAGAGAGAGAGAGAGAGATCTTAGCAGTAACTTGTTTAGTATCATCCTTGTAGAGATGGCCTTTCACCACTCTTGGGCTACTGCTTTTGGCCTTTTAGGTACAAAATATGTTCATGCATTATAGGCACGTTATTACTAAGTTATATAAATATTTTCAATATACTCATTGTATACTTTTCTTTTTTGTTTTCGATGTCAATGTTTTAGGAAACATCATCTCCTTCTTGGTCTGCCTGGCTCCCATGTAAGTTCATGTTTCGGTTATATATTTTTGTTCTTACTTTATTGATTTAAACCTTCAACATTCGTTAAAACTGAAGAAGTAATGTGCGTGCATGCATGCATGGTGTTGTTGCAGGCCAACATTTTATAAAATTTACAAGAAGAAATCAACGGAAGGGTTTCAATCAGTTCCTTATGTGATATCACTGTTCAGCGCTATGATATGGATATACTATGCTCTCCTTAAACAAAATGCTATCTTTCTCATGACCATCAACACTTTCTGCTGCGTCATGCAGACCATCTACATTGCTGTTTATGTCTTTTATGCACCAAAGAAAGTTAGGGTACGTATCTTCACAAACACACTATTAAATATTTTTCACACCATTAAAGAGCCATGTTCAGGCCCAGATGTGCAGATTATTTTACAAATCTATATTTGAACTAGAACTAGAGCCGTACTGCGACGTAAACTTATTAAATCTCTTTCGCATACATACACATACTTATAGTTTATTTCTCTAAATTAACAATCGTTAAGAGCTGAAAATTTTATGCAGATCCAGACTGTGAAGGTGCTCCTGCTGCTCAATGTATTTGGGTTTGGTGCAGTATGCCTCCTAACTTTCTTCCTCTCAAAAGGAGCAATCCGCGAGAAGATTCTTGGATATATATGCATGACATTTGCCCTCAGTGTATTTGCTGCACCTCTTTGCATCGTGGTAATTAAAACCCACTCTTTCATTTTTGCAAAACGTTTAATTCATAGTAATGACTTTGAAGTTCACATTTTTGCTTATTTTTAATCTGTTTTTCCTTTTCCCAGAGGAAGGTTATTAAAACCAAGAGCGTTGAGTATATGCCGTTTACTTTATCATTTTTCCTCACAATAGGCGCGGTCGCGTGGTTCTTCTATGGCCTTCTGATTAAGGACTTAAACGTTGCTGTAAGTTCATCAATTAATGTTTGAGCCCAATGCTATCATCTATTTTTAATTTACTAATATTAAGTTGTTTTTCTTTTGCATTGACAGATTCCAAATGTTCTGGGATTTATCTTCGGGGTTCTTCAGATGATACTTTATGTAATCTACAAAATCCCTAATAAGAAAATTGTGGAACAGACAAAGCTCCAAGAATTATCAGAACACGTTGTGGATGTTGTCAAATTAAGCACAATGGTGTGTTCAGAATTAAACTCAGTGGTTCCTCAGTTAGGCGCTATCCAAAATGAAGATAATGAAATCGTGATGAAGAAACAAACTGATCATGTCTAATAATGTTTAAACTTTTAGTAGCTAGCGATTTGACTGAATCAACGCGTGATTAATCTAGCTAGCTTTTGGATGCAATGATGCAATTGTTAAGTGGACAGAGTGGTCCAGTCTTCATTAGTCTCTCTTGGGTATCATCTCTACGCGTAGTTCTATTGATTAATTTGCATGCAATTGAATTGTATGGGAGTCATGTAATAAGTGTTTGTTGTTGGGTCAGCCAGTAGTCAGTCAAAGAAAGCTCTCTCTCGTTTCTCTATTCTGTCCAGTCTCTTGTAATTTGTAATATTTGTGATTATGTAATGAATGGGAAATTATTATATGTCCAAAAAAAATTATATTAATTGCACGTTATGTACCCTTTCTTCACGTTGTAATACCGAATTAATGGGAATATTCTATATGAATAGATGGTGGCGAAACTCAATTTAGGTTGGTCACATCTTATCCTTTAATGGTTTCTATGCACATGCTGATAGAGATCATATCGAGTGGGATTGTACGGCCCACTTTGTTAACATTATGTATCATGTTATATCAAAATTTTGAATGTGCTAATGGGGACATCGTCAGTTTTTTCCAATACAAATGAATATATACTATTTACTCTCTTATTATTTTTAAACTAAATATTTTAAGTAGATTTTAGGTACTGTGAAATGGGACAAAACTTCATCAAAACAATAAATTTGTTTTTTAGGGTTCAGGGTACTTCACTTAACCACCATAGTATGGAGATTGTTTTGAACTTTCAAAGTAGGTGAAGAAGAATGGAAGAGAGGTTAATAATGGTGAAAGGTCAAATGCGATGTGAGATGACTAGAAACGACGCCTTTAGACCTGCAAAATAACAAAATGAAGTTAGAGGTGAAGCCGATAGTGGCCGACGATCACACTTTAATGCTTAAGTCGACTACTTGAACTTTTATGGAGTGAAGAGCTTGTAAGTTCTCTCAAATGGAGGCTGGAGGTTGAAAAAGACCTCTACCCTTTTTGGAATGTGTGTTTGTAATGAGTATGTGAAAGATAAAATCTTATTGTTTTTATATAGTACCCACTGGGTGCCTTACCATGTGGCACACTTTTAGTAGTGATTCCACTGTCATTTCTTAAAATCTTACTTCTTTTGACCTTGATGATGATTTTTGGACCGTTAAGAGCATGCTTTAAGAGCAAGGAGGCAATTTTTTGACGGGCTTTGTCGTTTTGTATACGTGGCGTACACTGCAGGTGGTCCAAGGCGCCTTTGTAAAAATTGTTTGGATAATTACAAGCGTGATAGTTAGGGATAACTGTCCCTTGTGTGCTACTTTTGACTTTTTACAGGGATGACAGCTAGCTATCCCCTATTTTCCAACAAGATATTCTCTACTTGATTTTGCCAAATCAAATATTCCTTTTGGACGATTGAGATAGCACGTGTAATGGATTTTTTTGAATATTTTCTTTAACACCTTAATCATGTCATGGCATATCCCGCATACCAACTCAATTAGCAGGTGTAGCTAGTGAGGTTGGGTACCCCCAATGATAACATATAATCACATAATCGATATGTGGTGCTTCATTTTCAATGTTCTATTTATGCCCCAAACACTAAATAATAAATATAGGTAGCATAATTTCACAATATTATTCTTATTTTTAAGTAGACTTTTATTCATATTTATTTTAAATTAAATAAATGGAAATTAAAATAATTTAATTTAAGCACTAAAAATAAGAAATATATGTTTTGTGTTAATAAAAACAAGTAACAAGATATTTTTCTTGTACTTTTATTTTTTAAACATTTTTCTTATAATAAATATATTTTTATTTTTCTAAGATAAATCGTCAAGTAGATGACCTATATACCTCTTTTTTCCTTTAAATATTTTGTGCTGGAGGAATTTTGGATATTATGTAAATAATAGGGAGATAAATGATACATATTGATTTCAATAAAGAGAAATTAACAATATCTTATGTTATTGTTATCGGGTAACTTTGCCTAATCTTTTATAAAGTCAACTATTCATGATAGATAAAGTAGTTGATGAATCATTTGTTAAAAAATTAAGTTTAATTAGGAAGCTATTAGTTAGGTGAGAATTCAACCGTTAATAGAAATGATTAAGTAAGGGTTATGGTACAACATTGTAAAAATCTATTTTGTACTTTACTAAGTACGAGCACTCTTGTTGGAAAAGTACTCCAATCGTTAATATAAAAGGACAAGTCTAAATATATATATACATAGGTAGTTAAGTAAGATTAAGACAGTACCATAAAAATGATGGCACTTGCATTGATTGTTTCTATTTCATTAAGCAGTAATTAGGAATAATTTTCTACTCAAGTTCCTTTACCATATTAAAATGAGGAACATCTTAAAATATATATATATATATGTATGTATATTTATTTATTTATTTATTCAAAATATATTTTATTTTGTAGTGTATTAAAATTTATAAAATTTTATCTTTTATATGGCCCCTTACTTTAATATAGTTGGAGATTTCTTATTCAAAGTTCACTTTAATAATCATAATCCAAAAACACGAGCAAAGGCACTGGCGGAGCCTGTATTGGACCAGCTTTGGCACGGTCTCAGCAAGTTTTGGAAAATTTTGAAGAGGAATTTTAAATCAGTCCATAATTACTTTGAATTTGTGATCATGCCCCAACTCAATATTAAAATTATTAAAATTGCCTAGATAATTTTCAAGAGCTTCAAATTTTAACCCTCATTAGCTTTTTTTTTTTTAAAAAAAAATATTAGTTATTTTGATTCTACAAACATGAATTAGCCAAACCTAAACGAACACAAAAGAAATTTAATAAAACAAGGGAATAATTAAAAAAACATAAAATTATAAAAAGAAATAGTTTCTCTATTTTATCCCTCATTTTCTTCTCCTTCTTCTTCTTCTTCTTCTTTTTACTTGTATACATGCTAATGTTCTATATTATCTTATTGACCATGAAACTATCATGTATCGTTTTCAAAATACAAAATCTTGCAAGGACAATGGCAATTGGTAAAAAACTATCAGTAAATAGTAATATAATATAATTGTGGTGTCATATATTGTTATTTAAATATTTTGAAATTGTATTGTATCTTTTTAAAAAAAAAAAAAAAACTGAATGGGGTTGAGAAGCCTCACCCACTAAACATCAGTCCTTACTTTCTATTATTACTCGAACTGTGTGCAAAACGCCTATACAGTCACATAAGATAAATTCATAACCTGTATTATAAGTTGAATGTGCCCTAACCAAAAATGTTAGTGCCTTGGCACGTTTTTGTTGTCATTCAATTGTTAAAAGTAACGTCACTATGTGTAATAACAATAATAATATCGAAGAGGACAAATTAAGCTAATACTCGTTTGAAATTGAAGCCAATCCACTTTCGCACATTCACGCCGAAGCCCCTGATTCCGGTCCTTAGGCTGACCTGCGACTTGATTAACAAGTCTCACTCATTATCCTGCTTTCCAGTCAAAATGTCGATCTGCCAAAGTTAAGGCTTCGTTCGATATTTTGTATTTTGAAAGTCACAATTATGAAAGTCACTATTTCGTTCGATCTGCTTTCCTCTACCAATTATGAACTGAAAGTCACAATTATAAAAGTAATTCATTTAATAAATATTTTTAATTTTGATTTCAAAATTAAGTTGAATTTTTTCCCCCCCAACACTCGTTTGGTAAATCTTTTTGTTTATAAAAATTATTAATTTTAGAAATCATAATTACTAAACACAATTAACTTTTATTTTACAATATATTTGTGACTTAAATGCAACAGTGCCATTGTATAAAAGACGGCCTTAATCCAAAAGGTGTGGAGTATATATTTTTAGGACAATGATTCTCTCATAACTTTTATTTTTTATATTTTTATCGTAGCCTCTTCTAGTGAAATAATTGATTAAGATTGAGTCTTAAATTTTAATGTTAACAATCAAGTCGATTGGTTTCACTTTAGAGAGATTGTAAATTTTCTCCTTATTGAAATCAATATATACTATTTATTTTCTATTGTTTTCATAATAGCCACGAACCTCTCGAGCAACATAATTTTACAGCATTTTTCTTATTTTCAAATATGCTTCTATTCATATTTATTATAAATTAAATAAATCATATGAATGAAAAAAAATTCAAGTATTAAAAACAAGAAATACGTGTTTTGATGTGAATAAAAAATTAATAACAGGAAATTTTTCTTGTACTTTTTTGTTATTTTACATATTTATTATAAAATAACAAAAATATACAAGAAAAATATTTTATTATTATTTTTCTCACATCAAAACATATATTTCTTATTTTTAATACTTAAATTTTTTTATTTTAATTTCCATTGTATGATTTATTTAATTTATAATGAATACGAATAAAAGTTTATTTGAAAAAGAAGGTAAATGTTATGCTATTAGGGAGATCATTGGATTAAAAAAATAGCAGAGATAAGTAATATATATTGATTTCAGCAAGGGGACAATTGGCGATCTCTCTTCATTTTATTTACAATTAAACTAGCTTTTTTTCATTAGACTAAGAGAGAAAAAGATAAAAAAAAAAAACCTAATGCATATTTTTATTTCCTTTTATTGTAAATGATGTGATATTCAAAAGTTAGACTTCTAAAGCTTTAAGATAATTATTAACTAATTACACGAAAATGATCTAGTGGGCATCAGTATCCACCATATGATGAGCACCTGGACACTTGGTAGAATTATGTAAATCCCTATAAATATTAAGCTATAGATTAATTCGACAGCATCACGTGGCACTATAGCTCACTATAAGATGAGCATCATTACCCACGAAATTGTTACTATTAAATACAATTCTAAGATTCAATTGATAATTAATTTCTCAATTTTTGTGATAACAAAGTTCGAGAATTTTTTTTTTCTAATATGAAATTCTTCCTCTTAGATGTTGGTGTGTGGAGGATTCAATTTCTTAACCCCGTACTTTCATACTAAGAAACCAATCTAATTCGGCAATTTTTAACTACCTCTAGTAAAAGGTTTGGAAGATTCAATTGTCTCTCATTGATAGGACATGTGTGGACTTGAGGGACTCTAGAACATCGTAAATCATGCTATTGAAAGAATTTTATGATTCTATGTTTTGGGGATTATACTACTGTGTAAAGCAAATTGATCACACTCAGTATTGAAATTAATTTACATTGTGGGTGGTCAATAGCTTGCTAATCTCAAATTTTTAACTACCATATCAACCCTAATCAGGACAAGTCAAAAGATGCAAGGGTAAAAGTTCCTTGATATATTCTTGAAACAAGCCAATCAACTTGGTGAATTCACCAAATCTGAAGAAATTCCATTCACAATTGAATCTTCAAGTTGTTAATGAGTTTTATCTAGTGTTGTCAATAGGTGCGGACCATTCTATAGTCGTAGCCAATATCAAACAAAATTTGGTTCCATTCTAAATCTAAGTAGTGGAGAATCCAAGATTCTATATAATTTGCATAGTGTCAAATGACTCGAAAGTGGGTATCAAGCCATATCTAAAATGGCCCACCAAGATCAATGGATGGTGGTACTTGACTTCAAAAGATTATGCACGTTAAATATATGATTCAATTTAGATTTTACTTGCCAATATTCCCCATTAATCAAAGTCCAAAACCAAATAGCTACATATTATTAGCCTCCTTTGTTTTCACTTACCATAGAAGCAAAGGAAAAATCTTGGAAGGGATTTCCACTCTGCATAAAATTTATTGCATGCATTGATGAAACAAAATCCTATCCGCATCAACATTTGGAGACGCATGCGTTTAAATAATGTAGAGAGAAGTATCTGAAACTTTTTGGAAGTGGATTCCATTGCCGCTTTTTACATACAATGAAAGCTTGGTGATATTTGTGCTTCTTTCATTCATAATAATGTCCTGACCCATCCAATAGATGCAAATAATTAACTGTATACTCAAATTCTGAGACAATCTCTAAAGAATTTCAACCCTACAAGCTTGTGTTCTCATACGGTCGCAACCACGGTGAATAGTATGAAAATGCTTAGATGTGAACGCCTGTACTTTCACGAAATGTGGACTCAATCCTTTCACAACACCGAAAAGAATCTTTACGTCTGTACAAAGGGTGAGTCAGCTTTTAAATGAATGAAAAAAGATGAATCCACACGTACGCACCCGAGCATGAATCATAATTTATATCAATGTCGATGACAAATCGAGAGTGACTTGTTGCTGAAAGTTGTACGTTTGAAGATAATAATTGGTGTACTCACTAATCACAGAGAGGGTTAATAATATACAAATGCGTCATTGTCTAAGAAATCGAAAAATCTTATTATGTCTGTGGGTACTCTACACGATGCACAAACAGTGTAAGATCAGGCAACTTTGCATCATACGCTTAAAGAACGTGAAAGTTTTGATGTCACTGTTCATCTCTGGCAATGGCACACACGTCAAATAAAACAAAGGCATTTTCCTGGAAAGATATTATTCAAGAGTAAGCATGCTGGCCAAAACCAAATAATAATAATAATATTTCACCGCTAACGGAGATATTTCCAATTTGCCCAATCACATACCTTAGCTAACACCCAAATTTACCTCCCACCCAATAGCTTTTTGCACGAGCGAAGTGGTTTCCACACTTTCCGTTAGAGGACAGATTATTTTGTAAAGTCCCCAGTTAGTCTCCATCAAAGCATCAATCAGTGTTCCCTGTCATCTTCTTACATGCTTTTGTTAGTGGAGTTGAATATTAAACCCAGTTGGTCTCCACCAAGCAGAAATTGCTGTCATCCGCTTAAGCTGTTGTTACCGCACTTGAAACTTAAATTACTCAACAACTCAATGTAAAAGCATTAAAGCAATAGCGTAAGAAGCATTAAAGCAATGCTGTTTCTGTCTGTCATTCGGGAAAATCATTGTTATGCAATGTTGTTTCTTCTGTTCCCAAACTCCAGAGAACGGGACACGTTAACTACATTTGTTATGTTTATGAAAAAGGACGGGAAAAAGACATAAAAGTAATTGTATTGTCCTCCTTTGATATTCATGAAACAGCAACAGCGACTAAATCCAATGCATGCATCTGGTTGAACAAGCTATAGAAGACAGAATTTGCAGAGCACCTTCAAGAGAATGAAAAATTGTGCATAAAACCGCACCTTTCAACTGCAAATTTACAACTGAAAAAATGTTCTCAAGCAAAATCCTTTCCCCCTTTGGCCTTGGCATGAGACCTAATACCCCGCTAAACAGAGAATTGTAGAATTTTCATAAAATTTGAGAATACAGGAAATTCATTTTTTCCCGGAAGGAAATAAATTAAAAATGGGAAAAAATTATTAGCTAAGTGTTGCCCAATCAGGATAAGGGCATTCATATGTCCATCCAGGTCCAGAGTATCGAACACAATGTAACCACAAGCCCTCTTCATGTCCTTCGTACCTACAGTTACAAAAGCAATGGTAAAGAGGAGGCTGAAAATACATCTACCAAATTAAGCATAAGATAAAAACAGTCAGCAAGAGAAATCATATCATATCCATATAGCCCGACCGGGGCACAAAATCTTTGGATTCTGCAACTGAACAATAAAAAGTTGAAGCAAGCAAACTAAATCTCTACAGAAAGCTTGCCAGGTTGCTTCTAGTAACATGATTGAATTGCATCAACTTTCCAGCGTAGTGTAGAGGAGACTTTTTATGATTCTATACACAGATCTTCAGCTTTGATCTAAGCAAAACCACTATAGGTCACACCTTGCAATATTAAAAATGTGAATATGTTTCCTGCTTACAATAAGAACATACGGCGTTCAACAAGCAAAACCAAACATATGCTCTGTGATTGGCATGTGACATTGGATTAGGTTTCCAGTAAATATTACCAACAGATTTCCAGAAGCTACTCATAGATTCACTTGCACTTCATTCCCCAGATATTTTTATTAACCAAGGAGAACCACAAACTTCCCTTTTGTCAAAGATCAAAACTGAAAGAAATAACGGAATAATGATACTTCTTGACTCAGACCAATTTTGACAAGAAAATGTGTAGAAAACTCATCTGATCTGGGGGAAGTAGGGAACCATAATACAAAGTAAATTCTACCGTAACAAATCAATTCTCATTTGGTTTGCTTTATCCTATGATAGTATTAATAATAAAGTTTGGTACTGTCTCATATGGCCATGACACATATCTTCCAATGAGTTGGAGCTTAAAAGTCTCTTACCCTTTCGGAGCCAAACTTGGACAATTTGTACACATAGGATCAATGCTGAAATCTTTACTAGAGCTTTCAGACTTATCAGAAAAAACAGGTGGCGGAGAATGCTGTGAATAAGCAGCAGCTCTATCAGCACTCATTCCTTCACGATGAGTAACATGTTCAGAGAGGTAAAGCATGTCATTGGCTATTGGATAGCCTGTATATTGCAAATGCACACGTATCTACAAAGCAAGAAAGTTTGAAGTCAGAAAAATTATGCATTTATTGCAACCTAATCAATTCAAAGCTTCATCATTTATTTTCATAACTAAATACATTCATTATCTTTCATGATTAACAGCTTAAACAAAAAAATTCAAGCTATCTAAAAATCAAAGTATGGAAAACTTATAATCATTGCAGACAATAATATTAAGAAACTACAGAAAAAATGTACAACGACTTCAGCACATCACTGTAGCACTGAAGAGTTTGCAAAATTACTAAAATTATCAGAAAAATAGCATGCAAGAGATCTATTAAGACAAATAATGCTACAAAAGGTTAAACGAAACTCAGCGACCAATGTTAACAAAAAGGTACAAGTATATAATAAGTACAACATATTTTAAATGTGTTACAGAGAATCTGAAAGGAGCAAAAAAATCCAGCCAGAGACTTCATTCTATAAGGTGTTACAAATAATGTAACACAACACATAAATTGTAAGTTATCTTACTTGATGAGTTCGGCCAGTGATTGGTTTGCACAAAACAATGCTATGAGTTCCGTTGGTACTAATCCTGGTAAACTTTGTACAAGCAGCCTTTCCCTTCAAAGGTGTATCAGCAAGAGAGTCACCAGACTGGAAAAAGCAAAAGACACTTCTAGAATCAATAAAAGCAATTGCAGTTCTCTTTGACAAAACCCTGATGCCTGATTAGACCATTAAGCAATTGATGAACATCCATGACAGAAAAATTTTTGGGTGTATTAGAAATTTCTTATGAAAAATTGCTTTCAAAAGCACTAAAAACTTATGCTACAACCATAAGCTTCATTTCAGAGTTGCAACTACAAGCATCATGCTCAAAAATTGCTGTGCTGACTGCTGGAGTTTGCATACTTCAAATGCTGATTTCTCCCTCAAGCAAAAGAGAAAAAATAAAACAAAATAAAATGTGCATCACAAAGAATAACTTGGTTTTAGCAGCCGGTAACAATAACTTTTCGAGAAAAGAAGACAAGTCATGGAACTTTTCAAGTAAAATTTTTCAGCAACTGTTATGCAATCTCATAGCAAAATGGCGACTCTCAGATCCGAACCACAATCTGCAAGAATTATCAATGACCTACTCATTTGTTACTACCTGTATATATGAACAGACAAATGCATGGACTTCTTCCCTAGCTGCTTATTGGAAAAAAGTTTCAAAGTCCGGACTCAATTTTACATTTGAACTTTCACTGAAAGGAAAATAAATAAATCATAAGACCTAATACCTACCAGTAGAAAACTCAAAAACAAGCATACACTTAATGTCATTAGTGAAGAAAGCACACAAGTAGAAATCCATCCCTCAATCCCTCTTCTAGTCCTATCTCTCTCCACTCTCATTGTCAACAGAAACTATACTACTACAATTAGAAGGGCAAACAAAAATCCTCACCTCTGCAGTGCTCCTTCCTGCACTAGCATTATAATTTATGTTTACATCAACAACTTGCTGAAAAGAATAAAAGAAATTGAAAAGAAAAAAATGTCAGATGGGGCATGAATCTCAATCATAACATGACTAAAAGAATAATTAGCAACAAATTCTACTAATAATGCAAAATTGCTAGTGTATCATTTATATGAAACCTTAACAAATTATCAGCACTACGAATGGCAGATTATTGATTATAGGTTTGTCTGAATCTTATCCTTCCAATCAATAGCAGCAAAAAATGAAACTCCTATAATTAGGCTGCAATTTGTAACATCCATCTTTTGCCTTACTTTTATTATGGTGTTATCTCTTCCATCAGTGAGAATTCAAACATGTAATTGTGAAAAACAAAATAAAAAAGTTACAATTTTCAAACATGTAAATCTAGTATATGATGTCTTAAACAAATGTACAATTCCAAATGAGGATGTCTAAACAAAAAGTTATGCAGAATAAAGCTTCCTACTCATACAATTAAAAGTTTAAAGGACATTTTCAAAGGGGATAAAACGTCTATTGCATATTATGCGAAACAAGTGCAAAAATTCAGAAGAAGAGCTCAAGCAAAAGTAGTGCAAAAGGTTACAAAGGGATCACACTAGGAAGAAACAAAGTACACAGTTTTAACATTAAAATGAATACTATATTGCTGGTATATAAATGGATACAAGATTGCTGGAATATAAATTACTAGACTTCCATTGAAAATCGAGAACTCATAGAAGAGGTTTTCCATAACTTTAATCCATTTTTGTGTTCTAATAATTGGAGTAAGCTCTAACCACACTGCTTGTGAATATCTTACGTCTACTTTACCATCTTTAACTTTTACTGGAGGAAAACAACATGCTGTTCACATGTGGGTTGAATCACCATTAAAAATTCAATGTGGATTACATTAAACGCCTAACTAAATCAAGAAATTACCTCATCCTCTGGAAATACCCCAATGACCTTTGCAATGTAATGTTTTATCACCTTCCCGGCTTCAATCTGCAGCGATTATGGTAAAGTCTAAGATAGTACGAAAGACACTTATTTTCGCAAAATATAACAAGAAAACACTGATTCCATTACCTACAGACAGCTCTAACAAATATAGCAAGAAGATGAAGTATTGAAAAACGGAAAAAAAAAAAAACAAAGAGAGAGAGAAAAAAAAAATAGTTGATGCCCCAAATCACATTCTATTATTCCAGTCAAGGACCGTGCAGTGTGCACTGCATGCCATAATCTCAAGGTCATCTAGGCTCTCTGTAGACTGTGCAGTAAGACCGTCTAGCTGTATTTGTTAATAAATTCAAGATTCTTAACTTTGAGTTGTCACCTATGCATTCCTAAAATTTGGCATACATAGTCAGAGATGTTATATGTGGAAATTAACATGCTCATTCATAGTCAGAGATGTTATATGTGCAAATTAACATGTTTCAGTATTAGCACAACTGGACTTGGGGGACATCCTTACAATGGATAGACCAGCTTCACATTAATCATGCTAGATAAAACTCTAGATATGATGAATGTGCTTCAGCACATTCATGTATAAAGTAAAAGACATATAAGAGCATATATCTTGATATACTTCTTATTGTAAGCAATTCAAAGCAAAAGAAAACTAGTTTCTCACTGAAGCTACTGCACACAGTGCATACCTGTTGCCTAAAAAGGTCAGCTTTAGAAGCATTTCTAGCCAAGATAAGGAGTCCTGAGACAAGACGATCTAGTCGATGAACCGCTAACACAATTGTGTCAGGGAAAAGATAGAAAACCTAATTGCAGTATTCTTTATAATTAAAAGGGAAACAGATTGAGATAAACAAAACGTAATTCATTTCCAATCAAAGTAGAAAATACCAGATGACCTGATACATATACGGTTTCAATATTTACTTCCATAGGTAATACATCTTTGGATACGAAATAGGGGTGCCAAGTCATGTTCTGCCTGAAGAATTCCAACAACCGTGTTCTTCCGATATTGACCACATGGATGCACCTATATAACATTAAAAACTCACAATACAATACATGAAAGAGCAAACGAGGCTAATACATATCAGATTTAGGAACTGGAGTGAACTTAATGCTACCTTCCTACATAACAGATAAGGCACAAATTTAGAGTTTGAAAACTTCTGCGCACAATGAACTGGATATAAAATATTCCATCCTAAGAAAATTTGATCATCTAATTAATCATGGTTATCTAGATCAATGAAAAGGTAAAACTTTATGAATTTAGAAGAACCAAAAAGGTAGAATTTGTTGTCTTAAGGTTAACGTATAAATTCAAAGCTCGCTTAATAAAAAATCTTTGAAAAGTTTCTCCTAGACATCAATAATATAATTAAAAATTCATGACAAGCAAAATTATAATTCAAGAGTCCCTCCAACTCTCTATCTAGTCAGTGGGATTTCTGATTGCAACTCTATGCATGAAATAATAATAGATGCAGATGCATGGGTAAAGCTACATTGCTATATCAAGTGATATACAAAAGTAAGCTTACAATAATTTTATCACAAGTCCATAGTAAAAATCAATAGACATAAACCATGGGTCAAACAAGGTTCCCCAAAGTCACCAAGCTTTAATTTGAGAAAGGCCACCAAACTTTAATTCAAGAAAGGCCAAATGGTAGCTATTAAGTGAAAAGTGCATGCAAGCACATGGAGACAAAAAGAGGGAGAGGCTGAGTATTAGTGAAGTTAAACAAGTGATGAATGTTTAACCACAATGTCAAATTCCAACATTAATGCTTACGGTGAAAGCAGAACATCAAAAGGTGCACATCAACAAATTATTACCGACTTACAGGAACAGATGGTGGTTTGCAAACAGTCAATACATCTGATTCTTTCTGAAGAATTGAAACATCCCAAGCCATCACTGGTGGTTCATGCCTACAACCTTTGTAACATCAATGCAAGTTTTACAATTTTTAAATAAATAAACGCTTTTATCAAGCAACCAAAATAATCCTCAACCTACTTAATGAGCAAAACAAACCTGTGTAAGAAGTGACTAATTTTTTGCGACGATTTTACTATGTATGAAACCGGCACCATCTCTCCATCAACTTGTATCCGGCCACATTTGACAGCACTTACCTGCAGTGTTCATCATATTCATAAGCTTAACTGCTAGAATTAAAAGACGAATAATAAAACACTAAAACACACAAGAAAAATACAAATAAAAATTGCATTGCCTGATGCGTTGAATGTGCTAGGCTTAATAACTATTCACGAAAAGGGATCAAAATAAGCATACATAGTAATCATAAGGTCGGCCTTTGAACTCCTCTGCGAACAAATCAACAATTGTTTTTCCAGCCCAGCGATTCTTTACCTGGAAACGACCTTAACAAACTTAAACAACTTAAACCATCGCTAGGGCTTTAAGACCAAGATTACACATTTAACAATTGTATATATTTTTAAAAGAAGTACTTTAACGCAACTCAAAGAGAGAACTAACATGAGAAATGAACTCGAAGTAGTACGGTTGGACGTGGCGCCTCCCTGCACAACTCCCGCCAAAATTTGAGTTTTTCTTTTAATTTTCTTATTTTCTTAAATTTAAAAAAAATTAAAACAGTCTAAATGAAACAAAATTGACTATTTCAATTAAAATTTAATTTACCGTCGCGAAAAATGTAGTCCTCTTTCACTGGTGGATTTTCTGGCGTTTGCCAAACAATCTCCATGTTGTTATTACTGTTGCCGTTGCCGTTGCCGTTGCTGTTGCTGTTGTTAGCGTTACTCTTTTCTTCTTCTCTCTTCCTCTTCATTTTTTTCCTTTTTCTATTTTCGGATTGTATTTTTGAATAGTCACTCGATAACGGCCAGAGCCAGAGGCAGACAACAAAAAATAAAACGATATCGTTTAAAGGGAAGAATAAAAAAATATCATAATAATAATAAAAACGACGTCGGCTTAATGGTTTCCAAATCCCGTAAAAAGTGTCGTTTTTTATTATCATTGTGTCGGTTTGCTTTGTGAACACTTTGTCTTCTTCAGCTCACCAGCAGCAACAGTCACCGATCCTTTCAGAACAACCGTAAGAGGAAAAATATATATATATTAAAATTAAATTAAATTAAATTAAAAAAGGAAAGTTTGGGTCGATCGTCAGCTAAACAGATACAAGGTAAGGTATACTGTACTTTTTTTCCGGAATTTTTAAGAAATCTTTTTAGATCAATAATAATAATAATAATTTATTGAATTTTACCTAATTCAGGGGGGGGCAAGATCTGATGAGCTGGATCGAAGAGGGTTCAGTGACGTGGAAGTGATTGATTCGAGAATTTGAAGTCAACTGAATCAAATGCCGGACGAGGAATTGATTGATATAAAGTTCAGGTTGTATGATGGGTCCGATATCGGTCCTTTCCGTTACTCGTCGGCGTCAACGGTAGACATGCTTAAGCAGCGAATCGTCTCTGATTGGCCCAAAGGTTTAATCTTTAATTCAATTGTCTTTAATTAGTGAGCTGATCAAAATTTTGAAAGAAAAATGCAATGATATAGTACAAGAATGTTTCGATAGAATTTAATACGTTCACTAGTTTTGATCAATAATTGGTTAAATTTCAAAGCCATGCTAGGAGTTCGTTACGAAATCTTTGTGAATGTAAATGTTGCTGTTCTTTGTTGGAATGGCACTTTTAGTTGTGCGCGCGTACACAGAGAAAAATAATTGGGTTTTGTTAGAACTGTGTGTATGATGCATTGATAAGAGAGTAACTAAGTGCAAACTTGACAAAAAGCTCCAGATTAGCAAGTTGAAATTTCTTAGGCTGGGTCAATTATATTATGTCTTCTTGAAATTGTGAACCTTCCATTGGATGAATGGTGTAATTATATTACTTGAAGCATTAAATTTTGATTACATATTTTTGGCTTCGAATTGATATAGGCATGTTATTGACCCAGAAGATGGAGTGCCAGAATTAGTTGAATTAATTTAGACAAACTCTTTTCAATTTCATTTCATTTTTTAGTTTGCTTGTGTGATAATCTTCTTGTGTGCCTTTTCTTCTCATTTTTTCCCATTTTAATTCCCTTAGGCAAGACAATTGTACCAAAAGCAGTGACTGAAATCAAATTGATAAGCTCTGGTAAAATCTTGGAGAATAACAAGACTGTTGGTCAGTGTAAAATACCTTATGGTGAGGTACCAGGTGGTGTTATTATAATGCATGTTGTTGTACAGCCTTCTCTAGCAAAGACTAAAACAGGTAATTACATCTTCATCTCAACAAATTGTTCTATTTGTATGAATGTATCTTTTTGTTCATCATTGGCCTGAAGTTTAGCTTAAAAGATAGACAACTACAATGATGCATGAATAATATTTGAAAACCAAAGCAACTATATGATTTCATGAATAATATTTGAAAACCAAAGCAACTATGTGATTTCATGAATAATATTTGAAAACCAGCTTGAACCTATAAAAGCAGTATGTGGACCTTATCTGCAGATAATTGCTACGAATGTTATGGTACCCATATTTTGTATTACATCTCCAATGTTTAATTGGTAGCCTGTTTTACAGTGAAGGTTTTATATTATTCTGCGATTGTTTCTAGTTAGAGTACTCTTTGCAACTTGATGGTAACATTAATGGTTTACTTGAACTGTAACAAGGAAGAAGAGAAGATAAAATCATTGTGCAATGTGATGTAACAGGAGTTATTTGAATGGTTTAAACCAATAGATGGTTTAGTTACTTTTTATACCCCTTCTTTGTTGTGGTCAAAAGGTCCTTCTGCCCCTTTTTCCTCTTGAATCCACAGATTTGCTTAATGTGAGAAGATAATTACCCCAATTCACATGTTAGACTTATCCTGCATATAATAAGTCGTCAAAACAAAATCAGTTTATGTGTTGCAGACCTGACCCAAGAAATGGTAGATAGCACTAAAGGTGGATGCTTTTTGGTTTCTAGTTCTCTCTTAACCTTTTGGCTTTACCTTTTGGGCACTGATTAGTCCATTTTGAGTAATGTTGAAGCTTGATTGGACAATACTAATCTGGATATGTAAAGCAGCAGGTTGCCAATTTCAGGTGTTCTTTCATTAAATAATTTGTAGTTCATGGAGAATTTGAACTTATATAAATCGACCAATTGATGTTTCATGCGTCTGGAATAGATTATGAATTGATACAAGTTACTAGCAATCGTTCTTACCAATGTAAACTATATGTGTCCTTGTATGAGTACTTTTTAGTTTTCTGCTGGGACTGCATAATTGTTCCATTACTTCATAAATCTGCCCCACCTGTTCATCACCTGCAAACGTTAGAATCTGCTTGTCTTTAGATTGGCCAGCACCTATTGTATGGTTGGACTGACTTTTAGACTATAACTTATTTGCTGAGAGCCAAATGCCCAATCAAATCAAAGTTTATTATTAACCAATCTGCTGGATTTGCGTATGTTTTAAGTGCATTGATTGGGTTGCTAAATTTATCTTGCAATTTCATTAGGCATGTTGTGGAGAATTCTTATCTGAAATATTCGCCATGGTTTTGTCTGAACAGAAAAGAAGATCGATGATTCACCCAGGAAAATTGTCTGCTCTTGTTCTATATTGTGAAGGAAAGAATTTTAGTTGGAAAATTTGTTTATCTTGGTCTGAATGTTAACAGAAGCCTTTCCTCGAGGCGTCATGTCTTCATTGTTGCCGAATTCATGTGTACAAGTGCCCAATGGAATCTGATGATTTGCTCTTTTTTTATTTTATTTTATTTTATTTCCCCCCACGCCCTTCATTAGCCTGAATTATTGTTGACAGTTATTGTAGCTGTATAGGCTACCATATGTAAAGACATTCTGCAATCATTGTCCAAAGAAATGGCTGTGTAGTTGAATTATTTGTGCTGAATATAATGAATTAGTATTGTCAAAGACAGTATTGCCATGGCCTATATAAGACCAGCTGACTAGTTGATCGAGGATCATAATTTTCTGTGAATATACTAATGTTTGGTCTGGCACATTATGCAAGTGACAATACTGTTTGGTCTGGCAAGAGAATGCAGAAGCAGATAAAAGGAAAACGAAAGTACCAGCTGAAACACATCCTGGCTTTAACTGCAAATAATTCACTCATCAGCTGCAGAAATACAAGAGATTTCCTAAAATTCACACATTCATGTACTGGGGGAAAGAAATTCAAAAGAGGAACCGCATCTTCACCTACAAAACGGGCAGCTGTGAAATGTTAAAGAGAGGGCGTGGGTGGACGGTGGCATCAACTGCAAGAATACACACTCTAAATTTGCCTGAGAACCTTCTCAGCGGCTACTATTGTGTGTTGAATATCTTCAGATGTATGCGCCAAGCTTGTGAACCCAGCCTCAAACTGTGAAGGTGCAAAGTATACACCTTCCTCCAGCATTCCCCTGTAAAATCTTGCAAACTTTGTGGTATCACTCTTCTTTGCATCCTCGAAGTTGTAGACAGGCCCTTCGGTAAAGAAAAATCCAAACATCCCACTTATATACCCTCCACAAATTGCATGCCCAGCTTTCTTTCCCGCATCAATGATGCCTTGAGTAAGTTCACCTGTGATCTTATTCAAGTATTCATAAGTTCCTGGCTCCTTCAATCTTTTAAGGGTGTGTATCCCAGCAGTCATTGCCAATGGATTCCCACTTAAGGTCCCAGCCTGGTACATTGGGCCTGCTGGTGCCACCATCTCCATAATATCCCTTCTTCCTCCATAAGCACCAACTGGCAACCCACCTCCAATGATTTTACCAAGAGTTGTCAAATCAGGAGTTACCCCAAAATACTCCTGAGCTCCACCATAAGCTAAACGAAATCCAGTCATGACTTCATCGAAGATCAGGAGAGCACCATTCTCTTCGGTGATACGGCGTATGGCATTAAGAAAGTCAGGCTTAGGAGCAATGAAGCCAGAATTCCCAACAACAGGTTCAAGGATAATTGCAGCAATTTCTCCTTTGTTGCTCTCAAACAGATTTTCCAAAGCCGAGATATCATTGAAGGGGGCTGTCAGAGTTTCATAGGTGGCTCCTTTAGGAACACCAGGGGAGTCGGGAAGCCCTAGGGTGGCAACTCCACTACCAGCCTTGACAAGAAATGGATCAGCATGGCCATGATAACAACCATCAAATTTGATTATCCTCTCTCGCCCACTGAAGGCACGGGCAAGGCGAAGCACACCCATGCATGCTTCTGTGCCTGAGTTAACAAAACGAACCATTTCTATGCTTGGAACAGCTGAGATTACCATTTCTGCAAGAACATTCTCTAGAAGACAAGGAGCACCAAAGCTGGTTCCTTTCTTCATTGTTTCGCCCAAGGCTGCTAGTACCTGCAGATAACTTGGAAATAAGATAATAAGCTGTGGCATACACAATTGCTAATAACTGAAACAGTTAAATGACAAATCATGAGAAAAGAAAAAAAATGGTTGATCAACCTTTTAACAGTTCAAGGTTCCCACATAGATTTATGCCATTAAAAAAAATGATAATCTCAATTATCAACTCATTTCCTCCCAATGAAATGTATAAAAGACAAAGAATACCTCAACACTTAACAGAAACCATTTCTATAGTAGAGCAAGATATGAAAAACTTTTCTTTGCCTAAGAAATGCAGAGAACTCAAAGGTGGCAGGGAAAATCAAGAATCACAGAAATTGCAAATTCTTGCAGCGAAGAAACAAAACCAGGCACAAATAATTGGATAGCTAGGAAGAAGAAAAGAACCTGATCATCTGCATGACCAATAATTGCCGGCCCCCAAGAACCTACATAGTCAATGTACTCATTGCCATCGATATCCCGCATGTGTGAGCCCTTAACGGAATCAAACACAATAGGTTGTCCACCAACAGATTTGAAGGCACGTACAGGTGAATTTACACCTCCAGGCATCAATTCCTACCAAAAGTGTTAAATGAGTTCATAACCAGAATTTAAGACAAACTTCTTGAACATTAAGAATATGAAAGAACTAATGCATCCTAATAGGGAAAAAAATATATATATATATATATGGATTACACCACTGGTGGGCCTGCAAAATGAAGCCTGACCATCCACTTCCCATGTGTTCAAAGCAAATTTTCAAAATCAAGCCACGCGGTTCAATTTTGTTACACAAATGAGCACCAGAAACAGATTTCTTGCGTTAACAACTTTTAAATCCAAGGCAAAGAGAACTTTTGATGGTAGCAACCCAAAATTTTCAAATTTCCCAGCTTGATTATTTAATAAAAACACGAAACTGATTTGAACTTCAAGTGAACCCATATCTTCAAATCAATCAAATAACAACATCACAAACTTAATTCTCTCCTGTACCAATTCATCACATATCAATAATAAAATGTTAGAATTAGCAAGTCAGAACCCAATTACAATGAAATTAAAACTACATCAAATCTTTAAAATACTAAGTGAAAAACAAATAATAATAAGACCTTGGCGACATTGAAAGCTTCTTCAGATTTTTTTAAAGTGAAATTTTTCTTCTGCTCCTCAACAGAGACCGACATTTTAACATTACAGCGAGAGGATCCAGCATAAGAAGAAAATCTCTCGGTGAGCTTTGATGAACATGAAAGCCCTAACCCAACTCCTACCCCTGTAATTGTAGCTGCCATTTTTGTGTCGCTCTCTCTGATGTCTCTTTCTCTTTTACTCGGTCAATGAAGATAAGAGACTGTAATTGTAACTTGTAAGAAAGCAAAGCCACCTCCGAGGCTGCCTTGGCCGTTTATATAGGACAGTGGCTGAAACGGATCGGGTTGAAAATTCAAATTCTGTCTGGGCTGGATGCCTGCATCTGACTTCCGTTGATGAAATTATTTAGGGCTTGTTTGTCTTATACTTAAAAGTCTTTTTAAATTTTTGTTTTTAACTTATATCTGATTTTTAGATAATTACATTTTAATCAAAAAATAAACTTTTATACATTTTTTCTATATGAAAAATGGTCTAAATAAGAAGCAACTATTATACTCCAAGCCTGTTTATATTAATGTTGCATTTACTAAATTAGAATCGGAATGGGTTGGAATCGTAATTAACAGTAATGAGAATGGGCTTAAATGGGAATAGAGAATAGATATAAAAAAAATTATTTATTTAAATTGTATCAATTAGAATCGAAATGAGTTGAATTGCCATTAATGTGTTTATTTTGTCTTGAAATCATAATCATAATGAGTTAGATTGTAACAAAATTATTAAAAGGTATTTAATGAACTATTGTTATAATGATTTTGTATTTTAATTATTGTGATAATTTATTCAAAAATTATTATTATTATTATTATTATTAATTATTGTTAATAATATATTAATATATTAATTAATTATAAATTTTTTAATAATATATTAATATATTAATTAATTATAATTTTTTTAATAATAATAATAATAAAATAACGACAACAACAATAACAACAACAACAACAAGAACAACAACTAACATTAATATGTTAATTAATTATTATTATTATTATTATTATTGTCATTAATGATAATAATAATAATAATAATAAATATATTAAAAAATAGAATAATTATATTAATTAATTATAGTAATATATTAATTAGTTATTATTATTTTTATCATTAATAATAACAGTAGTAGTAGTAAAAAAATTCAAAATATATAAATTAATTAGAATAATTATATTAAATAATTATAATAATATATTAATTAATTATAATATTTTTTAACTACGGACAAAATGGGTATTTTTGATTTTATGGGGGGTAAAATTGTCAATCTTGAGAATAGGGGATTGATTCCCACCACTCCCTTAGGAATCAATTTCCAATTCCTCATTCCTAAATTTGAGTGAGTCCTATCATTTTGATTTCAAATTCCTCATTCTTAAATTTGGATGGGCCCTATAATTCCGATTTCGATTCTTATCTCTATTTTGAAAGTAAATGCAGTCAATGATTCCAATTTCAGATTTCGATTCCCCAATGTGAGAAGCAAACGCACCATAAATATACTTATTCTTAAGTTATAAAACCTAGTCTTTTTTTTATTTATAAGGACATAAATGTCAAATAATCATATTTAAGATATTTGTTATTTACAAAAATAAATAAGATGTCACTTATATTTACATATTAAAAAAAATATCATTCAGACCTCTTTAGACTTTAGAAAAATCCAAACCTATTCAAATTTAAAAAAAATAAATAAATGCTAGCTTAGTTGTAGATTTCTTTCATTTTAAATTGTTACAATTACATACATACCCTTTGTAGTATTAGCTTGACAATCTATTCTTACAAATACAAAGGGAGATACTCTTATAGAAATTTGAGGAAATAAATCTGATGAGGACTTAAACTCACGCCATTAACGCAGTTTAAATATATGGATAATAATTGAGTTACATTTATTAATTGATATTCCTAGCAATTTTATTTTAAGTAATTTAAATTATTAAGTGATAAAATTTTATAACTTATAAATTATTCATTTACTTATCTCATTATTTATTTTATTCAATAAATAAATTCCACATAATTTGCAAAGAAATTTTTTAGAATACTTTTGAACAAGTGTAACATTTCTTTTCTACTCCCCTTAAGAATGTAGGGCAAGTTTCTTGGGCCAGCAAAATAGCACTAACCGAATATGTATCCTACTCGATGACAAAGCAGACCCAACTGACCCAACTTTCCAAAACAGCAAATAGAAGAATCCACTATTATTTTAGACTGCTCCTTGTCAAGGTGAATCTATCCATCACTAATTTATAATTTGTAGTCTCTTATGCTTATGGTGATGGAAGATTTGAAATGAGTTCATTTGTCCATGAGTGTTTGGTGAGCAATAAAGTAAAAGAAATTAAGAGTCGGTTTGAAATTAATTATGTAAGGTTTAAAAATGATTTTAAAAATATAAAAATTAATTTTAGTGTTTAGTAAAAATAAAAATCAAAATTACTCGTGTCAAAATTAATTTCTAATACAGTTGATTTTGAAAAACAGAAAAATATTAGCTTTTAAATTCTGATTTTGAGAATTAATTTTATTATTTAATATAATTACATAAATATCCTTACAATTATTACATAAATCCAAAATTATCCTTATTCAAATTGAAAACAAAATCAATAATTTAATAATTTTTTATTATAATTTATGCATTCCTTTTTACCCTATTTCTTCTTCTATTACTTATTTTCTTTTTTATTTTTTGTACTTCATTATATTTTTTATGTTTATTTTTTGGATTACCTCATTATTATTTGATTGATGTTATTTTAATGAAAATTGTAGTTGATTTTTTAATTATCAATTGTTTTAAGATCAAAAAATAAAATAAATAAATCAATATTGTATAAATTTTATTTTTAATTAAAATTATTGTAATACACAATTAAAAATATTGTATGAACACGTTTTTATATGTGTAAGTAAATATATTATGCATTATGTACATTTTAGTCATTTATTTTATCACAAAACTTTAATAATAAGATTTTACCAAACATTCATAACCTCTTTCAAAGCTCACAATACTTATAAAAATAAAATTTACTAAATACTTAACTGATTCTCTTCATAGTTTATTATTTTTATAGCACAACTAACAAAAATTATTTTAAAAGATACAATATTTCCAAACTAACCCTAACAATGAAATGAGAGTAGTTTGTGTATTGAATTTGATCCAAACCATTTTACTAGCCATTGACTTTTCTTTTGATAAATATTGGACCTTTATCTGATTGAGAGTGATTTGGATACTTATAAATTTATTAATTTGGGCATTTCACGTTGATGATTAATTTCTCCAATCAAGATTTGTAGTTTTTTTTTTTTTGGATGATTGGATAGGTTATTTCTATTAGTTTCACTAAACATGTGCTTGTTTATTTTTACAATGGTTGCCGTTTTGGGGTAAAATTTTGATGTTTCTTAGCTAGGGATAGCAAATTGTAGGCTCGGACAAAGCTTTTTCAAGTTTAGGCACAAGCTCATGTTGTTAGCAAAAGGCTAGACTCTCTAAAAGCTCAACAAACTTGGATAGGCTGAGCTTGAGTTGCCCTGGACGAGCTTGGATCAAACTTGAGCTTTGATTACCTTTTGAAATAAATTTTTAATGAAGTTAAAAATTTAAAAAAATAAATTAAAGATGATTATTTAATACATAACATACTAATAGTTTAAAACAAAAAATACTAACGGCACATTCACAATATAATAAACCATAAATAATGCTTATAAAATACAAAATATAAATCAAATTTCTTTAATTTATAAGTTAGCCCGGGCTTCTTCCATAAATGTTTAACTAGACCCATTCACAACGAACTTTAAAATTTTAGCCTATACCCATGACCTCATGATAGGGGCTGGGCGGTCTGGGCTATTTTTACCTTCTCCTCCTCTCCCCCCACCCCTCTCTCTCTCTTGTCCCCCTAAATGGAGTTTCAATTGGTTCAAATAATAAATAAGTTTTGTTGATAACATTTGCACTAAACTTTTATGTTTATGTGAAATTTCAAGAATTTTTTTGTTTAATTTTAGTCACAAGATAAGACAATTTTTCCCCAATATGTGTGTGTGATCACAACATTTGATATATTCTTATTACTAATAATATCATTTCAACAACAATATTTATACAAAATAATTTTATAGAATGACGATAGAATCAACTTTACCCTCTGTCAAGGCTAATGTTAATTGAAACGATAATGAAAAAAATATGTTGACCTCCGTCGGAGTTACCATAAATTGAAAAAAAAAACTTAAAAAAAGGATTATCAACAATCCATCATAATTTTCCTAACATATTAATTCACCATCAAAGTTTATGATAATTATATTTTACTACATATTATTTCGACTATTATTATTTTATCACTAAAACCTTAACAATATTAAAAATTACTAAGGTTACAAGGGTATTTGTAGAATTTCAAACTGAAGTTATTTTCATTATTTTTAGTTATTTTCTAAATTTTAATTTTTTTCTCAAGACATCCAATTTAAGAGTTTTTTTTTTTGTTCTCTTCATTTTACTTATTAGAATTTTTGCTATATTAAAAATTTCTAAAATAGAATTCTAATTTTTCTAATAGAGTGACAATAATTGAAGAATTTTTATGTTTGTATAAACAAACTAATTCATGATATTATTTTCACTTATACGAACAAATCTCTCCTAATTTGTAATCTCCTCCCTTTAATTATTTAAATATCAATATAAAAAAAAAAAATACATGCATGTCACAAGCTCACAGCGTTTGACATATTCATGTATTTATTTATTTAGTATTATTATTGAAATTGGTCAAACAAATTCATGTATTGTCATACAAAGGGGGGATTCAGAATTCCAATGACATCTGTCTTTGGTCAGCTCCCAATTGGCCAATTCACTGATTGAGCAAGGAGGAAACACAAGTCACCCCTACTGTAGCTGTAGGCCTAAATTCGGCAACATTCAATTTGTTGCAGTGCCTGCGGGCTGCGGCCTCATCACTGACCAGTCTGACCTCACTGCTCCAACACACCCCCACA
The DNA here is from genome assembly GCA_030449905.1 of Luvunga scandens. NCBI lineage: Eukaryota > Viridiplantae > Streptophyta > Magnoliopsida > Sapindales > Rutaceae > Luvunga > Luvunga scandens. The sequence goes on from JASUUG010001266.1 coordinate 1,685,440, forward strand.
TTCAACACCTTTTGTTTTTATTCATCGCGCGCGCACGCACGCACACAACACATTTGCTTTTATTGTGATGTGTGTTCAAATAAAAATTTGCTTTCAGTATCATTCTTCTCCGGTAACAATTTTGGATTTTTCCAATTATTTGCTCATAATTTAAGTCTTGTATAGATACAAAAGTTGCCAATGATCTTTCCAATCTTCAATTTTTTTGAATCGGATTTGTAACATGAGCCAAGTTTGTATATAAAATAGTGAAAATCAATGAAGAGGCCATACATTTTACATTAAAAAAAAAACTAATCATCACTCAATTCTTATCGCAACAGTGGTCAATATGAGATTCACGTAACGAAAATATCTTTCTTCCACTCATTTACAACGAGAAAACAGAGAGATGTTTCTTAACCTTACCACAAATGTTGTATTAACAAAATCTTTTAAACTAGGTACAAGCTTTTATATTAATTGTATGTGAAATTATGAAAAATTAAAGATCCAGCCAAGTAGGACTGTCCAAAAACACTTTCAAAAATCTCTTCAAATAAAATTTTTATTATTTATTTAAAGAGCCACATCAATATTTAAAATTTAAAAATACACTCCAATTAAGATTCTTCAAATAAAAAATGATTCTCTTTATTTAAATTCATAGAATTACTTTCTCCCTCTTTAATTTATATTTTATTACTTTTTATTAAAGAGAGAAGTGCTTTAATTATTATTTATTTTTCATTTGAAAAAATATTTATTTGATAAAAATAATTTTAACTTATTTTTATTTGAAGAGTCTTTTAAATAATAATATAGTTTTTCACTTTCTTTTTTACCATATAAGTAAGCGAATAAATATTTAAAGAGTAAAATTAATAGAGCTTTTTGTAAATGCTCTAAAATGTCAAGTAAGCATCATAGCCATTAGGTCCAACCAGTTCAACAATTATAATTAAATAAGAATTAAAAATATGAAGGATTATAGAGATGATAACATTTAGAATACTATAAATAAAAAATATAATGATAAATTTGTGAATCATCACCAAGGATGATTTTGCCAATTATGTGATATAATTGAAAAAAAAAGAGTTAACCCTCTATTTTCACCAATTGATTCTTGACTGGTACACAAAGCAAACATTGATAACATGAGTATAATTAAGGGATCTTTTCATTTTACTGTTTAATATTTTTTGACATATTATTTTACTATCAAAATTTTCTGACAATTACTTTTTTCCTTTTCAGTTTTTATCATGCTACCAGCAAAGCATTAACTTTATTAATAAATTGCTGATGTCACAGAAATATTTTAAAAATTTCATTATATATAGTATTTCACAAGGTATAATATTTACACTCTTATTAATTAATTATTTTAAATGTATAAAATGATCAATTGATAAAGTATTATATATATATTAATTAGAAGATTAAATTGCATTTGCACAATTTAGAAATAAAATATATTTTTACTATAATTTATGTTAAAGATTGTGTTAATTTTAACAATTTAGTAGTAAAATAATAAAAATTAAAATATTAAATAAAAGATCATTGTCAAAAAATTTTAATAATAAAATGATATGTTTGAATATATTATTTAATAAAATGATAATAACCCAACAATTAATTGATACATTTATTTGCTCTAAAGGACATTCCATTGGGGCCTAGGGATTTTGACTAGAAAGCATGTTCGAATATCAAGAACAACTATAAAAGGTTAATGGATGAACATCGGTAAGTCAAGTTAAAAAAGGTAATTTTCATCGATACGGTGTAAGTCAAGTTAAAAAAGTTAATTTTCATCAATACGGTAAAAATACCCTAGTTTATGGTAAAAATTTATTGCATATGCTAAAACGAAGCATTGGTCCCAATTTTTACTTGAATGAATGCAAATGAAAATTGAGAAAGAAACATCCCCAGGCGCAGGCGTTTCCTATTTCCATTTTAATAATAATATAATGTTACGTTTAAATTTCCTAATTTTTAATCTAAAAAAAAATTAATTAATTACATCTACATCATTCCTGTCCACACCGCAGCCGCACGTGACGTGCTGTCTCTAATCATACTACTCATTATTATTTAATAATAAACCAGTAATAACTCGCCACGTGCGCAATATAACCATTGTTCGGCCAAATCAATTCCTTTTCTGATCCATAAATCAACTCTTTCTCTCTCCTCAAAAGCACGAGCCTCGGTGTTCATTGATTGAATCTTCTGTTAGATCGACGCTTCGCTCAACATTTACAGGTGATTTGTCTCGCGCTCTGTCTCTCTCTCTCTCTCTCTCTCTCTCTCTCTCTCTCTCTCTCTGTTATTATTATAATTATTATTATTTTTATTATAAGTTTAATTTTATTAAAATGTTTAAATTAAATTAATTGGATAATAATAATTGCGTATCGATACTATTTACGGTTCAGTGTTTAAATTTGTCCATTTTTGGCTTTTACAAAATTTGCTCTGCCACTTTTGTCTCTGTAGCGTTTTTTGTTAAACGTTTTACTGTTGCGCTCCTGCTTTGTCGACTCGACTCGACTGTAAATTCCGCTTATTTATTATTTATTGTTTTATTTTTTTAAGCATTTCAAATTTATAAAAAAACGCATCGTTTTTGGCGGAGCAAAAACTGATTGAGACTTGAGACTTTGAAACTCTGTGTTAACGCCTTACACAAATGGTGAATGTTTGTTTCCTGGTGTGCGCTTAGTGATCATTTCTAGGTCTATTTCGCAAAATCGCCGTCGTTTTATCGTTTTAGCATTTTCTTTTTTCAGCTTAAAAGCTTTGTGTCTCACTCGTGAGTGAACTTTATACTTTTCTAAGTCAAATCTACACCGCTAGTCTCTCATCTGACGGCAGCCAGGCTTTTCTTTTTGACCGATGTTTGATTTGATGGTATAAATGCTCACTCCTCACTTGACTCTCCTTCGATGCAGAGAGAGAGAGAGAGAGAAAGTGAAACGTTGATTCAAAGGCGTGAGAGTTGCCCTATTTTCCCCGCCGAGTCGGACTCAGTACTGTTTTTCTTTATCACCGAGTTATCGTCGCACCTTGACTCGCCTTTTTGACAAAAATTAGAGGCTCTTTTATTATGAACCGGCGATTGTTCGTTGTTGCGCTGGCTCTGTTGGTTGGAATGCTTCTCGCTCTCGCTGTCGCTTTTCTCTCCACCTCAGGTTCGTAAACTTTCTATGAACATGAGGGTTTGCATGTTTCTTCTTTTTTGTTTTTAATCATTATTGTTCTTTGTCCTTTTGCTAATTAAAAAAATAAGTATATTTTAAAAGAATTAAAATACCTTTATGTAATTATTCGTTGTTTGTTGCAGGAGATGATGATAACATGGGTATTATCAAACGCGGTCGTTTCATTAACTCGAGCTCAGAGGGAGGGAGCTTCCCGCTTCTTCACGGTCCTCATCGCAAGCTTCTTCTACGCAGTGGTAAAAATAAATAAATAAAATAAGACCAACAAACTCCATTTATGGTCTTTTAAGTATTCTTTTTCTTCTTGTTGTTGAATGTATATGAATATGGTGTGAGACTGTGGGTCATGAAACAAGACGAATTTTGTTATGAAACGTTGCTGAGACGATGCGTACGATTTGCTGTTGTGTGTTTTGTGGTTAGGGAGGCCCACGCCTTTTTTTTTTTTGTTTTTTTCTGTTATGCTCGAGTCTAAAGTGCGCCGTTAGGGTTTTAGATACTGAATGAGGATGGCTATTAACAAGTAGCAGTTCTGCTGCTATTGAGAAAGTATCTTTTTCCTTTTTTGGATGGGATCGGCGGATCGCCGATCTTTATAATAATATATCCTATCAGCAGCTTTCATCGCTTTCTTTTTGGGTGACCTTTCTGCTTGATTCCTGTGACTGATTTGCGCACAGGGTCTCAGGCGTACATTAGCAAATTCTCATTTTTATTGATACCTTGCATCTGGGTTAGGTTTTACATGAGTGACTTTGAATGTGAAATGAAGAAAAAGTGATTGCATTTTCGTTGTTAATTAATAAATAAATAAGAGAGGAGCAAAAGGCATTTTCCTTCAATCGTATTAGCCTTTTTTGGGTTGCTTGTGTCTCTTTCTTTGCATCCCAATAATTCCTGTGAATCACCTCCTAAAAGTGTATTTTGTCTGTAAATACTTCCTGCATTGGTGGGTTATGTCCTCGTGGGTCTTTTTCTTTAGCATTGGAAATGTTTCTCTTTTATGCAAAGGTGTCACATGTTTTCAAAAGCCATAATAATAGCTGGCTACAAGCCTTTAAGCCTTTCGCTATCTCTCAATTCATTAAAATGTCCCTGTTCTTTTGTTTTTTTTGGCTAATGTGCCTAATGCCTACTTTTAATTAATTAAACATAAACAGCCAAAATCAAAGCCGCAAAGAAGAAAGAACCAGAGAGATGGGGAGAGAGATGCACTAAAGAGGACGTTGTGATCACCCAGGGACCCACTGGGATTATGCCAAATGGCATACCAACATACACCGTTGAGATCATGAACGCTTGTGAAACTGGGTGTAACATATCTGAGATTCACCTCAACTGTGGCTGGTTCAGCTCTGCTCATCTCATCAACCATAAGATCTTGAAGCGCCTCGGCTACAACGACTGTCTTGTTAATGAAGGCAAGCCTTTGGTGAGTGGCGGCACTCTCAAATTTCAGTATGCCAATACTTTCCTTTACCCTCTCTCCGTTTCATCCGTTGTTTGTTAAATTCTTAGTCATTGAAGCAGCGGCAAATTAAAGAAACCTTATTATAGATAGATGATTGGTTGATATATAATACTCAAATTGCCCGTGTGTAGTTTTGTTGTTATGCTCTGGTCACATTGCTGTAAAGGGTACGGACGATGGTCACACGATAGAGATTTTGAATTTTGGGTGTCAGCTATATGCCTATATCTGTTGTATATAGAGAGAATTAAATTTTGTTAACTGTGATTAGGAGAGCAATAGATTTTGCTTCGATTGTTGTTGACTGCTGTTTGGTTTATAATGTTTATTTTATTTTCCTTTTAGTTCCTGCAATTTTGTAAACTTTTTTATACAGCACCTGAGCTGAGTTGACTGAACTCTTTATAAGTGTAATGAAATCAGTCACTAAGATTGGTTAATTATGGCATTAAACGCCTATTTTAAATCGACAAATGATAAATCACGCTAATTAAAATGGACAATAAGTAAGCAATCTGATCTTTTTCTGGCTCTACTATATTTTTGTTGTTAGCTTGATGGGCACAAAGATAACAAGCAAATTACAAGTAATTCTTTATATTCTTTCTACCCCCTCTCCTTTGTTTCAACAGCTTCCCAAACATCAACCACTGCCAAACTTAAATACTTGGTTTCCTTATTAGAAAATGAAAACGAGCACATATAATTTAACATTTAGGATGTATATATAATCTTTTTAAAAAGGAATTCATTCATTATAAGGCTTGTGAAAGCATCAGAAAATAATTGTTGAATAGTCCTCCAACCAAACTGTAAAAGAGCGGATATTGGTTGTTGTATATTTGTCTTCGTTGTTTCTAAGGAAACTTGTCCGATCAGTTGCATGGTGACATCTGTTCTATTAATATAAAATTTTATTAAAACAATTTACAGTACAATTGGCACTTCAATGTACAATACAAATGGCACTATTGACTATAAGCTGAAGAATTGCACAATTGGTGCAAATGACGAATCACAAAATTTTGACGAGGGATCAATTTTGAATAATATCCTGAATTACCCAAAATACACCTTCAATCTACGCGCTTGCTTATTAACCAAACGAACGATACTTAATGTGTCAACTTTTTAAGTAACATAAGAGTACCTTTCACGGGTTAAAAAAAAATAACAATCATTTGACATTTCATTAACTGCTAATTTTGAATGGCTGCAATCTACCTACTTTGATGTACACCATAAAGTCGTGTTTAAAAATACCGTAAATATTCCTTTTAATCATTATATTTTGATTTAAATATCTATTTAATTTTTATATTTTAAAAAATATCTAAAAGTACTCTAATTCTTAAATATGCTACATTGTGATCTTTATTTTTCTTTACTTTTACATTAATATCTTTGTTATAATATTCTTGACATTAATTAAGTCCTATTTGGGATTAGGTGAAGCATCTTTTTAAGGTACAACTGCTTTGAAAAAAATTATAAATATAAAATAAAAATTAATAATATGTGGTGAATATAATTTTAAATGATAATTTTAGCAAAATTATTAATATAATAGATTTTCCATCTTACAAGTAAGAAATTATATCAACATAACTTCTAAGCTACAATAATTAATGTTTACCAAATATTTTAGTACTATACCTTTTAAGATTCAGCTACCTAATCTCAATCCCAAACAGACCTTTAATTTATCTATAAAAAGAAAAAGTTAACTATTTATTAGCAAATTAATCAATAAATATCAATTTAAAAGAATTAGTATTTTTCACAACCTCACAATTATCTTGCTAATTATTATTTATAAATAAATTAATACCAGTTAACTTTAAGTAATATCATATACCTGTACAAAAATCTTACTAGTTAGTTATTTATACACAAATTAATTTACAAAATTAATGCTAAAAGAAAAAATAACAAAAAAACACTAATTTTTATTCTTTTTTATTTTACCTTTAGGGCATATTTGGTAAGTTTATATTTTCTTTTCTTTTCATTAATATCCCAATGAATATTTTTGTAAATATATTATTATAAAAGTTAAAAAAATAAATAAGAGTATGAGTATAATATAATTAATAGCAATGATGTCTAAACACATTTTTAAAAATATAAGCACTAAACGACCACTATAACTCAAAATATAAAAACTAAACGAGCATTTACCCTTAAAAATAAACATAGTAAAAGTTTTTCTCATCAAAAAATTAAGACGAGACGAATCCCCCTGTAATAATATGCCATATGCTAATTTTTAAATTATTGATGAAGAGTTTTAGTAAACAAGATATGCAAGTAATTATAGGGATCATTAATAAATTTTGAAATACGTTTGTCTATTTTTAAAAACTCGCTGGTTAATTGCGGGCAGTTTTGATTGCAGATTCTAAAAAAGCCATTTGTGTTTTACATTATAAAAAACACCCTCGTTTTAATAGAAGTTTTATATTATTAGAACAGATGCCACCGTGAAAACTGATCATACAAGTTTCCTTGGCAATAACAAAAGACAAATATACGACACATTTACTAGTTTTGGAAGATAATCCTCGCCACTGTAATTAAATGGACAGCATGCAGAATTACAACATTGACACAAAATTTGGCAATGGTGCCAACCAGCAGAATTACAACATATATACAAAATTTGGCAATGGTGCCAACCAGGTAAAAGTTAATTATTTACCAGCTAAAGCCTCCATCAGTCATTCACATTTTCACATAACCTATTCTACAATTCTACACGAGTTAAATGGAAGCATACATACAACAAAAAGACATTTGGTAACTTAGCATGCTTAAGTTACCTTTCATAGTCGAGTCATGAGGATCCAAGATAACAACAAAATCACGATGCAGGAACTCACAAGTAGATGAAGATGCCACTGTCCTCAACGTCCAGCTCTGATACTGGGAGTCTTCATCTTTTCGAGCAGCTTAATCTTGTCCAGTAAATCTTGAATGGTATCAGAGGCATCCTACAAGTAATAATAGTGTTATTCACACAAGTTTGTCCCATTTAGAGTTTCTGAGAGAATTATAAAACGCGCTAAGGTGAGAGAACTAACCTTTATCTTCTTTCTCAAATTCTCCTCCTCCCTCTCTCGCCGGTCCCTCTCCTCCGCAAATATGTCAATTAGACTCTCCTGTTCCTTGTTCAATTCCTCAATTGTTTGTTGCATCACTTTGAGCTGCCAATTGACCGGGCAGAAATTCAAAAAAAAAAAAAGGAGAAACAACAAATTTATTAGCTTCTTTCATATGTAAAACCGACTACAAGTGCAAAGCAGCTAAACATATTTCTACGTTGATCACTACTTTTGGCCCCAACTCAAAATATCACAAAATTATACAGAAGCAGCAACAGCCAAATGCAGATCCTATAGTAAGTCCACTATACCAAGGACAAACAAATAATACCTACATGGCACAAGTCATTGCTGATAAAAGGTCTAAATAGATACGGCATGATAAAATTTGAAAGAGTAATGGCACAAACCTGAGCTTCAAGTGATCTACACCTTTCTCGTTCTTCTTGAAGCTCTCCTTCCTTCTTCTCTAACCTAGAAATAGAAAGATAAAAATGTACGTGACATGCAGCCATAAACTACAAGGACAAACATTAGACAAATCTCAAAGTTTCAGAAAGGCAGAATAACCCACCTTTTCTTCAATTCGCGATTCTCTTGCTTCAACTGACCTAGATTAGCACCTAAACTAGAGTCTGAAAGGAAATGCTCAGGGCAGTTCACTTCACTTCCCTGTGAGTTAAACAAAAGCCATCAGAAACCTATCTACAGCCATGTTACCCTTCAATTAGTGATACATTGTCACACTGACAGAAAATCCACAAAACACAACACACCCATACAGCCACAAGAGCGAATAGAGGAGAGACACTGAAGAGGAATAAAGTTTGAAGATAACCTTCGACTGTGATGGCATGAATGGTCGAACAGAACTTCCACCAGAAGCACCATCTTGCTGAGATTCACTATCTACCAAGCATGAAGACGGATGAGTCCTATGCAACCCATCTTTCCCAAAAGATTTTTCAGCAGCTAATATCTTTTGACTACTGCCATTAGCTCCTCTATCAAATACTGTAACATGCATGTCATCATCACGGGCATCCTCTGCAGAAGGTGACAGTGGCTCAGAAACACTTGCTCCTCTATATTTCACAGGAGACTTCATCTTATATTTGCCTTTGCTGGACTCATGTCCCTTCCGATCTCCGTAATTTGATGCTTCAGGTAATCTTTCAGAGTCTTTGCCTTCCCATCTCTGATTTGAGTGCAACAGATGTTTGTCCGAATGTGAATCTGTTATCTTGCGCCTTGAGGGATAACTCTTCTTAGAAGAGAGATCTACAGATTGAGATATGTTAGTGTGGCTTAAAAACTGCAAGAACTGATTTTATCAAGTGCAGCAGTAATCTACACTGTATAAAAATATACCTCTGTCATAAGAATCTTTTATATATTTCTTATAACGTCTCGGAGCATATCCAATTTCATGACAGTTAGTGTTCCTACATAAAGTAGGAGTAAAACCTCAGAAACAACCCGGAACTCAGAACAAACAGCCACTACTTAAAACTAAAGCACCACAGACCAGTAGTCCTTTTGCATTTGTATTAACCGTGCCTCAAGTCTTGCAAGAACAGTAGTTCGTTCAAACCCCTGCTTATCATGGGCTGGTTCAACAAAATTAGCTTCCAAGACACCTATTAGCAGTGATGAAATGCACCAGGAGTGAAAATTCAAGTAAGATTATTAAGAGGAACTTGAGACTTGAGTGCAGACACAATACCTATAACCCCACGACCATCACTTCCCGTAGCATTCCAAAGCCTCCAAAATGGCTGAAACCACATCACAGCTTCCAGTAAGAACAATTTAAAAAGATTTTGGAGAACCAAATAGTTTGTCAGGTAAACTACAAAACTTTCCAAATTCTAGGGATGTTTAAATATATGGCAAACTTTTCTAGGAGTATCAATCCCTGAAGTCCCAAGAGATTATTCAATGTTGCATTTCCCGCCTGCTAATACAACAAATAATAACTCCTATATACAGGCAGCTAAAGAGTAATGAGACAGACGTAATCTAATAGGACGCAAAGAAAAGTCTTCTAAAACATCTGCTTCTAATAAGAAAAAGAAATATTAAAAAGAACAGAATTTCCACTCAGCAGAAATTGAGTTTTCAACCTATCCCTAGTCTGAAAAAAATTGGGATAAAAGACGGTGTGAAAATTTTAAGGATAGGCTAGAAAAGAAAAGTATGCGATGTTTTTTAAAGATAAAAATTGAGGAACATCCCAGTATGAAAAGATGAGAGCTTAGAGGAAACCCTAACACCACTAGATAAACAGGACGTATAACTTTCTTGGGAATAAAGTACATAATTACATTTGAAAACAAGTCAAATACATCAAAATCTTGAAAAATATTGACCATTCATCTCCACCATCTCAATCATTCAAAAGCAACATAAGAACCCTGTTCATATATATTAGTAAATTTGACTCAAACAAACAACATAGACAACCTTATAACAGATTATAACCACCACAAAAGACTACTAAATTTTTGGAACCGAAAAAACAAAAATACAAATCAGTTTTAAGTTATCTAACCAAAAGTGATAACAAGTTTGAAAAATTATCTCAATCAAACTCAGTTTGTTTTTATGTCAATAGCCCATCAAATGATAAGTCCAAAATACTCAAAGCAGAATCAACAGTGCAGAGAACAACCAGATAATCATAACTTTTTATTCATCATACTGTAAACCATGACCCCAACACACACAATCACATGCATGCATAGCAAGGAATTAGTTCTAAATTGGAACTCTTCATGGGGAAAAAATGCTACATTACCAAGAAGCTAACAGTTCATTTCATACCAAATAGAAATCAAAGCACAACAAACCTTAATGAGTCGATTCTTGTGATAAACATTGAAACCCTGAACATCAATGTGATGCTTTGCATCCTTCACAAACCCAATAGTGACGTCTACAGCCATCTGATGAAAACAGCTCCAGTAGTCAATATCAAATTAAGACATCCAATAGCAACACAAAAATCCAAACTAAAGCATTACATGTAAATCTGTTGGGATCCCAGAAGCTCCAGGCTGTGGCCGATATGTAATTTTCTTGGACAACATCATATCATTCACTATATTGTGGTGCTCAACATCTTTTCCCCGGATAATGATCCGAAATCCAGGAGGAAGTCTTAGATAAAGAATTGAAGCATAACTCTGAGAATTCAGAGGAACATGTTATAAGAATACGAATCAAAGAACTGAAATCCCTTTTTTGTTTCGTATTGTTGATTTCCTTGTTCACATTCATTCTTAATCCAGTGTGGTTCTACTTAAATTTTAAGGCACAGCAGCTTAACTGTTCAGAACACATCCAACATTACTTGAAAGCTGCTATTTATTAACTACCCTACCATTTACATTCCACAAGTAGTGATTTCATTCTACAACAGCTGTCAATTAAAAGCCAGAGCACCTTGATACCAAACATACCCTTAGTCAAATGTAGTGACTAGAATTAAATAAAAATATTAAGGAATTATACAAGAAAACTATCAAACAGTCATGTTATTTACTTCCTCTTTCAAGTTTAGAAAATTTTATCATATTGATAAAGCAAAAGTATAAACTAGAATAGTCACCCTTAATGAATGTCTATAAGTCAGGAAATGTCTAGAATTGGGATATTGGTGTCCCATTTTTATATTCTGCTCATCTCGATTAACCCCCCTGAGCTGGATATCCTGCCAAATCATACATCATGGAAATTAACTCCCACAAGAAAAGTTCAGAACATCATTCAAATCCAGCTATTCAAAAGAAAAAAAGCAATCAAAATTAGACAAAGGAGATAGCCCACTCACATGTTTGTCAGAGTCAAAATCGAGTTCCAAAAGTCCCTGATCATCCTCCCAAAGGTTGTATATAATTATGCGTGTCCCATGATCTTTCATCAGATTAAACTACAAAGTAAAGAAAGAAACAACCAAGTCAGAACTAATCATACTTCGAAAACAATAGAGGGCAAGAAAACCCAAAAATGAAAAATAAAAACCAGCAATTATGTAACTTAGCTCTAAAACACAATGAAGCAATGGCAAATTGGCATCACTCACAGTTACAAACCATACAAGAGGCAAAGTACAAACTTAATGGCAATGTATTAAAACATGAGATACTTTGCATGTGCACAAGTGTTATTTAAGCTACATGGTCAAAGTTTAATAATTAACCAACAATCCAAAGACAAGAACATTTTAAGCTTGGCCATACGAGCACAAAGATTGACTCAATTAGAAAGTGCAGGATAATAATAGAATTATACCAACACATTTCTAGAAGAGTCATATAGACATGTCCTCAGTAGAAACGCCACAAATTAGTTTACAGCAGAAATTTGATTTGGAACAACTTGATAAACTTGATTTTCCAAATCAAGTTTAAAGGAACAATTACAATCACAGCATCATAATCACAAACCTGTAGTTGGCAAACTACTTGCAGAAAAACTTGCCAAACATATTAGACATCAGAACCCACTACCCCTCAGAACTAAAAAAATAATATAAGCGAAAACGGATCTCTGTAAAGATGTTTACTAAACACAAAATGATAGGTGATATAAATGTGCTAAGCAATTCATATAATCTCATTGCTCTGCAGAATTTCAGAGAAAAGTTAGCATGCAGAATTTCATTTCCTATTTTCCTTAGCTTTTTCTCAATAATGAAGTATTGATGAATCAATTTATAAGAATATTTACAAGAAAGAGAACAAGTTGTTCCCAACAACAAGACTGCCCCTAAGGTTACAACTATAGCGCTTGAGATCAAGATAAATCATAGAATCAAAAGTGCATGTCCAACTGACCAGGGCATTTGAAGTTTACACATTACAATATATTCCTAACGTTTTAAAATATATTCTTGTTGTATTTATTCAAATATATTTTGTGCTGATAAACTTATATACTATTTTTGGGTCTTGTATTTATTCAAATATATTTTGTGCTGATAAAACTTAAATACTATTTTTAGGTCCTCAACTATCATCTTAAACCTTTGGGTCAAGTAATAACTTCACATAATATTATAGCAGGTTGACCAAGTGCTATTGTTTTTTATTTCCACGATTGTATTGGTTGAATTAAAATTTTGAGTTTTTTATTAAATTAAAAAAAATGTGCTTGTCATTATGTTTATGGTTGGGTTGTGTTTGATCCATACGTGAGAAGACGTGAAAGCTTAAATACTTTCGTTGGCTCGTGCCTATCAACTTAAGCTCAAGTCACAAGTTAACACATAATCACCAAAAAAAAAAAAAGCAATAGCTTGAAACTGATTAAGAAGAGAAATTAAGAACACATTTACATATTATAACATGTACTTTGCTCTACAGAAAATAGGAAATCACCTGATGGAGCAGGTCTGCTTCAATGGAGAATGGAGACCATTGGACTATTGTTTCCATATTTCTGTTCCAATCATCGAGAGAAGACCGAATTATTTTCTTCCAGTCTTGCTGACTCCCTTCGTAGCCCAGCTATTCATTTCAATTTATAGAGAAAGAGTCAATAGCATTAAATGTGAACCCAGATTCTGTAGGAACTTAAAACTAAATGAACCTCATTCCACAATCAACCCAATAAAAAATTTAGTAATAGGGATATGGTACATGAGCAGACAATGGTTACTACTAATTATCATGTGCCATGAAATCATGTAAACTATGAATTTACAGAAAGTTTACCATACAACCCAAATAATGAATTTAACAACCAAGCAGCAGCAGACAGTAATGAATAGATCCCAAAATCAGGTGCTTCACTGTTTTTCCTTCTCAAGAAAAAGGAAAACACTAAAGGTGATTTAATATCACAAACAACAAAAATGTAGACAGTGTGGCATCACAAGCTAACAACCAATGTGAACCATAAACATACATGGCACAATACACCACATATTCACTGAAAAGTAACACTCCAATTCCAAAATAAATAAATAGTCACTAGAATCCAATTCCAAAATAAATAAATAGTCACTAGAATACCCAGAAACCAGATATATATATATATATTTTCATTAACAGACAAGACAGATTAAAAATGCATAGTATATCATATTTGCAAGCTTTAAAACCTTGCAGGCATTGATTTTATAAAACTAATTGATTAATCCAAATAGAAAATAAGAACTTGCATATAGACGATGAATATGTGAGACCTACTCCAATAAGCATTAAAACTTTCAATTGTCATTACCATAGGCACTACAATATCTTCCTTTCCCGTGCTCCTCAAGAATGTGTAAGACAGCAATCCAATACTCCGTGTAGGGCTAAAAGCAACAGCAAAAAGTTCAATTAGTTCAGAACAAACAAACAAAAAAATGCTAATGGTTCATCAAAATAAAATATGAAACGGTTGAAACCTAGAATAAACAATTAGAACCAAGAGGTTTACTTCATGGAAGTCTCACAAAATACCAATTTTCCAGAAATCATAAACCATTTTGTGGTCTCAGTAGCATCTTAAAACATAAAACGGTACATAAAACAGTAGTTCTTTCACAAAATATCTTCATCTTCTTTTTCACATGATCAAAGATCTTCCAATGTTTGTCTATTAGAAACACAGTTTCCATTAGCCATGCTGACAATTCACAAAAGGTGGGGTAGTAAACAAAACAAAATCCTCCAGACATAACAGACTCACCTTTGTATAAGGCACTCAAAGAGCAGCATAGAAGACATAATATAAACAGATCAAAGACAAACCTTTTTCCATCTTTTCCACAGCAACATGAGAATACAATAACATCTGCCCCAAGTCTCATGGTGCTTGTCTTAAATCCGTTGCCATCTGATTAAAGGATATATATAATTTCTACAACTAAGAAATACACAGGTTTGAAAAAAAAAAAAAAAAATTCCACCAAAGGAGTAGAAGTTTACATTGTCCAATAGTGTTAGCTGCTTTGCTTTTCGCAGAATAACCAAGGGACATGCAGTGCCGCATTTTATCAGGATCCATGCCACCACCATTATCTGCAAAGCAAATACAATAAAAACTCCAAAGAGATGGCAAATCAGAACACAACTGTAACATCTTTGAATTGGAAAATAATCCTTCCACAAATAAAAAACATTTCTAGCACCCTTGAAAGCTAGCAATCCATATGACCATACAATTGACATGATAATGTTAAAGAATATCTCTAAAATACATATACAGATAAAGATTAACCATCACAACCTCAAAATAATTGACAAGAAATTTTGTGACACAATCAGACTTTAATATTCATATCTAACCATGCTCATACACACACACACAAGTACACATGAAAAACCAAGAAAATTGATAATTTTGAAAAAAATAAAAATTTAAAAAAGGAAAAGAGCAATATTAGATCTTATTTGAGTAGCAATATTAGATTCTCTTATTCGTCTTTTACTTTTGCAGCAGTCTCTAAGTTCACTAAGCAGTTCTTTTAGCAATCTGAAATGACCACAAGTCCACAACCAGTATGCTTTGTATTGTGGAAATAAAACAATAATACCTTGTTATACACATAACTCAGAAAAGCAGTTTAAAAATCACATGGAACAAAAGGTAATCATGAAAGACACATGGGTTATCAAAATACACAAAATAGAGTTCGATGATGTTTAACAAGGCCCCTTGAAAGCATCATGCCCACTACCCTTAGAAAGTTCAAATATCACAGAGAGAATTGGAAAATATAAAGCCTCAGACAAAATAGAGCTTGTTGATAGAAAGCATTATGCTCATTACCCTTAAGGAGTTCAAATGTCACAGAGAGAGTTGGAAAATGTAAAACCTCAGAAGATCTATTTGATAACACACATAAGTTGCTAGCTGAAGAACATAAATGTTTCAAGCGGTAAAACATCAATATGCTTATCACTACACCATATACAAAGACATTGAGGTAGTTGGGTACTCCATCCACCTCAGTCCATCCTCACCTTGTCTTTAATTTCTTTTTCACACCAGTATGTAAGCTTTCTGATAAAAATTGTCTGGAGTACTTACACCCACCATTGAAATTAAGACATCAAGCCACTCAAAGACAATTTTTCAAACCCACTTCACCAAGCTCCTAAATGCATCTGAAGACTTAGGGATTGGTTTGTGTGGTATCTTAGAACTTATTTTTATTAGAATATTTGAAATGCTGGAGAATTGATTGATATATATCAATTTGTTTGCTTAGCAAAGTAATTTTTATCTTTGCAAATACCTGAAGACTGTAGGAATTGGTTTGTTTTAGAGTACTTAAACAGTTGTAAACATAAACTTGTTATCATCTTCATTGTAAAAAAATTGCCCAAGTTTTCTCCTTAAAACTTTGTGTTTCTCTCATTCTCTGTGTTTCCACTATCATCCACCCATATAAACTAGCTTAAAACCCCTTCTGAATTCAAACCAATAAAAATAAAGAATTATTTTCGAAATCATTAGAAACAGAGGCCCATAGCGATGTCAAAAGGAAAATTTGAATTTAATGCAACTTGGTCCTCAATCTTATCTTTGAAAAGACAACTATTCTTTTCTATGCAAATGACCCCAACAAAGAGATAGGGCAGCACAGTTATATAACAATTTGGTGTTCTTTCCCATTTCAAAAGTTCAAAAATGATATTGGAATATGACAGACTACATGGTTATACTAATAAGACCTGGATTCAAGATTAAAAAGGAGGGTATGCTAAATACCTTCTATCAGCAACATTCTGCTTCCATCCTTCCTACTTATAAGCATATCTATATTACTGTATGTAGCTCCATTGCATACCTGACACCAAAAGCAAGAAAAAGTATTGGCACTGGAGAAAGAAAATGCATGTCCTCCACCACATGTAAAGTATTTGACACAAAATACCTCATCCAATGAATTGTCCAAAAGTTCAGCAAATGCTGCAATGAAACTCAAAAAAGTCAGTCGAAGAATGAGAAACCAGTAATGAATCCAAGGATAACATATCGAATAAAAACACATATATAATCAAGATTTATACACAGATTGATAAACTCACCCCCAAGAGCCCATTTATGACTGGTTGCATTAGAATGTAGAAATTTGGGATGAACCCTAACATGATCCATGCAACCTGCTCATTCAGAAGCGATATGAGATAGTGGGTGCCATATGTACCAAAGGAAAGCATTTGATCTCTAATTTCATGGCCAATCTTCATGGTAGAGAAAGTTGGGTAACCAAAATATAACATACCGAAAACAATGTCTCTAAGATGAAAATGCCAAAGATGGTAGCAACATGATGCAGGGCATACAACTTAAGTATAAATACGACGCTAAAGGAATGAAATTATTTTAGTTAATGCCTTCAAGCAAGCATTGTTGCTAATGTGTCCAAAATAGAAGTTTGGAGATGCATTAGGTGGAACAATTTTTCTTCTAGGAGCATTCTAAGTAATCCCTACATGTTTCATGTTTTTTCATAATTTGAGGAGAGAAACGAATCCTCCTTGTATTACTACTATTGTTTACTTAGTGAAGAAGCATGTGCAGTTGCCTCATGGATATATTTTTAAACCCAAACCACATAAATCCTAGTTTCCTCATCTTGCATCTCTTATCTCTTGGTAAGTGCTTGTTGAACAACAAAATGACCATAATCTAACACCTGATAAAAGTTTCATTGCTTCAATTTTTTTTTTTCACAGACTTTTCATTTCCACACTTGTCTACTGACAAGAAAAAACAGAACACTTAATAAATAGTTAATTCACCTATTTTTTGTGCTACATATGGCCACCAACCAACACAACATGATTCACACTATTAGTACTCAACTCATCAAGCACATTTCGAGCATCAAATCATGCTATCTTGTCCTATCGGTTCAAGCACAAACTGAACTTGTTTTACTACAATTTCTAGCTTTTGGTCAAACTAACTGCTGTACTTCGCTAACATTACCAAGTTTGATAGCTTAACACAAACAATTAGCAAGCAATAAACAATATGCTAAACATAAGAAGAGAAGCATTGATTATGAAATTACCAGTGGAGAACTCCCAATCACCAGACGGGGCTCCTTCATAATCCCCAGCCTTCCAAAACTGCTTACAACTCTGCAATCCTACGCTCACCGCCTTATCGTTCCCCACCGCCGGCGGAAGACTTTCGGGCGCCGGAAGTGGCTCCAGAAACCCTACTGGCAACACTACTTCCAAATCTTCGGGCATCTTTCTTCTCTTATTCGGCGGACCACTCGTATCCCCCGCTCCCTCAACATCCTCATTGACATCGTCCGAGTCGGAGCCCGAGTTCGACTCACTACTACTACTAAGTTCGATTAACGGAACAAGTTTGTTCGAAACGCTGTCGTTTTGCTTTGGCTCCGCTGTGGTTAAACAAGTTTCGAGAATTTCGCGCTTCACATTCACATTCATGACTCTAATTTTCAAAGAAGGAAGTAGAAAATCGAAAGTTGGAGAGAGATTCAATTTTTTACCAAGTGGAGGAGAGTTCGATTTTCAATCAATGTATAACAAGGAGAGAGAGCTCTTTTGCTTATGGTTGCATGGACAAGTGTGCAAGTGTCATGCGTGGTTACTGGTTTTGTGGTTTCGGTGCACCAAATTTTCGTACTATTACTGCTCGGAGCGTTTTAATTAGAGTGCACGTAGCGCGGTGACAGCGGAAGCCAAAGCGCAAAAGGCGCGTCCTGCAAACTGCTATCAAAGCGGAAGCTGGGCGGGGAGAGAGAGAGAGAGAGAGAGAGGGACAGAGAGAAGATGATGTAGAATTTATTGATTTAATAGTGGTATTTATTTCGCCCTCACGGGCGCGTGGGTTTTTAACTTGGTGAAAAGGTGCCTACAACTGTAGTTGCATTTACAATGACAATATTCAGGGTGAACTTTTTGGTAAAAGACATATATAGCCACAAACTTTTGTCCAAAGCACAAATTATTCCTTCACAGAGACAGTTTTCAATCTTCCCACAACCTTTTCGTTAAATCATTATTTGCTGAGGGTGTAAAGGTCAAAGCACGTGCCTTCACGTTGTCACGTATTAGGATTCTATTTAGTGTGGTAAAAGTCATTGACCTGGCAAATAATTTGCACAACATAAATCTTGTTCCTGAATGGTAAATACTAAACCGTCAAACAACCGAACAAGGGATCTTAAAGGGAAGAAAACAGGATAGCTGGTGATTTCTAAATTAATTAAACTCTATAAGGTGTCTTAAACTGCATTATTTAATTATTATTCTATTTATATTACCTTCTATTTTGGGAAATATAACTGCGTTGATAAAATTGCATCACTGGTAATTAAGTTCGTCATTACCGATAATCAGTTTGAAACATGGTTCATTTATTTTTTTAAAATGTAGCTACGGTGGACGTTAGGTAAAGTTCAAATATGAATTTTTAGTTCCATACCTGCTGCAACCTTCGAATACATATGCTAGCAAAAAGAAAATTATTTGAAAACTCCCAATCCTAGAGGGCAATGTAGTTTAAATACATTAAAATGTATTTTAAATAATAATAATAATAGTAGAATCGTTTTAGTAGAAGTACATGATAATTTTGTTGAGGTCAAGCAATATTTTCTAGAAAGGGGAAAGGTGCTCTTGGAAGAAGTGCGTAACAATTCTATTCACAAAAATCTGCTTGAAGCACATATTATTTTATCCACTATACCTATGGAATTAGGTTAGGGATGGCAATAAGTAGAGAACTAATATCCTTATACCTATACTATATATTTTGTATTTGTCTTTATTCCCTTCCATCTTTGTCAAGTTACTTGAGCGGAGAGGATGGGGATCCTTACTTTTAAATAATTAATACATTTTTAGTTTTTAAACTTAATTTAATTATATTAAAGTAAAAAATTTAAAATATAGTTTCACAATATATATTTCGTTAACAGTAATCTATTACAAAAGTCACTTTACGAGATACAAATCATCAGAATAATTATCTTTAACAATCTTCATAGTTTTATAACAAAAAGAAAAATAAATTACTTTTGTATCAACAATGAAATAGTGTGTACTTACTACTTAGTAATTGAAATGGGATAAAATTGGAATGATGAATAGGAATCAAAACAAATTATTTACTTTAATTATAGGAATCAAAATCAAAATGAGTAGTTACAAGTTATTAAACTGACCTTAGTAAATTATTGTCATTATTATTATTAGTATTAGTACTGGCAATAATTATTATTAATTATAATGATTAATAATTACAATTAATATTAATAGGGAATTATCATCATCATCATCAACAACAATAAATTTTTCGTAATAATGATAATAATATGTAAAGAAGGATAAAATGAGAATTCTAATATTTAAGTAGGGGTAATATAGTCACTTTAGGGAATAAGATTCTTATTCCTACCTCTCTTCATGGGAATAAGAATTCTAATAATCATTCCCAATTTTAGGTGATGCCCTCACTTTGATTCTCATTCCACATATCATTTAAGTAAGTAAACATATTATTCATTATTATTATTTGATTCGCATTTCCATTCCTAATAAGGAAACACACTATCAATAAAATGGATATAGATACTTAAATTAATGAGATGAGGATGTAAGATGCTATTGGATAATGATGAAATAAGGACAAATAGGTATTAACTGCAGCAGAATAAGTTGAAAAAGAAGAGTGAGATTGCGAGAGAGTGGTTTAGGATTTGATTTGTGGATTGTGGGCTTGTGATGTTGTGGGCGTTAGGCTATAGTTAAGTCTAAATTACATTAAAGTCTTTATATTAATTAATATTTGTATAAAATATTTTGACATTTGTTATTTACACCAATATTTAATATTTTACCATTTAAATTTTATTATTTATTCACTAATAGTTCCAGAAAAATAAAATAAAAAAATAAAATGGAGAAACGGGGAAGGGATGGGGAATCCACCTCATTATCATCCCTTCTTTGAATAAAAAATCGTTTTCTTCCCTTTTCTAAATAAAAATTAAGTATAAAATATTATCCATCCGTTGTAGAAAAATTAAGTATATTCTCATTGAATGAGAAAAATTCCTCAGAAAATAAATATAATAGAGAAAATAAGTGTAAGATTTCACATAGTACTTTTGATTGAAAAATTAATCTGACCTATTTTTTATTCTTCGGTTATTGAGAAAATTGATCAGATTTTGTAGGATCAAACCTATGAAACTTAAGGAATGATGGAAGAGAATGGTCGGGTTCTGTCAACATGCAAAGAATAATATATCGGTGGATTTTCGATTGGTTTTAATAATTGTTGTAAAAAAAATTTGGGAAAAAAAATCAGTGGACTCACTCTTAGTCAGCGTTTCGGGCCTTCTTCGTAAAGGCCCATCCTAACTTACATCAGTCCGAATCACGATTTGTTCTCTCACGTTTTGCTTGAAATTCTTATGCAAAAATGCATCCAATATGAAAAACGAAAAACGAACGACAAAAAGTCATCAAAGATGTTAACCTTGAGCTACCGTCTCATGAGGAGTTACTGAGAACTCATACGTCATATTGGGCCTTTTAAAGTTTTTGTTAATACCCATGTGTAGCGCGTGTAATTTACTAACAATATTATTCAGAATGAGAAGTCATACGTGAGGTGTCATACCATCGTAATGGAATAATGATGTAAATTTTAAAATTTTATTTTAAATTATATCTTAAATAATGTAAGATTTGATGTGCCATTTATTGAGTAGTTAATAAGTTTTGAGAATTTTTAAGAGAATTATTATACTATTTCACCATTCAATTAATGAATGCCACATCTTCTAGGATAGGTTTTGTGAAAAAACTTTAGATGTATAGTACTACTCATCGTAATTTATGATTTTTGTGTTTGGTATTAGAAAGATAAATTCTGACTACATATTAGTGGCATTAAATTTCGATTTTGATGTCTCATTTTGAATTTGAATATCTAAACTATGCAATCAAAGAATAGATCTATGAAAGTTCTAATAGATTTATGTTCGTAAATATTAACAACTTAAACTAAAATTAACAAGATAAATGTATCTATATTCGATTATTAGCAAAGGGCATGCGTGCATAAAAAAATTCACCAAAAAAGAGATGCAATACAATTTTGCTTTGTCAATTCAGTTCATTCCTTGAACTATTTTTTTTTTTTTTTATTTAAACTATCAAGATGGTGGGGGGTTAGGCAAGAACCCTACTTTTAATATAAATCATAAAAATAGTAAATTCATAGGGAGCAAGACATAAACCATAATCTGTGAAAAAAAAATGTAAGTACATAGCATAGAAAGAAAAGTAAAAAACTACAAAAAAGAATAATAAAAATTAACAATTCTATTACCTAACATGAGGAACTGCCCAGTTATTTAGATAAGCTTGTATGAAGATCTCGAAAATAGAAAACCCAAGAAATGTGTCAAATAACCCGACGAGTGCTGGCCCAATTAGCAAAAAAGGGTAGTAGAAGTGGTCTCTCGAAACGCATGTCTAACCAAGATAGGAGAGGAAGATATCACAATGCACACTCGACACAAAAAATAAGCATAGTCCCAAAGAATAGAATCATAAGAATGAATCCACGAAATCACAATGGCTGAGTCTGATTCTACCTTAAGCATAGAATAACCAAGTTGAATAACGAGTTCCAACCCCTTTCAAATAGCTATAAGCTTAGCATAAATTATCGGCTTGCATCCAAGAAAAGATCCAAAAGTAGCCAAAACTGCACCTTAATGATCATGGACAATACCACTTGAACTACTTGGCTATTTCTATTTTTCATTTTTATATTTTCCAATAGTAACAAGCTAACAGAAAAAAAAAAAATTGATACATTTATCTTAATAAGTTAAGCTTTTCCATTTTCCTGATTAAGTCGACTAATTTTCGCAAAACACACTTTTTGTTCGCAAAATTATTTTAAATACAGTCCGTCTTGAAAAAAATGGCATGAGTTGACAGCATCTATTGAACTGAAATCTTATACATGCATATTAATTAGTTGTTACTTAAAGCCGCCTTCCATAATGGCACCAATTACATCCTAATCTCCTGTTGTATTAATTATTCAATTTATTTGAAACTTATAGATCACATGTCATTAATTTGACTAAATTTTTCCTCCAAATTAAATTTTAATTTTAAACAGGTGTATACAATCTGTATCAACCACTGATACTTTGTACATTGAATATTCGGATTTGTAAGACTATCTTCGTTAAGATTTTAATTAGAAAAAAAAAGAACGGGGCCTCTTAGTTTAATCTTTTTTTTTTCTAATTAGTGTATAGTGGAGGTGGTAACTTCTTCCACATAATAAGGGTCACGGAGAATTTCGATTTTGTGTACTGTGGAGAATTTAGATTTTCATTATTTATATGGTAGAATAGAATAATAAGTAATTTTTTATTTATCATCAAAGAAATAAGTGACATGTAGTATTAAAGTCAAATATTAGGATCTCTAACGTTAATAAGTGGTAGGATATATTATTTTCAAACCTAAAAGACTGGCTTTTATTCTCATTGCCCCAGCTGCCCAGACATACATTACATTTAGGAGAGAATACAGTTTTTATAGGCGGAGTGACCCATCCTACACTTATTGCTACAGCTGCCCAAAAGATACATTATCACGTATCACACTTTTTCAAGCAATATGGGACAACTGAACTACTTAACAATCCCCCCAACTAAACCACCCCCCTCTTGTTGAAGAGGTACAATATGCCTTGACCTATTCATTCTGTTGGGAAACGAATTCAACACCGAGTCTACCAATTTCTCGATTCTTATGACCTGGCTAACTGAT
Organism: Luvunga scandens; assembly: GCA_030449905.1. Classification (NCBI taxonomy): domain Eukaryota; kingdom Viridiplantae; phylum Streptophyta; class Magnoliopsida; order Sapindales; family Rutaceae; genus Luvunga; species Luvunga scandens. Next base: position 1,709,033 of record JASUUG010001266.1, read on the forward strand.
ATCACTTGAAATCTTGTTGGGAATAGGGGTGTTTCTGGATCAGATTTTACGGATTATGCATCAATCTATATCCGATTTATGATTTTGTAGATTCTAAATTTTCAATCCAATCCAATTTACGGATCAGTGAAACTCAATCCAAATTCAATACATATATCGGTGGATCAGATGCGGATTTAACTCAATCCATATCTAATCCACCATTTTACGGATTAATTTTTTTTTTTATTTTGTCCAATTCATGAACTAACTAAATAAAAAAATTTAATATAAAAATAATTTTACTACCGATCAAATTCAAAATTAAATAAAAATTAAATAAATTAATTGTTTGAATAAAGTTATAAAATACATTCAAAGTTTTAAAGTATGATGCACCAAAAAGAAAAAATATCATTTGTTTAGATCAGTATGTGAAAATTAACTGTTTAGGAATCTATATTGATTTATTTAATTATTTTTTATTTTATATTATTATCAGTAAGTACTAATGCCATATTTACAAGTTTAATTATTTAATTAAATAAATATTTTTTTATTTTTTTGCGGATTCATGGATTTTTATGAATTTATTGAAGTCAATTCATATCCAATCCATCAATTGCGGATTTTTAAAATTTCAATCCATCAATCCAGAGATCGGATTTTTATGAATCAGATTTCTATAGATAAAACGGATTAAGTGGATCGGATTGGATTCTGAACACCCCTAGTTAGGAACAAGCTTAATATAGTAATATATCTTGGTGTTTAACTCAAAAAATCAGTTAAGTGGAGTGACCCATCCTGCACTTAAGCTCATATGTCATTTATTTTTTAGTTAATGAGGAATAACTCAACTAAGAGAAATGAATCCACTTTACTAATCCGAAATTTGCTTATTTTAAGAATTTTACGATACATGTAAAACATTAATAATTTATAATCCTTTAATTGTATTAATTTGTCTTTGTTTTGGTTTTTATAAACACCAATTAGGGGATCTCCATTAATAAGTATCTCTTACTAATCTTTTGGTTAATGGAGTCGCATTTATGTGGTGCGACATACATACATATATATATATATATATGAAAGATTATGGAAAAAAAGAGTTGGAGCTACGGTCCATAAAAGAATGGTCCAGAAACGATTTGTCAATGAATGCTTTACGCAAAATAAATAAGTGGCATTATAATTATGGGTCAACTCATCCACTTAAAGCACAAAAGACAGCATTGGTTTGACAAATGGATTTAGAATATGGCAACAAGGGTTGCACCTGGTCTCGTTTGTCGGCCTAGTGGCTGGTCCACACCTTCACATTATCGGACTTGCGAATTTCTAAAGGGCCACTCCCCACTTTGTTATTATGATCAAGAGTTTAAATTTTGAGTGTTATTAAAGTTCAATTTTAATTTTTAAAATTTTAAAATTTTAAAGTCTCCATAATTTAATACTAAAAAGTGAAAAAAAAAATGGATAACAACAAGGTAATATATGAAAAGAATGGCACCAAACATTCCAAAAATATGTTAAATCACATAACATGGAATCAATACTTTATTGAGTGATCGATTTTTTTAAGGGATCAATTTTTTTTTTTAAATAAGCGGCAATTTAAGAAGAAAAAAAATTCTAAAATGCCTACCACTTCTTGTAATTTTATAAGATGGATTCGAATATGTTACCCAAAGATACTGCACCCCACTATTTAGGTATTATCCTATGGTCATAAAATTAATAAAATTTAACCATTTGATAGGGACAACGAAGTCATAGCACATAAAACAAAATAATGTGATCTTGGACATATCATTCAATTTGTGATGGGAAGATTGCGTCAATAATCATGTTGTAATAAATCATGATTGATTGATAATATTGGTAACACAATATTTATGATGCAAATTTTATGTCTATTTTTGTATGCTAGTTATTGTCAATAATAATTATTGATCAAAATACTTATTTCTTTTCAATTCCTATTTCTTAATGCTAATAAATTTTTCTAATGGAGCGAGACATAGTGGAAGTGGAATTGATAAAATAGAAAACATAAAATATCGTTCTAATATTGGATGAAACCAACGCAATTAGGTTACGCTCTAATCGAAGTGTGATTAGATATTGCTCTAATCCAAAAGACTCAATGAGATTTTTAATAATGCATAATGCGAGATTAGATGACGCTCTAATCCAAACAATTTTACAAGAGAGATTTTGATAGATAATTCCAAAGGAAATTATAAAAAAATAATTTTTATTGAATAATTGAATCTAAAGTTTTAAAAATAATTACAAGATCTCTCTATTTATAATAGAGGAAACTTACTTCCCTAAGTTAACTTAAAAAAGAAGACTAAATCACAATTACAATATAAATAAAATATACTTCCCTGAGTTAACTATATTTCATACCTTAATTGACTCTAATGAAAATAGAAAGTCTTAAAATAATAAAATTCTAAAATCTTAAAATTTCCAAAATAACGTCCTACATCAATCTCCACTCTTAAAAGAAACTTGTCATCGAGTTTGAATATAGTTTGGAGGGTGAAACTTATAGTGTAAGACCAAATCATCTTGTAATTTGAACTTGTAGCCTTGCTTATCAATATTCCTTGAAACTTTGAAGCATCCATACTTCATCAACTTCTTATGCTTGTACATTCTCTAAGGTGATGAAGACTTTCAAGATCGAACAACGATCAAATAACTCTTGTCCTTCCCCAATTCTTACTCAATGCGCTCTTCAATAAATTTTACCTTCTTAATTAAATCTTTTTCAAGTACAATCTTCTTGTCTTCAATGTGAATAGGTAGAACCATTTCGATCATTTTATCTTTTTCAACTTGATTTTGCTATACATCCTTGATCCTATTATTAGACTCAATGCACAAATCAAGAGTAAGTTGTTCTTCTTGAAAAATCCCAGATTCATAAAAAATTTCATCATCTTCAACACTTGTCTTCTCTTCCAAAGAAACATCATGCATGTTCTTGGACAACTTGTTAGATTGAAACTTTAAATCAAGAATAAATTGTACCTTTTCTTCTAGCATCTCGAGTAAGTCTTTTTCCTCAACAATAGGTGAACTTAATAATGCATTTTCAGATACTATCATAAAGACAAACCATTGCTTGGTTAAATCTTTGACAATACTTTTAATCACATCATCTAAGTTTCTTTGTCGTTGTGACTTAATTTGTGATTCAATTTGCTTGGCTAAATGAATTGGATGCTGTAAAGTATTGATAGTGTATGTAGGCATTTTTTCTTAAATATATAAATCAAGCCTTTTCACAAATCTTAGAACTATATTCTCTTTAGGCTCATAATAATAATTACATCCATAAAGTTATTCAAACTCATAAGCATAAGCAGAAACAGATCTCATACCTTATTATACCAAACAATAATAAAAAAGGATAAAATCATATCACAAAATACGCTTTATACGGTTCCATGATCGAATTTTGCATTTGCTTTTGTTAAGTCGAGAAGTTTGCAACTCATCTGACCATTCTGAAACACTTATGCTTAATAGAAACCAATGCTTAATCTTGTCCAACCAATCAAGAAAACGTGTTTGGACGAGTTTATACAAATAATTCTGGCATATGATAAATAAGAGGGCAAAAATGGTAGTTTGCCATTTATGTTCAAGTTTTCACACAATGGCAAAATCGTAATTAAGCTTAACTCTCGAGTTTGGTATGGTCATGATTTGGAGTGAAGATGGTAAGAGAAGGTGGTTTTAAAATAGTTGGGTGCTAAACTAAAAATTGAATAAAATTATGGGTAAAACAATAATTAAGTAAAAGTTTAGGTTTTTCGGTGGTGCTGGTCAGAAATCCAGCAAAGATGGGTGGACCTAAAAGATTTAGTAGTGAGGAATACGACGATGGTTGTGGATTGGCTAACTTCAAGGTGGTTTGGTCGGAAAACCGACTTGAATACGTGGTGGCTTATGGTGGTTTGGTTGTGATTTGTGGCAGTGTTTGGTGTTGGGGATGGTCGAGTTTTAGTCGGAGGAGGCTAAGGATTCTTGTAGTGGCGGTGGTTGAAGGTAAAAGTGGTGACTTCTCGGCGGCAGATGCTAGAGAGCTTGCGGATTGAGGTATTTTTGCAGTGGTTGTAAGAGGCGTTGAAAGTGAGCTGGGTTTGGGTTAATTTGCCGAAGACTAGCAAGGTTGGTGGCTGTGTTGGGTTTTTAATTTTTTGGGATTTTTTTTAATTTTTGATTTTTTCCTCTCTCTCTTTTTTTTTTTTTTTTTTGTGATGGATTTGGGTATCCAGGAAAGTTGTGTGAATTGCACAGAACTACTTTGATACCTACTGATGGAATGAGGCGTAGCGGAAGTGGAATTGATAGGATAGAAAACACTAGATATAGTTCTTATATTGGACTTAGATGTAGCTCTAATCCAAACAACTCAATGAGATTTTTAATAACGCGTAATGTGAGATTAGATGCCGCTTTAATCCAAACAACTTTACAAAAGAGATTTTGATAGATAATTCCAAAGATAATTATAAAAGAAGGATTTTTATTGAATAATTGAATCTAAAGTTTTAAAAATAATTACAAGACCTCGCTATTTATAATAGAGGAGACTCACTTCCCTAAGTTAACTTAAAAAAAAAAATTAATTCACAATTATAATGGAAATAAAATATATTTCCCTAAGTTAACTATATTTCATACCTTAATTGACTTTAATGAAAATATAAAGTCTGAAAATAATAAAATTCTAGAATCTTAAAATTCCTAAAATAACGTCCTACATTATTTCATTTATGTACTCAACAATTCGTATGTGAGAGACCAAGATTCGTGCATTTTTTAATTGTTGAATTTGTATAGTTGTTTAATTCGCTTTCATATATAAAAAAGATTTATATATATACTTGTTTATTTATTTTTCAAAGGAGTAGAAACTGTCAGTTGTCTTCATGTGATATGTGTTTATAACTATTTATGGAAATCATGCCTATTAATTAATTTCTCCAGGTTAAAAATTTTAATAATGCTTCTTCTTATTTAACTCCATCGCATTCGAGAGTATGAGAAAATGAATAATTCAAACTTTAGCTACTGTGGTTAATTTAAAAGTTTTAACTAAGTACAAGCGTAAATAGATTGAGAAACTCATGCGAGACAAATGATAACGACAAGAAAAACGTCTTGTCGATTTATATATATATATATATATATATATATATATGCCAAGACTGCATGCATAAGCTGTCTATGCATCTAGTAGAGAGTTTGATTCAAATACCACAAATTTCATCATCATGTTGAATTCATGAAACCTTATCCAATTTTCATGCATGCTTCCAATTAAAATCTAATAAATTAATCACAAATATACAAAATTATCTCGTATAATGTCAACTATATACCTATAAAATGCCACCAACATTTTCAGTAGCCATCTCCCTTTACAAGTCTTCCATTGTTTTAATAGAATTTCCTCCGAAGCTACTACTCGGTGAAGGCTTTTTCGTACCAGAAAACAAATTAGAATTCGAAACCCTATTCTATTGGCTGTGTTATGCAAAAGTTAAACCCTATTTGCAAACCATTCTATTATTGTTATTATTTTAATTTGAAAGTGCAAACTATTTTATTCTTATAAAACTTCGTATATTTGTTTATGTGAAAGTTCAACCTAAAATGTGCGATAGACACACCATCTCAGTATATTGAGGTAGTGTATCTAATTAATATTACTGACTTATTATTTGAAAAGTTTAATCGGTCACAAGACTCATGAATTTTTTATTTAAAACATTATAAATTAACATTATACTAAATTTATGAGTCCACTACAAAGCACAAAGACTTGCCAATTGACAGGTGTTAATTGGTCGACTACACTACTTCAATAAATACACTTACTCTACAAAAATTTTTCTCCAACCACAGCACATAAGATGATAAACCATCATATAAAATTAAAATAATTAAAGTTTCAGGTGTTTCAAAATAAAAAAGAAAAAAAAAAGGATAAACTTGTTGCCATTATTGGAATGCATACTAATATTCATTTTCGAGGAAGTTACTAAACCTACTCCCACTTTAAAACGTCACATGGTAATACCAATAAAGCTGTAGTTTTTTTTTTAACCTATGTATCTTTACACTAGAGTTTCTTTTTTTTTTTTTATAGGCTTTACATAAGAGTTTCAGTTGGGTCTGTTGCAGTCCAAATCCGATGCTTAAGTTCCCGCATTTTTCTCTCTTTAATGTGTCTAGTTACGTTCGCTGCATATAATGTTATTAATTTATTATTATCAATCCACTAGCCACTAGGCAGCGTTGAAGACGCAAAGAAGTGGGGTTTATCTGTCACCATATGACTTTGTCTTAGCTGAAGAAAAGTTTAGCTATATTCAAAATCAAGCAGCTAGCTAGCGTTTGTGCGTTGACAAGTGCACTTTATTCTAATATTCAGGATAGCATATATATATGGGTATGGGGCTAGCTAACTAGCTATATTATATATAACAGTGCCGCCTTTCCTATGAAAGAATTGCCCAGTTACAAACGCTAGCTAGCTTTTCTTAACAACCACATCTCTTGTGTTAGAGAATCACATGTCCCCTTTTTGAGCCAACAGTTGAAGCTAGCATGGACATTCTAAAGCAGAAATGGAAAAAGAATCTGATTTTGAAGACATGGGAACGCTGCAAATCACTGGGCTCCAGTTCTAGTTCTGGTTCTGGTTCTTTTTCTGGCAGCAGCAGCAACAACAAGAAGCCCTCATGTGTGATGATGATGAGCAAGAGCAAGTCATGGTCATCATCACCTGAGAGAAATAACAATAATAATAAGCGATGCCAAGTTGCTTCAGAGGGTTGTTTCTCAGTCTACGTTGGACCTCAAAGGCAAAGATTTGTCATCAAGACAGAATTTGCAAACCATCCACTGTTCAAGATCCTGCTTGAAGATGCTGAATCAGAATATGGGTATGAGAATCAAGGTCCAATTATGCTTCCTTGTGACGTTGATCTGTTCTACAAAGTGTTGGCTGAGATGGAAAGTACTGGAGATGAAGACGATGATCATGACATTGCTAATAAGGGTTATTGTAGTCCACTGATTCTATGCAGTAGTCCAGCTCGTAGGCCAAATCACAGAATTAGCAGCAAAGATTATGGTGCTGGTGCTGGAGGTGCTTACAGGCTTCTCAGTCCTTCGCGATTGCTGAAGATGAATGGCTTTTAAGCTTTAACTGTATAAATGTTTGTGTATGGGGACGCACAGTTTTAGTTGTGATTCTATTGTTCCAAGTCTTTTCTTGTACAAAGTTTGCAACACAATCAAACATTAGAAAGGTTAAAGAGAAAAAAAAATTGCTAAATTAGTAATTTCTGTCATTCTCTGATTTTGTGTGTACGTGTTGACTATTAGGAGTTATAATTTAATTATTTGACCAATGGGTTTGTATCAGGGAAATTAAAAGGAGAGAATGGTTTACCTTGATTTTAAAAAATTTAATATGGATCGCATATTCATATTTCTGATATGAAATTTACTTTATTGGATGAAATTAAGCTCGATTCCAAACGCATGAAACAAGTAATGTGTCTTTGGAATATTTTTGTCATATGAGAAAGAAAAATACAAAAAGAACTTGATGAAACCTAAAACCCTTATCCTTTTCCTTTTTAAGTGCCCGAGGTTGTGTGTTCTTGTAAAAACGACAACAAGGTGAAGTTGGGAATTATTCCATTATCATGAAACATGTGTGGATCAAAGCATGAACTTAACGTCTTGCATAAAATGATCTCTTGATATGAGACTTTCATGTTATTATCATTATAATTAACCTGCTAGTTGTAGTTATTCTTTGTAATTATCTTATAGCCAGTGCTCACCTCATCAAACTGAGGCTTAGAAAATTTCCCTTTAAAGCTTTATTGTTTTATGGCACCGGAGCTCTAAAAAGTTGTTTTATGGTACCAGAGCACTAGAAAGTCTTAACGAAAACTTCAGTGTTCAAAGCTTATTAGTCTCTTTTTCTTACCGCTGACGAGTTCTTCTTCAACTTCTCTTGATGGCCCAGGCATTTTTTCCTGCTGCTTTTCTCAAAAGAGAAAGATGGAGAAATAACCAATAAGGTTAATCCTGCATACGAGGAGTGGATTCAAAGTAATCAACTTGTTCTTTCTTGGATTAATGGCTCTCTTTCTCAATCCCTGCATGGTACCGCTGCGCGTTACACCTCTGCTCGTGCCGTCTAGTCTTCTTTAGAACAACGGTTTGCGTCCCAAAATCAACAATGAATTGTCGAGCTGTGTTCTGAGCCGGTAATTACTACTGAACGGGGCGATATTTTTTTATTTTTGGTTTTTTGGGTGAAATTCATGCTATTGCGGATAACCTCTCATTCTCTTGGCAGTCCTGTTTCTAATACGGACTTGATCTCAATCATTATGAGTAACATTGGTCCTTTATATGAAAATACAATTGTCTCTGCTCAGGTTCATGAAAACTCCTATTAGTTAAGGCGCGTTCAGTGATAGAACTACCAAATCCGAATCTGTAATGGGAGTAACTGACCTTGTTTCTTTATTAAAGTACAAGAGGAAATGAGAATGAAACATGTGAGGCTTGTATATTTTTGGGATTAAGAAATGGAAGCTTGATTCCCATGGGGGTTGGGAATTAAGTTCTCCATTCCTTGTACTCGACATTTTACCCCCATTAAATTTTCGTAATCCCCAAATTGCTCTCAATAAATTTTTGTCACTGTTGCATTTTGGTCTCCAAAGAAGTTTTGTAATATTTACAAATAAGTCTTTTAATAATAATAATAATAATCACAATTATTACAACAAATAATGATAATAATTAACTAATGTCATTTTAATAACTTGTAATAATTTATTTTGATTTTAAGATAAAATAAATATATTAATAGTAATACAGTCTATTCTGATTCCAATTTCTATAATAAAGTAAATAATTTATTCTTATTTTTATTTTTCATTCTAATACATAACCCATTACAATTTCAATCTATTTTCATTGCCTCATTGCGGATTGATAAACATACCATTGAGCTCATTCTTTGTGGCCTAAGGGGGAGCAAAGCTAACTCTGTTTTAGTAAAAGTTTAGCTAGGTTGCCCATTTTTAGTTTTTTATACCAACTGGGCTTTGTCTGTTCTAAATCACTAATGGGTCTTTTCTTCACTAGTGGCCCGATTCTCGTACCATCTTGGCATTACTGTTTCGTCTTTGAAGTTTCTATTTTTTGGTCTTGAGCTTTTCCTTGGCTGTTGTTGGCCCATCGTCCACCACTTCCTCATCTGAACTAATTTGGACTTTGTTGTCCAAGCTTATTAAACTCAAATCTAGGGTTTCATTTTGATCTTCCACTTTCCCCCCATTTTTCATATCCCTGCTTTCTTGTAAGGGTCCCCCAAAATTTTCCTCTTTCTTTCTGACTCCAAAATTTTCCCCACTGCCAGTTATTGTGATTTGAGCTTTGCTGCGCACTTGCTGTGTCTCAGTTTTTCACTTGTTGACATTAATGGTTCTTCAACGATCAATCTGGATAGCCCCTAACTCCTTTTCTACATCTGAGTTGGGTTGGTTGTCTCTGGTCTTGTTGCTAGATTTCATGGTGTTCTTGATTTACAGGCTCTTCATCCCTTTTACTACTACTTCGATTCCACTTGTCATCACCTCTATTCTGTCTAAAACGACCTACCAAAGTGATAGCTTTCACCCATGAACCAAAGGCAAGATCTTCCTGCTGCTGACCTTTGTACTTAAATACACTTTCAAAATGAATAGCCCACCTGGCATGTACAACAATAGCAGAAATCAGTACGTTTATTATACCTCACCCTCTTGGCATCTCTTCCCCTTCTGGTTCAAGAAAGATGATCTTCTTTAAAGGCTTAGTAATATTGTATGCAATTCCAACAAAGCGACAGCAAGATGAGGTCGGGAATTATTCCATTATCATGAAACAATTGCGGATCAAAGCATGAAATGATTTCTCTTCATATGATACTTTCACATTATTATCATTATAGTTAGCCTTGCAGTTGTAATTATCCTTGAAATTATCTTGTAGCTAGTGTTTATCATATGTATTCTTTAGCTTGTATATAAGTGAAGCGTATATGATATGAACCTAATCAAGCCGCAGCTTCCAAGCTTTATTGTTTTGCAACCCACGTGGAGTTTAGACAGAGACTATGATTAATTATGGTTAACTGTTAAACTTTCAGCATTTGATCATTCGAAACTCTCTATTGTCATTTTCATGGGAATTAGAGACGTTCGTAGTAAACATTCATCTAGAAATTTCTTCATATATTTTGTCATCAAGTGTTCTGATGCCAATTATTTATTTGTTGTTTTTTGTCGGTTTCATGTTTACATGTGATCAAAACTTTATTTTTGTGAATACTTAATTTTAACTTCTAATAAGGCTTATTGGTTCACGCTAGACTTGACTCTTGAGCTAGCCTTCCGAACCTTTCAAGTGCCACGCTCACATGGAGAGCTAGCTAGCATTCGCAATCTCAATGATCGGTACATTCATAGTATCATAATATAGTTGCTCTTAATGATAATGCCTTTGTCAGAGCCTCTCCTGCTATACTTGGATTGAAGGTCAGCTTGAGGAACACCACATTTCTTTAACTTGGTTTCAATTTCTTATTATTTTTTGCAACATATATTAAAAGAAAATTTAATTTGATTACCCATTGATGGTCATGAAGTTGAATATAGCATTTGTTAGAACTTTTCGTTTGATCAAAGCTTCTTTCACATAACAACAAACGACAATCTTAATGATAAATCCAAATTTATTTTGCACTTACTAAAATTTCTCATTGTTCCAAGGGCAGAACTCATAGGGGTTACAGTGATACAGCCACAAATTTGTATATAAAATAATGTGGTATGAACATATTGGCTTAAAAGTAATAACAATTATTTTTTTCAATTATGTGAGCCCTGGATAGCTTTGTGTAAACAATTTCCTCATACCAAATCAGTTTGTATATACTTGTTTGTACAAATTGATTGTGTCTTCCAATTTCACATAAAAAAAAAATTTCTGTATTTTATAGGGTAAACGTTCGTTTTGTCTTTACATTTTGAGTTAAACATCCATTTAGTCCCTACATATTCTTTTTTTAAAGAAAACTGTAGACACTCATGTTATTAAATAAAGAAATTATTCGTCGACCACCTAATTTTTCATACTTTATCAAAAATACACAAATCCTTTATTTTTTTGCAACTATCCACCTAAAGTTTACAATATGTATCATTGCTCCACTCCCGTCGTAACAACATAAGGATATTTAACGAAACAATGGTCAAATGACTATTTTGTCCGAAAAAATGTAAAATGAGTATTTAATCCAAGCAAAAAATAAGATTTTTTTAGTTAGAGAAGGGTAATTGCTAAAAGTTTTTTAAAATAATAAATAAATTAAATAATAGAGGGTACTTATTAAAATAAATATTTATCAAATAAAAAATCTTAAAATAAATAAAAAATAAATTAGATAACAATATTCTTTTTGAAGAATTAGATAACAAATGTTAATAAACCTAAAACACCTTCTTCCCCACCTTAATCGGTTGCAGCCACTGTTGCGGGCTCTTCACCAAGAACATCTATCTTCAATGTTTGTCTTTCTTTTTTTTTTCCTCGTATCATTTTGGCTATCTTTCTCCAAGAACTAAATCTATAAACGCCAAAGTTCTTCAACGCTTTTTGTTTGCTTTACCAAGTAATCATTGTTTTTTTTTTTTTCCTTAGAATATCAACGGTGAGTGTCGATCCTACGAGGAGGTGAATTTTAATTTTGAATAAATTTCCTATCAATTAATTTAAATTAAAAAGCCGTGGGAATAAACTATTAAAATAAAGTGCTTGGATATCTTCCCCACTCAACATGCACTATCGGCTTAACATTCATTATTAGTACCAATTAAATCATGAAGGAGCTCCAAACTTCGGTGATATTAGACAAGATTAAGGTCACAACAAAAAGTCAAAACATCCACATAAATTAGAGGGGAAGAAAAAGCCAAAAGTTCTTAGAGCATGGACTTCACCTTCAACCCAAGCTTGAAAGGAAATTAGCCACTCATAATTAAACAGGGGTAAAATGGAAATTTTATTGCGTAGAAAATACAATATGGAGATGGCAACAAAAATGGATTCGGGGTGTCAAATTAGGAGGGGAGCCCCTTTTTATAAATACACCGAGTAAATCATGACCATGATTAAAATAATATTAGGATTGCGCCACGTGGCAGTTCCTATTGATGGAACACATCATCAAGGTGTCATTATGTGTATATGCATTATCCATTTTTTTGGTCCACTAACATTCTCATGTCGTTGGCAAAGCATTTTGGAAGGATCGTGACATGTCTTTTTGCCACATCATTCTCAATCAAATTACGTTATCGTGATAGTCATATCATCATCCCCATGTGAACAAATGCTCGTATATTCTTCAGGTTTTCTTCTTAGTTTAAAATTGCTATCCGTTTTTTTATCTGATTTCTCGTTCATTGTGAAATGACCATGATATCCCATAAAATACATAAAATACTTAATTAAAATAAAGCATACGTAATTAAATTACAAGGGACTTAAAGACATAAAAGTAGGGATGCTAGTGAGACTTGGAGTGTAAAATGATGATTTTCTCCATTATAAATACACATTTTCTAGTACTCAACAGTCATCAACTAGATTCTCCTCCAAACGAGTCCTATGGAATCATCTTTTTTCACAATCTCCATTATTCTTGTCCCCCCAAATGCTCCTCCATCTTGATTTGGGTATTGGGTTTTTTAAATTTTGGTTTGGGTACATTTTGTGTTTTTTGTCAATTTTTTTTTCATTTGATTTGGGTATTAGGGGTAATAGCAACACCAACAACACGAGTTAGTGGTTGTTTTTGTTAGGGGAACACATCGTCGTTTTGTGTGTTCAATTTAAATGACAATTTTAACCCCATGATGTTAGCAATATTCTAACGAAGTTATGACGGAAGTGGATCATTGATAAACTTGTAAACTTTAGGTAAAATTCTACCAAAAAAATAAAGATATGTATATTTTTGAAAAATTATAAAAAAAATAGGTAGATGGTAGATAATTGCCTTATTAAATATGTAACACTCCTATATTATCATAATATATGTGTTGAGCAAATTTTATTGTACTCACACATACATGAATCTATCGTAGTATAGATTTATGGTAACGAATATTGATCCCACAAAAAAATAGATTTAATCATGTGTAAGGTTAATTTTCCAAGTTCGATTGTGAATTGTTGGATGTGATTTTTTGAGCAATACTAAAATAAATGGCGAGAATAAATTAAAAATAAAACAATACAAATAGAGCACTTAAGTCTTTAAATTCACATTTAACATTTTATCATATGTTTAATATTTCTTGTTATCTCCAATTAATTTATGAGGGGGTATTTCCACTTTTCATAAATCTCATTCTAGTAAATATGGTATCAATCACTCATTGTACCAGAGGGGAATAATCTTGTATTAAATGTGGTGTCGAGTACATGTTGTACTAAATAATAACAATTCTTTTATCAACAATGTGGCAAGGCCGTCAGCTAAATAACTTAAAATCTTTAGTAACACTGAGTCAAAACGAACCTCAAGTACTAGAGTGGAGTTTTTATCTAATAAATATAGTGTAAAGAACTAATCATTTGAAACAATAATGATCTCGCACTAGGAGCCAATATACCGTGTAAAATCTAGACAAGATTTATTGTCTATCAATGATTAGTCAAAACAACCCACATAAATCACAGAGAGAGAGTGAATAAGCTTACAAAATTAAGACCATGGATTATGTTGAGGCTTCACTTTCAACCTAATTTTAAAATTAAATTAGTCAATTATAATTGAAATAAAGGTAAAATGAAAATTTTTTTATTAAAATATGTAAAAATACAATATTGAATGAGAATTACACAAAATGGATCTCAAAATTGAATTTATAGTTGTTAGATTATCGAGGAAGCCATCTACTTATAGATACAGTAGGTAAATCATGGTTATCGGATGAAAACAATGCAAACGCATAGGATTGTGCCCTGTGACAAGCTCTGATTAGATGGAACACGACATCAGGCCTGTAATTCAGCATATTATATGAAAGGTACATGCGTTTTTTGGTCAAATCATATATTGTCACATCATCGATCAACGCAAACATTAATTCAGTGTATTATATGTAACCTATGTGTGTTTTTCATTCTAATAATATACTAGCATGTCATCGATGAACGCAAAATTAGCTAGGCTGCACTAAATTAGCATGCATCATATCATACTAAATTTGGGCTTCTGAAATCATGTTTTATGCAATCGGAGTCCATTCTGATCCCAATTTCTATCATTCCTCAGGTTTTTGGGCTTTTGAATTTGTTTATAACATTGGTGCCGTTATCTGTTTCATCATTTATACCCTTTTTAAGGTTTTTAGCTACTTTGAGCTAAAAAATGCTGTCTGTTTTGCTATCAACTTCTTGTTAACCATGAAATGACTGAAATACCCCTTAAAATATATAAAATATTCAAATTATAACAAAACACAAAAAATCAAAGCTTAAATAATTTAATTTCATAAAAGTACAAATATTAATGGGACTTAAAGTGTAAAATGATGATTTTACTCTTTATACAACTCCAGCATTTAATGATATGCAAGGGCAACTTGAGCTATAGCTCTGTGAGGACATAAACATATGGCCTATTACTCTGCCTAATATTTGTACCTCATTGGTCAAAGATTCTAGCTTTTGTTTTCTCTTTTTAAACTCGTCCAAAGTCTAATGATTTAGTTGAGATATTAATAACTAGGTTTTTTTTTTTGTCAAAATCTATATATGATTCTTTTATTAATCCACACTCTATGCTTGGACCACTCTTCCTTAATAATCTTTTAAGGACCATCATAAGGACTCTATATATCTTAGGGGTGGGTGAAATCAGGTTCAAATCGAGGTTCAGACTAACCCAATCAGATTTCAGGTTGATCAGGTTGAAAAGAAACTCATTCAAACTTAACATGATTTTTAGATCAGATCAGATTATAATTGGATTGGATTTGATCATATCTAAAATTTAGGTTGAGTTCGGGTCAAGGATAATTTTTAGTTGTTTTTGTTAATTTTGGGTTTTTTTTAATAATTGTTTAGTTATTACAAGATTGCTTTTATTAAATTATTTCATTTTAGTCCATTTACACTTATTATCATAAAAAAAATATAAATTGAAAAATTCGGGAGCTTAGAGGACTTGGTGATAGTGGTTCATTGGAACAACTGTGGTTGGCTTCACGCGGATTAAGTTATGGCCAATGGATTAAGTGGTAGCGGGTTTCGTTAATGGCTTTATGGGTTTCGTCGGTGACTAGCGAAAGAGCAGGTCTAGTCGAAGTGAAGTAGAGCAACTATCAATGCAGCATGCAGCAAACTTGGTTGTTAGTGTAACAGATCCAGTTGAAGTAATGTGCTACCGCTAGCCCACTATTGTGTTAACCTGTTGTTATTGCTTGTTAGTTGTTAGTGAGGGCTGTGGCCTGTGAGAAAAAAGAAAAGGAAAAGAGTGAACAATGAAGTATGACTCATAAACGTTGTTTTTGTAACTTGTTTTTGTTTTTTTTTTCTAAAGTGGAGCTACGGTGTTTGCTTGAAACCCAAAGAGTAAGTTGTGAACTATGGTGTTTGTTAGCAAGTTTTCATTTTTCTCTTCCGTGACCAACCCGATCAGATTTTTCGATCTGATCGAATTAGTTTAGTTATACACCATTTGATAGGGTTTGGCAAACAATTTAATTCGACCTTAACTTGATTTTTTATGGATCGGATCAAGTTGGATTGAATCAGGTTGGGTTGTTTGCCCACTCCTAATAAATCCTTATAGTAAACTCTACAGTATCTCTTTCTTTTATAGCTTGGCTTACTGCCTTTTTCTAAAACTTCCATTAGTTCAAGACTACGATATGAAGTCCAACACTCCATATTAGTGGTTGGCAATTCTTGAAAGTGATTATTCTATTCAATATTACACAAAAATCTATCTATTCTCTTACCTATAAAGTGAGGCCTATATCTCTTGTTAGACCATGTGAATAGTATTTCTATACATCTCAAGTTAACTAGGCTATACTCTTGAATAGCATCTTTAAACTCAAAAATCATGTTCACATTTTAATCACTACCTCCATTCTTTTCATTTGAAGTAATATCACATTAAAATAACCAAAATACAGCCAAAGGGAAGAAAATAAGCCTACCAATTGTCTCAGCAAAGTCTAGGTCTGTTTCTTTTGCTCAGCGCCTGTGTGTCCATGGACCCATGTGCAACTTTAATTATTTCCTCCTTCACCGTGGATCGTAACATTTATATAATGTTAGCTATAAGATGTTACATTTACATTTATATTCGAACTCTATAACATTGCCAAGTGCCCCCCTCCCCCAATCCATTTCTACTAATTGTGAAGCAATTAGTAAACTTTAACTGTACACGAGTGTCTTCCATTTGAATAGGCAACAATTTACTTTCACATAAGAAAACAATTGTGGCCTATATGTTTGCAGAATTTGCTTTAGTGCTAATGCTAGGTATTTCCCAAACCTTGGATGTTTTAGCTAAGGATTTTCATAGTTGTAATAATTTATTCGTAGTTGAAATTGAAACCTTTATTTCCTTCATAGCTGACAGTTCCCAACTTAGCTTCAACTTTCTTAAGGGGGAGCAAAGCTAATTCTATGGCTAAAACTTTAGCTAGGCTAGCCATTTTTTAATTTTTAACCATATACTTAGTCTATTTGAACTAAGCTTGGCAATAAGCAAGGTTCGGGTTCAAGCTTGGGGCATATCAAGATGTAGCCCAACCTAATAAGTAAAATGAAGGCCCTAACCTTTACAAAGCTTGACCATAGTTTTTTTAATTTTTATTTTCTTTTATTTTAAGACTAGAACTCATATTTTTCATTCTTTATTAAAAATATTGTATTATTATTGCTTTATTTTTATGTTATTTTTTTGTGAGAAATTCAATAATTTTTTTTTAGCTCTAATAACAATCAACATGTAGTAATCTAACCTAATTGATAGATTAACCAAACTAACAAGTAAATAAATCAAAGGAAAATTATCTATCGACCACCTCTTTTTTTTTATTTTTTCAAAAATACACAATTTTTTTATTTTTTGGCTGAATTCCACCTGAAGTTATATTTTTTTGCACTTTTCCACTTCTGTCTGTTGATCATTAAAATTTCGTTATTTTTTTAATAAAATGACAGTTTTGCCCTCCAAATGTAAAATTGTAATTTTATCTTACAATATTAATTTGGAGGGTAAAATCATCATTTTGTTAATAAAACTAACTGAATCTTAACGGTTAATAGACGGAAGTGGAAAAGTGTAAAAAAATATAATTTCAAGTGGAATTCACCCAAAAAAATGAAAGAATTGTGTATTTTTGAAAAAGTTCCAAAAAAGAGGTAGTCGATAGATAATATCCCTAAATCAAATATAAAATAACTAAGTTAATATAAATTAAGACAAATATACGTAAGGTGCAGTTGTGATCATGTGTGTGGCGTGTGTGTGTTTTAATAACTTTTAAGTTTTTTTTTTTAAATTAATTTAAGAGTCAAGGCTTTTTAGTAAGCCTTAAACTTGACTCGAATATAATTAGGCCTTGATTTTTTAAGCCCTAGCCTGCCTTTTAACCCTTTAAATCCTGGTCAAAGCCCTAAAAATTAGAATTGAGTCAATTAGGCTGAAGGGCGAATCGTGCTATTCTGTTATCCCTAATCTGTATCACCAATAGGTCTTTTCTTCATAAAGGGCCTAATTATGCTTCTATATTTGACATTAGTGTTCAGGGCTTGAAGTTTTCATTTTTTAGTCTTGGGCTTTTTCTTGGTTGTTGGCAGCCCAACTTCCATCACTTCATCATTTGAACTACTTTGGGATTTGTTATCTAAGTTCATTAACATCAAATTTTGGGTTTTATCTTCATCTTCTGCTTCCCCCTTTTTTTTCTTTTCCTGCTCCCCAAAAATTTTCCCTATTGCCAACTATTGTGATTTTAGTTTATTGCTAACTTACTGTTGCCTTAGTTTTTCCTCTCAACATTAAGCTCATGTTTGTTTGAAAGAAATAATAGGAGAAGAGAGGAATTGAAAAGAAACAAAGGGAGAGAAAATAAATGAAAAATAGAATCAATCTCATTTTTATTATTTGGTTGGACATGCAATTCATCCTTTTTTCTCTTATTTCTTTCCTCTCCCCTCCTCTTCTTATATTTCTTCAAACTACACATGTCATAAGGGTTTCTTCAATTACCATAGCCACATGGCTTTTACCCATAGGTCTTGTAACCCCATCCGCATTAATCTATATTTCCCCTAACTCATTTCCTACATCTGAGTTAGGTTTCCTCTGGTCTTATTGTTATTCTTCATAGTATTCTTGATCCATAGACTCTTAGTCTTTTTTACTACTACTTTGTTTCCAATCTTCACCACTTCTATTCTGTCTAAAACGGTCTACTAAAGTTATAGCTTTCACCCATGGACCAAAGGCAAGATCTTCTTCTCTCTAACCTTTGTACTTAATACACTCTCTAAATAAATGGTTGAGGCAATCACAGCAATAGTAAAAGTTAGGTAGACTTTTATACTTCACACTTACTGGTATCTTCTTCTCTCTTCTAGTAGAAAGATGAATTTTTTTAAAGGCTTAATATTATTCATTGTAATTCTAACTCCAGCATGCTTTCAAAGCAATTCCTATCTTTATCTCCATCTACATCTTCTACCTTCGCAATAATAGTTCCCGACATAGAAGCGACATCACTATTCATATCTATAATTGGCGTATTATGAAGTCAAACCCAAAAGGATGTATTAGTAATAGCTTGCATGATAATGTTCCCAATCCCAACTGGTTCCACAACGACTGTCAAGGCTTTATTTAGGTGCCAAGGTCCCTTAACTAGCAACATTCTCTTATCAACTTCTAAAGTAAACTTGAACATAAAGATGTTATCTCCTAAATTTTCAATCTTCACCTCTCTCACTGGGCTCCAAAATTGTTGCATTACTACTCTAAGGCCTTCTTTGTTTGCTCCAAAATTGTTGCATTACTACTCTAAGGCCTTCTTTGTTTAACCACCTTATGTAAAGAATCTTTCCCACTAAAAAACCAACAACAAATTCAGGTCTTTTGCTTTCATTTTGTCTGCAAAAGAAACTTTTTCACCTTCTTTCTCTAGAAAAATGGATCTACTCCTTCTAATAAGCTCTGTATCTGCATAGAGTTTGTGGAGTGTAATAACTAGAGATCACCAACCACACTATCTTCGTACTCAAGTGTTTAATACCCTCATCTATCCCTGTGTTTAAAGGATTGATTTGCTAATTAACCACTTACCCGAAAACTCAAGAGCTCACAAATTAGAACCACCTACACTCAACTAGGAGAGATTAAATAAGTCACAAAGACCCCTTGCAACTTCCATTCTGAATTTTCTTTTCAGAGACACAAATGCTTAACAAAGAAAAGTTCCACAATTCATTTCATTTTGTAAGAAAATTATTGTAAAAGAGAAGAAAAAATAAGCATAGGAATCTAACATATTTAATAACAATAGTGTCTTAAAGAGCTTTTAAAATATAAGAATTAAACGGACTCTTAAATCAAATTATACACGATCGACTTTAAAGTTTTTAGGGCCTTAGGCCAATTTTATTTTATGAGGTTTCTTTTTATCCTACAACTTCAATACTTAAAACAACATAAAATATCTCAAAATTTGTTTCATATTTAATTCTTGAATTTCAACAATAATTAAAAGATGTTTAAAATTTTTTAAAACAAAACCAAAAAAATAGTGAGGAAGTTTTTTTTCTTTTTTTACCATCTATTAGAACCATTACAAAAATAAACAATCAAATAAATAAGAAAAATATTATTTTCAAATAGAATTCGGAATTATAGCATATAGAAGTTGAGAAGATGAATTGATGTTCAGATAATGGATATGGATTTTATATTTTTGAAAAACTAACTTTTTTTCTTTCTTAAATGAACCAATTAATGTAATAATTTTCTTTATAAATAAAACATCAAGAAATTGTTTCATCTATTGATTTTGAGATTATAAGGTTTCTAATAGAAATTAAAAGGAACACTAAAAGTAAAAAATTCTAGCATTAAATAATTAGGCTTTCTTAGAAAGCCGAAAAGGTAAAGAATTTAATTTTTTTTTGGAAAAATTAATAATAAATAAATTAATAATTAGACAACATTATTAATTATATCTCTTTAACACTAAGGTTAACAATTATAGATAAGCTTTCTTGCAATACGTAATTTTAAAGAAAGAAACTTATTAGTTAGAAATTATTAAGGAAATATTAAAAAAAAAGCCATTTCAAAATATGAGGACTTAGACAACAACCTTATTCGCTAAAATTATACGAACAAAATGAATATTTACAATGACTACATGTATAAAATTAGTAAATCAACCAAAAAGTTGTATTGATATGACTACATATATAAAATTGCTAAATCAGCCAAAAAAGTTATATTGATGTTCTATATAAACTATTTTGTAATTATGATCTTCGCCCTAGCTACTTGAAATGTAATTCTCGTTTGCTATTTTTCAAGTATCGGCATGCGTATAAAAAATTTGTGTCAAACACACATGTATTTTAACTGATCCACAGCAGCTTGGATAAAATTGTGTAAGGTAAAACTTTCTTGCATTTGTTTTTCTAAATAAAAATATGAAATGTATTTGATGTCTTGCTTGTCAAAGATTGCAACGCTGTCGGATGGAATGGAGAAACTTAATTCCGGAGTTTGATCCACGTCCTAGGTTTTAAGTACGTTTTGTTCATGTGAGATAAAAGTTTTCATCAACTTTTGTGCTTGATAATTTGCAAATTGTAAAATGCGACAATATTTTTGAGAAACATGAATACACGTGTTGTTAATTTGTTATGCACGAATACATTTATTGCAGTAAATAGTGTTCTTTACTTTTTAACATTTTAAAAATTATTTAATTACAATTTTTATTGCTAAATCTTAATAAAAAGAAAATTAATATTTTTAAAAAAATTTTAAACTTGCTCACGTGCCTTACATAAGCCCAGCACTGGCTATGTCTAAGTTTTTACCAACCATGTTATCAGTAACCAAAACGTACATAAGTTTAAGTTGTTGAGTTACGTTAAAAAAGAAATCAATCAAAGGCGCAAACATATATAAAGCGAAAAACAATCAAGTAATTAAAATTTAATGCATTATATAATTCATATAATTAACCCTAATGATCTAATAATTTGCAAACTTAATCGATTCCTATGATGGAAAATTAGCATATCTATAATTTGAACTAAAGGAAAAAAAATTATAACATATAATTTTAATTTAGTAATGAAAGAATTTTTATTATTATTTTTGGCACATTCATTACACATATATTTTTTACCAAATGAAATTTACAACACCCTCATAATGATGTTGGAGAATAACTTTTCAACTCACCAATCTATTAAATTTTCCATTAAATATGTAATTTTTACCAAATGGAATTGTGTGTGTGTGTGTCTATTAAATTTTCCATTAAATATGTAATTTTTACCAAATGGAATTATGTGTGTGTATTGAATTTTCCATTAAATATGTAATTTTTACCAAATAGAATTGTGTGTGTGTGTAGCCATTAAATTTTCCATTAAATATGTAATTTTTATCAAATGGAATTATGCGTGTGTGTGTGTATCTATCCAATTTTCCGTTAAATATGTAATTTTTATCAAATGGAATTATGCGTGTGTGTGTATCTATCCAATTTTCCATTAAATATGTAATTTTTATCAAATGGAATTATGTGTGTGTGTGTGATAAACATAAATGCCGTGATAAATATAAATTTTATAAATTATACTCAAGACTAGTCAATGAAACGTAAAATAAGTAAATTAATGTAAGAATAATAAATTGGTGCTTTAAAATTGCAAACAAAGTAAACACTTGTAAATATAACATAAAACTTGTAAATTAAGATTAAACTTTAATTTAAAAAATAATTTATTTATTTAAGCAAAGAAAAAATTTACTCATCAATTGAAAATAAAATGTTGTATTGAAAACAATTGGAATAAGTTTTGTTAAATTGATTTAACCATAAATTCTATATTCATTTACCAATAATACATTAATTTACCATTCTTATATCGATTTACTTGTTTTACCTTCCATTTAGAAGTCTTATATTGCATTTCTACAATTTATATTTTATTTTATACTTAATATTGATTTATAAATTTTATATTATACATATAAGTTTTTATTTTGTTTACCAGTAACACAATAATTTACCACTTTGATGTTAATTTAGTTATTTTACCTTTTAGTTAGAAGTCAAGTGTTCCAATTACATAATTTATATTTTATTTTGTTTTAATTTAATATTAATTTATAAATTTTATACTAAATGTACATACCTAATATTTTATTTATAAAATTTATATTTAATTAAGATATTAACATCGTGACTTTAATAATAGTATTATAGGATGGCCACTTTTTCATTATTAGTGATCCCTCTTTTTTGTCTTTTTGCGCCGTTGGATATTATTAAAAGGCTGAGTAAGGGCCACGGTTGTATGTTACCACAATTTTGGTTCAATTACACAATAATCCCTGTTGTTTCCTAAAAGTAATAAAAAATATAGGTTTCAAAATTTCAACTTATAAGCCCTAACTTAAAAATTATTTTCTCTCTCTTCTTGTCGTTCCTTCTCCTCCAGCTTTTTTTTTCTTTTTCTTGCTTTATCTTCTTCTTCTCTGTCATCTCTCTCTCTACATATATATCATTCATAACTTCACATTTTTGAATTTTCAAAGAAAAATAAGAGGGATTTATTAAAAAAAAAATACAATAAGAAGGATTTACAACAAATCAATCAATTGGATTTGATAAGTTGTTGACTGTATTTGATCTCTTATTTTTAAGTTGATTATGTTGCAGTGATTGGGTGGTGGTCTCTTAAAGAAGGTTAGCATATTATCCAATTTTTGATACAATCAATTGGTTTAATGATTAATTTTTACTAATACCCGAAAAAATATTTTTATTTTTATTGATTATAGAGACTAAAGTTTCAACTTTTATCTCTCTCTATACACTCTAATCCTTTCTATATCTTAACTAGATTAAGATCTTCTCCATTACTGCTAATATATGATTAGGACTTAAGTATCTTTATTTTTTGATTCGTTAACCACCAAAGTTTATTTTTCTCAAGAGAAAATCAAATCATGAGAGGATTTGAATTTAAATATCTAAAATTATATTTTTATTTTTATTGAGTATAGAGAGTGAAGATTCAACTTTTATATCTCTTTTTACTCTCTCACCCTTTATACATCCCAAATGGATTAAGATCTTCTTCAATCATTTATATATTTTTATTTTTTAATTTGTTGGCCACCAGTTTTATTTTTTAATTTGTTAAGCACCGAGTGAATTTTGCTTAATAGAAGATCAAATTATAAGAGGATCTGGAAAATCCTTAAACAAGTGTTAGTCATAATAATAATAATAATAATAACTCTTTAGGTTTTGGCCAAGTGGAAGAAGTTTACTTTATTTTTTTCTATCGTTTAAGCCAAAAAAAAATGCAAAAGCTATCTTTAATTTTCATTTTAGTTCATAAAAACTCTTTTAGGTTTTGGCCAATTGGAAGAAGTTTACTTTATTTTTTTCTATCGTTTAAGCAAAAAAACAAGCAAAAGCTATCTTTAATTTTCATTTTAGTTCATAAAAATCAAATAAAAAGCTTCTTAGAAATATTAACATGAATTATATAATTAATAAACTCATTATAAGTGATGCATATTAGGAATCCTTATCATATTTGGATTAGTTTCCTTATTATCTAAAGTTTAGTGCTTTTGTTTTCCTTTCTAATTTAAAACTTTGTTTTTCTTTACTTGATGGTTTAGAATAATTACTACTAATATAAAAAAGTCTTCTCTTGTAGCCCCTAAAGGCAGATTTGAATTCAATAAACTTTCAACTATTAAACTCTATGTGAGTTCTTAAATTTAGTTAATTCTTTGCATTTTGCAAAATCAATGAGTCTTAACATCTTAAATTTCCGATATTCTTTCAAATTAACATGAATTTAGTCTATTCATCTATTCTTCTATTCTCAAAAATCAATGGAATATTATAATATCAAACTTCTCTTGCATCATATAATTAATAACCATGCTTTCAGCTCTGATATCAAACTAATGTAGTGGGATTTTGATGCTCTAATATGTCTTTGATTCTTGAGAATATTGGAATAAATGAATAGACTAAATTCGCATTGATTCAAAAGAATACCATAAACCTAAGGGGGTTAAAACTCGTTGATTTTGTAAAATGCGTAGAATTAATTAAACTCAAGAACTTACACAGAGTTTGATGACTAAAAATATTATTAAATTCAAATATGCCTTCAAGAGCCACAAGGGAGAGTTATTTATATTAATAATAATTATCCTAAACCATTAAGTAAAAGAAAAATAAAGTTTTAAACTAGAAAGGAAAACAAAAGTCCTAAACTTTAGATAATAAGGAAACTAATCCAAATATAATAAGGATTCTTAATTTGCATCAATAAGTCTCTAAAAATTGTTATTTAATATACATGAAATGACACGGTATAATAATTTTACCAAGAAATAAAACCAAAAGAAACAATAACACCTCTTCATTTTCTAGTTCATGCTATGTATCTTCTCAATATTATAGATATTTAATTATGAATATTATAGATATTTAATTATGGGAGTAGCTTTGAAAATTGATAGTAATAATTGGAAAATTATGAATGCATTGGTGAAATAAATCAAAGGATTTGTCTTATCGGAGTTATGGAGTAATCGTAGGTTTTATTTTATATTTTAAGGGGCTATGGCTCTCATGGATGGGCCACAAATAATGCATTGTAATGCTTGAAGAAGAAAAAAAGTTGACAATCTAAAGATTACTTGCGGTTTCTATGAGAAGGAGACAGGAGGATTTCTTTGCGAATTGTACTTTTTTCTTTATTTTTTGGAAAATAAGAAGAATTGTAATGCTAATTACCTAAGTAAATACATCCCAACGTTGAATTTATTTTTGCAATTCTTACATTGGATCTAGTGATTGGATCTAGGAATGACAATTGGTCGGGTCGGGCTCGAGCTCGGCAAGCTCGACCCGATCAAAGCTCGACTATTTGTGGTTTGAGTCAGGTTGGATCGAGCCCGACCTGACCGAATTGATTTCGTATTTAATTTTTATGCTCTTTTTATTATTTACAATACCATAAATATAAAACAAAAAAATAAATTTTCTAATTTAAAATAATTAACAACACAAGTCAAAATATACAATACAATTAATCATAAAATAATTCACAAAATAACTAATTAATAGAATTTTTTTTTACAATTCAATTCCACAATTCAACATTAAAAACATACGATGCAATTAAATTAAAAACATACAATGTAATTCTACAACCATTCAACCCCAAACACAATTCAATTCCAAAATTCAACATAAAAAACACACAATACAATTAATTGGTTGTTTGTGTAGTGTGTTTTTTTTTTTAAATTTGGTATAGGGTCGGGTCGGGCTTAAAAATTTGATCAAGCCTAAAAATCTTAGCCCAAGCCCGATCCGAAATCAACCCAAAGTCTGAATATTCAGGTGAAAGTCCAAAAAATTCAGACCGAATCAAGTTACGATCCCTAATTGAATCAAATGCGGGTACGAAATCAGAATTACAAGCTAGCTGGACCCATTTCTTTGCCATTAGTAAAATTCAATTAATCGACAGATTGAATAGCTGATAATGAAGGAAAACGATTATACCTTTTCAGCAAACAGACAATATAAAACAGATCGGGGGTTGACCATTTCATTTTGAGGTAATGCAATCAATGTGTCGATTTCATTATTTGAAAAATTGATCTCTAACTGGTTGGTCTCGTTACATGACACGTAGTATACACTACACGTGTTGAAATGCATGCAACACTAATCCCAAATATTTACGTACTTTTTTTTTTTTTGCGTCTTTTCGAATCAACCATTAAATCTAATATAAAAATAGTTGAATCCCTTAGACGCGCGCGTACTGGATTAATACTATAGAGTTTTTGTTTACTGCAGATACATTAAAACCAATAAGTTTCAAGAAAAGGTTTTTAATGAACATCGGCTAGCTAGCAAGGCAACAATTTAATACGCAATCCAACCGAGGAGCTACCCCTGGACAATTTAAATTTAGCCTTCAAAATAATTTTTTTTTTATGATTTGTGCTTGCAGTTTAATACGCTAAAAAATCTTAATTTTTAGGCCCTTCATCTTATATTTTCAAATGAACAGATATGTTGGAGAGAAATTCAACATTTTATCTTGATTGGCGGTGATTCTAAGCTTTCAGCTTGGTGTGAAGTTTCCACTAGCTGCTGCTGACTTGATCCAAGCCCCTAGGCAAGTTGTTCAACAATCTACACACAACCAGTAAAACCAGAGAGGGAGGAAGAGCCCTCCAATCCTGGCCAAATACCAATTCTATCAATGATAAACTCCTATTCCGCAAGAGTCACTTAAATGTTCTATCAACGATAAACTCCTATTCGGCAGGAGTTATTTAAATATTATGGCTAAGTGTAGGAACCACTGATGTGTCAATACAAATTTTTCATTTTATTATTATCTAAGATCACACAACTAAATATTATAATTGTCCACTATATACTATTATATAAGGTGTAACATAATGAGACTCATTAATATAATATTTGATCGCTTCATAAATGAGTTTATTAAAATTACTCCTTAATATTTAATGTTAGTCACGTATCAATTCAATAAAATATAAAATAATTAGAATAATTTATGTTAGTCCACAATACTTGAGAAATAAATCCAACATAATACTTTCGCCCTTTAACTCAATAATTATTTTTTTTAACTTTATCCACCTAATAGTTTTATTATATAAAATTGTGGCCTCTTAAAATTTCAATCTTTGATATGGTCTTGCATATATTCCTTCGTTATACTTGTATTTTGTACTTTACTGTTTTCTTATTAGTTATTATTTATGTTATATTTGTTAGGGTTAATTTTAGATTATCCGTGCATGAATTAACTATCTTCAAATAATTTTCGTTACTTTTGAAAATCTCAATTTACCAATTATTTTTATTAAGAAGAATAAGAAAAAATCTATCAACACGCCCTCATTCTTCCCTTATGTTTTGAATAAAAATAGAGATAAATTAAAGTTTTCCAAAATAAGGAAGCAACGTGAATATAATCAATTCATGAAGAGAATAATTTAAAATATATCCTATTTATTGTAATGTACAACACCAGAACAGTTGTGAGCATTTAATGGATGCACTAGATTAGTCATTTTTTATAACTGATGGATGTTCAAAAGATAACAATGGAACTATGCTATGCGACTATGCGAGTAATTAGAAGCATACAATTATGTGCATCTAATTTTATCCTCGGTGAAAATTATCTGAAATTGGAGTCTTGTTAATTAAACAAATAAATTCGGCAGCTGCGCAGTGAATTGTTTATTGAAATATATAACTATCACGAGGCCTTAAAACACTTAAACTCATTAAATGTAACACATACAATGTGAACTTTCCATTGAATTAACTATAAATTGTTAGAGTTTTTGAACTTTTGATGCCAATAACATAAAGTTACGGCGTACACAGATAATATATAGAACTAGGAGGATACACAATTTAGCGCTTCCACGCAGCCATTTTTTCGAAGCAGCTGGCATATCTTATTTCTCTCTCTCACGCACGCACACTCACACGTACACACATATAATTAGTTGTTCAAATTTCTCAGTACTATAATTCATTTTTCAATCTTTTGATGTCATATCTCCATGAGTTGCTCAAAGATATTCATGGCAGAAGCTGGCAAACCCAAAAGCACATTTATGTTTTTCCTCTCTACCCCATGTGATAGGAACAGAATCACTTCCTTCTCAGGCAAGGCCACAGGCCCTGAGAAAATTGGCTCTCCCCATCCGAAATCTATTGTGTGGAAAGAGAGTCTGTACCAAGTTGTGATTACCATAGTCGCAGCCAATGAAGGCCTAGCCCTTGTGATCTCAAAATAGTCAATAGCCGATCTCATGTAACTGTCTGTGACCATGGAAACAGCATTCTGCACTAATCCTACTGCAAATGAAAGAGGATTCTTCAGTAGATCCCCCGCTTTACTCAGTGAGTATGTCAATACAATCCCATTTCCGAAAAACCCCTCAGGTAACGGTGGCGTGAATCTTGACCGTCCATCAACAGCAAAGAGGAACTTTGTTTGTTGATCAGGCTGCATGCCTAATGCCTGACATCGAGCTCTCCACACAAAAGCTGAGAGTGCTTCAAACGTTGTGCACTTGTTTAGTACTTTATCCCGCATGGCTATTTTCTTGAGCTGTTCAAGCTTTTCAGGGCCAAACCAGAAGTACCTATAGAGCATCTCTTCTTCATAAAGCTTATTGGTATTTGATACATCTTCAACCTCATCAAATTCAGGATGCGGAAACTCGATTTTAGGCGGGTCCCTGGATTTCAGAATGGTTCGATCCAGTACCGGAGGAACCTTCAAAGGCAAGCCTCTAGCAGTTTCACCCCATGAGTTCATAAATTCCATAGCTGCAAGCCCATCAAGCATACAATGGTTCATACTCATCCCAATAACAAATGCTCCACATTTGAACTTAGTCACCTGGAAGACAAGTCTGCAGACTTTATTCTACTCCGTCATAAGAAATGAAGAATTAATGGACATATAAATGCACACGTGTCTGGAGATTCTTAAAGAGATCAGCACTGAATCCAAATTCAATAAGGTTACTACCAATATCGAAAATGTGAGAGAAATACATCAAACCTGAACCACCAGGGGAGGTATTTGAAGTATGTGTTGAGCACCAGGAATTTCATAAACCAGCTTACCAAGAATGAGAGGATCACGCTTTGTTAAGTCTCCAATATCTTCGATACCAAACCTTGCTTCAGCTTCAACAAAAACAGCACCTTCCCCGGTGCAGTTCACTATGAGCTTCCCTGCAGAACTGATCGTCAGCCGCCCGGCAAGCGGATAGCACTGGACAAGCAGTTTTGACAGAGCATTCTTGACAACTTCCACAGCGTCCTCATTGCCTTTTGAATCAGACTTAAAGCAGTAACAAGTTCGAACTATCACGGCAATGTTCTGGTCTAGGTTGTTGAGGAAGTAGAGGCCTTTCGGTGTCTCCTCGGCAGGAAGAACCAGAGTTGGTTCTCCTTGCTTTACACTTAATTCAATTGAACTACTGTTAGCGTTTGCCATTATTTCACACCCTTTTAAAAGGCAAAACCTGAGAACAATTCTGAAGTTAGGGGTCATCGAAAGAAGCTTATATATAATAATGGTCTGAATTGTAATTAATGTAACTTGTAATCAGGAAATATTCACCTACGATCTACTTGATCTTATTATTCTGTTACTCATTTTTTACTAAAAAATTTAATTATAAGTTACAATAAATATAATTTAGGAAAACTCATATAATAAAAGTATCAATTTTATGGGAAATAATACCACCTATTAATGTAACGTTATTTAATATTATAAAAAGTTTTAGATATATATGGGATTAGCAAGTTTAATAAAATTAATAAAATCTATAATACGAAAATCTATTAGCGACTATTGAAACAGTAGAATGAGATGCCATTTTTAACCAAACAAAACCAAAATAATTTGGATCTGAATTCGCCAAAGCATCCGCAGTATACACAAAATGACTCATACTCTCAACTTAAAAAATAAGATGAGAAGAAAGCCAAACATTCAATATGCAAAATCCAAACCTATTTTTTAGCCTCGTGACCACGACTAAGATTTGAAATCAGGTAGCTAATTAAAGGAAATTACTTGAAAATCATTTGGCCTAGCCCCTGGGAACAAAAAAATAGTGAATTGATTACAATATTGATCTCTTACTTCAACTATAAGTGGCTAAGCCATCTCGATTATTCCTTAACTCTATTCCTTTTTTAAAATAATATGTATATATATCGTCAATCATATGTTATATATCATTCACCTCATGGGAAGGAAAAAAAAAAAAAGAACAGTTCTATGTACCCTGTGTAATGAAAAAAAAAAAGGTATAGCATAATTTGGGAGAAAAAGAAAAAGAAATTGATTAGATCCTGTGTATAAATTGAAACATACCTTAAAAAAAGTGAATAGCAGTAAAGCTGAGATGTGTGGACTTATCTGGGAATGGAATTGAACTTATATAGGCAATAAACTTGCACAAAGACTCAGAAATTTTCTTTTGGTAAATAAAATGCCCCAACAAGATAGAGACGTGAGCCGATTCATAGAAGGAAGACTTTTCTTGAGTATTCATTTGGGTATTGGACATTGTAGCTTTCTGCAGATTGTGCTAAGATATCATATGGTTTGCGCTAGGCTACTTGTCACAGAACCAAAACGTCACCGGCCAAGCAATCAGAGAAAGGCCACATTATGAGATTGGTTGTTGAGATTTGCGTCCAAAATTGGGTTACTTGATGCACTTCTATATTCTTGTTTGAAAAATTTTGCACATTATCTTTCACGCATTAAGTTATCGGCTGGCTTGTTATGCTGTATTTGCTTCACTTTGATGATGTTGAATAATCCAATGGTGATTTGGATTTGTTTAACAATTTCGTATGAAATGAAACCATCTAATGGATATCTCAGCAAGTCATCACAGTCGGTCCAAAAGCTTTGGATGGAAAAATTATAAAAGGCTAAAATAGTATTAATTATATTCTTATTACCCCTACTGGTTGAAGCTTTACCATCAGAGTTTACTTAACAAAAGGTTTAACAAATTAATGTGCATCCAAAATCCTGATTGAAAGACACCACCTAAGCCTAGGATAAAAGCAATTAAATATAGAAAACTTCGGACCATCAAGTATTGAGTGTCCGCACTTGAAGCATGTTGGGATTGCATTAGAATGTTAAACAAGTCGATGTAAAACTCCTCAAAAAGTATATTGTAAACTCACTTCAAAAAGTGATTATCTAATAATCTGATTTTTTTAACATTTTCACATGCAAAGACACCACCTAAGCCTAGGATAAAAGTTGCTGTAATGAAATGGACATATAACATTAGTGCTTAGTAACAAGCACGAATGCTCTAATGACAATCAACCATGCAATAAAAACAATCTTGGGAGCCTAATTTTGTTACATTTTTAACGATTCCGATTTGGGTTTCTTCATAAACAATTTCACTTATTTGAACCCATTAAACTCTTCAATATTTTTATGTTAAAATAAAATAGATCTTTAAATAACTACTTTATATAACAATGATAAACCGTTTAGCCCCACGCAATGTGTTTGTTTATTCTGAATATACGTTCCTAATTAAACGATTTCTTTTAGATTAATCACATATGCATGAAGACTTAGCCTTAAAAGAATTTTTTTTTCAATTCACAAGACAATCTCTCATTTCGTATTTTCGAAGGTGTGTTAACAATTATTTGTGATGATTATTGTAAATTAAACAATAGACATGAACCATGTTCAGATAAGACGGTACAAATAAGTAACAAATGAATCTGAGTTTAGTTTTCATTTTTTCTGAGCAACTTCAAATAAACATGATTTAACACAATACCAACCAAAAAATAAAAAAAAACAACACAAATGCTTAAACACAAATTCATTGCCACGCCTACATAAATGACTGCCAATCAGCGAAGCACCATGACTTAATCATCACATTATCAAATAAATGCTGCAAAATTTCCAAATCCATAATTAACTAGCATAATACGCAAACAAGCATCTTCTCAGAAGCACCATTCCTACTAATACACAATACAAAGTTGCAGCCCAACTACAATTAAAACAACCATTCGCTACAAATAAATATAAAAATGCAAATCTAACTATCAAATACAATTGAACGATAATTTAATGGAAAGAAAGAACGCTAGGGGTAAAAATCCTAACAAAGAACAGGTCAGCAGTAACTTATGAGTAACTAGTGCATATGGTACAAACAAACAGAGTTGAAAGTTTCACTGGAAATGACCACGAAGATCGACAACGCCACCACCACCAGTTTATCATTCACAGGAAACTGTCAAAATCTCAAGATATCTGGCAAGCACACCATGTATCTCGCATGAATGTCTTTGTTGTTTCCTAACACAATGGATTAAGCATCATCATCCCCGTCATCTTTATCAGCATCACCACAATCCTCAGCATTGTCCTCGTCTTCCTCCCCTTCATCTTCTTCATCAGTCATGTTATTTATGACATCTGTAATAATATCTTTCACCTCTGCTTTTCTATGCATTAGATCTAAACCAAAGTGGGTACCTAGTACAACCCACATTAATACAATTAGCTCAGTCAAAACTAAGAAAGACCATAATTGAAATGAACAGATAAATAATAAAACCCTACCAAGCTGGCGGAGAATATCAGACAATGTTGCCTGCATCAGAACAAATATTAGAAATTTTTATAAGGCGGTGATTCATGACACTGTAATTCATCAAAAGACAGCAACATCAGTACATAGGAACTACTTACAGTATTGAAGTCAACTTCCTTCAGAATATCTACGACTACAGCATGCATCTCTCCTCTGGTGGGTTCGGATTTAGCCTTCTTGCTAGTTTTTCCTTTACCTATCATTCCAGTATGAAATTTGAAACACTTCAGTGACTAACTTTCATTACCAGAAGATTTTAAACACCAACTTAGTCTGAAAAATGAAACTCCATTCATGCTAATGGATCCTCATTATCCAATCACTTGCTATGGTTAACTTATCTAACAACATAACTAATTTTAAGTCCAAGGGAAATCTCGTACAACTTATAAATTTGCATGTTTTCCTTAACTTCCAGGAATTTCTTAGCACCAAAACAACATTCCCACTAAGTAATTGACATCTACATTATGTTTATACAATACATTTATTTTTTAAATTATCAACGTGATGGAGCATAATCCAAACTGGACATTTCCATATAAATAAAATTAAAAAACAAACCCAAAATTTCAGCATCAAGATTAACGGAGAATAAATAAAGCAATGCACCTTGATCCTTAGCAGAAACCTTTGCTGGTGACTTGCTGGACTGCTTCTTGCCAGTACTCTTTTCCTTGGCAGAAACGCTTGTGTCTTTTGCACTTTCCTTTTCCACCTTTTGTTTTTTTGATGTGGATCCCTTTGATTTGGAGAGCAAACCAGATCCATCAGCATCTGTGGAGCCTTTCTTAGAAGTTGAACTAGAAGACTTTTTAGTGGATTTCGGAGGACTTTTCTCTGTTTTTGCTGAGATGCCCTTTTTTGCAGGTGTAGGTTTGTCTTTTGCTTTTGCCCCTGAACTATCCTTAGCAGTCTTCTTGGAGGAATTCTTTTTACTTGGCTTCTTTCCCTTTGGCTCATCTTCCTCTTCCTCTGATTTAATCTCCTCGGAATCACTCTCTTCCTTTGGTGCTGCATCATTG
Organism: Luvunga scandens; assembly: GCA_030449905.1. Lineage (NCBI taxonomy): Eukaryota > Viridiplantae > Streptophyta > Magnoliopsida > Sapindales > Rutaceae > Luvunga > Luvunga scandens. The sequence goes on from JASUUG010001266.1 coordinate 1,742,750, forward strand.
TCATTCTCTTCATCAGAATCATCTTTGGTGTCTGGTGACTGTGCTTTGTCATCATCTTCTTCATCTTCTTCCTCTTCTTCCTCTCTAGATGACTGCTTTCGTTTTTCCCCAAGTTGTGTTGTTTGCTTTCGTTTCTATGAAGAAATAAGAATAACAATTAAAACCAAATAAATTTAAAAAAAGAAAAAGAAAAAAGTAGACATTCAAAAAGAAGAGACATCACAGGATGAGCAGGTTTGAAAGTTGGATAACTTAACAGGGACAGCCAAAAAGCTATGCTAAAATTATGAATACCACAGCCATTCTAAAAGTTTTCAGCTTAAGATAAAAAGAAAGAACCCTGAGAATTAGGCAAGGTCCTGCCACCTAAATTCACAAATTTAATAATTTGACAAAAAGGTGAACATACATATGTATTCACTTCTCATGAGATGAATCAAAAACAATAACAGTGAATGTGCATTGAATATAACCTATATAGGCTGTGTACAGTGAGAGAGCAACCTAAGCACAAGATTTCTATACATTAGCATCTTGGAAATATCCTTTCAAAAAAATAAATATATAAATAAAATATAAAAAAGCATCTTTAAAGAATACCATTATCCCATTAGTAATTCTTCAACACATAGCAACATATCCAGCACAACGACAACTACATATTAGCAAAATATTCAGATTAACACACAGTTTTAACAATTTTCACATGCAAAGAACAAGTTTTACCCAGATTAAGATTGTGGTGGATTGTTAAGCCACTTATTTGATAACTGCTTGTGAATTAGACCCAAAAGAAACTAAATTTAGGTGTTTGATTAAAAAAATTGGACAATCCAAACAAAATTTGGGTGCTAACTTGTATAAAATGTGATTATTTGACAATCCACCACAATCCCAAACATGCAATTAGTCAACACATAACAAATCCAGAAAAAATCACCCTACAAAGAGAAACTTTGTTTTTTTACCACACCAGATTAGTGCCTTCTTCTAGCCCAGAACAGTCTACTCAACTATAATATTATTATAATCCCAGCAACAGGGGAAGGACAAAGAAATCTCATATCATAGAACAAATAATGTAGATCAAAAGATTCATATCCACATCAACCTAACAGCAATTACTATAACAGTGTTATTCATCTTTCCATCCAAAACTTATTCGGACAAACTTCTGTTTACCACTTTTTTTTCTTTTGGGGTAAATCTGTTAGTATCACAGTCAAATAACTTAGTGCCTCTTATACTTTCAATGCTGATGCACAACTCGTAAGCAGTGTGCCAAAGACCTATCTATTATACCCAAATATAAACCAATTAAAATAATAACAGTTTTAAAGATGACAGTATCCTAGCACTTTAAGGATGAAAATTTAACAACCCAATTAAAATCAGACTAACATACAAGTTTATTAATGTTAGGACTAAACAGATACTTTAACCATTCCAGGTTCAAATAATCAACTAACGTTTTTAAGTTCCCATAAGTGCCCCTTAAGTAAAGTATTTAAATCAAAACAAATGAAGCAACAAGGTCAAAAGGATATGTTTGTTGGACACTACAAAAGACCAACAGACAAAACAAGTCTAATCCATTCCAAGATAATGACACTAGTATTAAATAAATAATAAGTAAAATATACAGCAGTCTACCATCACTGCAGCAGAGCAGGAAATCAATGGATGATGGAAGTAACATAAAACCCAAAACTGACATACGTAGATGGAGAATTACATGGGATAACCAGAAACTTATTAAAACAATTAAACTGAGATAAACTGTGCAAGGAAACAGAACCAAGCAACATACTGAGTGATTAGAGTGTAAAAACAATGGAAAGGCATTCAAAAAAGTTTTTTTCTTAAAATATGGAAACCCATTATTCAATGCATAACTATAGATTAGACAAATCAAGTAGTCCTCATTAAATCACAAACTCAGTAAAATCAATAAAGAGACAACTGACAGCAGAATATGTGGCTAACTAATAAAATGGTACTAATGACTAGAGTTGGCAAAATTTAACCCAATCCGATTACCTAACAAAAACACAATACAAATAAATGAGTATGGATTGTCAAATTTGACACAATTTTTAAATGGGCTAAGTCCGAATTGACACAATTTTTAAATGGGTTAGGTCCGAATTAACACAATTTTTTTTCATATCGAGTTAGGGTTAACATTCTTTACCCATTTACCCAACCAATGACACAATTATATTTTATATTTTAAATTAATTTCTAAGTTCTTGTCATTAAAACTCAATATTGATATGATTCTCTCTTTTTTATTTTTTTAGAAAGATAAATATATACGCAATGTTTTATTTATAAAATTTTATATAGATTTAGCATTTTAATAGTACAAGCATGTAAAATATTGGTCCACATGCATATTTTATGATATTGAAATATAATATAATATAATAATAATTAAAACTTTAATAGTATAATGTGTTTTTTTGGAGGGGGGGTGTATATATAATAGGTGTTAAATTCATTAATATTAAACGGGTTATTGAATAACCTATTTATTTTCCATATCGAATTTGGGTCTCAATATTTTGACACAATTATTAACTACGTCGTGTTTGGATCGACCAAAATTTGACAGGACATGAAACTAACATGACAAACAGAATCTAATGACCCGTTTTGCCAACTCTACTAATGAACATTCCAGCTCAATATCAAGACAGCCCAATCTGTACTGTACAATAGCCTCAAGATTCCAGCCAATAAGACATCCTGCGAAGCAAGATAATATCAGAAAACTCAGGCCCACAACTTCATAACTGTCATCAATTAGGGCATCCAACAGGGAAAAACTAAAGTGATTCTCCAAAATCACTGCTGCCATAACTTAAGAACAGTAAGTGAAAATGTACTTGCATTCTGTCACATACTAACTTGGCAGGAATATCGCTTGCATATGGAGGGTAATTGCTGAGCAAGCCATCACATGTTTTCGAATTCATAAAATTGGGAAATTGTCAGATAAACCAAGCATCTGAATCTTACACATGCACAGACATTCCAGCCAATCAATTATTATCTTTTTATTTAAAGAATACACTCATTAGTTTAAGCAGAAAGAGTCACCTTGGAGATCATACATGACTGATTTTTCAAATTATCATCACACACATAAGATCCTAAGGTTGAATCACTGTGCACCGCTAAAGCAAAGTTCAAGTACAAATACTCAACAAAAAATACCTTTCTTAATCAAAATCAATTCAAAGTTGAACATGCCAATTGATTGCTCATGTCCAAAAACAGTATCCATTAAAAACATCAAAAAGAAATTAGTTAATCATGAATCCAAATATTTCCTAGACTACTAAGAAGAAAACAAACCTTGGCATCAGATGCTTCACCATGACTAGCATTTTTGCTTGGTGTGACCTTACGCTTTTTACCTTTCTGAGAAGATGAACAACATATTTTATCAATATCAAATTTGGAAACTAAATATTACTTAAGGCACTACATATACAAAAACATGCAAATATTAGAGAACCTGCTCCTTGTCAGCAAGCAAAATGTCAGTCGTCACATGTGGGCATTCCAAGAATTCCAATAACTTCACAGAGAGCTCTTCCTAAGAACATGAGCCATCCCAATTAGAACCATAAACAACAACAAAATACATTTAAAGAGGAACAACCTCGTTATGATCTGACCTTTTTCACAACAGCCTTATTTATTGGAATATTGAGCACATCACAGAAATCCAACAGTTTTTCTTTAACACATTTGTCAATCTTCTCCTTAACTTTTGCCCTGTGTTTTTCCTGCAGAAAGGACTGACTTGCTTTGAAAGGGTTTCCATCCACAACAAAAAACATTAAGCATGATTCCAGATTACATTGATCCAATGTGTCCCAGAAGAAATTTCCTTCCTTTTTTGTGATTAGGAAATTAAAATCCATTTTCAGTGCAAACATGACCATTGAAGTGAACATACAGTTACATAATAGAAAACCAAGCAAACTTTATTTACATGGAAGGGGTAAATCTCCAATATATAGCAAGTCTTACCTCATTATCAGACCAAACAAAACCTGAAAACTGGCCTATATTTTTCTTTAAAGTTTGTGCCTGCAAAACAAGAATCACAAGGACACATCAGATGTATTATTTGCAAATCACAACCATATAATTTGATTATGCCAAACAAATGTACCGTACCAAAAAAAGGGTAAAGCAAACCAAACCAAGAACAAAGCAAAAACTTGGTCACCTTGGCTTTCTTTCCAAAAAGTATTGTGTGAAGCATATGCAGATTGTCGTCTGGTTTTCTCCTGGACAACTTGAAAGCCACTGAAACAGTTTTACAATATCAGACAAAAACAATGCCAGTCTACTGTAATGACAATGTTTAATGGAAGTTAAAACATGCTCAGCAAATACACACACACACACTCTAAAATGTGTCCTAGAACCATAAACTATAATGCCTTAGGAACATTTATATAAGTTTAATAAGTTAAAACAACATCCAGAATATCATCTAAAGGGCAAAAGAATCTGATAATGCCTTTCTGTTCCCAAATGTGTACTCAAACTGTAAACTATAATGCATTGTGAACATTTTTAAAAGACGAATGAAGACATTATGACATCCATATTTATTGTTTTGCAGCATCAGCTATTTCCATCTTCTATCAACCATATTCCAAAAGGCTTCTAACAAACAAAATCTACAAAGATTAATTGATATGGTGAAGGAGCATAGTCAATAAGATATTGGGTTTGGGACATAAAATCCATTAATGACATATCTTGATATGTTTCTCAGTTCATGCTAGATTCTATTTCAGTCACTCATTTAAACATTTGGTGTTCAAACAATAGCTATTTCCAAAGCCTGCTTTGTTTCAGCTTTTGTATGGGATAATAAATATGAAAGAAACAGCAATTAAACTAAACTACTCTTCACTACCATCAAGTCAAAATATGCTGAAACTCAAAATGATTTATTACAGTACATTCAGAAATGATTGATTACCGCTCAAGAAAACAAACACAAGAGAGAAGAAAAAGGGACATCAGGCTAATGATTGTCAAGTTTCAAAGGCTGTTCTTTAAGTTTCACAATAATATATACACAATCCAGCACAAGCTTTTAACATTCACTAGTAAGAAACAGCATCCTCCACTTGAGTTAAGGATTCAAGGAAAAATCAATTGCTAGCAGTCTTTGTTTTCAGTTCCATTAACTCCAGTCACTTATTTTTTTCCTTTTTTATTTCACCCAATTATACACTAAAAACTTAACACAATGAAGCTGTCCTAATTCATCAATTTTACTAACAATAACCAACTCATTTGTAAATCATCCAGAACTCAGCAATTCAAAGACACTACTTTTAACTAATTCAAAAAAATACAGCAAAATATCAAATCCATACCATTAGGGATATCTTTAAGCTGAGTTCCACGACCCTGCAAAATCCAAAAAGCCAATTCAAAAAAATCAAAAACCCTAAGGCATAACTCATAATTGATGATTAAAAAAACATATTTTTTTTAGCGTTTCATACCTTCTCAATAGACACAGGCTTGGCCGCAGACCTTCCAGTAGAAGGCGCAGAGTACCTCTCCACGACTTTCCTCTCCCTGGTAGGCCTCTCACTAGTCGGCGTCACTGGCTCTTTCACTTTCTCTTTCTCCTTATCCTGCTCCTTCTCCTTCTCTTTCTTCGGCTCGTCCGATTCCTCACTCGGTTTCTTCACGCTCGCTTTTCGCGACCTCTTCCCCTTCTTCGCTCCTTCCTGTTTCTCTTGCTTCTTCTCCTTGTCTTTGGTCTCCTCCTCCTCCTTCTCCTTCACTGCCACGTCACCTTCCTTGGTGACATCATCATCTTTCGCGGAAAATTCCTCGGTGTCAACCTCCTCCTTCGTTTCCTTTTTGTCCTCTTTCTTCTCTTCTTCTTCTTTGTTGTTCTCTTCTTTTACTGCCTCTTCATCTTTAACCTCTTCCTCCACCTCCGCTTTCTTTTCAACTTCCTCAGCAGGAGCAGCAGCAGCCTCCTCTTCCTGTTTCGCCTCTTCTAGGGTTTCCGACGCCATGGAAATTTCGAACCCCTGAGTCTAGGGTTTTAAGTTTTGAACTAATTTTCAAACGAACAAGACAAAGACACAACCCTAGAGTAGAGATCGTGCAGAATTGAGATTTGCCAGAGAGTAATTTGAAATCAAAAGTCGAGTGTTTAATTAATGATTTGAAACAGAGTGACTGAGTGAGAGAGAGACAAAATTAATTGCAAAAATAGAGAAAAAAAAATTAATGTGAGTTAGGGCGGGTTGAGAAAAAAGGGGCGGGGGTTCAAAAATTTTTATGCGAAAATTTTGAGAGCGGGCTTTCGTTTATTTTTTTCTTTATTTTTTTTTTTTTTTTTTTGGCTTAATTTTTTATACCGCGGCAAAGCGAAAAAAGTGTGATCCAAAACTATGGAGCCAAAACAATGTCTGTGTCAATTCGCCTGCCCGCCGAATCGATTATATATACGTACATAAACCAAAACCTTTTAATAATTTTCTCCAATCTTAACAAATTTAAAGATTCTAAAGTAGAACATTTTCTTATATTCCAATTCAGAATCCTAAATTTATTAAAATTTACAAATTTTTTAATTCAAGATTGATTTTATAGTATAATAACAGTAAAAGTTATTAAATTATATGATTTAATAATCTATTAGTATTATATTATTAAACTATATAGTTTAGTAATTTTCTTAAACTTTAATAAAGTAAATGTTTTAGATCAAATCAGCACTCTATATATATGTGTGTATATGTATGTATGCATGTAAGCTGAGTGTGTCTATGTGTGTGTATATTATAATTATATTTTAATGAAAACATCTTCATTTTAATCAATTAAGAAAGCTATTAACGGACTAAACATTAATTTTAATATATTAACACATAAAAAATATAACTCCTAATATATTAAAATTTATATTTTAATATTATAATATTTACCCCTACTTTAACAAATTAAGGACGCCCTCACTAATTCTGTTTCTCATTTTAGGGATAATATCCATAACGCCATTATTTTAGGTTAAATACGTTTTGTTCTATGGAGTTCTAAATTTATAGTGTTGAATGTCAAATAAACTACCAATCATTCTTGAAAATGTGAAGTTGTTACCTGTAATGATCTATCCCCCACTTCTTTTTCTTCAATATGATTGGTGTTGCGTCTGTTACGCTGAACAAATATTACTACATGCAAACAAAACTCATGTTCTGATCTATAAATAAAACTCAGAATCGAAATTCTACTCTTGAGAGAAATGGCCCCTGCCAAATGTCATGCTCCCTCCAAATCTCACCTCAAATGGTTGGTCACTCCTTTACTATAAATTGGCACCAAGCCTTTGTAAACATTTCACATACAATTCCAAAGGGATTTGCTCTCACATTCGTTTATACAAGGCTTCCACTCTCCCTTTCAATATCATAAGCCTTCTTTAATTTTAGTTTGTCCAAATTACATATCGTGGGATACTTCCTGCATTAATATTGTAACATAGTGCACAATTTATTTATTTTTTGCCAATATTAGGGTAAATTTTTAAATAGCATGAGAGTTAATCAAGCACTGACCAAATTAATACAAGACAATATTGTTTGTCATGAACTTTTTATTTTAATGACAACATGACGTTCTTTTTTTTAGACACAGATATTACAATCAGAATTCTACTCATTTTTGCAATTAAATTCTATTGGAACTATCCTTATAGTTCTACTTTAGTAAAATTTGAATTTCAACCCTCACTTAATATCAAAAGGATATCTATTCTACTTTAATTTATAAAAAGATAATTTTACTTCTATTTAATTTTCTTAGGAGAGGGTTAGGACTTGAACTTATACACTCAAGGTGCACTCAAGTCTTGAGTGCATGGGCTGTGCTGGTGAAAATGACATTCTTTTCTATTGATTTGGATTGGCGCACATGTTCTTTTCATTTTTGTAGTAAAATTTTCTCACTTGCAATTTTTTTCCCGCAAATGTAATTGTTCTAGGACTCTTTATGATTCTTATCTTCCAATTTTCTATTTTAAAATGATTACACACATGTGCTATTTGAATATGACTGAGGCTTCTACATTTTTAACATAACTAATGTGTGACTCACCCAAATATAGGTTTATTTTTAAATATGTTTTGTTTCTTGATGGACATTTTTCTAATATGTTAACTCTTGAATTTGACCTTTTCGCTTACACTGTAAGAGACCAAATAAATAAATATTATCTTGCTGAAATAGTATTTGATTAACGGAGTTTTCGCAAACTTGAGGAAGATTTTTATTCTATTTAAAAATTAGAGTGTGTATAATCAAAATTTAGAACTTGTAAAATTAAACATATTTAATATAAAAACCAAGGGCTTCAACGATATTATCTCCTCATTACACTTTTAACCTTTGGCCATTGGCCTTCGTGGTCTGAACGTAACAATCTTTCCAAAATCCCAATTAATGATTTCAGTAATCATTACAGTGTAAAGTGCTTAATCTAAGACATAACTTCATTCTTGACTAATGTAAGTTCAGGCTATATATTTGGTTTATCCGTTGTAATAATATACCTGTACAACAATCAAGTGTATAATCTGCTATGCAAACTCAATTGTTTCTCAACTGATATATAATCATTTATTTATTTTTATGTATATTACATTAATTAATTTTAGATTTACAATTTTAAGTAATAGATGCCTAGATGACACATAAGATATCTCATTAGTTAGAATACGAACGAAATATTCTAATAGAGTACATTCAGTATTACTCATATTTATGTTTTAAGTGACATATCATTAGTAAATTATTGTGTTTTTATTTTTATCATTTGTGTGATAATCTTACATCATTGATCAATGAATGGCAAGTTATATGACAAATGACTTGAGACAAAAGTTATATCCCAAAATTTTGGGTATTTTGTAATTATTGTGGCTTATAAAATGAGCTATTTCTTCTGCAATGATGAAATAAGTCACTAAATAAAAAAAATTAGCTAGATATTTAATAAATTGTATTGTTAATTGTGCTATAAATTTCAAAAAAATAAAATTATGTATTTGATAAATTTTATTATTATTATTTTATTGCCTAATGACCAAAATAAAAAAAAATTATGATTATAATAAGAGATAAAGGTACAATATAAAACTAGATGAACTGATCAAATGATAGATAAAACTGGCAAACACATATACTTTGCTTAAATAATAGATTAATCACTAGATGGCATATTTATATTAATATATTTAGGTTATATTTGAATGTTGGATAAAAGGTGGGATTAGATTAATTTGAAGGATTAAAAAAATTAATCCAATCCAAAATCATGTTTTGTTGTCAGGACTAATAAATTAGTCCAAATTTTAAGACAAAATTAATGGGATTATGATACTGTCTTCTAAAGAATAATTTTTATTGTTAAGTTATCTTTATCTCTTTTGAGTTCTTATCATAATTTATTTTGACCAAGTAAAAGTAGTTGTTATATTCACATAATTCTAAGAAACATGGGGTCTATTGTGTTCATAATCTTTAGGTTTAAGTTCTATCAACTAGTATTTAAACTAGCATTAATGTCAATGATTGTAAGTTGAAGTAAAAGTAGTTGTTGTATTCATATAATTCTAAGGAATATGAGGTCTATTGTGTTCATAATCTTTAGGTTTAAGTTCCATCAACTAGTATTTAAACTAGCATTAATGTCAATGATTGTAAGCTGAAGTATTTTATTTGGTAATGAGTAGTTTTTTCAAAATACCCAAAATATATCCGTAGAGATTTGAATTTTCTTGAATCAACTCATTTATCACTTATTTTTATATTTTATTTGATCTTTCATTATAGACAATTTGCATTTGCAAAGTTTAGCATCAAAGCTTGGTTATTATTCATAAACACAGCAAGTAACATCGCTTTTCCCAAATTTTAGTTTTTAGAAAAATAAATAAAAGTTGAAGCCATTTGAAACCAAGTCCATTAATGGTAGTTGGCAAAGAGTGAAGGAAGTAATGGCATCACAGTAGGGAATCAATGAGAACAAATGGAGGTTCTCCAAATCTATTGATTGACTTCACTTAATTCATGTTGTGCTTGCTATACAGAACTAAAGTTGGTGATGGATATCTCTATCTCTTTTGGGTTGTTATCATAATTTATTTTGACTATGTAAAAATAGTTATTGTATTTCTATAATTTTAGAAAACATGAGATTTATTATGTTCCTATTAATTAAAAGAAGTTGTTGTATTTACATAATTTTAGAGAACATATGATCTATTGTGTTAGTAACTTTTAAGCCCAAATCCTGCAAGCTAGTATTTAAAGTAGCATCAATGTCAATAATGGTAAGTCGAAATATTGTATTCGACAACTGAGTGGTTATTATTAGAGGTATTTGGTCCTTCAAATATCAAAAATATGTTTATAAAAGTTTGTGTTTCATTGAATTCACTCATTCATCACTTGCTATTTTTATTTTATTTGATTCCTTAATGCAGACAATTTGTGTCTGTAACATATTAATTGTCCCCATATTCATACAGATTTATGTAGGATTAAATATCTTTATATAATCCAAATTTGCTACATATCTAAATTTTATTTAATAAATTATTTTTAACTTGCATTTAACTTAAAATCAACATTAAAATTTTAATTCATCAGTTTCTGTTAACTAGCACCTAATAATATCAAACATAAAAAATTATATTCAATTATTTATTTTCAATAATATTGAGTATTAAATTCAACAACTAGTAACATAATTTAAAAAATAATATACTATTTAAATAGTTATTTTAGCTTTATTGAATTAAATTTAACATAATCCTATCCAATATCAAATCAAATCAAAAGACAACGGTATATAATCTAACGATAGATTTACTAAACAAGAATAAAAAAATGGTGAGGAGTTGAAATGGATTGGAAAGGAAATTAAATTAAATTATTTACTTAAACTACAATAATTAAAATTAGAATGAGTTATATTCCCATCAATGTATTTATTTTATCATAGAATTAAAATGAATTATTTTAAATTACTAAGATACCCTTGGTCTTTATTGTAATTATTATTAATTATTGTAATATTTATCATATTATTCAAAAACAACAATAATAATGACAATAATAAAAATTTTAGTATTATCATTATGGTTTGTTATATTATTGTTATTCAAAAAACTTATTGTTATTAATAATAAAATATAATAATAACTTTAGTTTAATAATTATAATGATAAAATTAAAAATAATAAATATGACAACAGTAAAATAATAATATATACCAAAAAAGAAAAAAATAACATTAATAATAATCATCGTCATTTTAAATAAAAATGTCATCAATCATTTAGAAAAAGAAAAACCATCATCATCATCATATTTGCAACAGTTGCTGATGTGAGCGAGATCAACTGCTGCTTCCGTACGAGATCGGTTGGTCAAGCATCAACGACTGCTGTTTCCAACGACGACAGGTGTGGCTGCTGCGATTTGGGAAACTATTGCTTTTGTTCACTGGCACACTGAGATCCATGGTTGCTGCTCGACGACAGAAGATACTGCTGCTCGATGCAAGATCCGTGGCTAGCCGTCAGTTATTATGCAATCAACGATTTGCGATGGAGGCCAGAAATGTTTGGCTGCGATGGAGGCTTGTTTGCCAAGTGTTTCATGGAGAATTCGATGCAAAGCTAAAAAGAAATGTCTGCTGTCTTTTTAATTTAAACGAGGGCATTTTCAGAATATTATAATTTTAATAGAGGGAAAATGGTCAATATACGGGAGAGAATGATTCCCACCTTCTCTTTGCCAATTGCTCTCCCATTTCTTATTTCTTAAATTGATGCAGACCCCACGACTCTAATTATTATTTTTATTTTTATTTTGTGATGTAAATATTGTTAATAATTTCAACTTTGATAGTTTTATTAGTTTATTTTAGAAAAAATCGAATATTTTGATTTAATATAAAACTAAATACTCCTATTTGATTTTCGGTTCAAAATTTTAAATTTGAAAACCTAACCAAAAAATTGAAAAAATAATTTTTTAATTGAAGTATTGCCATGTGGGATCGGTTGGACAGGACCAGACCAAACCCTAAAAGAATTCAGTTTGATTTTGTTTTTTATTTTTTATTTTGGTTCAATATTTTATGAGTAAAAAAAAAAAATTGATTAACACCGAAACCGAACAGAATAGAAATACCCAAACCAATTTCTTAAAATTCCTAAACTGAGTTGAACTTAAAATTCATAAGCCAAACCAAATCGAACAAGTGCGGATCCCTATCTAATTTACCAATTCAAAAAGTAATTGTATTATAATATTGTTCAATCTAATCTTATAAGTTAATCTAATTTAATCTTGCGTTTGAAACGTAGCCTTATGGTTTAAGTTGAGTTTGGCGGGTCGTGTTTTTTAACCCAACCAAGCCATTGGGCGATCTGGGTTGGGTTCGGATTGGTCATGGTTTGTAGCACCTCAAGCCTAGTCATAAAAATCCGACAAAGGTGCGCAGCTTCGCTTATCGCGGCGTCTGGGCGTCCGTTTGGGCCTTGTAGACCTGAATACATACCGAACCCTACAAAGCCCAGATTGGTCCACCTTTTTGCACCATCATATTTAATTAAATTACAAAAGCACCCCTTGATATTACGCCAGATAGCCCTAGCTATAAAACATACTCCAAGCCCGCTCACTTGGCCTGTTCTGACTAGGGTTTTTCTTTTCATTCGCCGTTCTCCAAGACCACAGAGCCTAGCAGAAGCGGTACGAAATGGTACGTCTCAAAACCCTAATTCTTGTCAACGATCTCTAGTTTAATTTCTATGCTCCTGATCTTGATTCAGTTTAAGATTTGTGTAGTAATTGTCAAATAAGTTTATATTGAATTGAAATGAAAACATGACGCCCCTACGATAATGTAAATGGGTTTCTTTGTTATATTTCTGTCGTAATAATAAATTTAGTAATATTGGGCTTGTTGATTCTATAGGCCCCGAAGAGAGGAGGAAAGGTTGCCGCAGCACCAGCAAAGAAGAAGCCGGTATTTCTTCGATTATTATTTTGGGAATTGTTTTTGTTTATTTGAGTGAGAGACGATGTTGATGACGTTAGTGTGCTCACTTGTTTGCTGATGTTGAAAATTTTAGGAGAAGGTTGTGAATCCACTGTTTGAGAAGCGTCCGAAGCAGTTTGGTATTGGTGGGGCTCTGCCGCCGAAAAAGGATCTCCACCGTTATGTGAAGTGGCCCAAGGCTATTCGTATTCAGAGGCAGAGGAGGATCCTTAAGCAGAGGTTGAAGGTTCCGCCTGCTTTGAACCAATTCACCAAGACTTTGGACAAGAATCTTGGTAAGACTAGATTAGATGGCTTTGCTTTATCATTTCCTTGGATTTGCCTAACTGTCAATTTGGCAGGTTTTATTTTCAAAACTGATACATATTATTCTTTGCGGGTGGATTTATTATTAATTTTTTGGCATTGAGGATGTGAGAAAAAAGTGAAAAATAAAAAGAAACGGCCTTTACATAAGATTTATTGTGTTAAAGCTGGGGAGCTAAGGGTTGATTAAGTGTTGTGGTTATAATGCTGTGTCAATAGTCTTCATCTTTGCCATAGTATCTCTGTTTTTAATGGCACGTTTGGTTTGAATATATATAAGGAAAGGTGAGGAAAGGAAAGGAGGAGAGGGGAAAGAAATAAGGAGAAAAAAATAAATTTCATTTCCAACCAAACACTGAAATGTGAAATTGACTCTGTTTTATACTCATTTTCTCTCTTCTTCTTTCTTTTCCATTCCTCTCCTCTCCTAACATTTATTCCAACCAAACATCATCTTAGTGTATCTATGTACCATGCAGCTGTGATTGTTCTGTCACTTATAATTAACTCTGAGCATTTCTGTCTTCATATTTTCAGAATTTTCTTAACAGCTTTACTAGACAATTGAACTTGTAATAGCTGACCTTACTATTTCCATTATATCCTGTTTGCAGCCTCAAGTCTTTTCAAGCTGCTCCTCAAGTACAGGCCTGAGGACAGAGCTGCCAAGAAGGAACGTCTTTTGAAGAGAGCTCAGGCTGAGGCTGAGGGGAAGACTGTGGAGGCTAAGAAGCCTATTGTTGTGAAATATGGCTTGAACCATGTGACTTACCTCATTGAACAGGTTGACAATTATTTTTTTTATTTGTTTGCCTGTGTTCTGTGTTTTGACTAATAGTCTCTGCAAGCCTCCATGAATAGTTTCTCAAACTAATTTAGATGTTTGTTTGACTTCTTTGCAGAACAAGGCACAACTGGTTGTCATTGCTCACGATGTTGACCCGATCGAGTTGGTTGTCTGGCTTCCTGCCTTGTGCAGGAAGATGGAGATCCCATACTGCATTGTCAAGGGAAAATCACGATTGGGATCGGTAATATCCTTAACAGTTTGTGTGCTTGGTAGTTTCTTGATCTTGATTTCGAGGCACTGAATGTGCATAACTGCCTTTTGTACAGATTGTCCACAAAAAGACAGCTTCTGTATTGTGTTTGACAACAGTTAAGAATGAGGATAAGATGGAATTCAGCAAGATCCTTGAGGCCATCAAGGTATGCCAGAACTACATCTTTATAGAAAGTTGTATATGTGTTTGCAGCAGATTAAGAGCTGCATCTTTGTGGTGTCGTGATTTTAAAATGATTATACATTAGATTGTGGCTCTATGGTATATCTTAAAATATTTCTGATTTCTGTTTCAGGCTAACTTCAATGACAAGTACGAGGAGTTAAGAAAGAAGTGGGGAGGTGGTATTATGGGCTCCAAATCACAGGCAAAAACCAGGGCCAAGGAGAAACTTCTTGCCAAAGAAGCAGCTCAGAGGCTGACTTAGGATTTTGATCAGTCTTAAGAGAGTCCCAATGTTTTGTTATTTCTTGTGCTTTCATCATCTTTTTGTCTTAAGGAACATGTTTCTATGTAGTCACTTAGCATTTTACCTTATCAAGGTTTTTAATTGAACTTCTAAACTCTTATATGTTTGCTCCAATAGTATGTGCCTTTTTGATATGAGGGACGTATTGCAAGTCCAAATTCCAATATAGATTTTGTGTGATCTTATATTGCAGCAATGTGATTGAATCCTCAGCTTATTTATTTATTTTCAAATTAACAGAGCCACACTGTGCCTTTTCCTTGAGGATATTGGTTATTAATGGAACGTGTTAGTCTCATTGTGGAGGTTAAGGCTTTTGGCTTTTGTTTTTCAATTGGCTAGAAGGCTGAAACTGCAGGTACTTGTGCAAGTTGTGTTTGTGTTGTGGGTTAGCAGATGGTTGATACAACAGCTAGTGGCAACATGTACTGAGAACGGTTGCCGTGTGCATAAACTATCATTGAAATTCAATGGAAGTATTGCCAGAACTTTTACAAATTTATGTTTATTTAAAGAAATTGCATAACAAACAAGAGAGGTTCAATATGTCGTTGAAAGGACATATCCAATAATAGAGAAGATAAAAAAAAACAAAGTTGTGTTACCAGTTGGCTCATAATTTCTGCAAACGTTCTTTGATGCATAAAATGTTCTTCAACCCAATCAGCAAGGAACTACTCCAGCTACTTGTAGGAAATAAAAATCAATTTACATAGGTCTTGAATGTTCAGGGTCAGTTTGCACTTGCCCCGAGGGGAATTAACAAGATTAACAAAAAAATTTTTTTCAAATTCAACATTAACAAAAAAAAAATATAATTGGTATTTTTACCCTTTTATGCTCACGCGTCCCTCTCCTTCCAAACCCTTCCAATTATGTTGTTAGAATTTTCTGTTGGGTGAGGGAAAAAGATGATTTGTGATATGAGTGATGTTGTTTGTGGGGTTACAGAGAAGAAATGGTGATGTGGGTGAAATAACGGGGTGAGACGGGCGTTGGAATTGCACGGTCGCACCGAATCCAGTGCGTCGGCCGCCAGTCTCACCAGATCCGGTGCGCTGGGTGCCAATCGCACCAGATCCGGTGCGACAGGGGCCTGTCGTACCAAGCCTGTCGCACCAAAATTGTGTTGGTGCGACGAGTGCGACAGACACATGTCGCACCAAAATTGGTGCGCTAAATTCTTGTAATTACTGCATCAGAAAAAAAAAAATTTTCTTACCTGCATATTTTGTCACTGTCACCGACTGCAGTTGCCGATTGCCATGGCCGTTTTTTTTTATTGTTGTCGCCGTTTGCCGATTGCCGTCCTGAGATAACTTTAGTTGGTGAGGTTACGTTTGGTCTATTTCATGAGTTTGAAATTTATCTTAAATAAGAAGGGTAATTTAGGAAAGTAGAGATGTGATTGGTTAATATTGACAGAAATTTTATACGGTGGTTAATGTTGAAATTAAACAAATTTTTTTTGTTAATCTTGTAAATTTCCTGCCCGAGTCACTAGCCATAATAGTGCTTAGCACATTTAGTGCACATAACATAGATGCAATTGCTTAGTTTCTTGCTGACAAGTTTTCCATTAAAATTCTGTGCGAACAAAGTCCATTTGTAAGAATTGTAAGTAGACTGGGACTTCAACGATTACCACTATGCTTCGAGCTCCGAAACTCGAAGACTCATTAAGCAACACGAGGACAAACTCTTAATGCTTATATGATTCTTCATTATTTCTGTGGAGGACGCCGACTGAAAACCAATTGCAAATTAAGTAATTCCTTGTTATTTAACCAAAGATCTGAAAGTTCTGTTAAGATGGATTTAAGTATCTCCAGGCATTCTAACAGCATAACTCTCATCTCTTAAGCTTATGGCGACATATTCCAACGTGGAATATATCTCTTCTGAACGTGGGTGCCTTCCATCTCCAACCATGAACTCATGTACAGCATCATTAATCTCGATTACACTAAGGCCAGGGTTCTTGACAATATTTCTCTCTCTCATTAATCTCCTCATCTTAGCCGCATCATCCCATCGTGCCTTCGCAGCATATATATTTGACATGAGAACATAGTTTCCATCATTGAACGGCTCCAACTTAATTAACCGTTCCATTGCAATCTCAGCCAACTCAACATTAGCATCAGCAGCACAAGCGGTAAGCAAAGATCCCCACAAAACAGCATTTGGTTCCATTGGCATGTTTCTGATAACCTCATAGGCCTCATCCAAGAGCCCTGCCCTGCACAAAAGATCCACCAAGCAACCATAATGCTTAACGTTGGGCTCAATCTCGTAATCCCTTCTCATGTTATAAAATATCTCCTTTCCTTTCTCAATCAGCCCCGCATGAGAACATGCAGTCAAGACCGCAATCAATGTAACATCATCAGGTTTTATTCCACTCATTTGCATCTGCCAAAACATCTTTATCGCTTCCTTGTCACAACCATGTATTGCTAGTCCTCCAATAATAGAATTCCAGGTACAAACATTCTTCTCGAGCACAATCTTGAAAACTCTCAAAGCTTCTTCAATATACCCACATTTCGCATACATGTCAGTAAGTGCAGCACCAAGCTTGTCATTCAAAATAATGCTATTTTTATCAACAAACTCGTCCACCCATTTCCCCATCTTTAAAGCACCAAGGCTGGCGCAAGCCGATAACACAGACACCAAAGTCAGTTCATTCATCTCAACACCAGAATCTCTCATTTTACGGAACAAATCAATCCCTTCTCTATAATTCTTTTGCTTAACACGACCATTGATCATAGCAGTCCAAGTAACCACGTTTTTCTCGGTCATTTGATCAAACAACAACTGGGCAGACTTGACATCGCCAAAATTACAATAAAAAGTTATCAAACAAGTGAGTGCATGTATCACCGAGTTAAGATCTTTGTTCTTGACAACAAGTGAGTGCACTCCTTTCACTTGTCGAAGATCACCACAAGCCTTCAAAAGAATTGGGTACGTAAAACTGTCAGGGTCCAGCCCATTCTCTATCATTTCTGCATAAAGTTGGATTCCTCTGTGGCCTAGACCAGCCTCTGCGTAGCCTCTAACCATGGTATTAAAAGCAAAAGTTGATCGGTTAATTATTTGGTTAAAAACTAAGTGAGCATAGGCAATTTGGGATGAGTTTACTAAAGATTCTATGAGCTTGGCTAGTTGGGTATCTGAAATGGTGCTGTTGTTAAACGAAGCTTTAACGATTTGAGCATGGACTTGCTTGAATTGGACTAAGTGGGTGCATTTTTTAAGTAAGCGAAGATGGTGACGAGATTTAGTGGCGGTGTTTGAACTTTTATGTGAATTTGCTGAGTTGGGTGGGTGAGTAAATTGAGTATTTGTCACTAGTTTGAGCATGCTACGCAGTTGTTACTAAACTAGGAGACGCAGTAACAGATATTGTTGCAGAGTCAGATAATGATTTAGCCACAGTGAATATTGATTGAAGATTCACAATTTAATGTAGAGTTGAAGGAAGTTATACCAACTTACATTATACCATGAATTCGCCACTGAACCCTTGTTCTAGTGGTGGGCTAACGAAGAGATTTCACCTTTTTTAGTTAGTGGAGATTTTTTCAATATATTTGAAGACAGAATATGTAAATTTAAAATTTTAAACTCAATGTTGTGATATCTGTAAATTGTGATAAAAAAAAATTATAAATCAGTTGTAGATCAATTGTATAAATAGCATAGTAAAAAATAAATAAAGTAAAGTTAAATGGAGGGTCCATCTAATAGATTAATTCCGTGTGTTAGTTTTTATAGAAAAAAATTGCACAATAAAAACATTACATACTTCCCATTTTTGAATCATTCTTAATGAAAAATTATATACTGTAAAATTGTACAACAGGACAAGTGCACTGTAGGCAATCAAGTTTATTTCTGGATTCAATCATTTGCCCAATCTCATTTACGTATTAACTAATTTTATAATAAAATCAATTTGTTTGATATAGTTTATTTAATAGTTAAAAGTATTTATTTAATTTTATAATTTTTTTTACATTTTTAGTATAGTTTGATTATATATTGAGTAGTGTTAGAGAATTAAATAATTTTTTTTTTGCCTCTATTAGTAAAACTTAGATTTTAGATTTTTAGGATTAGAGGTTGTCGAATTTTTTTTTAAAAAATTAAATTATCTAAAGTACATTTAATTTATTTTAAAATTTTATTTCATTCATTTCATAATAACTTTTAAAAGACTTAGGTGGCGTTTGTTTTTTAACTTAATGACTTAAAGTGACTTAACTTAATTAATTAAGTTAATTAAAGATGTTTGTTTTTATAACTTAATGAGTTTTTTCAGATAATTTTGACTTAATAAAAGAAGCTAATTCTTTTAGTTTTTTACTTAATGGAGGAATCTGAATTAAGTCAATTAATTTCTAATGCCAAAAATATCCTTATTTGATAATTTATTTTTCATGTCTATCCCAAAACTCACTTATAGACGTTTACCCTATATAATCTCATTTTTACATGATACAACTTTGAGATAAAATGACAAATAAACTATTTTAAGCATCTTATTAGTTTTTTTTCCTTATATTATGTACTATTATTAAGAATTAGTGATAAAATTTAAAATTTATGGTATTTTATATATTATAATACCAAAATCATTATATATTCACTTGAACGTAATTTTACTTATAAATATTAAAATGTTATGGTATTTAGTATATTATTTATTTGACATTTCAATTTAATAAGGGTACAAATGTAAAAGTACATATTTTCAAATTTTTAAGTTAAAAAAATAAACAACTTAATACTTATTTTCAGAGATTCAGATAAAAAAAACAAACATATTATTTAGATTCAGACATTCAGATCTATTCAGAATTCAGACTAATTCAGATCTATTCAGATTTCAGACGAAAAAACAAACACCACCTTACTATTGAACTGATTTTATATTTTTTTATAAAAAAATTTATTATCAAACAAACAACTCAAATATTTCTTTTATAAAATTTCTACTTGTAAAAATTTTATTAGTAAAAACTCTATTTAAATGAGTTATAATTAAAAAAACTTTACCAAAAGAAGCCTTTTATCATAATATTGGCAGCTCGAGTTTGAACTAATGTTATTTGTTTCTGAATTTTTTTAATATAAAATAATGTTATTTATTTGATTTTATTTGTAGTATTTAGTAAAGAATTTCGACGTTATTAATGATTGGTAATTTATATTTTAGGTGAAGTAAGAAAAGTATATCTTAAGTGGGTCCGGAATCCAACATGTCAAAATCTTATTGGCGAGTGACATCACTTTTGCTGCGTCATGATTTACCCAAGAGCCCTCTCGCTTGTTTTAAACCTACACAGAGCGAAATTTTTAGGTCGGCCCCGACTCAATTCGCGGTTCAAGTCCGACACATGGAGATGTCACAATATGACCCGAATACTAAACCCGAATTCGAACTCTACACCATCCCAAGTCACTCCAGTAAGTCGCTCTTTAATTCTAAAAGGTTCTGTTTGTTTCTCGAGAAAGTATTTTTCTTGCGAAAATTATTTTTTTTTTCTCGTTCACGGGAATTATTTCGTATAGGTTGGTTTAGATGGGACGACATTCATGAAACGGAGCGTATTGCCCTAAAAGAGTTCTTCGACGGGAGCTCAATTTCAAGAACGCCGAAGATATACAAAGAGTACAGAGATTTTATGATAAACAAGTACAGGGAAGAACCTTCGAGGAGGCTGACATTCACCCAAGTGAGAAAATCACTGGTGGGTGACGTTAGTTTGCTCCACAAGGTCTTTAAATTTTTGGACGAGTGGGGTTTGATCAATTTTGGTGCAGTATCGGGTGGTGACGATATTGATAATAGAAACAGCAGCGTAGGGGATACAGAGCTTAAGAATCAAGTTAAGATTGAGGAAGGAGCCCCCAATGGTGTTCGTGTTGTTGCATTGCCCAATTCATTGAAACCCATTTCGGTTCCAAATTCTGGAACGGAGGGTAATGGCAATGGTAAAGTGGCGGCTGTAGGTGAGACCGGGGTAAAGTTGCCTCCCTTGGCTTCATATTCGGATGTTTTTGGTGATTTGGTGAAGTTGAAGGAGTTTAAGTGCGGTAGTTGTGGCAAGCAGTGTAATTCCGGATGCTATGAGTATAGCAAGGTATGTTAATAACAGTTTACAAATGTTTGATTTTTTATTCTACTTAGCTTGCAATGTAATCGTAGTGGTTGCTTTGTTGGTTTTCTCTCGTGGTATTTACTCGATGTAATTGATGGCTGCTGATGGTATAGCATAATCCACAAATATTTATGACCATTAAAATTGCTATGTATGAATGTCCAATAGTTGATTTTAGCTTTAATGGGGTTGGATATCTCTCATTCATCCGGGGACTGATGATGCTGTACATATTTAGGTGCTTCTGTGAAGTATATATATATATGGTATCTATGCTGAACCCATGTGTGGAGTAACTTTGATTACCCGGTTAAGAGTCATTCATGTGGTTTACTTGGTCGTGGTGGTCCTGTGAAACTGGATATGCAGTTTATAGTATTTGAACTTGAATTTTTCTGTACAAAATCACTATAATCAGTTTTATATTTTTTTGAGAGTTGAAACAACTGATACAACACTCTCGATGGAAGTACCTGTTGTATATTTAGTGCTCGATGTGGAATATGTGGTATTTTTTCTGTGAGACCTACTGAAGTTATGTAAAAGTGTTTCCGTTCTCTTTTTCGCTTTTTTTTTTAATAGCTTTTGATTCCTTTTTAATTATGTTTTTCTTCTCAGCGGGGTAGTTTGGTAATCTGTGAAAAGTGCTTCAAAAATGGAAATTATGGGGAGGACAAGTCCAAGGATGATTTCAGGTTCGGTGACCTAGGAGGAAACAGTCTTACTCGTGGAGCTACCTGGACTGAGGCAGAAACTCTACTTCTTTTGGAATCTGTAATGAAGCATGGGGATAATTGGGAGCTTGTTGCTCAAAATGTTCCAACCAAAACTAAACTCGATTGTATTTCAAAGCTCATTGAGCTGCCCTTTGGGGAGTTTATGATGGCTTCTGCACATGAAATGAATTGTTCTAGTTGCCCCACTGGGACTGTGAATAGCTTAAAAGAAGGACAGTCAGCTTTATCTGAGAATCAAAATGATGTCAAAATGGAGGATCAAGTTCACAATCAGATGAATGAGAGTGAGCAAAATGGGGATGCTGCAACTGAAGAACCTCCCGCAAAAAGAAAACGTATTGCTCCCTTTTCAGATGGTGGTAGTTCACTGATAAAACAGGTAGGAGGCATTGATTCCGTTCTTGTCAATTTAGAACATTACCAGACTGCCCTTCCAATGGATTGTGGTGATGCTTCATGTGAGGTTCTTTTTACTTTGTTTCTCACTTGGAAAAGTTGAGTGTATTGTTCAAACTTGGAATATGTTCATTCATAAGGAGGTACAATGTTGTGATGATTGCTTTTGGTGCATACTAAGGCGGTAGCATATGTTGACCAAAAGGAAAAATAGAAAAGGAAGACAAAAAGACCTAGTTATGTAGTCTGTTCTGCTGATTACCATTTGGATTGACTTCTGGCTAGGAATTTTAGTTAATAAGATTTAATTGTTGCAAGTATTATTACTTGAAGGTAAAGATTTTGATATCTTAACGGTTTCAGACAATGCATGTGTTTTTTTTTTTTCCTGTTGACCTATTGTTTTTATTATTATTATTATTATTATTATTATTATTATTATTATTATTATTTGGTTTTTCAATCAGGTAGCTGACATCTCAACTATGGTTGGCCCTCATGTAACTGCTGCTGCAGCTGAGGCTGCAGTCACAGCACTATGTGATGAAAGCTCATTTCCAAGGGAGATATTTGACAGTGATGAGGATTATGTAGCTAATGGATTATCGTCTCCCACTATGGTTTCAGAGCCAGAGAGGTTGATTATTTTGTGAATGTCTTTTCATTTTTCCCTTTCATGCTCCTAAGTTAATGGTTAGGGTCTTTCTTTGTTCCTGCAAATTGAAAGTTATATTGTATTTTTGGTATTTCAGAGCACATCAGGTTGATGCTTCAAAGATGGAGGAGAACCCATCAGGTATTTGTTGTAAATGACATTGTGCAGAAGTTTTTGGTAAATTTTGAAAGGACTAAATTGTAGAAACAGATGCTAGCTGTTCTAACTATGCCTTTTGCAGATATTCTCATTTATTTCTTCATACCCCTTTGCTGAAGATTCTTGATATCTGAACTTTCAGCTTGATATGTTTTTTTTTTTTTGGGGTCATTGTTAAACTTATGACCTTAATGTTTGGTTTTCCGTTAGTCTTTGTATCAGATTTTAATATTCTCATCCACATTTTTGTAATAGTTGGAGAGCTCTTTCCTTTAGTTTTCCATTGTTTACATTGTACCAATCTTAATCTGAATCTATAAGATCTTACAGAAACTCGGGAAGCATCCTCAAAGAAGAATGATGTACCTCTAAATTTGCGAATTAGAGCAGCAACAGGGACTGCTCTTGGGGCAGCTGCTGCTAATGCCAAGTTATTGGCTGACCAGGAAGACAGGGAGATTGAACATTTAGTGGCTGTCATAATTGAGACACAGGTGATTCTAAACTTCATATTTGGTTTTTCCTTTGTTGAAAGACTTGCGATTTTAGTGGGTTTTTAGCCCTTAACTTTTCGTTCTTTTGCATAAATGAATAATCATTAGATGAAGAAATTGCACTCCAAAATCAAGTACTTTGATGATCTGGAGCTGATAATGGAGAAGGAATATAACGAGATGATGCAACCAAAAGAATGTCTCGTAGAAGAGAGGATTGATGTCTTACAAAGGGCACTTAAAAATGGTGTATCTAAATGGAGATCATAGTTCTATAAGATTGCTATCTGGTAGTGTACGTCGATGTAGTTGTAGATCCTTATATGTGTAAAGAAGCAGAAGCATCATAGATGAGGTTTAAAGATGTATTTGATAGGATTCAAATGTACGATTTATGTTTGATATTTTTCTTTCGAAGCAATTGCCAATTAGGGCCATGGAACATTGTACCTTTAGCTGGGAATTTTTTGTAAAATGTTAATGATTGCAAGCAAAGCATTCATGGCTTGCATAACCTTCGCAATTTCTCTCTTCTAACAAGACGTTCCGTTTCTGTACATCTAAGATTTCTACAATCTGTTCAGTTCCACACTATAGACGATGTACAAACAAAAGAAATAAAACCAAGAAACAAACAATCAACTTTAATTTTCTGTACAGGAGGTACTGATGCGCTACTTTTATATACTTTGTGGTTTTGTCCTTGTCTAGTGTCCTTAAGAGTAATCGGTAATGACCTGTGCAGAACGTATCAAAAGAGCTATGAGCAAGATTTGATGAGTTTAAAACTTTGGAAACTTCGTCCTTTAAAAAAGTTTGCAAAGAAGAAGCTTCTTGCTGCTTCCTGAGGAAGTTTCGGAGGAATATTCAAGTTCCCCTTCACCTGTAAAATGGTTCGTCCTATCTGATGCTGGATGGAGTCAACAATTTTGGGATCAACAGGATTGCCAGAAGCGTCCGTGACAAAAAAGGTATCTTTTGCTTTTTTACCCATTGTGGATATTTCTGCTCTCCTGATGCACAAACCATATTCACGAAGTATCCTGGTAATATCCGAAAGGAGACCAAAGCGATCATCAGTGTAAAGTTCCAGTTCAAGGCCCTACAAGGTAAGAAGAATAACTCTGCTTCAGTCATGCGATGAATACTGAAGGAGAATGATTGATTGATAAAGTGGTGAAAGTCCGAAACTAACCTCCGAGGCTCGTCTCTCGATCGCTGCTTCAAGACATGCCATAACACGTTGTCGTTCTGCTTCTGAGCTTATAGGGAACCCATCTACATGTTTGATGTAGTACTCCTACAAAATTGGTTTTGCAAAGTGAAAATTAAAGGCACTAAACGTCTACAACCACAACAGCAATCAAAATGCTCAAATGACAGATTGTTCGATAAATTCTAAATGCATCTGTGCGTGCTTGAATCATAATTTCTATGCAGTCACCTGATAAGCCTCCATTCTTCCCGTGATGACTGTGCCATGGTAAACCACATATTGCATGTCTGTTAGACAGCATACAGTGTCGAACAACAACTTTGGGCGATCTTTAGACCTTATAGTCACAGCTGTATAGTCTCGGTCACTACAATCCAGTAGAGTCACATGAGGTCTGCAATTGTACATCACACAATCAAGCCTCTCAAAATCCCTATCGGCAAACAACATTTGGTGCAATCTTCTTTCCCTGTGCACTACCCTGGCTGAAGAAATCGACATGCTTGGTGTCCTCAAATCACCATTGGCTCTTAAGACATTACAAAGAAGTTTCTTAATCTTTAACAGCCTTTTCTGGTCTTCAATTGCACAGCCTGATGATTGGTCCTTTACATGAAGCACTGCCGCAGCTCTAGCATTATGTGTCCAGATTTCGGCGCTTACCACATTGCAGCTGAGGTCTGTTAGGACAGCAGACACCTCTGATAGCAATCCAGGCCTGTCGGTTCCAGTTAGTTCGATTGAGGTATACTCTTTAGAAGGCACTACACCAACAAAGCTTCTCGTTGAATTTAAGAAAGTTGCATTGGTCTCAACAGTCTGAGAAAATTGAAACAAGTGGAGAACAATGTCAATAGATGCTTTCACATTTATACAAGTGAGCGTGATGTTGCTTACCGTTTTTATGTAACTGATGGTTGCTTGATCTCCAATCTTTTGTCCATTGATGTCAGTGACATAGAACACTGAAAAACCAAATTGCTAAGCCGGAAAGTTAAAGCCTAAAGGGGACAAATTTATATAAGTTCGCAGACTTACCATCCATTAAATATCCTCCATCTGAAGATATGTATGCTTTGGTAATAACAAGGTTGAGGTCTACTAGAAATTGTATTACTTCAAGTAAAATGCCATGCCTGTTGACACTATCCACCTAATTAGCAAAGAAAAGTACCGAATTAATAATTTGCGTCAACTCCATTTATGCAAGCAGAACAAAGTTAATTTGCAATTGTTACCTGTATAACAGTGGCATGCTCACAAACATCATTGTCAATCACAACTCTGAAACAAAATAAATATACATAAAATTGAAAACCAACTTGGAAATGGTAGATAATTCAAACAAATATTGCAATTAACTTTAATGGGTACGTACCTTGGTGGGTTCATTCTCCTGATAAGCTTTGCAAATTCATCATCCATTATTTCTAAATTAAAAAAAGGAAGAAAATTCTGAAATCCCTAGAAAACCGAAGACAATCAAAGTAACAAAACACACTTGTTGATTGTTATTTTTGCAGCGTGACTCAAGAACTGAAAATATAGTGAAGCGTTTAATTCGTTTATATATAAATAAAATGAAGTAGCGGACGTGAGAAGTAAACAGAGGTGACTGTTAATTTGCCCAGAAATAGTAACGTTGCGAACAATGTAGTGGGTACGTGGTCGTTTGTGATTGGTGATAATTAGCAGTTAGGAGTCGGGAAGTTACTTGGGTTGGCGACAAATTAAGCTGACGAGTTGGGTGATTGTACGGTGCGCGCGGGGATTTTAATCCACGTGATATGATGATGTGGCATTCTCGTAGTATCATGCGCGATAAGCACTTCTAAATTCTTTTACACGAAGCCATGGGGAGATTTTTTTTTGAATTATAAATTTAATAGGTTTAATTTTTTTTTGAAGTTTGAGCAAGTCTGGATACAAATATGTACATAATATATATGTTTTTCTTTTATTAATATCTAAATATAAGTGTCATTTTATTTGTGTTTATAAATAAAGAGTATCTTAAATATGTTATTTGACATTTATTTTCTTATAAATCAAAACAAAAAAAAATTAAACTTTATAATTTAAGAAATTAGTATATCTAATAAAGATATTTTAAGAATGTAATACTGACGTCTTATTCAAGTTCTTTCTCATTTAGATAAATATCACAAAAAATATACTTTTTTTATTTAAATATAAATGTCTGAAAATCAGACATAAATTATAATTTAGACTTCACACGTTTAATAAATAAATCCTTAATTAGCTTTCTCTATACATACATATGAATTTTTACTTGCATTTGACAAGAAATTTTTTTACATCTATATCGATGGATGTGGTTAAATCCGATTAGGTTTGTGAAAGTTCATTTTGTGTTCATAAATAGATTGACTGCTTTCTGCAAGAATGTGATTATTGGATGATGTGTGTGTATGTATGTATACTATTAGGATGTTACCGAGTACTAAGTAGTGGATAAGGTTAAAGATAGGATGCTAAAGGTATATATAAAGAAATATAGAAAAACAATGATGTTGAAAATTGAAATGGTTATCTACTTGAAAACCCAGAGATATGAGAATATCAACCTATATCTATCTATTTTTCCTTGAAAGGATAAACCATGAAAGCTACTACTGTGATATAGAAACTATGAACGTGGCTACATCAAGCGGTGACAAGTTGTGCACTTTCAATCAAAATTCTTTCTAGATTCGGTAGTTGAAGAAATAGGGTGCATACAAATATCTCATTAAACTCTTTTTTGATGGTACCTAGACTTACCACTCTTGATGATATATTGATACTGACCTCTAGCTCTTAATAAGAAGATATTTGGTGTTATTAGAATATTATTTCATATTTACTCACTTTTTGTGAAGTGTGTAAAATAAAAAAAAAAGAGTAAAATAGTATTCAATAAAACTTGATTTCTCAATTGTATTGAGACTGTTAAATGAGTTCAGCTAGCACTATCACTCGCATTATGATATTTCAAGAAGAGCACCCACAATTTAGGTGAACACAAGTTGGCAAATAATCCCAAATAGGACCGCTAATTTGATTTGAGGCTGATTTGTAATTGACATTGAACAGTTATAACTTAAAAATTACATCATTAAAGTAGTAAAGTGTTCAATCAATCCTAATTGCTATAGTTTCGAAACTACGTTGATTTAATTTTATACTTATTTGATGAAAATTTATTATATCTTTATTAATTTTATCAAAATTATATTTATAATGTATTATTAATTTTTATTTTATAATTATAATTTATTTTTTGCAATAGCCATACTTTTAAGTACAGTACCTCAATATTAAATAGACTTTAGTCTCTTTTAACCAGGAATAAGGAGCGGACATATATTCCAAGCTGAAATGAATCAAGAAATTCAATCGTTTGCAATGATATCTAGCCTATATTTATATATTTTTCTATTAAAGTCTTTTTAAGTTTGTAGTTTATTTATTATGACTTCGTCAAACTAAATCTTATTCCACCATTACTTATGGTAAAAGTAGGAAGTTAAAGTTTTCAAACTGTATCAAGCTCATCCCCTTTGAATGGAGGTAGTTATAATGAGAACAAATTTATAAATGCTTGACAAACTTCTGAGTTGTAGTACAAAGTCAAAGTATCTAAAGTCTCGTAGACTTTTAATTTTATATTATAATATATCTGTATATTATAACAACTTCAAAAAAAAAGTTGTCACAGAACGAGAAGTTTTATTTGGCTAAGATCACATGGGGTACACAACCCATGGATATAACCAAAGAGAAGAGATGGTGCTTTGTTGTGAATAATGGGGGCGGGGCCTATGATGGATTGATGCTGATAGCTTTTTAGGAGTTGATTTTGACATGGCATATGGGTGCAAATTAGACAAGATTATTTGGAGGTCGCCGATAGATTTTGTGCCTGTTTGATACCAAGCACAAGATTTTTCATTTGTTTCCCGAAGCTTATATTATTGGTAGTTGAAAGTTTTGCATACATGTTTACTTGTTTCCTTTGGAAGAACAAAAATGGGGACAGGTAACTGCTGCTTCTTTGATTTTGTCTGATTTATCACGAGCAATCATGTTGCCACTAATTTCTTAGTGATACTCACAATATTTTTGTGATCATGAGCCTGAGCCTCATGAATTCTCATCACTTTAATGGGAAAAGAAAATGCTCTTAACTAGCTCCTAAATTATTGATCAACAAAGTTGAAATCAATAAGTGAGATTAATTTTGCGTGTTTTTTCCTCTCTTTATTTCTTGTCTTTTGTCCCATTATTCAATAACTCATACTATTTTCTTTAGAGTAATAATAAGCTTACAAAATTAGAATTCAAAATTTGTATCCTAAATAACATAACACCAATTAATGATTGCAATACGATTATGTAAACATATTACCATTCTTTTTTTTTTTGCGTATTCAGCCCAGGCAAATTGATACATACTGGGAGTTATTCCTCTTTTGTTTATTGGAACATATTGTGAAAATTTTAAAATAATTGAAATTTGTCAAGTTGATTGAGGAACTTGTAACCTCTATACTTGAATTATTAGAAGGAAACTTGTCTGACTTATTTTATTCACTAATGGCTTGAAATAAGTAGTCAAAAATTACAACGTTTATGTCTTGAAAAGTAGGTAAAGAGTTGCCACTAACTTCTGCAACTATTTCCTACAATAAAATAACAACAGTTTATATTAGACTAGGACTATGGGCTATCTACTAACGACAACCAATTATTTTTTTTTTTTAAAATAAGACTCCAAATACATAACACGGGTGCAGAACTTTCCCTGGGAGTCAATTCCACAAGTAGCACTAAGAAATTTTTGTTGTAAAGCCTTTTTGCATTCAGCAATGCATTGAGGAAGTGTACATGGGTTGAGGTGGATCCCAAATGCACAATCCCCAAAATTTGCACCAAAAACTAAGACCCCTATCATCATGGCTACCAAAATCAAAGCCATCCTCTTCATCCCTTCACCTTCCATTGAAAATTGAAACACCCAATTAATTGTATGATATCTTTCTTTTTGGACACTGATATTCAAGTGTTTTGGAAAAGAACCAACACAGATTATTACCTATTTATAGGGAGAATAAGAGTCTAGAATGATTTTCCCCATTGGCTAAGATAATAAATTAAAATGAAAAGGTGAGAAACCACCCCGTTGAGCCATAATTATAATGTAGTTATATATAGTAATAAAAAGTTGATCAATCCCATTATGTTTCAGTGTTTTTTGCTTACTGATATAACCGCCAAATTTTCAAATAGCCACTTTTCTCTAAGATTAGTGAATCTCAACAAACTAGAGATTAATATATGGCTTCGACAATGTGTGCTGTCATTTCCAGGTGTAGACATTTGATCCCCTAATTAGCTCACCAATTAAGGTTAAAAAAATTTCATTTATATCTAGGCTACCACATTCTGCAATCATGTTACTCAATGGAGGGTACAATATCATTTTGTCTCCTTATGTTGAGCAATTATTATAAATATTTCATAGTGTTCCCTTTGATAAAAACATGACACTCATTTTTTGCAAATGCCACGGTTAGAATTACTTGCATATTTGCTCAAACACATCCTTGCTACCCTCATTATTGCGCTGTTCAAGGATCATACCTTTACTAATGAGATACCAACTTACTATATATTTTGTGTGGTTCAAAATGATTTAAATCCATTGTTGATATGCAGCCGTTGGACTATCTTCAAAATATACCTTATCCACCATCACTAACTTTAAGGTATCAGTTTGAGTCCTTTTTCAAGATATACTCAATAGATTTTTAAGTTGGATTATTACACGTGCGCACATGCACATATATTTAAAATTATCAGTACACATGATAATTTTAAATATATTTGTAGATCTTAATATTTAAGAAATATCTCCGTTGATCCGTGATTTGAGCAACGTCGACTCTTCTTCTGTAAGTAACTCCCCACTTTTAGAAAGAAAGATCCCACAAAATAAAATATTTATGGAGTATTTATTAAAATATATTAACATTTATTCTGTATTTTAGAAAAAAATTATATCTTCCTTAGGCTTTATTGTTGTCATGACAAATTAGTAAACGGATATATTCTAATTTAAAAACAAATTATTACCTTAATTTCTCAACTTTTTCCAAATAAATTGCCATATTTAATTTCCACAAAAGACCTGCGAACATGAAATATTAGGATCACAACCTTTTCACTTTGCTAGTAGTGTGTGTATTTTGCAAATAACAGCACATAGGTAATCGGCCCTCAGATATTGGGCTTCCGGGTCTCCGTAAATTGGGCCGAATGAAGCAAAAAGGCCCAAATATTCCCTCTCTCAAAAAAGCTAAAAATATCAGCGTACAATTTTACCCGAAAAAAAAAAATGGAGGGAAAACAAGTAGACAAAATAAAGTCAAAACAGTCAACGAAGAGAGAGAGACAGTCTCACTCACCGCCAAAAAATGCCCAGAAGACGCCCAGACTCCACAGCTCTTCCGATTCGGAAGAAGAAGAGTCAAATCATCAGCAAAGTAGTCGCCAACAATCTACTGTCACTGACCCGTCTGTCAATTTATCAACTCCTAACTCCAACCCAAATACTGATCCCGTCACAATTCCTCTCGATGACGACGACGACGATGACTGCTACTTCACGCCGCCGTCACCGGAACGAAACACCGGTTCTCCGATTTCAGATTCTCTATTGAGACTCGGGTTAAGCCTCAAGAGAGAGTGGTTGGATTCTTGTGTTCAGGGTCTTGCGAGTTCTGTTTCGGGATTCTCACAACTCGATGTTTCGGCAAAAGCTAAGCTTTGTTTTCAGCAGTTCTTGTTCTCTGATATGAAATACTCCGGCGCCGGCGTGCTTCCTTGAAATGTGCAATCTATGCATTTGGTCGATCTCAAGGGACCCTTTGTTTTGCAGGTGCATTTACGCTGTATAAAAAGATTAAAAAACTTGGACTTTGGATTAAATTAATTACTGATTTTTTTAATTCAACTTTTTTTTTTTATTTTATCTTTCTTTTCAGGTTGATGAGGCAATTAATATCAGCTGTCCTCTAAGAGGCAGGTATCAGGATGCGGCCCCCGGGATCAAGAGGCGCCTCAAGTTGTCCATGACAGATGGTGTTCAACGCGTGTTTGGCACGGAATACAGGCCAATTAAAGATCTCGAAGTTTTGACTCCTTCAGGATTTAAGGTT
This sequence comes from Luvunga scandens, assembly GCA_030449905.1. Classification (NCBI taxonomy): domain Eukaryota; kingdom Viridiplantae; phylum Streptophyta; class Magnoliopsida; order Sapindales; family Rutaceae; genus Luvunga; species Luvunga scandens. The sequence goes on from JASUUG010001266.1 coordinate 1,774,795, forward strand.
TTCTCTTTTTTTTCTAGTCCATCAGTGGTTTGCGAAACCTAGTGCCATATTGGAAAATAGTGAATTTTAGTTTTGTGCATGTAATATCTAGTTCCAAGATTTATGCCTTCCGTGGGTTTCGAGCACTTTCAAAGATTTAATGATGGTGTTTATATTCTATTGAAATTCTACACCAGAAGGCTGGTTCATAATTGTGGACTAGGCTTATGAGTCAGTGATGGTTAATATTGATCTCATCTAATATATTCAATTTTGAATGCTTTTTTAATTGATTAAAGGTTTTGAATTGTTAAATGAAGAATAGCATCTCTGTGACATGGATTATGTACAAAACAGTAGTTGAATTGCATGCATATTAATGCTTCAATACAAAGAAATTAACATTAAATGAATGAAATGTTTTTGATAGACAAGGTGCAGTAACGTGTTATCTCGTAAACTTATGGTGTGGTTAGTGTGATTTGTTTTTGGCATAAAATATGTGATTTATTTTTGCATAGGCAAATGGCTTGTAAATGCTTAGAGAGTATCATCAATCCAGTTAACTGTCAACTGTAACTTCTTATTGTGGATTTTTTTTTGCTGTTAAACTATCTGAGTTTGCCTCGTAGGAGCTTTACTGTATTTTGACCAAACTATTTCATCATGCATCTGAATTTGTCTTGTGGCAGCTTTATTGTATTCTGACCACACTATTTCATCATGCCAACTGATATAACAGGAAGTCTGTATTCTCTCTTTCCTGCTCAATAGATGTTATTCCTCTCAGGATTTCAGGTTGTCATCTGTAATGTACATATACGGCGTGGACTGCTTATATTGGTTCCTGAAGCTATTGAAGTTCTAGGAGGAATGGTGCAGGAATTGGATGCTGCAAGGCAGCGTCTTATTAATGAAACAAACAAGCCGGCCCGAGGAAAAAGGTAATTATGGAGTTGTAAGGATGCACTGATCCTGTTGAAGACTTACACCATGGTGCTATCCATTTTGTAAACCTAATGATACTGAAAAACAAAAATCTTTCTCCCCTCATGTATTGCTTTTAGTAAACAATTTGATTGCCCTGTTTTGTCTGCTCTGAAAATCTTCATCTGGCCGTCTTATTAATTCAATATAATAGTAGTTGGAAAAAAGTTTCTGGTGTCAGATTCTTTACTTCCAGAGCTTTGTATGTATACAAATTCTAGCTGTGTTAAGTTCTTTCATGTGATTTCAAATTTATGCTTGATTTCACAATTTTTATGTTGTAGTTTTTTGTTGCCATCAGTTATAGTTAGATCAAAACCATTGTTAAGTTAGCTACATACTTTTCATTCTTCTTGGGAGTGTGCTCTATGATTATTTTGGTCATTGGCAGTTTATTTGTCATGACCCAATCAAGATATGGCAAGATATTGTCCGCTTTGGGCCTTAACAAGGCCTGCACGGTTTTGTTTCTAGGGTGCCTATACACCCCAAAACGCGTTTTGCCAATTAAGGTGTAAATCACCCCTTATAAACCCGCATCTCTTTTGTGCTTTGCCGATGTAGAATTTTCCTAGGGTGCTACAATTTCTACGAAGTGTTTTTGATTCAAGACACTCAAGTGCCATTTCAAACCCAACTGCTGACTTCTTTCATGTGGGTAATAAGTTGATAACAGTTTTCTTCATTCTTATGCAGGACTAGGACAGGAGTGGTTCCTTCTTTAGCAACTAGAGCTACTCTTGCTGCGTGGCGATTAAATTGTGTTCATGTTACTGAGCACTGCAGTAATTTTACCATCACAAAATGCAACTCCTGTCCAGGAAAATGAGCAAGGTCGATATTCTGTATTTATTTTTAACTCTTTCCTGGAGGCATGGGAGGGGGATGAGGGGGAGCATTTAACTTGCCATTCATTGCATTTTGACTTTTGTGAAATACAAACATATTTGTTCTTTTGTAGCAGTTACCATAATTTCCTAGACATGTCATCTTGAGTGGGATTGTTAGGAATGATAAAACCTTATTTACTTGTAGCCTTTTGGGAATTTTCTTTGAAACAGGTTCACGAATACCGTCAATATCTACTGGAGGGGCAGCAATGAAGGCGATTTCCTTAATTTTATCCCTTTCTTTTCATTTTTCTTTCTTCTTTCATTTATCATGGGTAGGGTCCCTTCTGTGAAATGGGATGCTAGTAAGGTTTATGGTTGTTCAGTTGAGAAATTGATGTGTAATATTTTTATTTTTGAAAAATTGGAACATCTTTGATGTGATTGTCATGCTAAAGGTTGTAATTTAGTGCATTATCTTTCTATGATGGCCTTTCTTGTTTCATTAGTTGGTAAAATGGGAATTGATGTGCACTGGATATTGTCAACATACTCCAGTAGACAATTGAAAGGCCTATGACGATATTATCATGGAAGGTTTCTCATAAATCTGTCTTTTTATTTTGTTTATGTCCTTACGTGCTAATTCGGTTGCATCTAGCATTAACACTCAAAGACCTACAGTTGGTTCCATCAATGAGGAGCATGCTGTTCCTAATTCATCATCTAATGTTTTCATGGATTATGAAGATATGCATCATGATACCATTCCAATTAGCAGAGATAATACCATGTCTAGCTCAAACACTAATGTTGCATTGGATATTGAGGATACTGTCATGGTTAATGAGGTTGAGGATAACATCATGGTTAATGAGGTTGAGGATGCCATCATGGTTGATGAGCATCCACTCATTTTATCTAGAGACTGTGAAATCCCTTTCACTTACTTGGCAAGTCTGTCAGCTAAGTGGGCTGCCACGAAGGGGAAATCCCATTCTGTTCAGGGGAAAATTAAGGTATGTATAACTTGTTCATTTTCTCTTGAGTAAATTTTTATCTATGTTAATGGATCATCTTTTAGCATTGAATTTCTATTTAGCTCCTCACAACCCAATTAAATGCAATTGATTGAAGTAACCCCAATAATTCTGGTTCATCACATCTTTCGTGGTAAAATGAAACTGTGTATGAATATAATTTACTCTCAGGCATAAATAGTCTAGTAATTTTGTCTAATCTTGTATTTGGAAGAAAATATGAAACTTAACTGGTATGATATCCATCTTTTCTATTTTATCTACACTAATGAAATGTGAATTAAAATTTTGTAGTGCTTTTTGACTGGTGTTAAACGATTCCAATATAAAGGGAGGGAAACGTATGAGCTTTTGGTTTACTTTGATGATGGCAGTCTCATCTCTGAGATACTTATTGATCACAATGTAAGTTGGATTTTCACTTGTTAATGCTATTATTGTGTTCAAAATTGAGATCTTGATTAGGTTTTTATGTTTTCAGGTTGTACAGAAAGGAATAGGTCATTCTCCTCAGGAAGTAACTGCCGCTCTTTCCTCTTCAGATCTGAAGAAAGTTAGTGATATGAAGGAGATTTTTAGGCAGTTCCAGTTATTCTTACTGGATTTTGAGGTAAGAGCTCCAAGTATACAATATTTATTATCTTGTGTTTGTCTGAATTTTCCCTTAAATGCTACAACATTTTTTCCTCCATCAGATTTCATCACCTAGAAATGTTTTGTTGCAGGGTACAATGCTTATAGAGATGAGCGACAAATCTCCTCATCCAATTGCTCTTGAGATTACCCAGGGCTGCCCTTCATCAGATGCATGGTTACTTTTGAGAAGACTCAATTCCTCTCCTTTTGCTAATGCTCAGACTCCGCCATGTTGCCCCATGGATCCCCATCCTCCAATAGATCCCATTGAGATATCCCCTTGATTACCCCACAAGGTGACCACTCTGTCCAGAAATGAGAGTTGAATGACCAAAAAAATTCCTTTTACTGAAAATCCGCGGTCGTCTAGGTTATATGTGGATTCTTATTGTCATTATTCAGATTGATATACCATAAGTGCACGCTGCAGACAAGTGGGGGACAGGGAGATTCATGCTGATGAATAGATTTGCAGATGTGTGCGTGATAACTTGGCCATTGTTTTAGGTTTGCCACCAAAGCCGATAATGTTCAATTTAAACCATTGGTGGCTTCAGGATTCCCTCTTTGTGTTAAACCATTGGGGCACCAGGGTTCCCCCTGTTGGTCTTTGGCCTTCCAAACTCACCTTAAGTGATGATATTTGGAATGTTATTTGATTGGGCACATTGTTTGTAGCACAAAGAATTTCGTTGAATGCTGCGTTGTATGTAGAGAGATTATGTTTGAAGGGGAAAATGCATAAACAAATATTACGTAGAGTGCAACCCGGTGGACAAAAGATGGAAACTGTCGACTGCCGAAGCTATGAAGTGTCCACATCTATTAACGTGGTATTTCTTCTCATGGAATTTCCCCTTTTTCCCGACCTTAATTGGCAGTAGTTTTTACCATGCTCAATTGTGTATCATACATGCACTTGCTTTGCTTAATCGTGTGTAATGCATGCTAATGTTTTGAGATTGAGCTTGTTCTAGTCTTCTAGAAGAATAAATTAGTACGAACATAATTAACTGAAAGTCTGACTGTACGACATAATTAACCGATAGTCCGATCCTGAATTTAGAGATATTTGCATCAAACTTCAATGAAGTGCAGCATCCCAATAGTTGTATATAACATTACATTACATAAACCCAGAGATGTTTTCCTTTCACGAGGACAATTACATGTTTGTGATTTGCCTAATACTAAGAACGCTTATGCTTTTGATAATCTACATGGGTCTTCAGCTAATTGAATGGGACTGTGCCTGGCTTAGAAATTCCTTGATTTCATTTGCTGCATCCAATATCTTCTTGCTTAATGTGTCTCTCAGTGAATCCCAGGACCGGTCATCAATAGCACTCGGTTCCAACATTCAATGATCTCAGGCCAAAACACCTTCCAGTAGTAAGTCACCCCGACCCAAGATGGCTGTGTCAAGTATCTATCTCCGCGGCAAGCACTGTTCACAATAGCCTTGGCACATTCTTCGGTTGGTTGTTTTGAACCTTACAGCATTATAGTCTTAAGTTTGTAAGTGGAAGAATAAAGTAGAAAAAATGGCTGGAAATCGTGCAAAGGGTAGGCTTCCGTCTCTGATTTCTTGATCTACTTCCAATTTGCCATTCTTGTTTAGGGACTTCCCTCCTGTTATTTCTGATTCGATTAACCTGGGAGTCACCATTGTTATTCCTGTCTCCTCCAAATTCGACCCTCAATGTCTCGTATAAGGCAATTTTTTGCTGCTTTACTTGCCTGGGGTCGTAGTACATCAGAATTATTTAAAGTTCATAGTAAGTGATATACTGTGGGGAATCCGAATGCCGAGGAAACTTCTTACGTTATAGAAGCTCATTCTTGGCTGAGGTAACCATCCAGCAGCTGAGGCAACTACAATGATCTTTCCTTTTGTCTGCTTTAGATGCGGAATTGCAAAATAGGTGCCACATGCTGAGCCCCAGAAGTTGATGTCCTGAAAAATGATAACAGAGAAAGTTTGAGGACACGTTGTCAAACATTATATTCTTCATAAATAAAAGACAAGAGGCTTTACTATTACCAAAGCCGGCGCGGGTTTCGTAATATCTGTGTAATCTTCAACCAAGCACATTGGAACAACACCGGCATTGGTCACTAGATGATCGACTGTTAGCATAAAAGTAGATTAACCCACTGTTAGCTTAAAAGTAGATTAACACATATATATGTACTGAGAAGGGATAACAATGGATGAATCGTTCTCATGTACAGGGCCCAAATTCCGCACGGTTCATTGTATGTAAGTGTGAACTCACACCTTTACATCGATGTAAAAGGGCTTTCCTCAGGGCGAGTTCGCACGTTACACTCACCCCTTTACATAGACGTGAAGTAAAGGGACGTGCGAGTGCAGACTTCTCCATCTGAGCATTTTCAGACAATGGATAATATAAATAGAGTGGCCAAAGTGTACTTGCATCTACCGAAATGCTCCATCGTTACACCAACAAAATGCTTAGAGTCTTCGACTTTGGAAACATCCGCAGGGATGACAAGAGCAAAAGGAGAGCCCATCAGCTCGGCTTGGTCGGCGACTTCTCGAAGCTGACGCTCTCTTCTTGCAACTAAGACTAAACGAGCTCTTCTTCTAGCATACTCATAAGCAAGATGCTTTCAAAACACCACCACCACCGTCACAAATATGAACTCAGTAACACAAGAAAAATTTAATAACACAAGTTAAATTAAGCAAGCAGTTAAATTAGAAATATTGTGAAAGACCTTTCCGATGCCTGAGGATGCTCCAGTTATGAGAACTACTTTGCCAGCAACATCTTCGGCATTTATGGTTGTATAACGAAATGAAGCAACTTGAACAATAGGTACAGAGGCTGAAAGAAGGCAGTATTGCAATGGTTAAAACAGGAGCTACGATGTTCAAGAACTCATTGACCAGATCCATGCTTCTGTGGATGACGGAGGCTTTTGAATGTTGACGGTTTATTGAACTTTGTGGACCAATTTGCTAATAATTAAATGGGTGGGCATGGCTAGGTTTGGTAGCTACGCAGCTGCTTTGCATGTATAGGAAACAACACGTAGCAGTTATGTGTTTGATTTTATCCCAAATTATTTTACATGACAAAACAAAAAAATAAAGTTGGGCAGCTTGAAAAACTATTATGTGTACGTGACGAATTAGGATCGTATTCTAATCTGAATTCTCTTAATTTTTTACCGGTCTTATGTTATTATATTTTAATATTAATATATGATTAAAATTTAATTATTTTTATATTTTTAATTTATTAACTACTAATCACATTAATAAAAATTTTTTAAAAGAAGGTCGGATCAGAAAAGAATCCTAATTATACCCGGCCAGCATGTTAAGTAATTATACATGTGTGAGTCTTGGTGGTGGATCAAACTGGTGTGAAACGGCAGATTGGGATCATCACTGCGATCCAAAAAGAGAGGGATAAAAGTGAGAGAGATCTAATTTGTTCTATATAATCTCTTGTATTAACTTTGTAAAGATTTTCCATTGATCGTCAATAAAATCTCAACTCGAAAGTTTCTCCCGTGGGTGCATGCAGGTTGTGCCATTCTTGGTAACAACTGAACCACATAAAATCTCTCTTTGTTTCTTGTGTTAGCTTCATTCATTTTAGGTTTATATTCTTTAATTCTTATTTCTTTAATCTTATTAATTGCTCTTGCATAAAGATTGAATCTTTCTGGATTTAACAGTGAGGTTGTGCAACTTGTTGTAATCTGTTCATGATTCAGGGCAGTGTTTGATCTTATCAAGTTTATAAGCAAGTCAAATTATTATACGTATTAGAGAAATGCTTGACCTCTGAAATGTTTCTCAAATTTTTTTCTCAATAAGGCCTGTTTGGCATTCAAGTGCTAGAAATTATGATTGTAGAAAAAAATTATAATTAAGAAATAAAAATTAATAGTACGTAGTAAATGTGATTTCTAAATAATAATTAAGTTTCTCATCATAAAATAGTTAATCAAATCTAAACTATAACAATTATTATTTGTCAACTATTTTAATATTGTTTCTTAAAAACTATAATTGTCCAACTTCAGTACCACATAAAACCTAATCTTTATATATTATTATGCTTGCAGGTTAATGATAGGTTGGTCTTTTTAATGATCTTGAAGTTGGGCATCAATTTGAGAGTCCATAGAGACTAAATTTCTCTCCAATGTAATATTATTAACGGGAGAAAATTTTTGAACTAATTTCAATAAATCGTTAGACTCTACTGTTAATATACGCATCTGTATTATAAGGTATAAATATATTTATTACATTATCTCTCGCTGATTTATTAAATACCACATACTGATTTTATTTTATTTTTTATTGTTAGGGTGTTAAACAATCAGACCTTACCGAAATAAAAGAGCCACTTAGCATTATTAACGTTAAGGATTTTATAGGCATGACTGAATTTCTTGGAACCATTTAATAATGAAGTTGACACAAATGATGGTTCACGGTCGCGGATATCAGAAAGAACTAGTTATAAACTCTCAACAGCAAAGCGTAAACTTCTATAGATTTTACAATTTAGGAAAGGTAAGAAATAGAATCTGAATTTCTCAGCAAAAATTAACAATCTTTGGTACATTACAAACAATTTTAAGAGAAGAGCATATGCATAAATTTATTAACTTTTTTTTCCCATAATATCAACATGTTCAGGTGTTGGCTGATAAAAAAACCAGAGCAGCAATTACCCAACAAAAAGGCCTAAAAATTTTTCAAAATGAACAAAATACAAGAGTAGTAGTCGTACTTCTCACCATCATGTACAATAATTTTACACTGGTTCTCCAAAGGTATAAAACCTAAATACTCTCTTAAAACACAAAGTTCCTAAACGTGCAAAACAAACAAGTCCTACATTGTTATTTCTGGGGCAAACTGCCAGTACTCGGTTGCAATTCTGTTTTGATATCAGTTGATTGAACTGAGCTTGGGTACAAAATATTCTGAGCTCCAGTTTAGTCCAAGACTTTCTTGCTCGGCGCCTCATAGGGCGGCTCCTCAGGCTTTCCCATATAAAAAACTAGATACCAAAATTCGAGTAGCTCAGGACACACCACCTTCATGCAGTATGTAGTCCCGAACCACGATGGCACTACCAAGTATGTATCTCCGCGGCATGCGCTGTTCACTATGGCCTTCGCACACGACCACACCGATTGAACTGGGATTGTACTCACTTGAGCCTGCTCCAACAATCGGTAGATTAAATTTCAAAATGAACAAAGAAACATGAATTTGTTTTTATGAGCAGATATCATCAAAGTGGAGAAGCGAGCTTACATCTCTCAAGTTTTTATCTATCTCAATTCTGCCTTCACTCGTTAAGAGTTTTCCTTGGGTTAATCCTTACTCTATGAACCCAGGAGTAACAATTATTATACCAACGTCAGAACCCAGCTCAACCCTCAATGTTTCGGACAAGAGTAACAACGCCGCTTTGCTTGCCTAAGGATGCAATTGGATATTAGAAACTAAATCTACCTTCAACATCGGAAAGGAAAAAGCCACTAAGACTAGAGATTTATATTTTAAATCTAAATGTACATAAAGACCACATAAGTTCCTTTTACCGATATTTTTATTCATTTCACTGAACAAGAGAGTATTTGTTTTTCCTTTTAAAAAATTGTGATTTACTAAAGCAATAGGTTACATTGAAAAAGCTCATTCTTGGTGCAGCTAGCCATGAAGCACAAGATGACAATACCACGATCTTGCCTTTGGTGTATCTAAGGTAGGGAACCGCAAATCGAGTGGTGTAGATTGATTCCCACAAATTTATGTCCTTAGTAGAGAACAAACACGTGGTAATGAAAAATATTAGTTTCATGTCCAGAAGTTGGATCAGTTCTTGATATTAGCTTAAACTAAAACGGAGCAAACCAGCACGTTTTGCACTGTCATAATAGACAGCATCCGATTTGGTGATACAAAGAATAACATTAGAAAAAAAAAACCATTCGTTGCTTAAAATCAGTGATATTAACAGTATCTTCGAACTGGGCAACTGAAGAAATCCCAGCATTATTCACAAGATGATCCACTGCCCAATAAGGTATAAACCAAGACCATGAGGTCAACATTAGACATTGCAAAATCAAGATGATGAAAAGAAAGCAGCCAAACAGTAAATTTTGATCTATCTTACATCACCAAAGTGATTCATAGTTTCTTCAACAAGGCGCCTACAGTAATCATCAACCTTTGAAACATCAGCACGAATTGCGATAACATCAGGAGAGCTGATTTCACGCGCTGTATCAGCAACTTCTTCAAGACTCTTTTCCCTGCGGGCGCATGGAGCTAGGCAGGCTCCTCTTCTAGCATACTCATACGCCAAGTGCTACAAAATTGAATCACCAAAAAGAAAATCACCCGTTGAGTTATCAAAAGATGGGGAGTGTGGACTCGACTGGCTAATTAGACTCATTAAATGATTACCTCTCCGATGCCGGAGGAAGCACCGGTGATGAGGACGACCTTTCTGGAAACATCTTCACTGAATATGGAGTTAAAGATCGAGAGGAAGAACTTGTAACATAGAAATAGTGGCAAGAAGAGGCACAAGGAGAATAAGGTGAAGGGCGGGTGCTACAAGATTAAGAAACTTGTTAATCAAATCCATGACTGACTAGTTGTTATTATTTTAGGGAAATTTAATGAATAATTCTCTTAAAAAATGAGAATTTTTATAGGCATTGGAGAAGGGGAAAAAGACTATTGAAGAAGGGGGAGGTGGCGGCGGTGGCGCTATTGCATGGCAAAGATATGACACGTTGTAAGCAAGAAATCGTTCTTTTTTCTCGGTTACCTTTTCTCTGAAAAGGGACTAGAATGAAAGAGTTCTGAAGCCACTACGGCTTCTTATCAATCACTCACTTTGGGTGCTTTTGCTTTCCAGTTGTGCTATTTTGCTTCCTTAATACTCCTTTAACTGTGGTTATCACACATACCACTCTCTTCTAACATTAGCGGGAAAGATTGTTAGAGAAGGTTTTAGCGAAGAATTGAGCAACAGATTATGGATACAGAGGAATTAATTAAAAAGTGCCAGGCAGTTATTTCAAAGGAAGAAGAAAATGATATCGTCACGTTTATGGGGAGAATGAAAATCAAAGGAGAGAAAATTTCCGCGCACCGTCTGGTAGGAAAGATTATGCTTATAAGAGGGATCAATAAGGATGGGCTAACAGCAGCTTTGCAACAAGCTTGGCGAACTATAAAAGAGGTGAAGATTGAGAGTATGGGGGATAATATATTCCTCTTCAAGTTTGCCTCAGAAGAAGAAAAGAGAAGAGTCCTAATGGGGGTCCGTGGCATTTCGATAGAGCTCTGATAGTGATGGTGGAGCCTTTCGGCATAGGTGATATCAAAAACCAATCCTTTACACATGCATCGTTCTGGGTGCAAATCCATAATGTACCCATAATATGTATGCAAAGAGAGGTCATTCAAAAGCTTTGAGAGAAGATAGGAGTTATACAGGAAATCGAAACAGATGACAAAGGGGAATGTATAGGACAATTCGCTCGTGTTAGAATTTCTATCGACATAACACAGCCACTGAAGAAAGTGATCTTTGTACAGCAAAATGGAGTTAGAATTCCAATGCCAGTCACCTATGAAAAGCTACCAGACTTTTTTTTCTACTGTGCACACATTGGCCATCAATATAGGGAATGCTTGAAATACAAAGGCCAACCAAAAGATGAGTTGCCCTATGGTGGATGGATGAGAACAATTACACGGCCTGAAGGGTGAAGCAAAATAGAACTAGGGAGAAATTAAATCGGGATCAAAGCAGAATACGAGTAGAGTTAGTCAAGGTTAACACTGCAAAAACAAACCAGATCCAACACAATCCAAATTATCCAAAGTAGCCATACCCAAATCAAACGGGTATGGAGTAAGGGGTTAGTTTGGAATTAATGGTTACAAGCCAGGAGCATGAGGCAAAGGAGGAGTAATTAATAAAAATAATTATAGATTAGGAAACTTAGGTAGAAAAGGGACAAGGCGTGGGTAGAGACATCCATTGATAGATAAATCAGATAAAACCATGACAGTCACCTTAGAAACCAGAGTCTTTAGGCGGGAAATGAGTTTTAGAGGGAAAAAATAGCTTCAAAAGAGCTTGAATTTTCCAACATAGATGAAGTTGAACGAAGCAAAGCACATGAGGAAGTGGGAAATGGGCCAAACAGAGATAAAACAGGGCCTAAAAGTAGCAGATGGAAATTGTGAGCAAGAAATTTAGAATAAAACAAACAAGGGTAAATGGGCCAACTAATGTAAAAAGGCCCAATAGTGAGCTCACTTGGCTTAGCCCAGAAAAAAAGAAAAGGATGGATGGACCAATTAAGCAAATTCATAGTTGTAACCATCTCAACTCTCCTCATGCAAATTTTCAGTTAAAGCTACAAGATGAAGAACATGAAGGAGGGAGGGATGCAAAGGCAATGGTGGAAGACATATTGGCAGGAGTTGGGGGCCAGCCCTACCAACAACAATGAGGGTCTTAAGTTGGAATGTTTGAGGTCTGGGGAAGCCTCGAATGAGCCTAGCCATTAGAAAAGTTCTCCACTTGCAAAAGCCTCAAATTTTCTTTTGCTGCGAGACAAAAATAAAGGCTTAACATGTTAATAAAGAATATAGAAACTTTAATTTTGAGAGTTGTTTTGTGGTTGATAGAAATGGTTTGAGCAGAGGATTGGCTTTGTTTTGGAGTGTGGAAGTTAATGTTACCATAACTTTTTACAGCGGCCACCACATAGATGCAATGGTTCACAATGAGAATGAAAGGGTGTGGAGATATACTGGTATTTATGGTCACTCAAAGACAAATAAAAAATAGCATACTTGGACTCTTCTGAAAAGGTTAGCAAGCCTGTCCTCTTATCCATGGTGTTGTTTCGGAGACTTTAATGAAATCATATACTTACATGAAAAAGTGGGAGGCAACGACAGAAGCTGGAATGTGATAGTTGATTTTAGAGAGGCTATCTAGGTTTGTAATTTAGTTGATATGGGGTATCAAGGGCATACGTTTACTTGGTCTAATAGGAGGTATGGACCTCATCATATCGAAGAATGGTTGGATAGGTTCCTATGCAGTAAAGACTAGGGCAACTCATTCTAGGTCACAACAGCAACAAACTTGATAAACTAGGTATCAGACCACTGCCCAGCCCTTTTTGAAGTGAAAGAAAGATGTAAAAGAAGACACTATGTGCCAAAAGCCTTTTTCACCAGGAGTATTATGAAGACATGTGGAACCCATACAAGGAATGTAAGAGGATAGTTGGGGAGGAATGAGGAAAATTTGTTGGAAATAGTTTGAAAACCCCAGTGCAACAGTTTCAAAAGTTTGCAAAAAGCTCTTTAGCCCAGCTCAGACTTTGGAGCAAAGATGAGTTTGAAGATAAAAAGAAAAAAACAAGATGACAAGATCAAGCAACTAGAGGGGCTCAAGAAGACCAATTCCTGAGAGATGGATGAAGAGGAAATTAAAAGGATTGAGAGCCAAATCAATAACATTTTGATTGATGAAGAAGTCTACTGGAGACAAAGATCAAGGGTTGAGTGGCTTAGAGAAGGGGACAAAAACACCAAGTTCTTTCATTCAAAGGCTTCAGCTTAGAAAAGAAAGAATAAAATTTGGGGAATTGAAAACAATCAAGGTCAAAGGATGAAGGAACAAGATGACATAACGAAGGAATTCTGTGACTATTTTCAGACCTTGTTCGATTCCTCTGACCCAGCTAAAATACAAATGCAAGCTGCTTTGAAAGAATTTCCAATAAAGGTTACTGCATATATGAACACTTATCTAGAGGAGCCTTTCACCTTAGAAGAAATAACTGAAGCCTTGTCACATATGTCACCCACCAAAGCACCTAGTTCGGATGGTTTGCCCACTGCTTTCTTTTAAAAACACTAGATTTTAGTAAGCAAAGGAGTGATAGAGACCTGTCTGTATATGCTCAAAGGGCAAGGTAATGTTGCTGCTCTCAACCATACTTTTATTGCTCTCATTCTTAAGACATCTAAGCCTAGAAAAGTTACTGAATTTAGGCCAATTAGTCTCTACAATGTGGTGTATAAAATTATGGCCAAGGCTGTTGCAAATAGTCTAAAACCAATCCTACCTCAAATCATATCTCCAACCCAGAGTGCTTTCATCCCGAACAGGCTCATTACTGATAATGTGATTATTGGCTATGAATGCCTCTATAAAGTCAAACATACCAGAAGAAGAGTGAATGGTTTGGTGGCTCTAAAGCTAGATATAAGTAAGGCTTATGACAGGTTAGAGTGGTAGTTTTTAAGGCAAACAATGACCAAATTGTGTTTCTCGGATAAGTGTAATTACCAATGGGACTCCAAAAGGTTTTATCCAACCTAAGAGAGGCTTAAGACAGGGCTGTTCCCTCTCCTCATACTTATTTATTCTGTGTGTCGAGGTCTTTTCAAATTTGCTAGTTTAGGCTGAAAGAAAAAAGCGGTGATCGGGGCCACGAAGTTTGTGAAGGATTTCTCAATATCACATTTGCTATTTGCCGACGATAGCCTTGTTTTCGTTAGAGCTTTAGTGACATATTGCAAACATTTGAAAGGAATATTTGATTGTTATACTAAAGCTTTTGGTCAGGTATTCAATTTCAAGAAGTTATCTATGTTTTTCATTGGCAAAATCCCAAATGATCAAATCATAGCAATTAAAAACACATTCAAGCTCAAGGTGGTGTCCAGACATGAGAAGTATCTAGGCCTCCCAACTATGATTGGTCGGAAAAGAACTAGCTTTTTGAAGGAGATCAAATTGAAGATTCTAAGTAAGATATCAAGCTGGAATCAAAAGTTCTTTTCTAGTGGGGGGAAGGAAATTCTCATCAAGGCAGTCGCCTAAGCAATTCCAGCCTATGCGATGAGCACATTCAAACTTCTAAAAAACTTATGTGAGGATAGTCAAAGGGCTATTGCAAAATTCTGGTAGGGATCTAAATAAGACAAGCAAAGCATCTATTGGGCAAGATGGAGCAGACTTAGTATCGCAAAAAGCAGAAGAGGTATAGGGGTTTAAAGGTTTCATTAGTTTTAACCCAGTTTTGGTGGCCAAACAAGGATGGAGGTTGTTGTAATTTCTTAATTATTTAGTTTCTAGAGTTCTTCAAGCAAGATATTATAAAAGCTTTAATTTCTTGAATGCGAATACAAGGTCCAACCCATTTTATATAAAGAAGAGTATCTTATGGGGTCGACAAATTATTAAGGAGAGAGTTCGATGGCGAATTGGTGATAACAAGAAGATTTTGGTTTATAAAGACTGCTGGATTCCAAGGCCAAATACCTTCAAGTCGATATCTCCACCAACCATGCTTAATGACACAGTTGTGACAAATCTAATTAACTCATAAAACAACTGGGATGTTCAAAAACTAAAGAATCATTTTATGCCAGCTGATATAGAGATGATCTTGAAGATTCCTTTGCCAAGCAGAAGGCATTCTGAGGATGAAGTGCTATGTCATTTTGATAAGAGAGGGGAATACTCGGTGAAAAAAGACTATGAACTAGCTTTGAAAGCTAACCCTCCAGATGATTCCAGCAGCTCAGAATCTCACCCTCAGCATTGGAATGCTCTGTGGTCTCTGGATCTCTTTGAAAATATTAAAATCTTTGTGTGGAAGGCAACAAATAAGATGCTCCCAACAACAGAAAATTTGTGGAAACGGAAGGTTATTCAAGATCCAATTTGTCAAAGATATAGAAGGGATGTTGAAACCATTTCTTATGCCTTTATAGATTGTAAAGCAACAAGAAAGATCTAAAACCATGCTCTTTTCATTGTTAGTATCCTTAACCATCCTTATTACGATATCTTCATAATTACCCAAATCAGTGGTAGCAATCTTAAGAAGATTGATATGGAAATGATGATAGCTTTCTTGTAGATTGATTGGTATGCAAGAAATAATTTTTTGTTTGAAGGGAAGACTTTGGACCCAAGAATCTCAATTGCCAAGGCCGAATCCATGGTTGAAGCTTATCAGAGAGTAAGGACAATAGGGAAAGCAGAAAAAGATAATGAAAGAAAAGGAAAGCAGCAAGAATGGACTCCTCCTTCGATCAATGTTTTCAAAGTCAATGTAGATGCAGCCATCAGCAGCAAAGACCAGCTGGTAAATCTAAGAGAAGTGGTCAGAGACTCAAATGGTTTGGTTATCACAGCTGGAATTAATTAAACTAATTTAAGGAAAGATATTAGTTTTGCAGAAGCTGAGGCAGTAAGGTGGGGTCTGCAAGTAGCTAAGAAAGCAGCTCTCCCTTATCTGATAATTGAAACTGATTTACAGTATGGTGATCTAGTAAAATGATATAAAAGGCGTGAACAGAAATTTTTTGTCTTATCTCTGACATTCAAGAGCAAAGGATGGATTTTCAAAAGACTAAAGTTCAATATGTTCCTAGATGTTGTAATGTTTATGCCAATTCTCTAGCAAAATTTGCTTTAGAGAGTAATACATCTATTATCTAGGTAAATTCATTTCCAGAATATGTTGAAAATGTTTTTGTGAATGCTGTTTGAGTTATGAAAGGATTACTTTCTTTTTTTTAAAAAAAAAGATATGACATGTTGTTATGGACAAAATTGCATGAAGTTCACATTTGTATGTCTAATAAGGGCAAAAGTGCATGAAGTTCACATTTGTATGTCTAGAAAGGAAAAATTCTATAATGCAGTAAAGAAAATTACAACATTAATATCGTAATAAATATAAATATTGTAAATTATATATAAAACTAATAAATATAAAGTAAAATTAATAAATTCATATAAGATTATTAATAAATTAAAAATTAATATTTTTTTATATAGAACTTTAGTGAAAAATATTTTATTCATTTACAAAAAATATTTTCTTTAATAAAATAAAAAATTACTTATTAATTAAGCAAAAAAATTATACCAAAGAAATTGGAATAAGTTTTATTGAATTAATTACCATAAATTGTATATTTATTATAGGACATTTGTATACTTTTTCTCCCATTTTCTATAGTGATATTTATTTATTACCCATGTTAATTAAGCGCAATTATTTATCTTGATATGGACAAAGTAAAAACAAAATAAAAAAATCCTTATATTACTAGATACATATATAATATATCAATAAAATTAGGGTTGTTGTTGAGGAATTGTAGAAAGATACAAAATAACCTCATCTTACAACAATTATGAATGATATTAAAATAATTTTTTTCCAAAATCCGATTTTGAACATAAACTTCATTCTTAATAAAACATTACATGTATTACATAAATGCAAAACTAACATTATTCAATTTAAATAAAAAAATCAATAAATATATAAGGTAATAAACATTATAACAAGTTTTTATTTTACAATTATGATTTTTTTTTGCAGTAAATCTTATATTAATCAATTTATTTTACCTTTTATTCATAAACTTTAGGTATAATCTAAAAAATTTTCAGGGGTAAAGTTATTTATATGCTAAAAAATATTTTGAACACTCTAATATTATAGACACTCATTCATCAACTTAAAAGTATAAACTATTACTTAATACACTTAATAAAATCTCAAATATATCCTTAATAAATCTCTCTCTCTTTTCTTTTTCCTTCCCTCTTGCACACCCATGACATGAATAGCTGGAAAACTGTTGACGGTAGATCTCTAAAATCTTTCCACAGTATAAAAAATTTCTTTTATCATGCCAATAACTTGTTCTTTCTCTCACTTATATGACCTATTGCTTGCTTTGCTCCTTTTTGTTTCTTACTTTTTTCTTTGGGGTTTATTACCTACTTTGTTAATTAATAAAAAAGGTTTCTTATTCTCATAAAATTTGTCATCTTCAATATGCTTTAATTTTGAAGGAATCCTTAATTTTAGTTTAGTTTCATAAATTTCTCCATCTGGTCTAATATACTGGTTCCAGCAAATTATAAGACTAAAGAAGTATTGAGAAAATAAAGTCACTAATTCCTTTTGAAAAAAACTCCCAAAAAAAAATTTAGACCGATTCCCACATAATTTCATCTTCTTTCAAGCAAATACACATATCAATTTCATTTGGAATTTTATTGGAAAATATATGTCAGTTAGAAATTTTATTGAAAAATCTATCTCATATATCTTTTATGTTATTTTAGGTTTAATTTACTAAAAGATAATATTAGGGTTTTAAACATTTTCAGTGGGTGTGTTAGAAGAGCATCAAAAGTCATACCATTTTGTTTAATTATATTGAAAAGTTCTTAATTGTAAATTACTTGGAGGATATTTTAATAATAAAATTTTTAATTAAAATTTGAATGTTAAAAATATTGTTTAGAATGTAAATAGTCTAAACCCTAGCCAAACTTAGCATGATTGGTCGGATTATTTTTTAGCTGAAATTTGAATACAGTAACAAGAATAGTTTTAATAGGTTTGGGCTAATTTCATTTTGTAGTCTAATCTTTAGTCGTCCACTATATATATATGCCCGTTTTATAGAATCCTCTTATGATAGAAAATCCTCATTTATTATCACTAATAAGTTTATAGAATTCTCTTCAAATGAGAAAATCCTCATTTTATTATTACTATTAATTATTTTTGTTTGACGCACCATAGTTTTCTAGTCTACTTCACTCATCCTATTATGTCTAAAAAATTCTCCTTCTTTTTATTAATATTAATTATTTTTTTTAAGACACCATATAAATAAGATTGAACTTAAATTTTAAGAAGGCTACTTCTGACCGTTAGAGCTAAATCATACTCTCATCCTTATTTTATTATTTAAGAATGAGACTATGATTTAGCTGTTCGCACACACACACACATCATGGTAGTGGTAGGAAATTTGTTGGCACTAAATCAGGGTAGTCTAGAAGAACAGGATGTTAGGACTCGATAATGTTCAAAAGCTTTAGAATAGTATTTTTGGGTACTAGAACAAAATCTGTTCATAGCACAAATCAGTAGGAACGACCTCGTCTAGGCTCAAAAGGAGACAAGACTCAAGGAAGTTAGTTTGAAACAAATAAAGGTTGCACAAGACAAAAAACTAGCTGCAGTGCTAAGGTGCAAGGGGATTTCTACCTTAAAAAACAATAATTGATCAAAAAATAATTTGATATGATGAAAGTAACATTTATCAAATTATCAATAAAAATGTGTGTGATAAGGTCCTTCTCTCATGCAGACTCAAGGAAGCCATTTTAATAATAATAATAATAATAATAATAATAATAATAATAATAATAATAATAATAATAATAATAATAATAATAATAATAATAATAATAATAATAATAATAATAATAATAATAATAATAATTATTATTATTATTATTATTATTAAAATGAGGGTCCATACTTGAAAATTTCTATATGTACGAGTTTTCAATAAGGGATTAGCGAGTGTATTCAAGTCAATAATATGTTAAAGACAAAAAAATACAGATTTTAATATACTAAAGGATAAAATAAAGTACATTAGAGTCTGTCTTTCTTTATTTCTTTTTTTCGTATTTTAACTTATCCCTAATCTTAATGTGGTCAAAGATCATTAATCCGAATATTCATATACACACACATACACATTTGATAATGTGCTTTCTTGTATTTCAATATTATTTTCACTTTGTTAAAAATGAGAATGTTTTCATCAAAGTAGAGTATATATGTCTAATACAATAATAATGAGAGTAGAATTCTACCCAGATGTTGTTTATGTTAGAGGTGAGCTATACTTAGAATATTATTGAGATATATGCCAAAAATGTACTTGAAAGATGAGCACATAAACGTATACTAAAATGACTATAAGCATGTAATGTTTTAGAAACAATGTTCAAAATAATTTAGTTCCATTTTGTTTAATAATATATTTATTATGGTAATGACCACTATTTAATGAAGCACCAATATATATCATGTTAATAAGTATTACAGTAAGTTTTTTTTTCCCTTAGAGCTTTCTAATTTTGCAAAAGAATTTTAAGGCTTATGAGACTATATTTATTTATTTATTATAATTACACTTATATTTAACATTATTTTTATGTCATATTTTTTTCATCTTCAAATATGACAAAGAATTTGATTTTTGCATTTTTTTTAATAAAAAATAGATCACTAATTATCATTTACTTTTTATATAATTGAGCATTCCTTGTGTCATGTTAAGAACGACTACAATAGGCTCATAAATAAGACCCATCTTTTCAAAACTTATAGATGCATCAACATCCTTTGTTGCTCACCTTTGATCATCATTGAAGCATGCAGGAATGATCACATCCTTTGTGACACATTTTCCAAGAAACTTTTATCATCATTTTTGTAGCAAGTCCTTGATTTAAACTAGTAGAATACACCATCTTGTTCCCCCCAATTTTACATCTTAGCTGCTTAAATAATCTTGAATTTAAGGTAGTTTTCTTTCTTTTTCTACCTAGACATTCTCAAACTTTTTAGCAGTTAAATATTTAAATCTAACTAAAGTCCATGTCATGTCTATCCAACAACTTCTTTTATAACTTTCAATACGCATTTTCTAATTATTTCTTGGCTATACATTCTCTCTTACTTAAGCCAATATTATACATCCCACTATCAACTCTTAATAATGCCTTGTTTGGCGAGGTTTTGACCTCCTTTAAGTCCTTATCAACAAAATCTTGCTATACTAAACACTCTATATACCAATAAAATGACCCTTCGTCCTTAAGTATTGATTTAAGGTTAGTAAAAAATAAATCAGCTCTCTTGCTATTTAAAAAATAATGTTTTAAATGGGTTTGTTTTAGTATGAGAATATAGATGATGTACCTCATTTGTTGGAGTCATGGTGATCATTGATGATGTACACCAATTCCATTTCAAAAACTTATTCTTTTTGTTGAGTTTGTTAGGGTGGGCAATAATAATAATCTTAAAGCCTTAAAATAAAACATTAATGATGTACATTAATTCTATTTCATAAATTTATCCTTTTTGTTGGCTTTTTAATAATATGTAGCATACCTCGAGATGAATGAATGTTTTTTAAAGATGTATTTCATGAGAATTTTAACTATTGCTAAGTTGTTTAGTGCTCTTTAATAATAATCTTACCAATATTATTGGTGGTGACAATCACTATATTTAGAGAAGCGTTGTTTCCTTATTGAGTTTGCTCAACAAAAGCTTTCACTAAACAGTCAAATTTTGCCCTAGTCAATGTGACCAACATAATTTTAGTCTTATAATCTTGCCTTTCTTATATTTGATCAAAGAGTGAATTTTAATTTGAGTTTTCAACTTCAATAATATGGTCTCTTTTACAAGATTTAATGCACCAAGAAACATCTACAAGATAAACGATTCCTTAAGAACATCAACTCCTCAGTTTCAAATTTCTTCAACTATCATGTTGTCAATATAATATCAAATTTCAACTATACCACAAATAAATTGCTGGTCTTTCTTATTCCGTGGACAAGTTAATTATAACCATAATTTAATAGTAAGCAATAAAAAAAATTCATATTACAAAATAATTAATACCTTATAGTGACCATTGGAAATTTGCATGACGATAAACTTAAAAGTTTCTTCAAAATTGAAAACAACAACAAGGCGCTCCTTAGTTTTAATGGCATGGTAAAATTCGATTGCAATAGGTTCATTAATAAGAGCTAAATCTTCAAGAGTAGCAAATGTACTAGCGTCCATTGTTCCTTGCATTTTATGAATCTTTAAAGTTGATTTTATGTATTAAAATTGATAATAAATTTTTAATAAATCTTTCATGTATTAAAATTTTCAAAGATGTATTATAATGAATCTTTAAAGCTAATTTAGCGAACATATCACATTTTCCACATAAATCATCCCAACTCCTTTAGGTCGCTTAACGAATTTAAGTAATAATAAGTTTCTTAATTTAAGTAAAACATTCTACCCATCAAATGCTTAAATCTAAGTAATGTGTTGGGCAAGCTCAATGTAGGAAGAGAATAAGGGATTTAAACAACTAGTGCACCTCCGATTTTTAGAGTCATGGTGAACATTGATGATGTGTATCAAATATATTTTACAAACTTAAATTCTTGCTGTATTTTTCAGAATATTAACAATGCTAGAGTCTTATACATAATTTTAAATTACATTTAGAATATTTTTTTTATAATTGAATTTCAATAGTCAAAATTAATTATTCTTATCTTATCCTCGAAGGCCGCAACAAGAGAAGTAGCATTTGTCACATCGATACCAGCAACTGAACGATAATGAAAAGAATTTTTATGAGAAGTATTAAAAAAATAAAATTGCATAAAATGAGATAGAGGAAATACAAAATACCTCTAATAACTCATGGATTCACGGAGAAATTTACCTCGTTTACTAAAGGGATTGAAATTGATTACATGTTTCAAAATAGAGGTTTTAGCATTGAAATAGGGATCTAAAAGATGAGACAACTCAAGATTGCAGTTGAAAAATACAACCATGATGATATCTCGCTTTTGTCATAGATAACCATTATGGAATTTTAGGTGAAGAAATTTTAGTAATGTGTTGAGCGGGCTTGAGGTAATAACAAATTAGTACACCTCAATTTCGGAAGTCATAGTAAACACTAACGATATCTATTAGCTCCATTTCACAAACTTATTATTCTTATTCAGTTTTTTAAAAATATGTAACAATGTTAGAGTCTTAAAAAAAATATTAATGTGTAACAATTTTATTTCGTAAACTTATTGATCTTGTTAATTGTTTCTCAACTATGTAATATATTCTTTCATGGTTAGACTTTTTGCAAAAATGTCTTTCACAAGATTTCTTAATGTTGGTAAGTTTCTTAGAACTTCTTGAACAATAATCTTACCAATATCATTGGTGGTGATAATCATAACCATTAGACAAGCTTTGTCTTCTTATTGAGTCTGCTCAATGAAAACTTTCACTAAGGGAGTCGAAGGCTGTTACAAATAGTCTAAAACCAATCCCACCTCAAATCATATCTCCAACCCAGAGTGCTTTCATCCCGAACAGGCTCATTACTGATAATGTGATTATTGGCTATGAATGCCTCCATAAAGTCAAACATACCAGAAGAAGAGTGAATGGTTTGGTGGCTCTAAAGCTAGATATAAGTAAGGCTTATGACAGGTTAGAGTGGTAGTTTCTAAGGCAAACAATGACCAAATTGGGTTTCTCGGATAAGTGTAATTACCAATGGGACTCCAAAAGGTTTTATCCAACCTAAGAGAGGCTTAAGACAGGGCTGTCCCCTCTCCTCATACTTATTTATTCTGTGTGCCGAGGTCTTTTCAAATTTGCTAGTTTAGGCTGAAAGAAAGCAGCTGATCAGGGGCCTGAAGTTTGCGAAGGATGTCTCAATATCACATTTGCTATTTGCCGACGATAGCCTTGTTTTCGTTAGAGCTTTAGTGACATATTGCAAACATTTGAAAGGAATATTTGATTGTTATACTAAAGCTTTTGGTCAGATATTCAATTTCAAGAAGTTATCTATGTTTTTCATTGGCAAAATCCCAAATGATCAAATCATAGCAATTAAAAACACATTCAAGCTCAAGGTGGTGTCCAGACATGAGAAGTATCTAGGCCTCCCAACTATGATTGGTCGAAAAAGAACTAGCTTTTTGAAAGAGATCAAATTGAAGATTCTAAGTAAGATATCAAGCTGGAATCACAAGTTCTTTTCTAGTGGGGGGAAGGAAATTCTCATCAAGGCAGTCGCCTAAGCAGTTCCAGCCTATGCGATGAGCACATTCAAACTTCTAAAAAACTTATGTGATGATAGTCAAAGGGCTATTGCAAAATTCTGGTAGGGATCTAAATAAGATAAGCAAAACATCTATTGGGCAAGATGGAGCAGACTTAGTATCGCAAAAAGCAGAAGAGGTATAGGGGTTTAAAGGTTTCATTAGTTTTAACCCAGTTTTGGTGGCCAAACAAGGATGGAGGTTGTTGTAATTTCTTAATTATTTAGTTTCTAGAGTTCTTCAAGCAAGATATTATAAAAGCTCTAATTTCTTGAATGCGAATACAGGGTCCAACCCATTTTATATAAAGAAGAGTATCCTATGGGGTCGGCAAATTATTAAGGAGGGAGTTCGATGGCGAATTGGTAACAGCAAGAAGATTTTGGTTTATAATGACTGCTGGATTCCAAGGCCAAATACCTTCAAGCCGATATCTCTACCAACCATGCTTAATGACACAGTTGTGACAAATCTAATTAACTCATAAAACAAATGGGATGTTAAAAAACTGAAGAATCGTTTTATGCCAGCTGATATAGCGATGATCTTGAAGATTCCTTTGCCAAGCAGAAGGCATTCTGAGGATGAAGTGCTATGTCATTTTGATAAGAGAGGGGAATACTCAGTGAAAAAAGACTATCAACTAGCTTTGAAAGCTAACTCTCCAAATGATTCCAGCCGCTCAGAATCTCACCCTAAGCATTGGAATGCCCTGTGGTCTCTGGATCTCTTTGAAACTATTAAAATCTTTATGTGGAAGGCAACAAATAACATGCTCCCAACAACAAAAAATTTATGGAAACGGAAGGTTATTCAAGATCCAATTTGTCAAAGATGTAGAAGGGATGTTAAAACCATTACTTATGCCGTTATAGATTATAAAGCAACAAGAAAGATCTAAAACCATGCTCTTTTCACTGTTAGTATCCTTAACCCTCCTTATTACGATATCTTCACAATTACCCAAATCAGCGGTAGCAATCTTAAGAAGATTGATATGGAAATGATGATAGCTTTCTTGTGGATTGAGTGGTATGCAAGAAATAATTTTTTGTTTGAATGGAAGACTTTGGACCTAAGAATCTCAATTGCAAAGGCCGAATCCATGGTTGAAGCTTATCAGAGAGTAAGGACAATAGGGAAAGCAGAAAAAGATAATGAAAGAAAAAGAAAGTAGCAAGAATGGACTCCTCCTCCGATCAATGTTTTCAAAGTCAATGTAGATGCAACCATCAACAACAAAGACCAGTTGGTAAATTTAAAAGAAGTGGTCAAAGACTCAAAAGGTTTGGTTATCACAGCTGGAATTAATCAAACTATTCTAAGGAAAGATATCAGTTTTGCAGAAGCTGAGGCAGTAAGGTGGGGTCTGCAAGTAGCTAAGAAAGCAGCTCTCCCTTATTTGATCATTGAAACTGATTACACAGAAGTGACTGATCTAGTAAATAGTATAAATGGCAGCAGAATAGAAATTTTTCGGATTATCTCTAACATTCAAGAGCAAAGGATGGATTTTCAAAAGACTAAAGTTCAATATGTTCCTAGATGTTATAATGTTTATGCCGATTCTCTAGCAAAATTTGCTTTAGAGAGTAATACATCTGTTATCTGGGTAAATTCATTTCCAGAAGATGTTGAAAATGTTTTTGTCAATGCTGTTTGAGTTATGAAAGGATTACTTTCTTTTTAAAAAAAAAAAATATGACATGTTGTTATGGACAAAATTGCATGAAGTTCACATTTGTATGTCTAATAAGGGCAAAAGTGCATGAAGTTCACATTTGTATGTCTAGAAAGGGAAAATTCTATAATGCAGCAAAGAAAATTACAACATTAATATCTTAATAAATATAAATATTGTAAATTACATATAAAACTAATAAATATAAAGTAAAATTAATAAATTCATATAAGATTATTAATAATTTAAAAATTAATATTTTTTTATATAGAACTTTAGTGAAAAATATTTTATTCATTTACAAAAAATATTTTCTTTAATAAAATAAAAAATTACTTATTAATTAAGCAAAAAAATTATACCAAAGAAAATGGAATAAGTTTTATTGAATTAATTACCATAAATTGTATATTTATTATAGGACATTTGTATACTTTTTCTCCCATTTTCTATAGTGATATTTATTTATTACACATGTTAATTAAGCGCAATTATTTATCTTGATATGGACAAAGTAAAAACAAAATAAAAAAATCCTTATATTACTAGATACATATATAATATATCAATAAAATTAGGGTTGTTGTTGAAGAATTGTAGAAAGATACAAAATAACCTCATCTTACAACAACTATGAATGATATGAAAATAAGTTTTTTCCAAAATCCGATTTTGAACATAAATTTCATTCTTAATAAAACATTACATGTATTACATAAATGCAAAACTAACATTATTCAATTTAAATAAAAAAAAATCAATAAATATATAAGGTAATAAACATTATAACAAGTTTTTATTTTACAATTATGATTTTTTTTTGCAGTAAATCTTATATTAATCAATTTATTTTACCTTTTATTCATAAACTTTAGGTATAATCTAAAAAATTTTCAGGGGTAAAGTTATTTATATGCTAAAAAATATTTTGAACACTCTAATATTATAGACACTCGTTCATCAACTTAAAAGTATAAACTATTACTTAATACACTTAATAAAATCTCAAATATATCCTTAATAAATCTCTCTCTCTTTTCTTTTTCCTTCCCTCTTGCACACCCATGACATGAATAGTTGGAAAACTATTGACGGAAGATCTCTAAAATCTTTCCACAGTATAAAAAATTTCTTTTATCATGCCAATAACTTGTTCTTTCTCTCACTTATATGACCTATTGCTTGCTTTGCTCCTTTTTGTTTCTTACTTTTTTCTTTGGGGTTTATTACCTACTTTGTTAATTAATAAAAAAAAAATCTTATTCTCATAAAATTTGTCATCTTCAATATGCTTTAATTTTGAAGGAATCCTTAATTTTAGTTTAGTTTCATAAATTTCTCCATCTGGTCTAATATACTGGTTCCAGCAAATTATAAGACTGAAGAAGTATTGAGAAAATAAAGTCACTAATTCCTTTTGAAAAAAACTCCCAAAAAAAATTTAGACCGATTCCCACATAATTTCATCTTCTTTCAAGCAAATACACATATCAATTTCATTTGGAATTTTATTGGAAAATATATGTCAGTTAGAAATTTTATTGAAAATCTATCTCATATATCTTTTATGTTATTTTAGGTTTAATTTACTAAAAGATAATATTAGGGTTTTAAACATTTTCAGTGGGTGTGTTAGAAGAGCATCAAAAGTCATACCATTTTGTTTAATTATATTGAAAAGTTCTTAATTGTAAATTACTTGGAGGATATTTTAATAATAAAATTTTTAATTAAAATATGAATGTTAAAAATATTGTTTAGAATGTAAATAGTCTAAACCCTAGCCAAACTTAGCATGATTGGTCGGATTATTTTTTAGCTGAAATTTGAATACAGTAACAAGAATAGTTTTAATAGGTTTGGGCTAATTTCATTTTGTAGTCTAATCTTTAGTCGTCCACTATATATATGCCCGTTTTATAGAATCCTCTTATGATAGAAAATCTTCATTTATTATCACTAATAAGTTTATAGAATTCTCTTCAAATGAGAAAATCCTCATTTTATTATTACTATTAATTATTTTTGTTTGACGCACAATAGTTTTCTAGTCTACTTCACTCATCCTATTATGTCTAAATAATTCTCCTTCTTTTTATTAATATTAATTATTTTTGTAACACACCATATAAATAAGATTGAACTTAAATTTTAATAAGGCTACTTCTGACCGTTAGAGCTAAATCATAGTCTCATCCTTATTTTATTATTTAAGGATGAGACTATGATTTAGCTGTTCGTACACACACATAATGATAGTGGTAGGAAATTCGTTGGCACTAAATCAGGGTAGTCCAGAAGAACAAGATGTTAGGACTCGATACTGTTCAAAAGCTTTAGAATAATATTTTTGGGCACTAGAACAAAATCTATTCATAGCACAAACTAGTAGGAAAGACCTCGTCTAGGCTCAAAAGGAGACAAGACTCAAGGAAGTTAGTTGAAAACAAATAAAGGTTGCACAAGACAAAAAACTAGCTGTAGTGCTAAGGTGCAAGGGGATTTCTACCTTAAAAAACAATAATTGGTCAAAAAATGATTTGATATGATGAAAGTAACATTTATCAAATTATCAATAAAAATGTGTGTGATAAGGTCCTTCTCTCATGCAGAGGCCCTCATTATTTTTTCATATAGACATATTATTTAGCCATATAGTTTAATTGAGTCAATGCAGATGTGCTATTAAACCCTATGACTTTATTGTGAATTGAGTATGATGGTGCATTTATTAATCAGTGAATGGAAGGGATTAGAATAAGAATATAATGTAATTGGAATGGGTTGGAATTAGTAGGAGGAACAAAAATAAGAATAAATTGTTTATTTTAGCTATATATATTGGAATTAGAATGATCTATATTATTGTTGAAGTGTTTACTTTATTTTGAAACTGGTGGTTGATGTGTTTACTTTATTTTGAAATTGGATGGATTGTTGCATGTAACTAAAATGACCTTAGTTGATTATTGTCATTATTTATTATAATAATTGTGATTATCATTGTTCAAGTTATTGTCACTATTATTATTATTGTTAATTATCATTAATAATAATAATAATTATTATTATTATTATTATTGTTATTATTATTATTATTATTATTATTATTATTATTATTAAAATGAGGGTCCGTACTTGAAAATTTTTATACGTAGGAGTTTTCAATAAGGGATTATTGACTATATTCAAGTCAATAATGTGTTAAAGACAAAAAATGCAGATTTTAATATACTAAAGGATAAAATAAAGTACATTAGAGTCCGTCTTTCTTTCTTTCTTTCTTTCGTATTTTAACTTATCACTAATCTTAATGTGGTCAAAGATCATTAATCCGAATATTCATATACACACACATACACATTTGATAATGTGCTTTCTTGTATTTCAATATTATTTTCACTTTGTTAAAAATGAGAATGTTTTCATCAAAGTAGAGTATATATGTCTAATACAATAATAATGAGAGTAGAATTCTACCCAGATGTTGTTTATGTTAGAGGTGAGCTATACTTAGAATATTACTGAGATATATGCCAAAAATGTACTTGAAAGATGAGCACATAAACGTATACTAAAATGACTGTAAGCATGTAATGTTTTAAAAACAATGTTCAAAATAATTTAGTTCCATTTTGTTTAACAATATATTTATTAAGGTAATGACCACTATTTAATGAAGCACCAATATATATCATGTTAATAAGTACTACAGTAAGTTTTTTTTCCCCTTAGAGCTTTCTAATTTTGCAATAGTCTTAGAATCTTAAAATAAGACATTAATGATATATCCCAATTTCATTTCATAAACATATCTTTCTTGTTTAGTTCTTTAGAATGTGTAACATATTTGTCCATGCATGGGTTTATTTCAAAGATGTCTTTAACAAGATTTCTTAGTATTGGTAAGTTGCTTAGGCCTCATACAATAATAATCTTATTAATATCATTGATGATGATAATCGTAGGCTTTGGACAAACCTTAACTTATTGTTAAGTTTTCCCTACGAAGACTTTCATCAAAGAGTCGAATTCTGCTCTTATCCATGTGACTAGCATATCTTCAATCTTGTGACCTTATTTTCCTCACATTTGACGAAAGACTGAAGTTTATTTTGAGTTTTCAACTTTGATGATAGGGTTTCTTTTGTATGATTCGCTACACCAAGAAAGCTTTGCAAGATTAAAGATCATCCAAGAACATCAACTCCTTCAATCTTAAATTTTTTAAACTATCACTTCACTACCGCAATATCAAAGTTTTTCAGCTATCACTTGGACAAGTTAATTACAAGCATAGTTTAGCAGTAAGTAATAAATAAATTTCATGTTACAAAAAAATTAATACCCTATGGTAACTATTGAAAATCTTTTATACAATAAACTTAAAAGTTTCTTCGAAATCCAAAACAGAAATAAAGCTCTTCTCATTCTTAATGCCAAGGCAAATTGCAATTGTAATAGGCTCATAAATAAGAGTTAACTCTTCAAGACCAGAAAATGTACAAGTAACCATTGTTGCTCACTTGTGATTATTGTTGAAGCAAGTAGGAATAGCGATCATATCCCTTGTAGCACACTGCTTAAGAATAAAATTAATAATTTCTGTCATTTTCCTTATAAGGACTCTTTAAAGCTGACTTGGAGAATACATAACTTTTTTCCTTTTTTATTCCCACATGATCATCCTAGAAATTTATTCCCACATGATCAAATAAGAATAAATTTCCTTTTTTATTCCCACATGATCATCCTAGAAATTTATCATTTTCAAATGTTTAAATCTGAATAATGTATTGAGTGAGCTTGAGGTACTAAGAAAATAAGGGGCACCAAGTAGCCCACCTCATTTTTTAGACTCACGGTGAACATTCATGATGTACACTAATACCATTTCATAAACTTATTATTTTTGTTAAGTTTTTCAAAATATATAACAATTTTAAAGTCTTACCATTCTTGATTAGTTTTTTAGAATATGTAACCTATTTCTCCGTAGAAAGACCCTTTCCAAAGATGTCTTTAATAGGACTGTCGGTAAATTACTTAGGTCTCTTGTAACAATAATTCTACCAACATTATTGATAGTGATAGTTGCACCCTTTATACAAGTTTTGACTTTTTGTTGAGTTTGCTCAATAAATACGTTCACCAAATAGTTGAATTATGCTCTTATCAAAATTACATTTAGAGTAGATTTTTTGATAATTTAATTTCAATGTTCAAAATCCATTAGTTTAACATTATCCACGAAGGCCACAACACAAGAATTAACATTTGACACGTTGATATCAATAATCGAATGACAACGAATTTTTTTTTGAGAAATATTAAGAAAAAACATAAAATTGTATAAAATGAGAGAGAGAAAATAGAAAATATCCTAATAACTCACGGCTTCATGGAGAAATTTATCCCATTTACTAAAGGGTTTGACATCGATTACGCATTTCAGAATTGAGGTTTTAGCATTGAAATGTGGATTTAGAAGATGAGACAATTCAAGATTACAGTTGAAAGGCCTAAGCTTGATGTAAAATCTACTACTATGATGATAACTTAGTTTGTCATAGACGATTAGTGAATTTCAGGTGAAGAAATTTGAATAATGTGTTGAGCAAGGTTGAGGTAATAATAGAATTATGGGTTTGACAAACTAGCACACCTCAATTTATAGACTCGCGGTGAACATTGATGATGTAGATTAGCTCAATCTCACAAACTTGTAATTCTTGTTGAGTTTTTCAAAATTATGTAAAAATGTTAAAGTCTGAAGATAAAATATTAATGATGTGTAACAATATTATTTTATAAACTTATCCGTCTTGTTTTTTTTTTTAACTATGTAATATATTTTTTGCTGGACGAATTTTTTGCAAAAATGCATTTCTCAAGATTTTTACTATCGGTAAGTTGCTTAGGACTTATGGAACAGTAATCTTACCATTGTCATTGATAGTGATAATCACAACCATTAGACAAACTTTGTTTTTTTATTAAGTCTGCTCAATGAAAACTTTCACTAAAGAGTCGAATTCTGTTGTTGTCAATGTGACTAATATATCTTCGGTTTCATGACCCTGCTTTTCTCACATTTTAACAAATAGTGAAGTTTAATTTAAATTTTAACTTTTATAATAGGATCTCTTTTGTAAGATTAGCTGCACCCAAAAACCTCTCCAAGATAATTAATTCGTTAGAAACATTAAGCCCCATAGCCTTAAATTTCTTCGGTTATCACTTCACCTTTGCAACATCAAATTTGAATCTTCATACAACTAAATTAAAAATATTTTGCTATCACTTGCACAAGCTAATTACAAACATAATTTAGCAATAAATGATAAATAAATTTCGTATTACAAAGCAATTAATATCTTATAGTTACATTTGAAATCTTCATGACAGGAAACTTAAAAAAATTTTCTAAAATTTAAAATACCAATAAAGCGCTCCACATTCTTCACGTCATGGCAAAGTGACATTGCAATAGACTCATTAACAAGAGTAATGTCTTGCTACCCATGCAATGCTTAAATAAGAGTAATGTCTTGAATGGGCTTGACGTAGTAGGAAAATAAGGGGTTTAAACAATTAGTTTACCTCATTTGTTGGAGTCATGGTGATCATTGATGATGTACACCAATTCTTTTTGTTGAGTTTTTTAGGGTGCGCAATAATAATAATCTTAAAGCCTTAAAATAAAACATTAATGATGTACACTAATTCTATTTTACAAATTTATCCTTTTTGTTGGTTTTTTAATAATATGTAGCATACCTCGAGATGAATGAATGTTTTTTGAAGATGTATTTCACGAGAATTTTAACTATTGCTAAGTTGTTTAGTCCTCTTTAATAATAATCTTACCAATATTATTGGAGGTGACAATCACTATATTTAGCGAAGCTTTGTTTCCTTATTTAGTTTTCTTAACAAAAACTTTCACTAAACAGTCAAATTTTGCCCTAGTCAATGTGACCAACATAATTTTAGTCCTATGATCTTGCCTTTCTTATATTTGATCAAAGAGTGAATTTTAATTTGAGTTTTCAACTTCAATGATATGGTCTCTTTTGCCAGATTTAATGCACCAAGAAACATCTCCAAGATAAACGATTCCTTAAGAACATCAACTCCTCAGTTTCAAATTTCTTCAACTATCATTTTGCCAATATAATATCAAATTTCAACTATCCCACAAATAAATTACTGGTCTTTCTTATTCCGTGGACAAGTTAATTATAACCATAATTTAATAGTAAGCAATAAAAAAAATTAAAAAAATAATTTAATAGTGACCATTGGAAATTTGCATGACGATAAACTTAAAAGTTTCTTTAAAATTGAAAACAACAACAAGGCGCTCCTTAGTTTTAATGGCATGGTAAAATTCGATTGCAATAGGTTCATTAATAAGAGCTAAATCTTCAAGAGTAGCAAATGTACTAGCGTCCATTATTCCTTGCATTTCATGAATCTTTAAAGTTGATTTTATGTATTAAAATTGATAATAAATTTTTAATAAATCTTTCATGTATTAAAATTTTCAAAGATGTATTATAATGAATCTTTAAAGCTAATTTAGCGAACATATCACATTTTCCACATAAATCATCCCAACTCCTTTAGGTCGCTTAACGAATTTAAGTAATAATAAGTTTCTTAATTTAAGTAAAACATTCTACCCATCAAATGCTTAAATCTAAGTAATGTGTTGGGCAAGCTCAATGTAGGAAGAGAATAAGGGATTTAAACAACTAGTGCACCTCCGATTTTTAGAGTCATGGTGAACATTGATGATGTGTATCAAATATATTTTACAAACTTAAATTCTTGCTGTATTTTTCAGAATATTAACAATGCTAGAGTCTTATACATAATTTTAAATTACATTTAGAATATTTTTTTTATAATTGAATTTCAATAGTCAAAATTAATTATTCTTATTTTATCCTCGAAGGCCGCAACAAGAGAAGTAGCATTTGCCACATCGATACCAACAACTGAACGATAATGAAAAGAATTTTTATGAGAAGTATTAAAAAAATAAAATTGCATAAAATGAGATAGAGGAAATACAAAATACCTCTAATAACTCATGGATTCATGGAGAAATTTACCTCGTTTATTAAAGGGATTGAAATTGATTACATGTTTCAAAATAGAGGTTTTAGCATTGAAATAGGGATCTAAAAGATGAGACAACTCAAGATTGCAGTTGAAAAATACAACTATGATGATATGTCAGTTTGTCATAGATAACCATTATGGAATTTTAGGTGAAGAAATTTGAGTAATGTGTTGAGCGGGCTTGAGGTAATAACAAATTAGTACACCTCAATTTCAGAAGTCATAGTAAACACACGACGATATATATTAGCTCCATTTCACAAACTTATTATTCTTATTCAGTTTTTTAAAAATATGTAACAATGTTAGAGTCTTAAAAAAAATATTAATGTGTAACAATTTTATTTCGCAAACTTATCGATCTTGTTAATTGTTTCTCAACTATGTAATATATTCTTTCATGGTTAGACTTTTTGCAAAAATGTCTTTCACAAGATTTCTTAAGGTTGGTAAGTTTCTTGGAACTTCTTGAACAATAATCTTACCAATATCATTGATGGTGATAATCTTAACCATTAGACAAGCTTTGTCTTCTTATTGAGTCTGCTCAATGAAAACTTTCACTAAGGGAGTCGAATTTTGCTCTTATCAATGTGACCAATATACCTTAGGTCTCATAACCTTACCTCTCTCACATTTTACCAAAGAGTGAAGTTGAATATGAGTTTTAACTTCGATGATAAGGTCTCTTTTGCAAGATTAGGTGCACCATAAAGCCTCTCCAAGATAACCGATTGGTCAGAAACATTAGCCCCATAGTCTTAAATTTGTTCAGCTATCACTTCACCGAGGCAACATCAAATTTGAACTTTCTTACAAATAAATTGAAAATCTTTTGCTATCACTTGCATAAGCTAATTACAACATAATTTAGCAATAAACAATAAATAAATTTGGTATTACAAAATAATTACTATCTTCTAATTACATTGGAAATCTTTATGACATGAAACTTCAAAGTTTTTTTAAAATCCAAAATAGCACCAAGGTGCTCCACATTCTTAAGGCCATGGCAAAGTGCAATTGTAATAGATTCTTTAGTACGAACGAGCTTTTAAAGACCAACAACAAAAGTACAAGCATCCATTATTGCTCGCCTTTGATCATTGTTGAAGCAAATAGGAACAACAATCACAATCCTTGTAACACATGCCTAAATAAAAATTCAATAATTCCTTCAATCTTTCTTATACAAATCTTTAAAGGTAATTTGAAGATTACATCATCTTTTCCATTTCAATTATCGCATTTTTATTGGGCTCCACTACAATTTTAAATTGTAGCGAATTTTTTTTGTTCTACATGGTTATCTTACAACTTTCTACCCATGTCATGCTTAAATATGAGTAATATCTTGAGTGGGCTTGAGTTAGTTGGAGAATAAAGGGTTAAACAACTATTGCACCTCATTTATTGGAGTCATGGTGATCATTAATGATGTATACTAATTCCATTTCGCAAACTTATTCTTTTTATTAAGTTTTCTTGAGTAGGCAATAATCTTAAAGCTTTAAAATAAAACATTAATGATGTACACTAATTTTATTTCATAAATTTATCCTTCTTATTAAGTTTTTAATAATATGTAGTGTACTTCTAGATGGATGAACTCTTTCTAAAGATGTATTTCACTAGATTTCTTACTATTGATATGTTGCTTAGGCTTTTGAATAATAATGTTACAAATATTATTGATGGTGATAATCACTGCATTTAAAGAAATTTTGCCTCTTTATTTAGTTTGTTTAATGAAGACTTTTACCAAAAACTAAAATTTTGCTCGTCAATGTGACCAACATATTTTTAGTCTCATGATCTTGCCTTTCTTAAATTTGATCAAAGAGCAAATTT
Organism: Luvunga scandens; assembly: GCA_030449905.1. Taxonomy (NCBI): domain Eukaryota; kingdom Viridiplantae; phylum Streptophyta; class Magnoliopsida; order Sapindales; family Rutaceae; genus Luvunga; species Luvunga scandens. The sequence goes on from JASUUG010001266.1 coordinate 1,809,779, forward strand.
TAATTTGAGTTTTCGACTTCAATTATAGGGTCTCTTTTACAAGATTAATTGTACCAAAAAGCCTCTACAAGATAAATGATGCCATAGGAACATCAACCCTCCAGTTTTAAATTTCTTCAACTATCATTGCACCGTTGTAACATCAAATTTCAACCATCTCACAAATAAATTGCTAGCCTTTGTTATTCCTTGGATAAGTTAATTACAATCATAATTTAGTAGTAAGCAATAAAAAAATTTCATATTACAAAACAATTAATGCCCTATAGTAACCATTAGAAATCTGCGGGATAATAAAATTAAAAGTATGTCCAAAATTGAAACCAGCAACAAGGCACTCCTTCGTAATGGCATGGTAAGGTTCGATTGCAATATGCTCATTAATAAAAGCTAAATCTTTAAGAGTAGCAAATGTACTAGCATCCATTATTGCTCGCATTTGATGAATTTTTAAAGTTGATTTTATGTATTGAAATTTATAATGAATCTTTAATAAATCTTTCATATATTAAAATTTTCAAAGATGTGTTATACTAAATCTTTAAAGCTGATTTGAGGAATATATCATCTTGTCCACATAAATCATCATGTCTTTATTAGGTCCCTCAACAATCTCAAACAACAATGAGTTTCTTTCTTTCACCACATAATCATACTAAAACTTTCTATCCATCAAACCTATCAAATGCTTAAATATAAGTATTGTATTGAGTTAGCTCAATTTAGTAAGGGAATAAAGGGTTTAAACAACTAGTGCACCTTATTTTTTTTGAGTCACAGTGAATGTTGATGATGTGTACCAACTCTATTTCACAAACTTAAATTCTTGTTGAGTTTTTCAGAACATTAACAATATTAGAGTCTTATACATAATTTCAAATTACATTTGGAGTAGATTTTTTGACAATTGAATTTCAATATTCAAAATCTATTGTTCTTACCTTATCCTCGAAGGCCGTAACATGAGAATTAGCATTTGCCACGTCGATGCCAACAACCGAACAATAATGAAAAGAATTTTTATGAGAAATATTAAAAAAATATATATAAAATTGCATAAAATGAGATAAAGGAAATATAAAATACTTCTAATAACTCATGGCTTCATGGAGAAATTTATCCCGTTTACTAAAGGGATTAAAATTAATTACACATTTCAGAATGGAGGTTTTAGCATTCAGATGGGGATCTGGAAGATGAAACAATTCAAGATTGCACTTAAAAGGCCTAAGTTTGACTTAGAATCTACTACTATGATGACATCTCAGTTTGTCAGAGACAATCATTAAGAAATTTTAGGTGAAGAAATTTGTTTCGAGAGGAGAACGTTTACATTCTGACTATGAATGAAAAGGAGCTAGAGATTTCTTTATCCATTAATATTTCAAAATTATTTTAATTAAATTCAAAACTACTTGAACATGAAAGATTTAATTTATTATTAATCTTTTTAAAAGAAATTAGCGACTAAATTTATATATTTGCAATGTATTAAAATTTTTAGCTAACATTATTGAGCTGAATAGTTTCAGACTTTATATATATATATATGATCACTTGTTTTACTTAATTTCATTTTTAGATGAAAATGAATATTGTTTATTGCAAGGGAAATATGTTCTTCAATTGAAGATTTCTTCAAAAACTAGTTGTATCACCCATAAAGAATTTGAAGCCAAATTTGCTAAATATATAATCAGCTTACCAACATATATTAATAACCAAAAATGAAAATAAATCCCCTATATTAATCTACACCTTTTGTTTTTTGATTTTTCTTTTGGGCCTTAGTCATCACTAAGACAACTCAAAATAATCACTCATTGACATCAAACCAATTAGTCTTTTGAAGGTTTTTTACCTATTGGGAAGCTACAGACAATTTGGTAGGCCACTGATTATTTCCAGGTCACTTTTAAGGGAGAAAATGAAAAAAAATTATAAGATTTAATCTCGTTGTCAATATTCATGAGATGTCAAAGTCTTCTATTTGCAAGATTTACTCACATGGTCGTTTCACAGAACAATTAATAAACAAAAGTTCAACCTAACATATCTCAAGATTTACTCACATGATCATGCTTGAACTTCATATTGACAAAATTCCACATATATCCTCCAATTTATTACATAAATCTAAAATTATCTTTAAAATTATCCTTATTCTATGAGGAAATAAAATCAATAAATTTAGAGAAGATTAATTATTTTAAGATAAAAATAAAATGAATAAAATAAACAAAGTATAAATATTATTTTTTAATTAAAAATTATTATATATAAAGTTTATATATATGTTTTCATACGTAAATGCAAGTAAATTGCATTTAGTACAATATCTATTATAGTCATTTGTGTTTGAATCCACCCATTTCCTCTCTACACCCTCTTTTTAATTAAGAATTTTGTTATCTAAATTACTTCAATAAAATTACTTAATTAACCATTTCTTCTCTTTCTCTTATAACTTTATAAATTCTCATTAATTCATTCAGATATATTATTTTAGCACCACTAATTAAGGGGAACAAAACCCATGATTTAAAATAAATATCAATAAGTTTTTATCTGTCATGAAAATTAATAGATATCAATAAATAAGCTAATGAATATATTAAACAAAAAAATTGTTTTACATAAAAGGTATAAAACAGAGATCATAGTATATTAAGAAAGACCAAAAAATAAAATTAAAAGACATTAAAGTTGAGAGTTTAGTTTGCAGAATGTGAGAGTATAGAGAGAATATGTAATTGTAAGGTAAAGAGAAAAAGTAATTAGTGAAGATGATTTTGAGATTTTAATTTTTAATTAGGGTCAGCAAACCCAATCCAACCCACGAACACGATTCAACCCATTGATGGATTGAGTAGATTATTGTGGGTTAATTGAGTCAGTTTTTTTGAACTTAATTAATAATTGGGTTAGGTTGGCTTAATTATGATGAACTTGTCTAGCTCAACTTGACCTTACATAAATAATAGTAATACGTTATCCAACTAACCTAGTTTTTAACTTTTTTTTAATAAAATGATCATTTTATCCTCGTATCTATTGCTTATACTCTAATTCAAAAACTAAAATTACTCTCTCATATAAGTAAATTTATTATCTTAAAAGTTTAATTTTGAAAGTAAATTGATTTTAATTTCTCTTTTTTTTTTTTAGGAAACACTCAACAATACATAATTATATATCACTTTTATTTTGTTACTAGACATGATACTAGCTAAATTATCTAAAAGGCCTGTTTTTGGAATTCAGAAAAACAATGCTAGAAGTTAGGAATAAAGTCTAGAAGCTCATTTTGAAATTTTTTAATTTTAAAATTGCTAATTTTTTAGCTTTCTTTATTGAACATTAGATAGTAAATGGAATTTCCATATTAAAATAATGAGTTTCATTTCAAATTTCATATCTTTTTCTTTATTTAATTTTTAATTTTGATTTGACTCTCAACCCAATCAATTTAATCTGACCCAACCCAACCCAACCCATTAATTTAAGAATAGGGTTGGACTAGGTTAAACATGTTTATTTAATTGAGTTATGTTTATTTTATCTTAACTCACTTAATAGTGGGTTGGATTAGATTTACACAAATCCTATTCAACCCAACCCATACCCATCTCTATTTTTAATAATAAATTTAATTTTTTAAAATGAGTATAGAGAGGAATTTAGTGACTTAAATAGTCTCATCCTTTGACAATAAAATTAATCAAACATCTAAAATTATTTTAAAATTCACATCATAAAATGACCAAACTGGCCCATATTCAATTTACTTAATTGCAGACAAAAGAAAATTCGAATTTTTTGGCCGCCCGACCGAGATTTTGGCCCAGAACATGACTGGGACAAGTGATTGTGCTAATTGGTAATATTGGGCTGCGAATTTCCCTTCCATGTGCCCATTACTTAGCACACCTCAGTTTTAACGCGCTGTACAAATCAGATAACCAAAGCTATAAAACAGTAAGGATATTAGAGTGCTTTGCAGGGAAATCTTGTAAATTTTCTTTTGTTGATATCTGGAAGACTGTTACGACTGTCAGTGAAAGACATACCAATGAAAATAAATAAATAAATAAAGGGTGAGCATGTACATAAATATAGTTAATTCTCCGCATCTTTACGTGGGTGGGTGCCTGTATCTTTAGCGAGTCCGGTGAGCCGTATTCAAATCAGGGAGATAATATTTTTTATCAAATCGCGTATTGGATCTACCTTTTTCATTGATCAGTTGTTATCCATTTGAGAAGGTACGTTTTTATTTGAGCCGGTTGTTTGGAGAAACTTCATATATTAGTTGGTACCTTGAATTCACAAGAATATATTTGATGCACAACTTAACGGGGTTAATGGGATAGCAGGGATCTAATCTTCTCAAAACATTTATCTTAATACAAGGCTATAAATACTTGTATGAAGAAGAGCTTTGCTTCACTAGCCAAGGATGGCTTGCCTTGGGAGAATGACATTTTGATTCATTTTAAAGTTAGTTTCGAAGAGCTTGAGTCTTTTTTTCATCTCTATTTTTAACGCAATCGAAGAAAACGCATATAGTTGAATCAAAATGTGATATTTTAGTAAACAAATTAACTATGAGAGGAATATTTTAGCTTAAAATTTTGACTTAAATTTAGACATCAAAATATGACCATTTATTTAGTTCAATTTATAGGTTCAGATGATTGCTTATGTGTTATTAAGACTATTAAAAATAAAACTCAAAAGCAAAGGTGAAAATACTCAAACTTAAAAGAAAGAGAGAGAGAGAAAGAGAATATTAGTGCTTTTTTAATAAAAAAATTTATCCTGAGAGAGAGAAAGAGAATATAACTACTTTCTTAATGAAAAAAATTTATTTCCATTCTAGCAACGACGATACCAATAACCTAAATTTACAAAAACCTCATTTTTTTTAAACAAACTTTAAACTAGTATATTGATAAACCATACCTTTATAAAGCCCGAAAAAAGATGCAAAATCAAGAATGAACTATCTTAGCTGCTCAGCTTCATTTGCTATAGTTTTTTAAATTGATTTTTTTTTAAATAAAGTTTTTTGTTAATAGAGCTTTAATAAGTAGAATTTTTAGTAAAAAAATTTTAATTGTTTACTTACCAACGAGAGCTAAACTTGTAAAACTAGTTTAATAAATAAATTATTTTAAAGTTATGTTATGAAAAAGATAAAATAAGATTGTTAAACAAATAAAAATATTTCATACATTTTGACATTTAAAAAAACTTTTCAACATTTACTCTAAAAAGTCAAAAATTTGAGTTTTAGGCAAAATAACTTTTTTAATATTTGAAGGCTCTAATAAAAAACCGCAAAACAACAATAAAAAATTAAAAAAGATTATATGAAATTAAATAAATATTTATGATCATTATATAAACCATATTAAAGAGGCATAGGCTCCATGTGGTGTACCTTTCAAATATAGCTTAGTAAGTAAAATTTTTATTAATGAAACTTTTATAAATAGAGCTTTTATTAAAAAAAAATTTAGTTGGTTGTCAATGAGAGCTTTTCTTGAAAATTATAAAATTACTTTAATAATTAAGTTTTTTTAAAACTGTATAATGAAAGGAATAAAATAAAATTGTTAAATAAATATATTTTATTTTAGACATTTTAATATTTTAAAAAAGTTTTCAACTTTTACCCTTAATAGTCTAAAATTTGAGTTTTTATTAATAAACGTAGAACATATTACAAAAAAGTTTTCCCTGTGCACTACCCTGGCTGAAGAAATCGACATGCTTGGTGTCCTCAAGTAACCGTTGGCTCTTAAGACATTACAAAGAAGTTTCTTAATCTTTGACATCCTTTTCTGGTCTTCAATTGCACAGCCTGATGATTGGTCCTTTACATGAAGCACTGCCACAGCTCTAGCATTATGTGTCCAGATTGCGGCACTTACCACATTGCAGCTGAGGTCTGTCAGGACAGCAGACTCCTCTGATAGCAATCTAGGCCTGTCGGTTCCAGTTAGTTCGATTGAGGTATACTCTTTAGAAGGCACTACACCAATAGAGCTTCTCATTGAATTTAAGAACGTTGCATTGGTCTCAACAGTCTGAGAAAATTGAAACAAATGGAGAACAATGTCAATAGATGCTTTCACATTTATACAAGTGAGCGTGACGTTGCTTACCGTTTTTATGTAACTGATGGTTGCTTGATCTCCAATCTTTTGTCCATTGATGTCAGTGACATAAAACACTGAAAAACCAAATTGCTAAGTCGGAAAGTTAAAGCCTAAAGGGGACAAATTTATACAAGTTTGCAGACTTACCATCCATTAAATATACTCCATCAGAAGTTATGAATGCTTTGGTAATAACAAGGTTGAGGTCTACTCGAAATTGGCTTATTTCAAGTAAAATGCCATGCCTGTTGACACTATCCACCTAATTAGCAAATAAAAGTACCGAATTAATAATTTGCATGAACACCATTTATGCAAGCAGAACAAGGTTAATTTGCAATTGTTACCTGTATAGCAGTGGCATGCTCACAAACATCATTGTCAATCACAACTCTGAAACAAAAGAAATATACATAAAAATTGAAAACCAACTTGGAAATGGTAGATAATTCAAACAAATATTGCAATTAACTTTACTGGGTACGTACCTTGCTGGGTTCATTCTCCTTATAAGCTTTGCAAATTCATCATCCATGATTCCTAAATTAAAAAAGGAAAAAAATTCTGAAATCCCTAGAAAACCGAAGGCAATCAAAGTAACAAAACACACTTGTTGATTGTTATTTTTGCAGCGTGACTCAAGATCTTAAAATATAGTGCGGCGTTTAATTCCTTTATATATAAATAAAATAAAGTAGCGGACACGAGAAGTAAACAGAGGTGACTGTTAATTGGGAGAATTATGTGGGATATACCCCATTTCCTCAAAAATACCTAATATATACCTAAAATTATAACACTCTTAAATTTTACACATATATACTTAAAAAAATTAGAGAAAGTACAAAAATAACCCTAATTAAATTCTTATAAGATTGATCATATCCTCGAAATCGGGTAAATAATTGAGAATACTCGACTTGATTTTTCTTTCCGATTAGATTTATTCTTTTCGACGTATTTTGAAACTTAATCTCAACTTACATTATAACTTACTCTACTTACATTTATAATTTCTCGACTTACATTTATAACTTACTCGACTTCCATTTCGATTAGATCTTTCGACTTATTCAACTTTCTCACTTCATTTTTTGCTCGATTAGACTTACTACTAGACTTACTATTACTCGACTTAATATTCGAATTATATTATAACTGACTTGACTTACTTCACTTCCTTACTTGACTTCCCACTCTACTAGATACTTGACTTACTCAACTCTCTCGCTTTATTTTTTGCTCGACTAAATACTCGACTTTGTACTCGACTTCTTATTAAAAGTGTAGATAAATAATTTTTTTAAGGGTATTTTTGACTTTTTTTTCACTTTCATGAAGTATATATATGTAATAGGGTATAAATTTGATATTTAAGGGCAAATGTGATATATTTAAATAAAAAACCCCTGTTAATTTGCCCAGAAATAGTAACGTTGCAAACAATGTGCTGGGTACGTGTTCGTTTGTGATTGGTGAAAACTAACAGCTAGCAGTTAGGACGTTACTTGGGTTGGCGAAAAATAAAGCTGACGAGTTGGATGACTGTACCGTGCGCGCACGGATTTTAATCCACGTGATATGATGATGTGGCATTCTCGTAGTATCATGCGTAATAAGCACTTTTAATTCTTTTACACGAAGCCATAGGGAGGTTTTTTTTTTAATTATAAATTTAAATAGGTTTAATTTTTTTTTAAGTTTGAGCAAGTCTCAATAAAAATATGAAAATAATACATTTATTTTTCTTTTATCAATATCTAAATATAAGTGTCATTTCATTTATGTTTATGAATAAAGCGTATCTTAAATATGTTATTTGATATTTATTTTCTCATAAATAAATGTTGGATGTGTGTTAAAAAAAAAAAAAAAATAGTATTCAATATTTTTTCCTCTCAGAGAAAACTTGATTTCTCATTTGTATTGAGATAGTATTAAATGAGTTCAGCTAGCACTATCACTCACATTATAATATTTCAATAAGTGCACCCACGATTTGGGTGAACACAATTTGGTAAATAGTCTCACCCATTTGATTTGAGGCTTGTTTGTAATTGATGTTGGGCAATTATAACTTAAAAATTACAGTATTAAAGCATAAAGTGTTTAATCAACACTAACTGTTATATTTTTGAAACTAAGTTGATTTACTTTTATACTTATTTGATAAAAATTTATTATATATTTATTAATTTTGTCAAAATTATATTTATTATATACTATTAATTTTTATTTCATAATTATAATTTTTTTTTGCAATAGCCATACTTTTAATTACAGTACCTCAATATCAAATAGGCCTTAGTCTCTTACAATTAGGAATAAGGACCGGACCTATGTTCCAAACTGGAATGAATCAAGAAATTCAATGGTTTGCAATGAAATCTGGCCTATATTAATATATTTTTCTATTAAAGTCTCTTTAAGTTTGTAGTTTATTTATTATGACTTTGTCAAACTAAATCTTATTCCACCATTACTTCTGGTGAAAGTAAGAAGTTAAAGCTTTCAAACTGTATCAGGCTAATTCCGTTTGAATGGAGGTAGTTATAATGAGAACAGATTTATAAATGCTCGACAAACTTCTGAGTTGTACTACAAAGTCTAAGTATCTAAAGTCTCAGAGACTTTTAATTTTATATTATAATATATCTGAATATTATAACAACTTCAAAAAAAAAAATTGTAACAGAACGAGAAGTTTTATTTGGCTAAGATCACATGGGGTACACAGCCCATGGATAACCAAAGAGAAGAGATGGTGCTTTGTTGTCAATAATGGGGGCGGGGCCTATGATGGATTGATGCTGATAGCTTTTTAGGAGTTGATTTTGACATGGCGTATGGGTGCAAATTAGACAAGATTATTTGGAGGCCGCCGATAGATTTTGTGCTTGTTTGATACCACGCACAAGATTTTTCATTTGTTTCCCGAAGCTTATATTATTGGTAGTTGAAGGTTTTGCATACATGTTTACTTGTTTTCTTTGGAAGAACAAAAATGAGGACAAGTAACTGCTGCTTCTTTGATTTTGCCTGATTTATCACGAGCAATCATGTTGCCATTAATTTCTTAGTGATGCTCACAATATTTTTGTGATCATGAGCCTGAGCCTCATGAATTCTCATCACTTTAATGGGAAAAGAAAATGCTCTTAATTAGCTCCTAAATTATTGATCAACAAAGTTGAAACCAATAAGCGGGATTAATTTTGTGTGTTTCTTCCTCTATTTATTGTCTTTTGTCCCATTATTCAATAACTCATACTATTTTCTTTAGAGTAATAATAAGCTTACAAAATTAGAATTTAAAATTTGTATTCTAAATAACATAACACCAATCAATGATTATAATACGATTATGTAAGTATATTACCACTCATTTTTTTGCGTATTCAGCCTAAGCAAATTGATACGTACTGGGAGTTATTCCTTTTTTGTTTGTTAGAACCTATTGTGAAAAATTTAAAATAACTGAAATTCATTAGGTTGATTGAAGAACTTGTGACCTCTATACTTTTTTTTTTTTTATTTAAAAAGGAAAGGGGGAGTGGGTAAATCTAAATTAATTTTTACCCTCTCTTCACCCCAAAGGCTCAAACCCAAGACCACACAAATGAGGAGCAACAGAATGCACTGCCAACTAACTCGACTACGTCCTTAGGGTTGTGACTTCTATACTTGAATTATAGGAATGAAATTTGTCTTACTTATTTTATTCACTAGTGGCTTGAAATAACTAGTCAAAAATTACAATATTCATGTCTCGAAAGGTAGGTACAGAGTTGCCACTAACTTTTGCAACTACTTCCTATAATAAAACAGCAACAATTTGCATTAGACTAGGACTATGGACTATCTACTAACGACTGCCAATTATTTTTTAAAAAACAATAAGACTCCAAATACATAACACAAATGCAAAACTTTCCCTGGGAACCAGTTATACAAGAAGCGCTGAGAAATTTTTGTTGTAAAGCCTTTTTGCATTTAACAATGCATTGAAGAAGTGTACATGGGTTGAGGTGGATCCTAAAATGCACAATCCCCGAAATTTGCACCAAAAACTAAGACCCTATCATCATGGCTACCAAAATCAGAGCCATTATCTTCATCCCTTCACCTTCCCTTGAAAATTGAAACACCCAATTAATTGTATGGTATCTTTCTTTTTGGGCACTGATATTTATGTACCTTGGAAAAGAACCAACACAGATTATTACCTATTTATAGGGAGAATAAGAGTGTATAATGATTCTTCCCATTGGCTAAGATGGTAAATTTAAATGAAAAGGTGAGAAACCACCCCGTTGAGCCATAATTATAATGTTTCAAATTGATCAAGCCCATTATGTTTCGGTGTTTTCTGCTTACTTAATAGCCACCAAATTTTCAAATAGCCACTTTTCTCTAAGATTAGTGAATCTCAACAAACTAGAGATTAACATAAGGCTTTGACAATGTGTGCTGTCATTCCCAGGAATAGACATTTGATTCCCTAATTAGTTCACCAATTAAGGTTAAAAAATTTCATTTATATCTAGGCTACCACATTCTGCAATGATGTTACTTAACAAAGGGTGCAATATCATTCTGTTGGCTTATGTTGAGCAATTATTATAAATATTTCATAGTGTTCCCTTTGATAAAAACATGACATTCATTTTTGCAAATGCTATTGTTAGAATTACTTGCATATTTTTGCTCAAACACATCCTTGCTACCCTCATTATTGGGTTGTTTGAGGATCATACTTTTACTAATGAGATACCAACTTACTCTATATTTGTGTGGTTCAAAATGATTTACAGAGGTGGCTTTAAGCATAGGCGAACAAGACGGTCGTCTAGAGCCTTATATGTTAGGAAGGCTTCATTGCGACTGTATAGTTATCATATGTTAAAAGACCATTTTCTATTTTGTTAATATACTTAAATTAATTTTTTTAACTTACTTATAATACAAAAACTTATTTTTTAGGCCTCTCTTTAATTGATAATTATCTTACCATAAAAATTTTTTGCAACAAATTTTATATTTGATAACTTTAATGTTAAAGAACTATAATTAATAGTATTAACTATTAATTCATTTTTTTTCCTAGAAAAATATTAAAAAATTATTTATCTATTTAAAATAACCTTAATTATTTAATATTTAAAAATTTCTTGCACTCTTCTCTATAAAAAAAATTATTACATTTATTTGTTTACTTTTGAAGTAAAAAAAAATAGTTTCTTGAAATAATAATCTTTGGGAGTTGAAAAAAAAATTCTTCTTGATTACTTTTTTTTTTAAATTTCTTATTATCTTATTAACTTTTAATATTTAATATATAATTAAAAACTTATTAAATTTGAGCATTTTTATGTTTTTTAATATTGAAGCCATTAAAGATAAGGAGGCTTAATAAAATTATTCTGCTTAAGGCCCCTAATACTTTAGAGTGGGCCTTGATGATTTAAATCTATTGTTGATATGCAGCTATTGGACTATCTTCAAAATATACCTTATCAACCACCACTAAATTTTAGGTATCAGTTTGAGCCCCTTTTTGAAGCTATACTCAATAGATTTTTAGATTATTACGCACTCACATACACACACATATATTTAAGATTATCAGTACACATGATAATTTTAAATATATTTGTAGATCTTAATAATTAAGAAATATATCCGTTGGTCCGTGATTTGAGCAACACACACCGACTTTTCTTCTATAAGTAACTACTCACTTTTAGAAAGAAAGATCCTACAAAATAAAATATTTATTAAAATATATTAACATTTATTTTGTATTTTAGAAAAAAAATTATATCTTCCTTAGGCTTTATTGTTGTTATGACAAATTAGTAAACGGATATATTCTAATTTAAAAACTAATTATTACCTTAATTTCTCAACTTTTTCCAAATAAATTGCCATATTTAATTTCCACGAAGAAATATTAGGATCACAACCTTTTTCACTTTGCTAGTAGTGTGTGTATTTTGCAAATAACAATACATAGGTAATCGCCCCTCAGATATTGGGCTTCCGGGTCTCCGTAAATTGGGCCGAATGAAGGCAATAAGGCCCAAATTTTCCCTCTCTCAAAAAAGCTAAAAATATCAGCGTGCAATTTTATCCAAAAAAAAATAATGGAGGGAAAACGAGTAGACAAAATAAGTCAAAACAGTCAACGAAGAGAGAGAGAGTCTCACTCGCCGCCAAAAAATGCCCAGAAGACGCCTCAGACTCCACAGCTCTTCCGATTCGGAAGAAGAAGAGCCAAATCATCAGCAAAGTAGTCGCCAACAATCTACTGTCACTGACCCGTCTGTCAATTTATCAACTCCTAACCCTAACCTTAACTCTAACCCAAATGCTGATCCCGTCACAATCCCTCTCAACGACGACGACGACGACGACGACGACGACTACTACTTCACGCCGCCGTCACCGGAACGAAACACCGGTTCTCCGATTTCAGACTCTCTATTGAGACTCGGGTTAAGCCTCAAGAGAGAGTGGTTGGATTCTTGTGTTCAGGGTCTTGCGAGTTCTGTTTCGGGATTCTCACAACTCGATGTTTCGGCTAAAGCTAAGCTTTGTTTTCAGCAGTTCTTGTTCTCTGATATGAACTACTCCGGTGACGGCGTGCTTCCGCGAAATGTGCAGTCTATGCATTTGGTCGATCTCAAGGGACCCTTTGTTTTGCAGGTGCATTTACGCTGTATAAAAAGATTAAAAAACTTGGACTTTGGATTAAATTAATTACTGATTTTTTTAATTCAATTTTTTTTTATCTTTCTTTTCAGGTTGATGAGGTAATTAATATCAGCTGTCCTCTAAGAGGCAGGTATCAGGATGCGGCCCCCGGGATCAAGAGGTGCCTCAAGTTGTCCATGACAGATGGTGTTCAACGCGTGTTTGGCATGGAATACAGGCCAATTAAAGATCTCGAAGTTTTGGCTCCTTCAGGATTTAAGGTTTTCTCTTTTTTTTCTAGTCCATCAGTGGTTTGTGAAACCTAGTGCCATATTGGAAAATAGTGAATTTTAGTTTTGTGCATGTAATATCTAGTTCCAAGATTTATGCCTTTCGTGGGTTCGAGCACTTTCAAAGGTTTAATGATGGTGTTTATATTCTATTGAAATTCTACACCAGAAGGCTGGTTCATAATTGTGGACTAGGCTTACGAATTAGCGATGGTTAATGTTGACCTCTAATTCATTCAATTTTCAATGCTTTTTTAATTGATTTAAGGTTTTGAATTGTTAAATGAAGAATAGCATCTCTGTGACATGGATTATGTACAAAATAGTAGTTGAAATGCATGCATATTAATGCTTCAATACAAAGAAATTAACATTAAATGAATGAAATGTTTTTGATAGACAAGGTGCAGTAACGCGTTATCTTGTAAACTTATGGTGCGGTCAGTGTGATTTGTTTTTGGCATAAAATATGTGATTTATTTTTGCATAGGCAAATGGCTTGTAAATGCTTAGAGAGTATCATCAATCCAGTTAACTGTCAACTGGAACTTCTTATTGTGGATTGTTTTTTTTTGCTGTTAAACTATCTGAGTTTGCCTCGTAGGAGCTTTACTGTATTTTGACCACACTATTTCTTCATGCATCTGAATTTGCCATGTGGCAGCTTTATTGTATTCTGACCTCACTATTTCATCATGCCAACTGATATAAAAGGAAGTCTGTATTCTCTCTTTCCTGCTCAATAGATGTTATTCCTCTCTGGATTTCAGGTTGTCATCCGTAATGTACATATACGGCATGGACTGCTCATGTTGGTTCCTGAAGCTATTGAAGTTCTAGGAGGAATGGTGCAGGAATTGGATGCTGCAAGGCAGCGTCTTATTAATGAAATAAACAAGCCGGCCCGAGGAAAAAGGTAATTATGGAGTTGTAAGGATGCACTGATCCTGTTGAAGACTAACACCATGGTGCTATCCATTTTATAAACCTAATGATACTGAAAAACAAAAATTTTTCTCCCCTCATGTATTGCTTTTAGTAAACAATTTGATTGCCCTGTTTTTTCTGCTCTGAAAATCTTCATCTGGCCATCTTATTGATTCAATATAATAGTAGTTGGAAAAAAGTTTCTCATGTCAGATTCTTTACTTCTAGAGCTTCGTATAATACAAATTCTCGCTGTGTTAAGTTCTTTCATGTGATTTCAATGTTGTAGGTCTTTTGTTGCCATCAGTTTTAGTTAGATCAAAACCATTGTTAAGGTAGCTTCATACTTTTCATTCTTCTTGGGAGTGTGCTCTATGATTATTTTGGTCATTGGCAATTTATTTCTGTCATGACCCAATCAAGATTTGGTACGATATGTCCGCTTTGGGCCTTAACAAGGCCTGCACGGTTTTGTTTCTAGGGTGTCCATACATCCCAAAACGCGTCTTGCCAATTAAGGTGTGGATCACCTCTTATAAACCCACATCTCTTTTGTGCTTTGCCGATGTAGGATTCGCCTAGGGTGTTACGATTTCTATGAAGTGTTTTTGATTCAAGACACTCAAGTGCCATTTCAAACACAACTGTCTGACTTCTTTCATGTGGGTAATAAGTTGATAACAGTTTTCTTCATTCTTATGCAGGACAAGGACGGGAGTGGTTCCTTCTTTAGCAACTAGAGCTACTCTTGCTGCATGGCCATTAAATGGTGTTCATGTTACTGAGCACTGCAGTAATTTACCATCACAAAATGCAGCTCTTATCCAGGAAAGTGAGCAAGGTCTATATTCTGTATTTATTTTTAACTCTTTCCTGGAGGCATGGGAGGGGGATGAGGGGGAGCATTTAACTTGCCATTCATTGCATTTTGACTTTTGTGAAATACAAATATATTTGTTCTTTTGTAGCTGTTACCATAATTTCCTAGACATGTCATCTTGAGTGGGATTGTTAGGAATGATAAAACCTTATTTATTTGTAGCCTTTTGGATTGTTAGGAATGATAAAACCTTATTTACTTGTAGCCTTTTGGGAATTTTCTTTGAAACAGGTTCACGAACACCGTCAATATCTACTGGAGAGGCAGCAATGAAGGCGATATTCCTTAATTTCATCTCTTTCTTTTCATTTTTCTTTCTTCTTTCATTTATCATGGGTAGGGTTCCTTCTGTGAAATAGGATGCTAGTAAGTTTATGGTTGCTCGGTTGAGAAATTGATGTGTAATTTTTTTATTTTTGAAAAATTGGAACATCTTTGATGTGATTGTCATGCTAAAGGTTGTAATTTAGTGCATTATCTTTCTATGATGGCCTTTCTTCTTTCATTAGTTGGTAAAATGGGAATTGATGTACACTGGATATTGTCAACATATTCCAGTAGACAATTGGAAGGCCTATGATGATATTATCATGGAAGGTTTCTCATAAATCCGTCTTTTTATTTTGTTTATGTCCTTAGGTGCTAATTCGGTTGCATCTAGCATTAACACTCAAAGACCTACGGTTGGTCCCATCAATGAGGAGCATGCTGTTCCTAATTCATCATCTAATGTTTTCATGGATTATGAGGATATGCATCATGATACCATTCCAATTATTAGCAGAGATAATACCATGTCTAGCTCAAACACTAATGTTGCATTGGATATTGAGGATACTGTCATGGTTAATGACGTTGAGGATAACATCATGGTTAATGAGGTTGATGATACCATCATGGTTGATGAGGTTGAGCATCCACTCGTTTTATCTAGAGACTGTGAAATCCCTTTCACTTACTTGGCAAGTCTGTCAGCTAAGTGGGCTACTACGAAGGGGAAAGCCCATTCTGTTCAGGGGAAAATTAAGGTATGTATAACTTGTTCATTTTCTCGAGTACATTTTTATCTATGTTAATGGATCATCTTTTAGCATTGAACTTCTATTTAGCTCCTCACAACCCAATTAAATGCAATTGATTGAAGTAACCCCACTAATTCTGGTTCATCACATCTTTTGTGGTAAAATGAAACTGTGTATGAATATAATTTACTCTCAGGCATAAATAGTCTTGTAATTTGGTCTATTCCTGTATTTGGAAGAAAATATGAAACTTAACTGGTATGATATCCATCTTTTCTATTTTATATACACTAATGAAATGTGAATTAAAATTTTGTAGTGCTTTTTGACTGGTGTTAAGCGATTCCAATATAAAGGGAGGGAAACGTATGAGCTTTTGGTTTACGTTGATGATGGCAGTCTCATCTCTGAGATACTTGTTGATCACAATGTAAGTTGGATTTTCACTTGTTAATGCTATTATTGTGTTCAAAATTGAGATCTTGATTAGGTTTTTATGTTTTCAGGTTGTACAGAAAGGAATAGGTCATTCTCCCCAGGAAGTAACTGCAGCTCTTTCCTCTTTGGATCTGAAGAAAGTTAGTGATATGAAGGAGATTTTTAGGCAGTTCCAGTTATTCTTACTGGATTTTGAGGTAAGAGCTCCAAGTATACAATATTTATGATCTCGTGTTTGTCTGAATTTTCCCTTAAATGCTACAACATTGTTTCCTCCATCAGATTTCATCACCTAGAAATGTTTTGTTGCAGGGTACAATGCTTATAGAGATGAACGACAAATCTCCTCATCCAATTGCTCTTGAGATTACCCAGGGCTGCCCTTCATCAGATGCATGGTTACTTTTGAGAAGACTCAATTCCTCTCCTTCTGCTAATGCTCAGACTCCGCCACGTCGCCCCATGGATTTGCGTCCTCCAATAGATCCCATTGAGATATCCCCTTGATTACCCCACAAGGTGACCACTCTGTCCAGAAATGAGGGTTGAATGACCATAAAAATTCCTTTTACTGAAAATCTGCAGCCGTCCAGGTTATATGTGGATTCCTCTTATTGTCATTATTCAAATTCATATACCATAAGTGCACACTGCAGACAAGTGGGGGACATGGAGATTCGCGCTGATGAATAGATTTGCAGATGTGTGCGTGATAACTTGGCCATTGTTTTAGGTTTGCCACAAAAGCCGATAATGTTCAATTTAAACCATTGGTGGCATCGGGATTCCCTCTGTGTTAAGCCATTGGGGCACCAGGATTCCCCCTGTTGGTCTTTGGCCTTCCAAACTCACCTTAAGTGATGATATTTGGAATGTTATTGGATTGGGCACATTGTTTGTAGCACAAAGAATTTCGTCGAACGCTCCGTCGTATGTAGAGAGATTATGTTTGAAGGGGAAAATGCATAAACAAATACTACAAAGAGGAGTGCAGCCCGGTGGACAAAAGATGGAAACTGTCGACTGCTGAAGCTATGAAGTGTCCACATCTATTAACGTGGTATTTCTTCTCATGGAATTTCCCCTTTTTCCCGACGTTAATTGGCAGTAGTTTTTACTATGCTCAATCGTGTATCATACATGCACTTGCTTTGCTTAATCGTGTGTACTACATGCTAATGTTTGAGATTGAGCTTGTTCTAGTCTTCTAGAAGAATAAATTAGTACGAACATAATTAACTGAAAGTCTGACCGTACGACATAATTATCCGATAGTCCGATCCTGAATTTAGTGATATTTGCATCAAACTTCAATGAAGCGCAGCATCTCAATAGTTGTATATAACATTACATTACATAAACCCAGAGACGTTTTCCTTTCACGAGGACAATTACATGTTTGTGATTTGCCTAATACTAATAACGCTTATGCTTTTGATAATCTTCATGGGTCTTGAGCTCATCGAATGGACTGTGCCTGGCGTTAGAAATTCCTTGATTTCATTTGCTGCATCCAATATCTTCTTTGCTTAATGTGTCTCTCTGTGAAGTCCCAGGACCGGTCATCAATAGCAGTTGGTTGCAACACTCAATGATCTCAGGCCAAAACACCTTCCAGTAGTGAGTCACCTCGACCCAAGATGGCTATGTCAAGTATCTAGCTCCGCGGCAAGCACTGTTCACAATAGCCTTGGCACATTCTTCGGTTGGTTGTACTGGCAGTAGACTTATTTGAACCTTACAGCATTATAGTCTTAAGTTTGTAAGTGGAAGAATAGAGTAGAAAAAATGGCCGGAAATCGTGCAAAGGGTAGGCCTACATCTCTGATTTCTTGATCTACTTCCAATTTGCCATTCTTGTTTAGGAATTTCCCTCCTGTTATTTCTGATTCGATTAACCCGGGAGTCACGATTGTTATTCTATTCGACCCTCAATGTCTCGTATTATAAGGCAATTTTTTGCAGCTTTACTTGCCTGGAGTCGTAGTAAATCAGAATTATTTAAAGTACATAGTAAGTGATATACTCTAGGGAATCCGAATGCCAAGGAAACTTCTTACATTATAGAAGCTCATTCTTGGCGGAGCCAACCATTCAGCAGCGGAGGCAACTACAATGATCTTTCCTTTTGTCTGCTTTAGATGCGGAATTGCAAAATAGGTGCCACACGCTGATCCCCAGAAGTTGATGTCCTGAAAAATGATAACAGAGAAAGTTTGAGGACACGTTGTCAAACTTTATATTCTTCATAAAAAAAGACAAGAGGCTTTACTATTACCAAAGCCGGCGCAGATTTCGTAATATCTGTGTAATCTTCAAACAAACACATTGGAACAACACTGGCATTGGTCACTAGACGATCCACTGTTAGCATAAAAGTAGATTAACCCACTGTTAGCATAAAAGTAGATTAACACAAATATGTACTGAGAAGCGATAACAATGGATGAATCATGCTCATGTGCAGGGCCCAAATTCCGCACAGTTCATTTTATGTAAGTGTGAACTCACACCTTTACATCGATGTAAAAGGGCTTTCCTCATGGCGGGTTCGCACGTTACAGTCAGCCCTTTACATAGACGTGAAGTAAAGGGGCGTGTGAGTGCAGACTTCGGCATCTGAGCATTTTCAGACAATGGATAATATAAATAGAGTGACCAAAGTTTACTTACATCTACCGAAATGCCCGATCATTACACCAACAAAATGCTTACAGTCTTCAATTTTGGAAACATCCGCAGGGATGGCAAGAGCAAAAGGAGAGCCCATCAGCTCGGCTTGGTTGGCGACTTCTCGGAGCTGACGCTCTCTTCTTGCAGCTAAGACTAAACGAGCTCTTCTTCTAGTATACTCACAAGCAAGATGCTTTCAAAACACCACCACCACCGTCACAAATATGAACTCAGTAACACAAGAAAAATTTAATAACACAAGTTAAATTAGAAATATTGTGAAAGACCTTTCCGATGCCTGAGGATGCTCCAGTTGTGAGAACTACTTTGCCAGCAACATCTTCAGCATTTATGGTTCTTATAACGAAGTGAAGCAACTTGAACAATAGGTACAGAGGCTGCAAAGAAGGCAGTATTGCAATGGTTAAAACAGGAGCTACGATGTTCAAGAACTCATTGACCAGATCCATGCTTCTCTGTGGATGACGGAGGCTTTTGAATGTTGACGGTTTATTGAACATTGTGGATCAATTTGCTAATAATTAAATGGGTGGGCATGGCTAGGTTTGGAAGCTACGTAGCTGATTTGCATGTATAGGAAACAACACGTAGCAGTTATGTGTTTGATTTTATCCCAAATTATTTTACAAAAAAAAAAAAAATTGGGCAGTTCGAAAAATTATTGTTATTACGTGTACTTGATGGATTAGAATTCTCTTCTAATCTAAATTTTTATGATTTTTTATTGATTTTATATTATTATATTTTAATGTTAGTATATAATTAAAATTTAATTATTTTTATATTTTTAATTTATTAACTACTAATCACATTAATAAAATTTTTCAAAAGAAGGTCGGATCAAAAAAGAATCCTAATCTGTACCTGGTCAGCATGTTAAGTAATTATACATGGTCAGTCTTGGTGATGAATCAAACTGGTGTGAAACGGCAGCGTTTTCCACTAGATATTGCATATAAGAGGTCATGAGATAAGCACATGCTTACTTATGAATTCTAAGCATCAAAACGACATGCGCCCGCAGCCGTTTTGATCATTACATAAGTAATGCGCGTGACAAACATGTCAAATGTGAGCAGCCTTCAAGTCAAGTACCGGCAAAGCCATCATCCACATGTCGTCAAGTTGTACAATCTGGGTTTGCCAGTTCATTTTTTTTTTTTAAAGGAAAGGAGAATGAGTAAGTTTAAATTAATTTTTATATTCTCATTCCAAGATTCGAACCTGAGTCCACACAAATGAGGGACGACAGATTATACTGCCAATCAATTCGATTACGTCCTTGAGAGTTTTATTAATGCAGTTAGAAAACTGGCTAATGAAACATATTGGGATCATCACTGTGATCCAAAAAGAGAGGGATAGAAGAGAGAGTGATCTAATTTGTTATATATAATCTCTTGTATTAACTTTGTAAGGATTTTCGATTGATTGTCAATAAAATCTCAACAAGAAAGTTTCCCCCGTGGATGCATGCAGTTTGTGCCATTCTTGGTAACAACTGAACCACATAAAATCTCTCTTTGTTTCTTGTGTTAGCTTCATTCATTTTCGGTTTATATTCTTTAATTCTTGTTTCTTTATTCTTATTAATGGTTCTTGCATAAAGATTGAATCTTTCTGGATTAAACAGTGAGGTTGTGCAACTTCTTGTAATCTGTTCATGATTCAGGGCAGTATTTGATCTTATCAAGTTTATAAGCAAGTCAAATTATTATACGTATTAGAGAAATGCTTGATCTCTGAAATGTATCTCAAACGTTTTTTCTCAATAAGACCTGTTTAGCATTCAAGTGCTAGAAATTATGGCGGCAGAAAAAAAAAATTAAATGTGAAATAAAAATTAATAGTATATAATAAATGTGATTTACAAATCATAATTAAGTTTCTCATCATAAAATAGTTAATCAAATCTAAATTAGAGCAATTATTATTACCAATCAATTTACATAATTATTATTTACCAATCAATTTAGTATTGTATTTTAAAATCTATAATTGCCCAACTTCAATACCACATAAAACCTAATCTTTATATGTTATTATGCTTGCAGGTTAATGACCGGTTGATCCTTTTAATGATCTTGAAGGTGGGCATCAATTTGAGAGTCAACAGAGACTAAATTTCTCTTCAATGTAATGTTAGTAACAGGAGAAAATTTCCGAACTAATTTCAATAAATTGTTAGACTATACTATAAATATATGCATCTGTATTATAAGGTACAAATATATTTATCACATTATCTCCCGCTGATTTGTTAAATACCACATACTGATTTTATTTTATTTTTTGTTTCTAGCGTGTTAAACAATCAGACCTTACCGAAATAAAAGAGCCACTTATCATTAACGTTAAGGATTTTATAGGCATGATTGAATATCTTGTAATGATTTAATAATGAAGTTGACACAAATGATGGCTCACGGTCGCGGATATCAGAAAAAAACTTGTTATAAACTCTCAACAGCAAAGCGTAAACTTCTATAGATTTTACAATTTAGGAAAGGTAAGAAATAAGAATCTGAATTTCTCAGCAAAAATCAACGTTCTTTGGTACATTACAAACAATTTTAAGAGAATAGCATATGCATAAATTTATTAACGTTTTTTCCCCATAATATCAACATGTTCAGGTGTTGGCTGATAAAAAGACCAGAGCACCAATTACCCAACAAAAAGGCCTAAAAATTTTCCAAAATGAACAAAATACAAGAGTGGTAGTACTTCTCACCATCATGTACAATAATTTTACACTGGTTCTCCAAAGGTATAAAAGCTAAATACTCTTTTTAAACACAAAGTTCCTAAACGTGCAAAACAAACAAGTCCTACATTGTTATTTCTGGGGCACACTGCCAGTACTCGGATGCTATTCTGCCTTGATACAAGTTGATTGAACTGAGCTTGGGTACAAAGTATTCTGAGCTCCAGTGTAGTCCAAGACTTTCTTGCTCGGCGCCTCATAGGGCGGCTCCTTAGGCTTTCCCATACAAAAAACTCGGTACCAAAATTCGAGTAGCTCAGGACACAGCTCCTTCATCCAGTATGTAGTCCTGAACCACGATGGCACTACCAAGTATGTATCTCCGCGGCAAGCACAGTTCACTATGGCCTTCGCACACGACCACACCGATTGAACTGGGAGTGTGCTCACTTACGCCTGCTCCAGCAATCGGTAGATTAAATTTCAAAATGATCAAAGAAACATGGATTTGTTTTTGTGAGCAGATATCATCAAAGTGGAGAAGCGAGCTTCATCTCTCAAGTTTTCATCTATCTCAATTCTGCCTTCACTCGTTAAGAATTTTCCTTGGGTTAATTCTGACTCTATGAACCCAGGAGTAACAATTGTTATACCAACGTCGGAACCCAGCTTAACCCTCAATGTTTCGGAAAAGAGTAACAACGCCGCTTTACTTGCCTAAGGATGCAATTGGATGTTAGAAACTAACTCTACCTTCAACATCGGAAAGGAAAAAGCCATTAAGACTAGAGATTTAAATTTTAAATCTAAATGTACATAAAGACCACATAAGTTCCTTTTACCGATATTTTTATTCATTTGACTGAATAAGAGTATTTTTTTCTTTCAAAAAATTGTGATTTACTAAAGCAATAGCTTACATTGTAAAAGCTCATTCTTGGTGCAGCTAGCCATGAAGCAGAGAAGACAATACCACGATCTTGCCTTTGATGTATCTAAGGTAGGGAACCGCAAATGGAGTGGTGTAAACAGATCCCCAGAAATTTATGTCCTTAGTAGAGAACAAACACATGGTAATGAAAAATATTAGTTGCATATACATGTCAAGAATTTGGATCCTATCTTGATATTAGCTTAAACTAAAACACAGCATACCAGGACATTTTGCGCTGACAAAATAGATAGCATCCGATTTGGCGATACAAAGAATGATACAAAAAAAAAGCCATTATTTGCTTAAAATCAGTGATATTTAACAGTATCTTCGAACAGGGCAACTGAAGAAATCCCAGCATTAGTCACAAGATGATCCACTGCCCAATAACGTATGAACCAAGATCATG
Source organism: Luvunga scandens (assembly GCA_030449905.1). Classification (NCBI taxonomy): domain Eukaryota; kingdom Viridiplantae; phylum Streptophyta; class Magnoliopsida; order Sapindales; family Rutaceae; genus Luvunga; species Luvunga scandens. The sequence goes on from JASUUG010001266.1 coordinate 1,832,943, forward strand.
AGGTCAACATTAGACATTGCAAAATCAAGGTAATAAAAAGAAAGCAACCAAACGGTAAATTTTGATCTTCTGACATCTGCCTAAGTGATTCATAGTTTCTTCAACAAGGCGCCTACAGTCATCAACCTTTGAAACATCAGCACGAATTGTAATCACATCAGGAGAGCCCATTTCACGGGCTGTATCAGCAACCTTTTCAAGACTCTTGTCCCTGTGGGTGCATAGAGTTAGGCAGGCTCCTCTTCTAGCATACTCATATGCCAAGTGCTACAAAATTGAATCACCAAAAAGAAAATCATGACCCGTTGAGTTATTAAAAGATGGGGAGTATGGACTAGACTCGCTAATTAGACTCATTAAATGATTACCTCTCCGATGCAGGAGGAAGCACCGGTGATGATGACGACCTTTGCGGAAACATCTTCACTGAATACGGAGTTAAAGATGGAGAGAAAGAACTTGTAAGACAGAAATGGTGGTAAGAAGAGGCACAAGGAGAATAAGGTGAAGGGGGGTGCTACAAGATTCAGGTACTTGTCAATTAAATCCATGGCTTATTATATGTTATTATTGTAGAGAACTAAATGAATAATTCTTTCTTAGAAAATGAAAATTTTTATAGGCATTGAGAAAGTCAGAAAGATTGTAGAAGATGGAGATGTGACACGTTGTTAAAGACAAACTGCAAGACGTTTACATTTGTCTGTCTCATACCACACCTATGCATGCAGCAAACCTGATCATCACTTAACTCAGTCCCTTGTGAAGTATGGATAACTATCTGTTTTTGAGTCATCGACAATATTGGTAAGTTTACAGTGTGTTTCATCAACTTTGGGAATCGATTCGGTAAATACTGAGAATTTTTATAAAAGCCATGTTATTTTAATAAATGGTGGTCTCATGAGGTTTACCTTTATACACACACACAAAAAAAAGGAAAAAAAGAAGGCTCATTAGTTGTAGCGGTGGATTCCAATCGAATTAAGTACATGTACACTAACGAGGATATTTACACTGGGATCCTCTTTTATCTTTATAAAATGATATATATTCTTTCTTTGTCTTTACATAATGATATATTAGAGAATCAAAATTTAAAATAAGAATGGTTATTATTGTTAAAATTACAAGTATTATTATTATTATTGTTATTATTATTCAAAATAATATTATTGTTATAAAAACTATAATAATAATAATAATTATTATTAAAAATAATTTTTTTGAATAATAATAATAATAGTAGTAGTAGTAATAATAATCACAATTATTGTAGTAAATAATGATAATAATTGATTTAAGTTATTTTAGTAACTTTTAGCAATTCATTTCGATTTCAAGATAGAATAAATACATCGATGGCTATATAACTAATTCCGATTCCGATTCCTATAGCTAAAGTAAATAATTTATTTTTATTTTTATTCTCTATTCTGATTTTAACATATTTCAATTTTAATCCATCCCCGATTGCCGATTAATAAACTTGTCATAGGTGTCAATTGTGTTCTGAATTGCTTTGTATTACACTCAAATTTGACTTGTATCGTGATTGAATATGAATTAATTGCTGATTGAAAGCCGATCAAAATTGGCAATTTTTAAACTGTTAAAAAAAGATTGTTTCATTCCTCCGCTGAATGTTTGACCTAAGCAGATCCTTGCCACCACTGCTGGCGGGCGACCGCTCAACCAAGTAAACCAAATTTCGATAAGAAGGTGCGGATGATGATAACCCACCACGGGTCTCGTTTAAAGATAAGCTCCTGGAGGAACATTTGACTAGAGAAGTGGACTTTATTGGAAGAGAAGATGATTTGGAGGTTGATACCGAATATGTCGTGATCGGAAGTGATGGCCGCCTACTTTCCATCTCATTCTCTCAAAGGTGCAAGCACAACTTGTGAAACCATGGCAGAATACGTTGGTTACTGTAACATATGCACCAAAATTTTTTTTAATTGAGTGTGATGTTTTTTTTATCTTTGTTGCAAAGTTTAAAATCATCGGATTGCTGTAAATCATTACGAGTGATTGGATGCAATTATTAAAATTGATCAAGCTCGAAATAATTTAAAATTGTCGTGACACAAAATCGAGACATTTCAGACACAATTCAATGGCCGCGTAATCAGATTTTATTTTGGTAATCGGATTTTATTTTAGTACTTGGGTCCGGAATTAACTTAATTTGTATTAAGCTTAAAAAAAAATATTTGTTACTATAAATGGAAAGTGATGAGAGAGAGAGACATTTTTGCTTTCCTAAAATAGAAAGAAGAGAGAGAGAGAGAGAGAAAGAGAAAAAAAAAACCCGCTGACCTGTTGACCAACCCGACCCGCGACCAAGACCCAGCCATTTCTTCTGTTTTCGGCCACCCCACCGGCCACGCTTGGTATCGATTTGAAGCTTGACTGCCGGCCGACGTATCCCTGCCATCCTCGTCACCGGAAACCACACCAGATCGTCGGCAAACGAACCCGAAAACCCGCAGCTCAACCCATTTTGCTCGCCTTTAATTTCACCGGTTTTAGGCCGATCCACCACTTGGATCTTGTTCCTCAGCTTCCCCTCATTATTTTCTGACCAACCTCGTCACCTGAAACGGCTGGATTGTCGCCGATTGACCGCCGGAAAGCTCACGGGTTTTGGGGAGCTAGATCCACCGTTACCGCCGCGCTTGGGAGGTCACTGCGGGCACCGTTGGACTCATCGAGGTCAAATCTAGTAGACCTGAGCTTCCCGTCGTCATTGAATGAGTTCCGGTCACCATTGACCATTAGGGGTAATTTGGTAAATTCATAAACTTTAGGGGTAATTCTATAATTTTAAAATTTATGGACATTTTGGTAATTTTAGATCAGGGCAGTTAGGTTATTTGAGATTTCAGGGGTAATTCAGTAATTTACATCGTTAGGGGTATTTTGGTAATTTTATATTTTTCTGGGGGTAATTTTGTAAATTTAAAACTTGTGAATATCCTTGTAATCGAAATTGAGGATAGTTTGATAATATGTGATTCTGAGGATAATTTGATGAATTTTGATGTCGAGGGCATTTTGGTAATTTTACGAATTCAAGAATATTTTATTACGGATAAATGTCGTTTTGAGTATATTAGTTATAATTCGTGATTATAGTTAGTAATTATGTTATTTTCTCAAGCTAGGAGGATCCGCAAACGAGAAACAACCCGCGAACGTTGTCGATTCCGAGTTCAAACACCATCACTGTGAGTGGAATATACAAAACCTATTTTTATTTTAGTTTATTATTATTTTAAAATATGATAAAGCATGTTTGTTAGATTGATTTTAAAGGCTTCGATTTAAAGATTTTATATAAATGGATTTTATTGTGTTTTGGTATTTATTACGAGAACTGTGTTTGATTAATAATTTTAGTTACCGATTTTGAATATGCATGATAATATTTTAAAGAAAAGAAAAGCAGATTTAAGAGATGTTAAATGAAAAGGAAATGAGATTTCGAATGAGATTTTGAATGAGATTTCGAATGTGATTTTGGATGAGATTTCGGATGAGATTCTATGTTTATGTATATGTGTACAAAGGTATATAAATATGAGCATTATGATCGTTTTTAAAATCATTAGACAGTACCCTTCCCCTTCGGATACAGTGATACAAATGAGATGAGATATGTATGTGGTATGATGAATACAGAGATATTTATATTGAGATACGGATGATACAGAGGAGATGATATTTTTCGATCTATCCATGTAGCTCCGAGGCGTGGTGGTACTCAGATAGTACGTCATTGCCCGTCCGTTGAGGTCCGGATATGATGAGATATGAGATGGTACTTCCCTATCTATCCGTGTAGCTTTGGGGCGTGATTATACCCAGATAGTACGTCATTGCCTATCCGTTGAGGTCCGAATATGATGTGATATGATATGGCTTTTTCTGATTTATTCGCATAGCTCCGGGGCGTGATTGTACCTAGATAGTACGTTATTGCCCGTCCGTCGAGGTCTATATATGATGAGATTATTTCCCCTGGGTACTTGTTTGGTGATAGTTTTCGGTATTTCAATATTGATGTTATAAGTATTATGAATTTCCATTGATTTATGCAGTATATTTGCGATATCGTTATTTGAGTACATGAATTGGATTTAATAAGTTATTTAAGTTTTTGTGATATTTTGATTAGTTGGTATTTTGATATGATTAATTAATTTAGAGTAAAGTTATGTTGAAAAATTACTATCCACTCACAGAGCTTACTGAGTTTTATACTCATTCCATTTTATTATATTTTTCCCCCCCAACAAGAGATTCTCAGGTACACCAGTCGACTCAGCCACAATAGTTATTTTCAGAATTATGGCCACGTTATGATGTTAGGAGTTATTGATTGATTTATTGAGATAATTTGGGATTGTATAATTTGTTACATTTCGGAGATTACGGATAACATATATATTTTATTTGGTATAAAATAATTGAGTGATTTGGTATTTTGGTTGAGATAATTGATTGATGAATTTGGTTGTATTTGGAATTATTTAGGAGTGCTTTATTTATAATTTTGCAGATTTGATTTTATAATAAATATAGGTAAGACTTTGTCGAATTTTTCAACAGAATCCTGATTAATCAAATTACGTTAGAAATATTATATAGAATTAGGCCGACTCGCCCTGGGAGTTTGGGGCGGTCGTGTCAGTTACTTAGAAGACCTATTGGTTACAAAGCCCTTCGCACCCGCCTGGAGTCTTTACGGGGATGACTCAGGCTTTACGGTCATTGATCTTGATTACGGATTTTTCCTTGTCAAATTTAGAAATGAAGCTGATGCACAGTATGCACTCACCCAAGGTCCTTGGACAGTGCTGGGACACCATTTAACCGTTCAAAAATGGTCGTCGCATTTTGATGTCTCTTCGGAAACGATTGATTCTATAGTGACCTGAGTTCGGTTAGCTGGTATGTCCCTTCATTACTATTACAAAAAAGTTTTGAGAATGATTGGCCAGGTTATTAGAAATGTCATTAGATCGACTGCAACACAGAATCGGCGTTCATCCACAGAATATGACACCGTTTGCTTTGATAGGATATTCCAATAAATTGACTCTGATGGGTCACTATTGTCTATCGAGTGCATATATGAAGCATGTTCAAGCATCCAGCCATTTTTTGTACAGATATGCATAACAGTGCTCAAAACAAACACCTTTACTGACATAACTCACAGTTAATTAATCTAATTCAAAACAAGTTCAAAGATGTGCAAACATGCCCTGCATATACTAAATATGTGGTTCATTTAAATACAAAGGATAGGCAATCTATTTTATGGAAAACACTATACAACGAAACCACCTTCCACATTGGGCAAAAGAATGTTATGGCGTCGGTCCCCAACCAGAACACGAAACCCTTCTATGCAAATGCTTGAGCGTCAGTGACAATTGCTTGTTTTAGTTTAGACGCTACAAACTACTAAGACCTGATCTTGCTCGAAACAAAGATTTTCAAGTTTCAATAACTTCAAGTGATCCCAGTTGGAAATGAATTCCAAATAGTCAAAGTCAAAGTACACAACACACAAAATGCATTAACAAAAATTAAAACTTTACAACAAAATCAGAACAAGAGATGAAAAGAAATAAAACCCACTTGAAAAGACAATCTCAATGAGAGTTTCTAAGCTTGATAGAAGCAAAAATCATCATGGAATGTCAAATATTCCTGTAAAAACAAAGAATCCACATAGCCAAGACATCATTTTTCTTTTTCTTTTTCTTTTAAAAAAACTTGAAAACAAAAACAGGAGTATCTCTGCATGTTCTGCGTAACCGAAAAGCTACCGGTGGCCGGCGAGTTGGAGCTCTGATGATGACGCAGCAATAGTAAGTGCTGAGAGTAAGAAAGCTGCGACGACACTAGACTGTGACAGACAAATAATGCGGGCCGGCGGTGAGCAAAGAGAGAAGAAGAGCGGCAGCGAGGTTTACAGACAACAACAAGAGAGAGAGAGACTGAGAGAGTGAGAGCAGCAACAAGCAACAGCAAGTGTTCTTTTAATCAATTTTTTCAAACAATTTGTTTCTAAAACAAGTAATACACCTATACACCTGAGCTCTTGCTCTGCTGCCAGAAATGGTGACATGAAACGAAAAGCAAATGAGGTGTGAACCCGTGACCTTTCACGTGCCCGTCCCTTCTATTTCTTTCTTTTTTTGTTTTTTCCTATTAAAATGATTTAAAATGATCTATGCGATAGCAAATGGTACTTATATTTTTAATTTACCATAATTTATTTCAGTTTTTTTGTTAATGTAATTCATTTATTAAAGGAAAGTGTTTACGCCTAATAGATAATGCTGCACCTATAATATAATTCTTTCACTTTGTATTTTTCTGGTATATTTTATAATTATGTTCAGATTTTAGCAACCATCACAATGTTGCATTATCTTTATGTTCACTACAATTGATTTCTTTGGTTCACCTAGCTACAAAATGTCATAAATTCTAGTAAAATTACAGCAGTTATTTTTCTTTTCAGCTGTGAGAAATTTAAAGTGAATGACATTTGTTGTTCTATTTTTAGACATAGTCTTCATAATCGTTAACTATAGTTTTAAGGTATCAAGCTAACGGTAGCTACTTTAATATATTATCCATCACTTTAACATCATTCAATCTATGAAACATGTTTAGAAAAGTGATTAGTCTAGACTAATAGGCATGAGTTTAGTGAGAAGATTTAATATTGTTTTACATCTTATTTATGCAATTCATTAGTCGACCAATTGTACATGATAAGTGTGAACTCAAACTCAAGTGCAACAAGTCGTTTTGAGGATGCAGGCTGATATGACTTGTCATCTGAGGAACTTGAGAGCCAAATTGACAAGCCTAAATGTGTCATCCAAAGCTGAAGAATATTACACATGCAAGACATGTGAAGCGCAACAAATTCTAGTTGCTCAGAATGACATGATCAAAAGTCGTTTTGAGCTCATTTTAAAAGGCTTGTGAGATACACATGGAGAAGGCTGTTGTTACTATTAATTTTGGCGGGAAAGGTTTGTTAGCCTAATAAACCTAGAAAAAAAAAATAGAATAAAGCATGAGTATATATATATAGTTGTAAGTTCTGGAGTATTCGATGATTATCAAGTTGACAAGAGAGATCTGAGAGCTGTGACAAAAGAAGAAGGAGAGGTGATCTTTGATCTTTGCATATAGCTTATGATCTCTGTAAAGCCTTGATTCCATACTAGTAAAATTTTCCTACTTGATTCCTAAAGTGGATGTAGGCATCTTGTTGATGCTGTACCACTATAAGATCTATTTCTTTGTTTTTTATTTATTCAGATTTTGATTGTGTACTGGTAGCTTGTGGTAATTGGTGTGTATTCTTGAATATTGTGTGTGCGGATCTTAGGTTTTAGGGGAATTTAATCTAAATTATAACGGTTAAATTCTAACATATTGGTATCAAAGCCTTGGATCTGTTAATCAAGGTCTAAAGAATGGCTACCAAGATAGATTTGGAGAAGTTCGCTGGTAAAAATGAATTCAACATATGGAATATCAAGATGGAAGCTCTTGTCATTACTCAAGGTTTAGGTGAGGTTATTAAACCATTCGCAAAGGAAGAAAGGAAAGAGCCTTCATCATTTAAGACTCTTGAACAGTAAGCTAAGATTGATAAAAGACAAGAAGCACAATTATCCTCAGTCTTAAAGACTAAGTGATTAGGGAAGTCTCAAAAGAAAATATTGTTGTTGCATTGTGGGCCAAACTGGAATAGATTTATATGACAAAATCCTTAGCTAACAGGCTTTCTATAAAAAAGAAAATGTTCTCATTAAAGATGACAAAAGGATCATCTCTTGATGAGCACATTGATGAGTTTAACAAAATTTGTGATAAGCTGAAAACTATTGATGCAGGGCTAAGTGATGAAAGCAAGGCCCTATTAGTAATTAGCTCTTTACTAAAATCATATGAGCATTTTGTGGATGCTTTGTTATATGAGAGGCAAACTCTTTCCACAGAGGAGGTAAAATCAACTTTGGGAACTAAGAAGCTCAAAGATAAGTAGGACAGCATAGAAGGTGAATCAAGTGAGGGTTTAATGGCTAGAGGTAGACCTAAGAAAAGGGAGAATAAATGAAAGAAACATGGAAGATCTAAGTCAAAACAAAAATATTTGAAATGTTTCCTGTGTTATAAAGAAGGGCATTTAAAAAAAGACTGCCCTGAGAGAAAGTCCAAGACAAAGGAATCAAAAGATAGATATGGTAATGCAGCCATATTTACAGAAAAGGTTAGTTTTGAAACTGTTGGAGTGCACATTGCCTCAAATAAGAAACCTCAAGGTTAGTGGGTACTTGAGTCTGGTTGTACTTTTCATATGAGTCCAAATAGAAGCTATTTTACATATGATGGTGGTATAGTTTTGATGGAAAATAATTCAATTTGTAAGGTAGTTCGGATTGGAACAGTGAGCCTTAAGATGTATGTTGGTATGGTTAGAGAACTAACTCGGGTTAGGAATGTTCCTGTTTTAAAAAAGAATTTGATCTCTATTGGCATGTTGAATAAAATGGGCTGTGTAATTAAGGCTGATAAGGGGATATTGAAGGTGATTAAAGGCTCAATGGTAATTATGAAAGGTACTAAGTTAAATGGTTTGTATGTACTAAATGGACAAACAACTAGAGAAGATGCAGGAGGCAGGTTTCATTGACAGTATAGTAAGGATAGAGCTAAAATGTGGCATTTGAGGTTGGGACATATGAGTAAGAAATGCTTGAAAGAGCTTTAAAAGCAAGGAGTGTTTGGAAGTGATAAGCTAAATTCGTTAGGGTTCTATGAAGACTGCATGCTGGAGAAGGCTTCCAAGTTAAAGTTTGAAACTGCAGTTCATTTTACTAAAAAAAAGCTTCCACACATACACTCTGATTTGTAGGGACCTGCACATGTGACTTCTCTTAATGGGTGTAGGTATCTTCTATCATTTATTGATGATTTCTCAATGATGGTTTGGGTTTATATGCTCAAGAGCAAAGATAAAGTGTTGGAAAGATTCAAAAGGTAGAAGACCCTGGTAGAAACACAAACCGATTTAAAGGTGAAAGCCTTGAGGACAGATAATGGATTTGAATTCTACAATAGACAATTTAAAGACTTTTTGTGAAAAGAATGGTATCATGAGACATATGACAACAACAAATACTTTTCAGCAAAATGGCCTTGCAAAAAGGATGAATAGGACCTTAATGGAGAAGGTAAGATGTATGTTGTTATGTTCAAAGATGCCAAAGACACTTTAGAAAAATGCTTGAAATACAGCTTGCTATTTAGTGAATAGAAGCCCATAAACAGCAATAAATTGTAAAAAAACCTATTGAGTTATAGTCTGGAAGGGTTGCAGATTACTCTAAACTGAGAGTTTTCGGCTATTTGGCTTATGCACATGTCAAACAAGGAAAATTGGAACTAAGGGCTTTGAAGCACAAATTTCTAAGATACCCTGATATAGTTAAAAGGTACAGTTTATGGTGTGTTGATTTTAAGCTCCAAAGTGTATTATAAGCAAGGATGTGACATTTAATGAGGTAGAGTTTTTGAATAAATTAAAAATTGTTGAACTTGAAGTACATAAACCAAAAATTAAACATAAAACCATTCAGTTTAAAGTGGAGTCCTGTGATCATAAAGAGGTTGAGTCACTCTCTAAAGAAGACATAGGAGGTGTTGTTGGTGAGATTGAGGAACCTCAAAGGTTAAAGTCAACTAAAAGTAAGTATGATACTTATCAGTTGGCAAGGGACAAGAAAAGAAAGGCTATAAACCACCAAGGAGGCATGCGTTATGCATTAATTGCTACACATGAGATAAATGATAATGAACCCAGAACCTATGAAGAAGTTATCAATAACACTGATAAGTTAAAATGAAAAAAGGCCATGGATGAAGAAATTGCATCACTTGTGAATAATAAAACCTAAAAACTGATTATAAAGCCAAAAAAGAGAAAGACTGTAGCTGCAAATGGATTTTCAAGATTAAGGAAGGGATATTTAATATGGAACCAAAGAGGTTCAAAGCTAGATTGGTGACAAGGGGTTTCAAACAGAAAAAGGGAGTTGATTTCCCTGAAGTGTTCTCTCTAGTGGTGGGACATGCTTCCATTAGAATTATTCTAGTACTTGATACAATTCAAGACATAATGTTGAGCAAATGGATGTTAAAATAGCTTTTCTGTATGGAAAATTACAAGAAATTATAATAGAGCAGCCTGAGGTGTGTGTAGTCCCTAGAAAAGAAGACCATGTTTGCCTGCTCAAAAAGTCTTTGTATGGCTTAAGTCACCAACGTAATGGTATTTAAAGTTTGACAATTTCATGATTAAGCATATCTATAATAGATGCAACTATGACTGTTGTATATACTTTAGGGATATTGGTAAGGGAAAGAAGATTTATCTTATCTTGTATGTTGATGATATACTCATAGCATGCCATGAAAAAAAGAGAAATTGATCAGTTAAAGTGTCTTCTGAGCAGTGAGTTTGAAATGAAAGAACTTGCAGTAGTAAGAAAGATTTTGGGTACGGAGATAATCAGAGAGAGGAAGAAGAGGTTGATGTTTTTTACTCAGCAAGGCTACATTAGGAAGGTGTTACACAAATTTGGTATAAATGAGTCCAAATCTATTCAAACACCATTGGCAAATCACTTTAAGCTGTTAATTGTACAATGCCCACAAATTGATGCACAACAACAAAGAATGGCTAGCCCACCTTACTCAAGTGCAATTAGGAGTCTTATGTATGTCATGATACTGACAAGACTAGATATTTCACATGTTATGAGCTTGGTGAGTAGGTTCATGGCTAATCCAAGTTATGAACATTAAAGAGCAATCCTTTAGATAATGAGATATCTAAAAGGCACTATGGAATTTGGTTTACTGTATGGTGGGCCAAGGGAAAAAGGGCACCAGCTGGTTAGTTATGTTAATTTAGATTTTGCTGGGGATCTTGATAAGAAAATATCTCAGACAAGTTTTTTATTCACTTCAGAAAGTTGTACAGTCAATTGGAAAACAACATTACAAAGTGTGGTTGTTTTGTCAACCACAGAGGCTGAATATACAGCAGCGACAGAAGCTTTCAAAGAAGTTATTTGGTTAAAAGGGAATGGTTTCAGAGTTGGGAGCAGAATATGAGTCAGTTGCAGTGTATTGTGACAGCCAAAATGCAATACACCTGAGCAAAAATCAAACAATCATAAAAGAACAAAAAATATTGATGTGAAACTGCATTTTGTAAGACTTAAAGTGGTAAGGAGGGTTGTGAAACTGTTAAAGATTCAGACTAAACAAAATCTAGCTGATATATTGACTAAAGTTGTGCCATCTGCCAAGTTCAATGCTTGAACTTAGTAGGAATTTACAGATTCTGATTAACTGCAAAGAATGAGGAAGGAAGCAAGAAGAAATAACTAGAGTTTTGAGTTCAAGATGGAGATTGATAAGTATAAACTCAAACTCAAGTGCAACAAGTCATTTTAAAGATGCAAGCTTATATGACTTGTCATCTAATGAACTTGAGAGCCAAACTAATAAGCCTAAATGTGTCATCCAAAGCTAAAGAATATTACACGTGCAAGACACGTAAGGCGCAACAAATTTTGGTTGCTCAGAATGACATGATCAAAATTCATTTTGAGCTCATTTTAAAAAGCTTGTGAGATGCACATGGAGAAAGTTGTTATTGCTATTAATTTTAGTGGGAAAGGTTTGTTAGGCTAACAAACCAAGAAAAAAAAATAGAAAAGTGCATGAGTATATATATACAACTATAAGTTCTGGAGTATTCGATGATTATCAAGTTGATAAAAGAGATCCGAGAGTTGTTACAAAAGAGGAAAGAGAGAGAGTGATCTCTGATCTTTGTATATAGCTTATGATCTCTGTAAAGCCTTGATTCCATACTAGTAAAATTTTCTTGCTTGATTCCTTAAGTAGATGTAGGCATCTTTGTTGATGCTAAACTACTATAAGATCTATGTCTTTGTTTCTTTTTTGCTTAGATTTTGATCGTGTGCTGGTAGTATATGGCAATTGGTGTGTATTCTTGAATTTTATGTATACGGATCTTAGGTCTTGGGGGAATTTAATTCAAATTATAAGGGTTAGATTCTGACAGTATAATCTATTTTGGGATAGATACAATTGTGAATACATAAATAATTATGAAGCAACGCATAGTTTTAAGTAAAAAGATTAAATGTGCTTTGAATGATGTAACAAATTAACTCTAAGACATAATGAACAATCAAATCTCTTGTATATTTTCACGATCAATATATCAGTGGATCCCTTCTTCAGTTACTATTTTTTGTTAAGTCATACTACATATCTGCTTATATGAGCTTTGCAATATGGCTTGTGGCTGTATATTCTTCATTACTATGCTAGATGCCTTCATCTTATCAAGCGCAAGTGGCAGATATAAGACATGGATGAGTCATCCATGAAGTCAACCATGATGTGTTGAGTACTCGACCCGATTAATTAAATATTCACTTAAGCGAAAGTTACAGAATTTGAGCACATAAAGGACATTTTATTTGAATGAAGAAATTGATGAGAAAATATTTACTTCATCATCGTGAACTTCTTTTTACTAAAAAAAAAAAAGGCCTACACCCTCATGTTGGCTCCCCAACAATAGAAACCTAAAATGTAGAAGCATAGACAATGGAAGATTACATTAAAGAGTAAGTCCTAGCTATTATATCGATTTTGGTTCTTACATTATGATAAGAGTAGGCTTTTTTACATTGCTGTGATATTTTTCCAATTCAAAAACAGTAACTAAGCTCTACTAAATATCAAATTATGCTTATATTTGGTATTTATAGTTAATTAATCTTAGCACGTATTTATCTACAATTTGGCATCGGAAAGAGACTCCAACAGTCTTGGTAGAAAGACGGTCACCCGTCAACCACTTAGCTAGGTGGCAGTTTGGTGGAGTTGGATAGGAGGTGGTTAAATGGTGAAGAAGGATCTATCATTGGTGGTGTAGGTTGCTTAGTTTGATTGGCTATTGATTGCAGTTTGGCCATGGTATTAACTACCTCTTTTAGAATAGCATCTATGGAGACGAGAACAAAAATTGAAAGAAAATTTCTAAGAAGAAAAGGAGAGAATCAGTCTTAATTAGAAGGCAAGTGTTAATTTCCCTGTAAGGATGGCAAAATCGTCCATCGGTTTGGGCCCCACCCCAAATAGGGTGAATTTTGAATAATCTTTAGAGAATGTGGTGGAGAATGAGAAAAAAATTATCTCTAAATTCTTAATGGGGTAGGGTTTAATTTTGTACTCCCTGTTCTACCCCTACCTCATTCCTCATTATATATAGAAAATTTTTATTTTTATTTAATAATTTTTATTTTATCAATTATAATGTCAGTTAATAAATTTTCTTTTTATTTTTACCTAATATAAACGGGTTATAACTAAAAGAAAATCCCAAAATATAATTCTTATTTAACTTTAAAACATTATTTTGTTTCCTTTTCTTTCTTATGGTGTTGTTTTCTTCAAATATTTTTTAGTTTTTATATCATTTTAATATATCATTTTAAACTTTTGGAGATTTTTTAAAGTAATTTAAATACTTTATAATCTAGTAATAATTTTATTTAAGTCTTTATATTTTTAATTTACTAAAATCATCTATTTATGCCTACTACAAAATAAATAAATAGGGAATGGGGTGGGGATGGGAAAATCATTTCCCACGTGAGGATTTCCGATCCCCACCCCGTTAACTTTATTAGGGAATGAGGTGAGGAATGGAAATGAAATTTTTAATATGGTGGAGAATGGGGTAGACCTCTTCATCCCCACCCCATACCATCACCATCCCTATTTCCTTGCCTAATATTTCTTTCAGTTATAGTTGGAAAAATGGATCTTTAATTTTCTTTGTTAGATTGTTTCTCAAACTAATGCATTATAGGAGTTTTTGAAAAATAGTATTTGGCCTGAATTTTGTTAAATCGAATTAATTGAACTTTTATTTCTTTTTTAGCAAATGGCCTATTTATCAAAGAGATTTGGTGGGTGATGGGCTGTCTCTCGATTTTGGTTTGATTTTAATGCAAAAATTATTAATTTCGATAATTTTGGTAAATAGAATTTCGGGTCAAATATAATGTTGTTTCTTGCTGCATAGAAAACTCATTTAGAAGGTAGAATCTCTAGTTTATGTTATGACTGTTCTTTCAGTACTAAATTTATCTCAAAAAGAAAATTATGTATCTATTTCTTCTTCTTCTTCTTTTTTAGTATGATCAGCAATTGAATCAAGCTTGCAAAACCAGTTTAGTTGGAAAAACCTGCTTATCATAATATCTCAACACGCGTCACTATCATTAATTATTCGGCTTATAACCATCCAACTCATTATCATTTTTTGTTGGTTATTGTTGAGTACTAGAAAGTGTGTATTTATAATGGAGAAAATCATCATTTTACACTCCAAGTCTCACTAACATCCCTATTTTTATGTCTTTAAGTCCCTTGTAATTTAATTATGTATGTTTTATTTTAATTAAGTATTTTATGTATTTTAGGGGATATCATGGTCATTTCACAATAAACGAGAGATCAGATGGAAAAACGGACAGCACTTTTGAACTCAGGACAGTCGAAAACCTTAGGAGGAGCATAAAAAGAAAAATGGTACTGCATTCACATATACAGATCTTTATTCACACATACTGAGACGGTTGATATATATGTGATCTGCATACCACGACACTTTTTTACATCAAGCCTTTGTTCACATCTTGTATCTTGGCGTGGACTCGCATCACGATGACGTGGCACTATACGATGATGTGGCGGCATTTGATTGGACGAATGATGTGGCATTGACCGCTTATGTGGCATTGATCGATGATGTGGCGTTGATCGATGACGTGTCATGATCTATGGACCAAAAATGTTGACCGGTGACGTGGCAGAATATTAGTGGATCGAAAAAAACGTGTGTACGGTACATACATATACACAGAATAACAGCCCGATGATGTGTTCCATCCAATAGGAACTTGCCACGTGGCGCAATCTCGAGCGCCCAAATTGTTTTAATCCGATGGCCATGATTTACTCAACAGTGTATCTATAAAAGGGGCTCCCCTAATTTGACACCCCTGAATCCATTTTTGGACTCCATTTTCTGTAATTCCATCTCCATCTTGTATTTTCTACGTATTTTAATAAAATTTCCATTTTACCCCTAGTTCAAATATGAGTGGCTAATTTCCTATCAAGCTTGGGTTGAAGGTGAAGTCTCAACATGCTCCATGGGCTTAATTTGGTAAATTTACTTTTCCTTCTCCTTTAATTAATGCGGTTGTTTTGACTTTTCGTAGACAGATAGTAATAATCTTGTCTGGATATCGGTTGGAATAACGGCCTCCCTAGGCAAGGTTATTACTATTTGGCACGGGAAGCCCTTAGCACCATATCTATTAGAGTGTGGTTCATGATGAGTGGAAGTTCCCCCTTCATGATTTAATTGGTACTAATAATGAATATTAAGCCGATGGTGCATGTTGAGTACAGATCCGGAGATCCAAGCATTTCATTTTAATAGTTTATTCCAACAGCTTTAATTTAAATTAATACATTGCCTATATAATTGTCATTATAAATCCAATCACCCACTAAGAAAATTAATTCTACAAGCAATTAAAATCCACCTCCTCGTGGGATCGACACTCGTCACCATTGATCTATTCTACAGTAGATTCGTGCACTTGCGAGTTCAATAAAATTTGCAGTTATTGTAATGCATCATCATCACTCTTAACATAGTCGTCAACATTTGATTTAACAAGATGTTTAGGATTTGAGAAAGAGAAAGAATATGAGGGAAAAAAAAGATTAAGAAGATTCTAGTTAAATCTTGACTTTTATTGATAATATGATAAAAAATTACATTAACATCCCCTCTAAAGCTCAGCCTAATAAAGTTAGGGTGAGCTTGTCTTGTAGGTAATGAAAAGGGTGACAAGCTAAAGTTTTGGTGAGGATATTAATTGTATTATGAGAACTGGGAACATAGCTGACTTGGAAACTATTATTAGCAACCTTTTCTCTCAAGAAATGAACATTAAGCTTTATGTGTTTAATAAGAGAGTGAAATTTAGGATTACTTGTTAAGGCAACTACACTCTAGTTATCACACCAGATAATAGGAGTAGAAGCAAGGGAAACACCAATTTCTATTAACAAGGACTTAAGCCACAATACCTCGAAGTAGCCATTGCTAAAGCTCTATAAGTTGATTCAGTATTGGACCTAGACACTATTGTCTACTTCTTTGAACACCAAGAAGTCAAGTTTGGACCAAAATAAACAAAATAACCAGCTATTGATCTCCTGTCATCTTCATCAGTAGCCCAATTTGCATCAATAAAATAATCTATGTGTAAAAGACCATGTTCACAAAACTGCAAACCCATTTGCAATGTACCCCTATGATATCCGAGAATCCTTTTGCATGCTTGCCAGTGATTGATGGTTAGAGCAATAAGAAATTAACTAAGCTTGTTCAATGGAAAACGCTATCTCAGGTTTAGTTAAGGTAACATACTGTAAAGCTCCAATTATGCTTCTGTACAAAGTAACATCAGTAAAAGGTTCACTATTAGTTTTGGTAAGGGGAATATTTGCAGCCATTTAAGATTAGCAAGGAGTACGATCCTACATAAGAACTTTATCAAGCAGATCAGCTATATATTTTTACTGAGAGAGATGCAAACATGTTTTGGTTTTTATAACTTGAATGCTAAGAAAATAAGTCAATTCTCTAAGGTTCTTTAGAGCAAATGTAGTATGCAAATTGATGATAACTTGCTGAATTTATTAAAGATTAGATCTTGTAACAATAATATCATCTACATAGACTAACACAAGTAAGAGATGACCTTGAATTCTTTAAAAAACAGAAAAGTATCAGACCTTGAATTCTGAAAGCCCCATTGTTCTGTTAGCACTATTTTCAGCCTTTCAAACCAAGCTCTAAGAGCTTATTTAATGTCATATAAAGCCTTTTAAAGTTTACAAATATGAATAGGTTTTGATTGACCCACAATGCCCTCTAGTTGCTGTATATATACCTCTTTAGCAAGATAACCATTGAGAAAGGTATTATTGATGTCAACTTGCCTCAGGGATTTAACCTAAGAATGATTTTGATTGTAAAAGCCTTCACCACTAGACTAAAAGTCCCATTATAATCAATGCTTTAAGTTTGATGGAAGCCCTTGGCTACAAGCCTAGCTTTATACTTTGAAATAATACTATCTGGATTGTATTTGATAATAAATACCCATTTATTACCTACTACTTTGACTGGATGTGAGGGTTGAACAAGGGTAAAGGTATGATTATCAACTAATGCCTGATATTCTTCTTTCACAACTTAAAACCATGTTGGATCATTTAGAGCAGCTGATACTATATATGGTTTCATTGGTTTAGAATCATATTCAACTATATAGGCTTTCTTAGGCTTGAATATGCCCATCTTTGATTGAGTGATCATAGAATGGACAACAAAAAGTTGAAGCAGTGGAAATAAGTGATGAGTAGGTGCTTACTGACTTATTACACTAGCGATATAGGATTGTGGTTGATGATCAGATGAGGTTAAAGGTGAAAAAGCTGGATCGGAAAGGAATTTATTTATTGAAGTTAAAGATTGAGATGGAGATATGCCATGTTATGTAATAGTTTGTGATAAAGAGAATGAGACAATATGACTGACAAAAGAAATTGGTTCCTGAGGAGAAAAAGAACTAGACATTGTAGAAAAGTTGATACCTGACCTAAAATGAAATAAAGATTCATAAAAAATGACACGATTACTTATATACACCTTTCTAGAAGAGTAAAGACACTGATATCCTTTATGAAGTGTGTCGTAACCAAGCAAAATGCACCTCTCACTTTTAAATTAAAGTTTATAATGATTATAAAGTCTAAAGTATGGATAGCAAGAACAACCAAACACTCTCATTATAGTATAATCAGGTAGTTTATGAAAAAGTTTCTCAAATGGTGATTTATTGTCTAGGACAGATGTAAGAAGTCTATTGATAAGATAGGTAGCTGTATAAAATGCATTCCACTAGAATTTAAGGGGAAAATGAGCTTGAGCTAAGAGCATAAGGCCTGTTTCAATAGTATGTTTGTGTTTATTTTCTATTCTATCATTTTGATGATGAATATAAAGGTATCGATGTCTAAATTGAATGCCTTATTTAGAGATATATGACAAAAAAGACCTAACTTCACTACCATAATTATTTTTTCAGCATTGAATTCTTATGTTCAGAGTGTTTTCAATCATATTTTTAAAATCAATGAACATTGATAAGGTTTTGGATTCTATAGTGAGTAGAAAGATCTCAGTGTATCTAGTGTAATCATCTATGATAGATAGTCAGTAAGATTATACTTAATAAGAGGTGATGAAAGTTGGCCCTCAAAGGTCAGCTTGTAGAAGTTCAAGAGGTGGAGTGGCAGACGTTTCTATTGAGGGAAAATGTTGTATGGCATTTGCCAATTTGACAAGCATCACAAAATTATGGCTGAGCATCTTTATGAAAAATAAATATTGAATTCAAACATTTCATGATCTGTTTTAAGGCATGGATGGTAGGATTTCCCATTATTTTTTGCAATAAATTATAATAAATAGATTTGTTATATGAAGCAACATGAGCCATTTAGACATTCTTATTAACCTGAAGCTTAGTTACAAACATTTGGCAATAAGACATTGTATCAAAGGAATTCAACTGAGTAAACATTAATACTGGAGTTGGTGACACTGAAGTTATTGAATCAAAACCAGACTCATGTGAAATGGGCACTAAAACAAAAGAACTTGAATTATCATATACTACACATAAGTTTGTAACTTGATAAAGACCTCCTTTAGTAATCCCATTAAGCAATATGATTCTTGAGTTCTTTTCCTTCATAAAACAGATATTATTGTAAAACTCAATAACAATATTGTTGTTAACAAGTAATTTAGAGACATTAACGAGATTTTCAGTACTTGTAGGGACATATAGAACATGATTCAAGTAAATAGGTGTTGTAGTTGAGGTATTGACAGCAATGTAACCAATATTATAAATAAGCTAACCCTATACCATTTCCTATATACAATTTTTTAGTGCCATGATAAGTTGAGTATTGAGAAATGACACCTTCATCTTGAGTAACATGACTAGTTGCACTAGATTAAGACACCAAGCTGGATCAGCAACATTGCCATGGTTTGCCAATTATATAGAATAGAAACATTATGAGGAATTCTAATATTGCTAGCATACATATTTGTTGTTGTAGCTCCAGGAGAAATACCATCATAGTTACCATTCACTCCTTGAAAATCAAAAATACCTTGAGGATGTATCACTTCTGGATTATGACAAGTAATATAGCCAAAAATTTTTCTAGGATAAATAGGTTTAAAACTAAATCCAAATCTAGCACCATTATATCAAAAATCTCTGCCAAAATAATTTTGACCATTTCTAGCAAATCCTTTATAATTATGACCTCCTCTTTCTCTTCCTATAGGTCTAAAAGCACTAAATCTCTATTTCTAGGAATAAAGCCCTGATTGAATCTTATTTCGCACTTATATGCTCCATGACTTGGAATGAAACAAATCTAAAAAACAAGGTCTTTGCTATAGCCAAAAGCAGCATTATTGATGTTCTGATTGCTATAATAAACACCAGGATTTCCAGGATTTGCATTTTTCTTATTATATCTAGACATATTATAGCCTTATCCTTTTTTAGCAAAGTTAGTTGTCATATCAAGCAAATGCTCCGTCTGAAGTTTTCCTTTGCTTATCTCCAATCTAGTTTCATGATTAAGCATTATAAAATACACTTCCTCACTATTTCTTTTCAAGGCTAGTGAGTATATTTATGACTAAGGATTCATAGCTATCATCTAATCTAGTGATTAAATGTAAAATCAGTTCATTTGAGGAAGTGGATTACCTATAATGGCCAAACTATCAACTATTTTCTTCATCTTATTAAAGTAATCACTTACTGGGAGTGGACCTTTCTTTGTTGACTGATTGAAGGGAAAATATCTTGCTTTAGATTATAACTATTTGATTTTACAAGGTGTTTGGAACATGAGAAAAAGAAACAAAATGATTAAGAAGATTATGGATTAATCTTGATTTTTATTGATAATATGATAAAAAATTACATTATGAAAAATCTCAGCTCTATTTATAGTTACATACACTGATAACAAGCTCTAGGGCTTGTAACTATACTATTAACTAGCTAATTAAGCTTCCAATCATATTAAGTTAGCTGGCCAGCTAGTTACAGTCAGTCAGTACAAATAACAATGTTAACCAGCTTGGTAACTTTGGAACACATCATCAATGTGTCATCAACCAACTCAACTTAGCATACTTATACTCTTAACCTCAACCTGGCATTAGTGGTTATCTTCCTCCATGGCAGACAAAATGAGAAGCTCTAGCCTAGTTACAGCAACAGATGGCACAAAAGCAGTCTCAGAAGAAATGGTTTTGCAAGCGTCATCATTTTCAACATACTTAGCTCAGTTGAATTCACGATCTGTTGCCAAGTTAAATTCAAATTCGTTTGGGGTGGTAATTCAAGCTCTTGATGCGTGACAACATCAGTAACAATTATTGATTCCTCAATTAGTGACATGACCTGCCCCGAACTCCCAGGGTGAATATGCCTAATTCTATTTAATCGTTCTGACATAATCTGATTAATCAGGATTCTACCAAAAATTTGGCAGAGTCTCCCCTATATTTATCATATAACCAAATCTGTAAAATACAACTATCTCCGAACAACCAATTTCTTTAACAAAATACCAAATTATTCAATAACCAATATCAATAAAATACATATGTTATCCGCAATCTCTGAAATGTAACAAATTATACAATCCCAAAATATCTCAATAAATCAATCAATAACTCCTAACATCATAACGTGGCCATAATTTCGAAAATAACTATTGCTGCTGGGTCCACTGTTGTACCTGCAAATCTCCTATGGGAGAGAGGGAGATATAATAAAATGGGGTGAGTATAAAACTCAGTGAGCTCAGTTAGTGGATAATAATTTTTTTAACATAATTTTACTCTAAAATAATTAATCATATCAAAATACCATCTCATCAAAATATCACAAAAACTTAAATAACTTATTAAATTCAAATGATGTACTTAAATAATGATATTGCAAATATACTGCATAAATCAATGAAAATTCATAATACTTATAACATCAATACTGAAATACCAAAAACTATCACCAAACAAGTACCTAGGGGAAATAATCTCATCATATCCGGACCTCGACGGACGGGCAATGACATACTATATGGGTACAATCACACCCCGGAGCTACACGGATAGACAGGGAAGTACCATCTCATATCTCTTCATATCTGGACCTCAACGAACGGGCAATGACGTACTATCTGAGTACCGCCACACTCCGGAACTACACGGATAAATCAGAAAATATCATCTCAAATCTTATCATAAATGTGAATGCATAATCTTGTTCCCAAAAGATAAAGTCGCCCGAGTACACTGCCCAAAGCCTCTATGTGTATTCAGACGGGCCCCAAAAGCCTGTATCTCATATGTATCTCAATATTAATATCTCTGTATTCATCATACCACATACATATGTCATCTCATCTATATAACTATATCTGGAGGGGAAGGTCTAATGATTTTAAAAACGATCATCATGCTCATATTCATATAACTTTGTACACATATACATAAACATATAATCTTATCCGAAATCTCATCCAAAATCTCATTCGAAATTTCATTTCCTTTTTCATTTAACATGTCTTAAATTTGCTTTTCTTTTCTTTAAAATATTATCATGCATATTCAAAATCCGTAACCAAAATTTTTAATCAAACACATTTCTTGTAACAAATACCAAAACACGGATAAAATCCATTTATATAAAATCATTAAATCGAAGTCTTTAAAATCAACCTCGTAAACAGGCTTTACCATATTTTAAAATTATAATAAACTATAATGAAAATAGGTTTTGTATATTCCACTCATTGTGACGATGTTCGAACTCGGTATCAACAACGTCCACAGGTTGATTCTCGTTTATGGATCTCCCTAATTTAAGGAAATAATATAATTACTATTCATAAATACAAATCATAACTAATAAACTCGAAACGACATTTATCCGTAATAAAATATTCTCAAATTCATAAAATTACCAAAATACCCTCGACATCAAAATTCATCAAATTATTCTTAGAATCACATATTATCAACAATCCTTAATTTCGATTACAAAGATATCCATACGTTTTGAATTTATAAAATTACCCCTAGAAAAATATAAAATTACCAAAATGCCCTAACGACGTAAATTACTGAATGACCCTAGAAATCTCAAATTACCTAACTGCCCTAATATGAAATTACCAAAATGTCCATCAATTTTAAAATTACAGAATTACCCCTAAAGTTTATGAAATTATCGAATTACCTTTAATGGTCAACGGTGACTAGAACTAAGTTAACGGCGACAGGAAGTTCAGGTCTGCTAGTTCTAACCTCGGTGAGTCCAATGGTACCGACGGTGACCTCCCACGCGCGGCGGCGATGGAGGATCGAGCTCCCCAAAATCGTGAGCATTCCGACGGTCGATCGGCGACAATTCGGCAGTTTCAAGTGATGGGGTTGGTTGGGAAATGATGAAGGAAAGTTGAGGAACAAGATCCAAGTGGTGGCACGGCCTAATTATGGCTAGATCGATGGTAGTGATGATGGGTGGACTTGCAGCTTTTCAAGCTACAATCGCCTATGTTCTGGTTGGTTTCTGGCGGCGATGACGGCGAGAATGCGTTGGTCGGCTCTCAAGCTTTAGATCGGTACCAAGATCGGCTGGTGGGGTGACCGAAAAAACAAGATACGATTGGGTCTCGTCGCGCGGGTTCAGATCGTGAACCAGGTCAACGGGTCAGCTTCTTTTTCTCTATTTTTCTCTCTCTTCTTTCTATTTTTAGAAAAAAATGCCTCTCTCTCTCTTTCTTTCCTTTTATGGAAATTGAAATTTTTTTTTCTAGGTGCATATGTTACTGTTAGATTTCTATAAATGCTATTTAGTGGTTATACCTCTTCAGGTGAATCATAAATGCGAACACCATTTTATCATTACACTTGAGCTGTACATCATCAATACTATAATGTGCAGAGCATTTATGCATTTAGTTGTATAAAAGAATCATTGGCTAAGGATACTGACAATGGCCATTGATTTACCTACCATGATTAGTTTTCTTCATCCACAATGTTTTACGTACCTACAAACTTTAATATTTACCTTAAAGTTGATTCCTTTTTTGGCTAAATCAAAAAGTGCAGTACAAAACAATAGAGTTACATATTTCTTTTGTGTCAATGCTACTACTGTGCCGATAAAAAATTCTTTAATTGTTTGGATAGCAAATGGTATACTGTGTGCAACATGGCTATGTGATTGTGAAATTATGTGTTGTGTTCTGCTATAATCAATGCCATATGTACCATAGAAATGTTTTACCACAATTTAGTTATGTAATATTCTTCTTTCATGGCATTTTCATGTAGGGTTGGAAAAAAATCCTAGGCCGGCCCAAACCACAGGCTTTAAGCCCAGCCCGTTCATTATAACTGTTGATAAGGGCTTAAAATTTATAAAGCCCGTATATATTGTGCTTAGTCATGGGCTTCACTTAAAAGCCCGGGCTTTATAATATATAATATATAAATTTATTTTTTTAAAAAAAGTTTATAATATACTATAAACTTAAAATTAAAAAAACTATAAAATAAAAAAAAATGAAACACTTGACTTAGTTGACTATTGAGTATTGAAGGCTTAAAGCAGCCGAATTTGACCTTACCCTTCATTTTCATTTACCTCATTTTCTAAAATCCCTAATTTCCTGTTCTTGCCGCTAGCAGCTAAAAGCAGCCACCAACGATTGCAGCCAACCAGCAGCCAAGCTCTTCAGTCGCCACACCAGCAGCCACAACACCTTGGTCACGAGACACTAGCAGCTCTCGTGAGACGCCCGCAGCTCTAGCAGCTCTCGCGTGAGGCCAGCAGCCCCACCACCAACTTCGGTACTCATCATAATTTACTTGTAAAAAGAGCTGTCAACTTTCAAGAACTTGCAGGATTTTGAATTTCTGATCAAGATTAATTGTATTATCATGTGCGAAATTCATTTGACAGAGTAATTAATTAATTCGTGTTGAATAACATAATTAATCATCTAAGGCATGTGTAATTAATTAATTCGATCGTTCGATTTTGATTTTGTTGTTGATTATTTGTTGGTTGGCTTTTGTTGTATTGTGTTGTGTTGTTAAAAATTTTTTGCGTTCTTAGAAAAATTTCAAAAATCTTTTGCATTCTTAGAAAAATTTCAAAAATCTTTTGCATTCTTAGAAAAATTTCAGAAATCTTATATGATATTAGATTAATTATTAGAACTTTATATGAAATTATTAGAACTTATAAGAAATGTTATTAGAACTTTTTTTATATGAAATTATTAGAACTTAATTATATGCAATTTTATATGAAATTAATTAATTAATTTAATATATTATCTTCTTTAATTTTGTATAGGTTTATAATGGAAAATGCTTCCGAATCTTCTAATTTGCAGTCAAATCCATCTGCAGAGTCAGAAAATATTCCAGAAGAAATACGAAGTGATAAAAAAAGAAAACAGAGGGTTGTCTCGAATTGTTGGGATCATTTCACCAAGATAAATGTCGGTGGGGTAGGGAAGGCAAAGTGCAGTCATTGTGGAACAATTCTTTCTTGTGGATCGAGAACCAGTCACTTGAATAGACACGTTAGACAAATTCACGGTTTTAATCAACCGACAATTGAAGAAGTTCTTGAGAATAAGCAACACTTTGTGAAAAAAGAAAGTGGTGAGCTTGGAATTCAGAAATTTGATCCATTAGTTGCCCGTAAAAAACTTACAACGGTGGTTGTAAAGCATGAGCTTCCTCTTAGGTTTGTGGAATATGAGGCGTTTAGAGATTTTGTTTATTATTGCAACCCATTGGTGAAGCCTATGTCGAGGAACACTTTAAAGAGTGAGATCTTTAAAATATATAATTTTGAAAAGGCGAAGGCAATGAATTTGTTGGAGATCAATAGTAGTCGAGTGGCAATTACTACAGATATGTGGACTGTTTGTAATCAAAAGGAAGGTTATAAGGTTGTTACGGGACATTTTATTGACAACTCTTGGCGTTTGCAAAGTCGAATCTTAAGGTATTTTTACTTTATCAAATATTAAAATTTTTTATTTCAATTTTTATTTTTACTTTATTAAATTTTAAAATTCTTTATTTCAATTTTTATTTTTACTTTATTAAATTTTAAAATTCTTTATTTAATGTTTGTATAACTTCACATAATTTTTATTATTTTGTTCAATGACTAGGTTTATATATGTGCAAGCTCCGCATACAGCTTATTGCCTTTCGCAAATTTTGGTGAAGTGTTTGCTGGATTGGAATCTGGATAGAAAGCTATCCACGGTTACTTTGGATAATTGTTCTACTAATAATGCAATGGTTGAAAAATTGAAGGGATTGTTGTCAACTGAGTCGATGATAATGGATGGTAATTTTTTCCATGTGAGGTGTGGGGCTCATATTTTGAGTTTAATTGTAAAGGATGGGTTGTCGGTGATTGAAAGTAGTATTGCACGTGTTAGAGATAGTGTGTCTTATTGGAGTTTATAGCCAAAACGGGTTGAAAAGTTTGAATTGGCATGTCGTCAAATGCAGATGGATGTGAAAAAGTTGGGGCTTGATTGTCCAACTAGATGGAATTCTACTTTTGCTATGCTTGAACTTGTGAACTACAAAATTTTTTTTTCTCAATTGCAGACACTTGAGTCGCAATACAAGTGTTTGCCTAGTAGTGATGAGTGGGAGTTGGCTAAGCAAATGTTGGATTATTTGAGGCCTTTTTCAAGGTTGACTAAGATGTTTTCAGGTACAACATACCCCATTGCAAATCCATTTTTTCCATTGGTTTGTAAAATGAGGATTTCATTGAAGGGTTGGCAAACATCGAATGTTCTTGCAATTAAGAACATGGAGGATAACATGATTGAAAATTTTTTGAAGTATTGGGATGGGATTAGTGGGATATTGTTCATGGCTGTTATTCTTCATCCGAGGTACAAAATGATGTTGGTTAATTATTATTATCCAAAGATTTATGCAGTTGGTCTTGAAAATCAACTTAAGAGAGTGCGAGAGCTTTGTGATGAAATGATGAATTATTATGAGGCCAAATCCACAACTGCGAGATACGGTGTTGTTGGTCAGTCTTCTACCTCAATTGTTGTTCCTTCCGACCAATCTCATATTGATTTTGATGATATAGATGATATAGGTGATTTCGATGCATATGCAACCCAAAATTGTCAACCTAATAGTTCGAAGTCCGGCTTAGATAGGTATTTGGAGGATCTTTTAGTCAAAAGAACTCCGGACTTTGATGTTTTACAATGGTGGAAGATGAACAAAGGCAAATATCCTATTTTGGCTTAGATGACCAAGGATTTGTTAGTTATACCTGTGACAATTGTTGCCTTAGAGTCGGCTTTTAGTACGGGGGGTAGAACATTGAGTCCACATCAGAGTAGACTACATCCAGACACATTGGAAGCGATCATGTGCTCTCAGCATTGGTTATGGGCTACTAGTGGTCGAGGTATAAAAATATTCTTTACAAAATCAATTACTAATTATTTTTAATTTACTATTTATTTTAACACATATTTTTTGTTAGGTGGAGTTCCTGAAGAAGAACTTTTTATCGGAGAAGAATTGAAGGATGAGGAAGAAGATGGCCCGCAAATATTGGATTAATTTATTTTTTATATCAATAATTGTTGTTTATTATGTTGTGTACTTATATTAGTATTTTGTGTGTTGGATAATTATATATTGGATATTTATTTTTAAGGTTTTTAATTTATTGTAGTATTATGTATTGGATAATTATTTTTTTTAATTGATAACTTTATTTAAAAAATAATTTAAAATTTTGTAAAATGCCCAGGCACTTCCAAGTTGGACGGGCTTTGAGAGGGCCTGGGTTTTTTTTTAAAAAATATGGGCATGGGCTAGGCTTGAGAAAGCCCAGCCCAAGCCCTTAAATTGCCAAGCCTATTTTTATGCTTACATTACATGAATGATATAAAATTGTG
Source organism: Luvunga scandens (assembly GCA_030449905.1). NCBI lineage: Eukaryota > Viridiplantae > Streptophyta > Magnoliopsida > Sapindales > Rutaceae > Luvunga > Luvunga scandens. The sequence goes on from JASUUG010001266.1 coordinate 1,860,372, forward strand.
CAAATAGTATTTAAATTTTAATATACCACCATTATTATCAGGAAAATGACCAAATTGACCTCTAGGGCTGTTTTACCATAAAATTTAATCAAACCACTTAACCTTTACAAGTAAGAGCACCGAAGTAATTAAAAAAATTACTTAATTGCTTAAACTATAGGAATTAATTGTTTAAATTACTTGTTAATTTGTATTTATTAAAACAATACAAACTTATTGTAATTATTTTTTTAAAGTGAAGAAGGTTTACAAAAATAATGGAGTGAAAATATTCTCAGCTCATAATTTACATATTGCTAATCTTTTTATTTTTTTTAACTGACAAATTATCAAAAATCCAACCTTTTACAAATTCCCTTCAAAATAATTTAAATAACTCATTACAATTATTTATTTACCCACAAAATCTAAAGCTTGAGAGAGCATGGTCCAATGTAATTTTTTTCATTTTTTAATTTCCAAAAAAGTTTCCAAGTCCTTTTGAATCAAGATAATGTCAAAAGAAATTCAAAATAATAGTGCGGAGCTTTCTAGTCACAAAGTCAAAGCAAATATTGTGTCCACCAATTTTGCAGACGCATACAGCGTCAGATAAACACTCTATACTTGAAAAGTGATTAGTTAAAATAAAACTATTTAAAAATTAAAGTGGTATACTATTTTCCTAAACTTCATTATTAATGCAAGACAATCTCCTACTCTTGAATATAACTGAGCAAAAAATTTTCATTTTTTTCCCCAATTAATCAAATACTGAAAATTCGAAAAGAAAATTAGTGAATTTTTAGTGTTGTAAATTGAAGTGAGATTACTTTTTCTATATATTTTTTTCTTTTTTTAAAAGGAAAGGGGGGGTGGGCAAGCCCAAATCAATTTTTACCCCTCCCCGCCCCCAAGGCTCGAACCCGAGTCCACACAAGTGAGGGGCGACAGACAGACCGCCAACCAACCTGCCATTTCACGAGCTTGGGGGCTATTTTTAAATTAATCTCCATAATATCCTTATGGAGACTCGAACCCTTGCTCTCACAGTTGTAAGAGCAAGAGTTCTCCCACTGAGCCAAAGGCCCATTGGTTACTTTTTCTATATTTATTGTAGATATGTTTTATGCGGTTAGAAATTATTTTTCCTTTGAAAACCTAGGAACATTAATGGTTAAAGTTTAGTATAATAATAGGCGTTCAGAAAACACGGGCTTGTATCGGCTTTTTTTTTTTTTTTTTACATTTTTGTATAAAAATGAGGCCTCACAAAAGCATCATACCACAACCAAAAATCTAGGTCTGGAGGAGCCAAGTCCAAAACGTGGATCCCGATAGGAAGAGTAAGAGCATGATTGGTAAGAAATTAGCTACAAAGTTTTTTTTCCCTATAAACATGATTAATAACAACCTGCAAATTTGGTTCTCTACAAGTTCAGTCACACATCTGTTATCCACCTCCACTTGAAACTATTTAATACCCGAATTTCACGCAAGCAATAGACCTTTATAAAGACCTCAAAGTTCAACTCCTGTATAGAAGTGTAGCCTATATTCATACCAAAACCACTAATGTATTCTCCACAATGAATCGGAATGAGACCTCCCCCTATAGCTAAACTCGAAGATTTACACGCTCCATCAGTGTTAAGTTTAACCCACGCCCAAATAGGAGCAACCCATCCAAAAAATCTTTCCACTTTGGAGCTCGCATGATTAGGGAAAATTTTGTTTACCCTACTGATGTCTTCACACCTGCATCTAATTCTTGCCACAATAACACTCAAACTAATTGATTTGTGATCATGTAGCCATTTATTCCTGTAACATATGCGCCGAAATTTATATAATTGAGTTTATGATGTTATTTTTAATTTCGTCGCAAATGTTTTTTAAAATCTTCGGATTGTTACAAATTGTTGCGACTAATTGGACGAAATTATTAAATTGATCACGCTCGAATAATTTAAATTTTGTCACGATACATAAAATGAGTATTTTGGTAATTTCATAAACTTTAGGGGTAATTCTGTAATTTTAAAATTGATGGACATTTTTATAATTTCATATTAGGGAAGTTAAGTAATTTGAGATTTTTGGGATAATTTGGTAATTTACGTCGTTAGGGGTATTTTGGTAATTTTATAATTTTTGGGGGTAATTTTATAAATTCAAAACTTGTGGATATTTTTATAATCGAAATTGAGGGTAGTTTCATAATATGTGATTCTAAGGATAATTTGGTAAATTTTGATGTCGAGGGCATTTTGATAATTTTATGAATTCGAGAATATTTTATTGCGGATAAAAGTCATTTTTGAGTTTATTAGTTATGATTTGCATTACGGATAGTAATTATGTTATTTCCTTAAATTAGGAGGATCAGCAAACAAAAATCAACTTGTGGATGTTGTCGATATCGAGTTCGGACATCGTCATTGTGAGTGGAATATACAAAACCTATTTTCATAGTTTATTATGATAATAAAACTTGTATACGAAATAAGTTTCAAATGCTTCGATTTAAATGATTTCATAAAAGTGGATTTTACTGTGTTTTGGTATTTACTACAAAAAATGTGTTTGATTAATGATTTTGGTTACCGATTTTGATTATGCATGATAATATATTTAAAGAAAAGAAAAGCAGATTTAAGGCATGTTAAATGAAAAAGGAAATGAGATTTCGAATGAGATTTTAAATGAGATTATATGTTTATGTATATGTATATAAACGATTGTTTGTAAAATCATTAGACAGTACCCTTCCCCTTCAGATACAGTGATACAGATGAGATGAGATATGCATGCAGTATGATGAATATAGAGATACTAATATTGAGATACAGATAAAACAGATGAAATGATATTTTTTTAATCCATCCGTGTAGCTCCGGGGTGTGACGATACTCAAATAATACGTCATTGCCCGTCCGTTGAGGTCCGGATATGATGAGATATTAGATGACATTTTCCGATCTATCTGTATAACTCCGAGGAGTGATTGTACCCAGATAGTACGTCATTGCCTGTCCGTCGAGGTCCGGATATGATGAGATTATTTCCCCTGGGTACTTGTTGGTGATAGTTTTTAGTATTCAGTATTGATGTTATAAGTATCATGGATTTCATTTATTTATGCAGTATATTTATGATATTGTTATTTTAATATATGATTTGAATTTAATAAGTTATTTAAGTTCTTGTGATATTTTTATGAAATTGTGCTTTAATGTGAGTAATTATTTTAGAGTAAAGTTATGTTAAAAATCTACTATCCGCTCACTGAATTTTATACTCATCCCTTTTTATTATATTCCCCTCCTCCCAACAGGAGAATCGTACGTACAACAGTCAACCTAGCAATGATAATTATTTTGGAGTTATGGCCATGTGATAGAGTTAGAAGTCGTAGATGTTTTATTGAGATATTTTTAGATTATATAATTTGATACATTTCGGTGATTGTGGACAAATTTATGTATTTGATCTGATATTGGATATTTGAATGATTTGGTATTTTGTTGAGGAGATTGATTGACGAAAATAATTGTATTTAAAATTATTTTGAGAGTGCTTGTTTTATAATTTTACAGATTTGGCTATATGATAATTTTAGGAGAAACTCTGTCAAATTTTCAGCAGAATTCTTATTAGTTGATTATGTCAGAACGATTAAATAGAATTAGGCAGACTCGTCTGGTGAATTCGGGACAGGTCATGTCAATTCCTCCCATACCACAAGTTACTTAAAGCAACCCCAAATAAACACGGCTAATTTTCCTCCTCATCCATTTTCCACATGTTTTAAATTCCAAATCAGCCACTCTCTAAGATCAAGACTAAACAAGCTTGCATGGAATTTCCTAGGGAGCAAAATATGCCATACCTGTTTCACAACCCAATAGTCTCTCAAAGCATGCATAGCATCTTCAACTTCACTGCCACAACGAAAACAAACCATATCCCTTGTAATTTTCCTTCAAAAAAGTTCGCATTTAGTCTTCCGCTTATTGTGAGCAGCAACCCAGAGTAAAACGCTAGTGCTTTGGGGGCCCTTTCATTTCCAAATTAAACTCCATAAAGACTTAGATTCTCTGTTTGTGTTGCAAATCAACTGTTGATAAGATAACCTTGTTGTGAACTCCCCCGTTTTAGAGTGGACCCAAAAAGGTTTATCATTCTAGTTGCACATATAAGGGGCCTTGATAGCTGCAATTTTTAGCAAAATGATCTTCGGAAGTAAATGACCAAAGCAATTCCGCTTCCAATTTCCCTTTTCAGTTACAAAGTCAAGAAACTTATTATTTATAATCTCCACAGAGACCATTGTGGAGGCGTAAAAAATGAGAGGTTTATCCTCAACTCACCAATTGTCCCACCAAAAACAAACTGTAGCACCGTGACCCACTGACCAGCAAATACCTGCCTTTACACGTTCCCAAATCTCGCCAACAGCTTTCCAAAGGAGAGAGCCATATTTTGTTGGTAAGTTCTGCAGTACGGAAACGAGATCAATTTGATATTTACAAGCAAGAGCTTGAACCCAAAAACTAGAAGTGTCCGACACACCAAACCCCAACCGATCTTCATCGGCAGCGCGCTGTTCATTTCCTTTAAATTTTTCAAGCCCAATACCCCGAAGTCTTTTAGTTTGCACACCGTTGATCATTTAACCATACTCATTTTGTTATGTTCATTTGGACCGCTCTAAATAAACCTCCTGCATACCTGTTTGATTTTTGAAATGATTCCTACCGGCAATTTAGCAGTCTGTATGGAGAAGACTGGAATAGCTTGAATCACTGACTGAGCAAGAGTGATCCTTCCCACAAAAGAGAGCTCCATAGCATTCTAACCTGATGACCTTCCTTCAACCTTGTCAAGAATTGTTTGGTAAGACTTCTTGGTCACTCTTGAGTGAAGAAGAGGCATACCCAAGTAAGTTCCCAAATTTTCGGTAACCGAAAAACCGAGCGCTTTACTAATGCTACTTATATCAACTTGGCTGACATTTTAGGAGAAAAACATACTTGCTCACCAGAACAAAGACAACATTAATCACTCTAGTCTGTTCAACCAAAGCTTCAACAAGGAGAAGCAGATCATCCGCAAAAATTAAATGGGAAATTGGAATACTTTTCCAAGAGAGGTTGATAGGCTTCCATTTCTTATCATGAATCGCTTGATTAATTCCGTAGCTGAGCTGTTCTATGCACAAAACAAATTTATAGGGAGAAAGAGGGTCCCCTTGTCTAATCCCCTTGAAGGATTGAAAGCTTCAGTAAGCTCCCCATTCTAAATGAACATAACAACCATAGGCCCTGCAAATTTTTAATCATCGCAATCTTATTAGTCTTTCTACGATGGATCGTTTTGCAATGAAAATAATTTGTATTCCGATCGCCAAATTGGATCCAATCCTTCCGAGATTTCTGATACCACAGGATTTCTTCTTCAGCTAGGACTTCCTCTAACTCCTGTAAAGAAAGTTCTAACTTCAACAAATTTTTTGAAGAATGTCGTTCAAGAGCTTTTTGAATGCCACCCAACTTGGCCAATAAACGTTTTTTTATTTTTAAATATATTGCCAAAAATATCTTTGTTCCAAGTAATCAACTTCTGCACCAATTCCTTCGCAGCTTTAACATAATCCCCATTATCCTTCCAATTTTCAGCAACAAAATTCTCAAATTTTTTATTTGTCAGCCACGAAGCAAGGAATCAAAATGGTTTGTTTCCACTTTGCCCTATCCTGATCTTATTGAATGGAACCAATACTGATCTGTGATCAGAACCCACTTTTGGGAGATGAAAAACGGCAGAGTTCGGAAACTTCATAAACCAGTCATCATTACTGCAGGCCCTATCTAATCTTTTATACACTGCTCTTCTGGACCAAATAAACAGCAGCCACTTGAAATTCAGGTCACACAATTTGTTCGACCCTCCTTTCTTTTCGAAAGCAACAAGAATAGAATTAAAATCACCTCCAAGAGCCAAGGGCCATTAACTGAAGTGGCTAACATACTAAGATCGTCCGAAAGAAACTTTCTCACTGAGTTTGTTTGGGTGGCGTAAACTGCCATGACCTAAGAGAGGAAGCCCAAAAAATTGGAGTCTTTGAAATGAATAAATTGTTTATGGTTCACCTTAACCTCCACAGAAAATTCTCTTTTCCAAAGAAGCCAAATTCCGCCAGAAAAACCAACTGCTTCAATTCTATGCGATCTGTCGAAACTACTCTTTGAAATAAAGCTATCTGCTTTCGTCCCACTAATTCGAGGTTCTAAAATAGCGACCATGGAAGGATTGTAATTACCAATAATCACTTTAAACATCTGTTGAACACACATCTGTTGAACACCTTGACAGTTCCAGAACATGATGGAGAAAGACATTATAGAAAATAAAAAAGAGAAAAATATGCTCTTATTCGGCAGAAACCATTTCATGGTCCTCACGGTCCATGTTGTCATCATCATCTAGGGATTCAGCAGAGGAATCTACATCTTTACCATCATCCCCACTTTCTCCAACATAATCAGTATCATCTGTACTTTCATGAAGGTTCCCCATTTGAAAGTCGTCATTGTCAGGGGGGTCCCCAAGCAATCCAGGGCTGTCTATTTTAGGTTGATTATTAGAAGTAGAGGGTAAGATGTCTTAATTCATGTCATTCCCGTTTTCGTGACTAGGTTTAAAGGTGATCATTATGTGATTTTTGGGGTCAAGGCTTGAAGGTGAAGTGATGGGAATAAGCTTTTAATTTTGGGAAATTGCATGGCTACTGGGGTCACGTGTTTTAATTGTATATTGCATAGGGGCTTTAAGGGACGTGGGGTTTGCATGGGTTAAAGAACTAGTGGTCCCATCGAGGCTTCCTTTGTTGACACTCGGGATGGTGGGTTCAATAGGGGCTTTTGAAGTTTTGGGTAGTAGGATCGTTTTTGCATGGTTTTTTCTAGGTTTTTGGTTTCGGGACTTGAAAGTTTCAGCTGGAGTTTCCTCATTTGAAATGGTTATAATGGCTATCTTTTTAAATTCCCCTGCAACAGACGAATCAGCATTGTTTGGGCGAATAGAAAACCGTGATCCTGTTTTCATCAGATTAGGATTTTGCCCTTGATCAAAATTTCTTTCCATATTCCTCCTCGGTCTATCCCTTTTAGCCACCACCATGCTGGAGTTTCCTCATTTGACCAGATTATGCATGCACATATACGATGAGATATGAGATGATATTTTTCGATCTATCCGCGTAGATCCGGGGCGTGATTGTACTAAGATAGTACATCATTGCCTGTCCGTTGAGGTTCGGATATGATGTGATATGATCTGGCTTTTCCCTATCTATCCGTGTAGCTTCGGGGCGTGATTGTAACCAGATAGTACGTCATTGCCCGTCCGTCGAGGTCCAGATATGATGAGATTATTTTCCGTGGGTACTTGTTTGGTGATAGCTTTCGGTATTTCAGTATTGATGTTATAAGTATTATGAATTTCCATTGATTTATGCAGTATATTTGCGATATTGCTATTTGAGTACTTGAATTGAATTTAATAAGTTATTTAAGTTTTGTGATATTTTGATGAGATGGTGTTTTGACCTGATTAATTATTTTAGAGTAAAATTATGTTCAAAAACTACTATCCACTCACTGAGTTTTATACTCATCCCGTTTTATTATATTTTTCCCCCCTGTTGATTACTAGAAAGTGTGTATTTATAATAGAGAAAATCATTATTTTACACTTCAAGTCTCACTAACATCCCTACTTTTATGTCTTTAAGTCCCTGATAATTTAATTATGTATGTTTAGTTTTAATTAAGTATTTTATTTATTTTAGGGGATATCATGGTCATTTCACAATGAACGAGAGATCAGATAGAAAAACGGACAGCAATTTTGAACTCAGGACAGTCGAAAACCTTAGGAGGAGCACAAAAAGATAAATAGTACTATTCACAAATACGGTACTGTACACGTGTACTGTTCGCTGACGTGGCACTATACGATGACGTGGCGGCATTTGATTGGACAAATGATGTGGAATTGACTGCTTATGTGGCATTGAATGATGATGTGGCATTGACTGATGACGTGTCACGATCCTATTGGACCAAAATACTGACTGGTAACGTGGCAGAATGTTAGTGGACCGAAAAAACATGCGTAAGGTACATGCATATACATGGAATGACAGCCCTAATTACATACATATACACGGAATTGCCACGTTGCGCAATTCTGAGCGTTCAAATTGTTTTAATCTGATGGCCATGATTTACTCAGTATATCTATAAAAAGAGGGCTCCCCCCCTAATTTGACACCCCTGAATCCATTTTTGAGCTCAATTTTCTGTAATTCCATCTCTATCTTGTATTTTTTACTTATTTTAATAAAATTCCCATTTTACCCCTAGTTCAAATATGAGTGGCTAATTTCCTTTCAAGCTTGGGTTAAAGGTGAAGTATCAATATGCTCCATAGGCTTAATTTGGTAAATTTACTTTTCCTTCCCCTTTAATTTATGTGGATGTTTTGACTTTTCGTAGACAGATAGTAATAATCTTGTCTGGATATCGTTTGGAATTACCGTCTCTCTGGGCAAGGTTATTACTATTTAGCACGAAAAACCCTTAGCACCATATCTATTATAGTGTGGTTCATGAGGAGTGGAAAATCCCCCTTCATGATTTAATTGATACTAATAATGAATGTTAAGTCGATAGTGCATGTTGAGTACAGATCTGGAGATCCAAGCACTTCATTTTAATAGTTTATTCCCACAGCTTTAATTTAAATTAATACATTGCCTACATCATTGTCATTATAAATCCAATCACCAACTTAGAAAATTAATTCTACAAGCAATTAAAATCCACCTTCTCGTGGGATCGACACTTGTCACCGTTGATCTATTCTATAATAGATTCGTGCGCTTGTGAGTTCAATAAAATTTGCACAATAAGTTTTTGGCGCCGTTGCCGGGGAGGTAAGTTATTTTAATTCGTAGAATTTTTTTCTTTTTATTTATTTATTTTTTTAGTTGTTTCCTTGTAATATTTTTTTTATTATTATGAAAAAAAAGGAAAAAAAATGAATTTACGTTTTGAGGTAAGTATTTTTATTTCTTCTTTAAATTTTTGTAATTTAATTTTCATATTATTTTTTTTAATTTGACAAGTTCTACCGCCTATTAATTTATATTAATTTGTTTCACACATTTATTAATTTTTTTATATAGCACTTGAGTTGTTTTCATAGCAATTTGTGACAACATGATAAGGTTAGTATCGTAATTTCTCCATTTTCTTTATTTTTATTAATTTTGTTATCATTTTCTTCTTTGTATGCATGGTCGTAGGTCACAATTACCTAATCTTGAGCCTATAGACTTTGAATTAGAAAAAACACTTCGCACACACAAACACGTTGAAATTAAAAATAAAATTGAAATGGATTTGCAACCAGCACCACAAGAAAGGCCATTTAAGGACTACTTCAGTCCCTTAGCTAACTTGAGCACATCATGCATACGATACCTAAATGTAGCCGCTAGAAGTTTTGAATTAAAACCTAGTGTGCTAAATTGTCTCCCAACATTCTATGGCTTAGAAAATGAAGATCCATATAATATCTGAATTATTTCCATGCTATTTGTCAAACTTTTAAATATGAGAATTTTTCAGATGATGATGTTAAACTTAGATTATTTCTATTTTCTTTAAAAGATAGAGCTCGTTCATGGTTCAATGCATTGCCTACTAATAGCATTACATTATGGGAATAAATGGTAACAAAATTTTTGAATAAATATTTCATAGTACATAAAACCAATGTTATTCGCAGGGAAATTTCAGAGTTTACCCAAAGAGAAGACGAGTAGTTTTTCGAAGCATGGGAGCGATTCAATGGGCTACTCCTAAAGTGTCTACATCATGGGTACGAGAAATGGCACCAATGCCAATACTTTTTGGAGGAATTATTACCACATGTGCAAGAATGGCTAATGGCAATAAGTGGAGGAGAGCTAATGTCAAAAAGTGCATTAGAAATTTGGGATTTATTCTAGCGACAAGCAGATAATTCCCAACAACAAAGTCGTTCACTCAGAAATATTAGAAGAGTTAAGGGAGTGAATGAGGTTCACATTGGCTGGTCAAGTTCAGAAATTAAAGAAGTCAAAGACATAGTTGAAGGTATTTCCCGACAAATAGCATCGTTAAAAGCTGCTAAATTGACGGAGCCACATGACCAGGACTCATACTCAGATAAAGCCAATGCCATAGATGTAATGAGAAAGCCATCAAATTACAACCCTTACTCCAAAATGTACAATCCCGGATGGAGAGACCACCCTAATTTTTCATGGTCTCAAGGATTCCAACAGAATGGACCAGTAGCTCTAGCTCTACCAATGCAACCAATTCCTCAAAATCCTCAAGCCTTTCAACTACCATTTAGACCATACAATCAGAACCCAAACTATTCTCAGCCTAGACCATGGGAAGATGCATTCCAGAATTTCAAGAATCTTATTCACTCCAAAATCGAGCAACAAAACCGCACCATTGATGAACTGCGAAATGAGATGAGAGCGTGTTTGAACTCACAAACCCAATTAGTTTCAAACCTTGAAAAAATGGTATGACAACTTGCTTCTTCAGTTCAAACCTTGGCAATGACTATTGAGAAAGGAAAATTCCCAAGTCAACTAGTGCCTAATCCTAAAGAAGTGCATGAAGTAAGCACCAGTTCACCTGAGCAACATAGAGAGGTCAAAGCAGTCATAACCTTGAGAAAAGGAAAAGAAGTCGACAACAAAGTAGAGATGCCGGTGACAAAAATAACTCAAATTGTACCGGTGAATGCAGAAGACTCATCCTCAGAGGAGAAAGAAGAAACCAACCCACAAGAATACGTTCCCAAAGCTCTATTTCCTCAGAGGTTAGCTAAAGCAAAGAAGGAAAAATCCACAAGTGAGATTTTTGAAATATTTAAACAGGTAAGTGATAACATCCCTTTGCTTGACGCTATAAAATAAGTGCCATCTTATGCCAAGTTTCTTAAAGACCTTTGTATTAAAAAGAGAAATATTCATGTTCAAAAGAAGACATTTTTAACAGAAAACGTGAGCTATATACTCCAACATAAAATTTCTCTAAAATACAAAGACCCAGGCTCCCCCACTATCTCGTGTAGTATAGGGAACCACACAATTGAGAATGCTTTGTTGGACTTAGGAGCCAGTGTAAATTTGTTGCCTTACTTAGTATTTTTGAAACTTGGACTAGGAGAATTACGCCCAACTCCAGTGATGTTACAGCTTACAGATAGGTCCATGAAAAAATCTCATGGTATTGTGGAGGACGCGCTTATACAGGTAGATAAGTTTTATTTTCTTGTTGATTTCATTGTAATTGACACTCAACCAGTCCAGGATTCAAGGAAGCACATCCCCATTATCCTAGGACGACCTTTCTTGGCAACTGCCGATGCTCACGTTCAATGCAAGACTGGAAATATACAATTGTCCTTTGGCAATATGACGATGGAGCTAAATATCTTCAACATTGACAAACAACCTCACAATGCAGATGATGAAATTGTTGATGTGGATTTAATAGAAGTATTAATTGATAATGCTTTTTTTTAAACCTTAGTGATGATCCTTTACAAACATGTTTAACTCACTTTGATTTGAATTTTGATATTGACAGATCAATAGATGAGGTTAACGCCCTACTTGATTCAGCACCATCCATGGAAATTAACAAATGGAAGTTAAAAGTGGAACAACTAGCACCATCAGAGAAGAAACTGAGTCCATCATCAGAATCACTACCAGAACTCCAGCATTATGCATACTAGGGTATCAAGAAATTCAACTTTGACATGCAACAAGCTAGCTCAGAAAGAAAATTACAGCTGGCAGAACTTAAAGAAATTCGTAAGAATGCATACGAAAATGCCAAGATTTACAAACAGCGAATGAAGGTCTTTCATGACAAGCAAATTATGAGAAAATCTTTCACACTAGGTTAGAAAGTACTTTTATTCAATTCTCACTTGCGCCTATTCCCAAGTAAGTTACACTCTCGATGGACTGGTCCCTTTATAGTCCATATTGTTTTTTCACATGGAGCAATTAAAATTAAGGATCCAAAGAACGGTGTAACTTTTAAAGTTAATGGTCAAAGATTGAAGCAATATCTAGAGTACCAACCACATGAAAAAAGACACCGAAATTGATTTGAGTGACCTACCAAATTTGAATTGAGAATTTTTCTTATTTCTTTCTTCTTTTCGGTGATTTAAATTTTTGTGAAAGTGTGTTTATTTAATCATTTAGTTTTTCTTTATCACTTCTAACCATGTGTGCCTCAACTAGACAGATCATCTTAAAAGTTCTTAGACAACTTCAACGTGTACAATCTCATCTGAGAAGCCAGATACGATTTTGTAAAACACATCGTATTTGAAAGCTACAACCTCTAGAGTTGGTATCCAACGTTGAAGATCTAGAAAGAAAACTCAGAGAAATTGAGGGATGTATCAATGACACTCAAATAGAGCTTGAGGTAAATTCAATAAGAGGACGATTGTGAAATTATTATTATTTTTTTTCTTTTCTTTTCTTCGTTGTGTTCTTTAGTTTGTTGCCTCAGTTAAGTGGTGGATAACGATACTCCGTGATAATCAAAGTCGGTTATTTCAGTTTCTCATAATAACTGATATTATGAGAAGAAGGTATGGATAGAAACGCGATTATAGCAAAGCTTCACAAACGATTTCCTTCACTTCCTCAGAATGCCCTCTTTACGATCTATAAAGCTTGGTCCGAACACATGCGATTGTTTATGAGAAATAACGTCCCTGCTGATATCCGTTGGTTAATCGAGGCCAAGGTACGTTTGGCAGGTGAGTTGCCTCTTAAATTTATTGCATACATGCCTGGTTATGGTAAAGGAAATTACTTAAGAAAACGAAGAGTTGAAAAATTTCATGTTGATTGTTATAAATGTGCCAGGATGAAATGTGATAAAAATCCTTGTTCTTTCGGAATGATGTCTGATAACAGGGAAGATAAGATTCAATTCATTAGGGATGGCTTGAATAAAGAGTCATTGGATGATGTCCTTTTGTCTCTTGAAACGCATCCTAGTGGATACATAAAAAGAGCAATTCTCCAGTTATGGCCATTATTTAGAAAGAACGTGTCTGATATAGTCTTGGGAATCTGACTATAAACGACCATGTTTGCCAATTTATAAGAAAACTGGATGGGAAGCCTATCATCGACTCATAGAGGGTGTTCAAGCCGTTTCTGAACGTAAAACCAGAGGAAGATGTGAGCCACAATTACAACTACCTGTAAATATTCTTTTACTGTTATTTTACTGTTGTTTCATTAATTGCATTCTTATCTTTAATAATTATTTGCTTTTTCTTTTTACTATTTTCTTTTTAACTCTCGAGCCATGTGCTTTACGCGTTAATTGACACAGACATGCTACCTCATATACAGCTGTAAACCATTGTCACCAAGATTCTTGATATATGATCCTTTTCTTTTAAACTCACAAATTGTTTTTGAGAAGCATCCCAATGGCAGCTACTTCCAATAAATAATTCAAGAACATTTGTGTGCTCTCTGGATTTAACTATGGCAAACATAAAGAGTTCGTTGAGGTAGCCATTGATCTTGGTCAACGTATAACAGAAAGAAATTTGCATCTAGTTTATGGAGGAGGTGACTGAGGGTTATCAAAACTGGTCTCAGAAGCTGCTTATCTTAGAGGGAGCTAAGTGTTAGACATCATCCCAAGAAGCCTAAAACCGTTGGGCTGTATGTCTGACTCACCAACTGGAGAAGAGTTAGTCGTCTCAGGTATGCAAGCAAGAATAACTGAAATGCTAAATCATGCTGATACTTTTATTTTCCTACCAAGAGATCTTGCAACTCTAGAGGCACAAATCACATTAGCATCTTAGGCCTATCTGAACATTCATCAGAAATCCATCAGTTTGTTAAATGTCAATAACTTTTATGATGGCTTCATCGCATTTCTTAACCATGCAATAAAAACCCATTTCATCCATTTCACAGCGAAAAAAATATTTATTTGTGCTCATACTACTAACGTGTTACTTGATTTGTTACAAGCTTATAGACCAGAGCCAAATCCCAAGACTCTTGTGTTGGAATGGCCAACTAATGATGGTAACAGTAGCAGTAGTAAGAAGTACAAATTAGATTTAACTCTCCGCTTGTAAATATTTTCTTCTGTGATGCGGTACCCAGGTGATGTCTTCTAAACCCTATTTTCTTTCAAACATTAAGGACAATGTTCCGTTCAGGTTGGGGGGAGAGAATAGTTGATAATTATAGAATATCTCAATCTTAGTGTAGTTTTTACTGATTTTTGTTGTAGAAACTAATTGTGGCTAAATTTTTGAGTCGAAGATGGCTGAATATGGAGTGTAGTGACTCTAGAAACGCATCTTCTTATTATTAAAAAAAAAAAGTATTTTGTGTGATCTTTTCATAATTAGATGACATAATAACTTTCAAATTTTAGTATTTGTATTATCTTTGGTCTTGAGTTATGTTATACCATGTTTGTTACTCTACATGTTGATGTTAGAGAAAAATATAAGTTGCTTGAAAGAATGCACCTGTCATAATAAATTCCAAGTGAGTTTTTGAGCCTGTCATTTTTCTTGGAGAGTAACACTTTTTGCCCATTCTTTATTCAGCTTAGCAATTTATCGCTTTATATACTATCTCTAGATTTCCTTGAAGTTAACATTGTCTAAAAAAAAAATGTGTGTTGCCACATTGAAGGTCCATCTAACTAGTAGATATGGCAGATTATTTAGAACCTTAAAAGATGACAGAAAGGCCATCTTTGGTCCGTTTGAGCATTTCTAGCCAACCCTATTAATATGTATCCATAGTTAACCCTTTTGAGCCTTAAAATAATAATAATAATAATAATAATAATAATAATAATAATAATAATAAAAAGACTTTTTCTTCTTTGGTAACCTATTATCTTGTCCCACTCCAATGTAGAGTATCACCTTATATTTTTCATTTCCCACCACCCATTTATGTTTGAAAATAGAGATAATTTTGCATTCATAAAAAGAAAAAAGGGTGCTATTAAAAATAAAATAATAAAATAAAGAAAAAAAGGAGAAAAAAAATTCAAGTAAAAAGCACCTAACAATCTTCAAAGTTCTCTATTTTTCAAACATATATTTTATTTTTCCTATTATCCCTTCTTTGTTAGCCACGTCCCTAATCTACGTTACGTCCTAATAAAAGTCCTTCTTGATTTTAGGGAACTATAATCTGAAATAGAAACTAGTTATATGGGTTGAAAAGATGTGGTAGTGCATATTATAAAAAAAAAAGAATGATAAATATGTTGGTTTGATTAGCATTTTTAAATTAAAATCGTACTATTTCTAAGCTGAGGGCGTATTTCTATCACCTTGGTGAGAGTGTGTGATATTACTTCTTTATTATTTTTACTCAATTTACCATTCACTAGAGTGATTATTTTTGGGTTTAATTTCTTTGTGAGAGTATCTCTACTAACGGTGAGATTTTGGGGTTTGATATGTCATTCTTGAAAGTGACTCGATTACTGAAATTGTGACAAAGTTTTCTAGACTGATTCATATGGAGAGTTGATGTGGGGATGATATTTCTTTAGACTGTAGATAATGCTTATACTTTTATTTGATTGTTATCATTAGTCTGATTGAATAAATATCACAGTTAAAAAAAAATGTTTGAGTTTTTGTTTTCGCTTAATTTGCTAGGGACTAGCAACAAGCTGTTTGGGGTGTGTGTTGAGTACTAGAAAGTGTGTATTTATAATAGAGAAAATCATCATTTTACACTCAAAGTCTCACTAACATCCCTACTTTTATGTCTTTAAGTCCCTAGTAATTTAATTATGTATGTTTAGTTTTAATTAAGTATTTTATGTATTTTAGGGGATATCATGATCATTTCACAATGAACGAGAGATCAGATGGAAAAACGGACAGCAATTTTAAATTTAGGACAGTCGAAAACCTTAGGAGGAGCATAAAAAATAAATGATCATTTGTTCACATATACTGATCGTTCACATATATGGATCGACACTGTGACCTTTATTCACATATATCGCATACACAAAGACTTTGTTCATATATATCTTGTCGACGTGGCACTGTATGATAACGTGGCGGCATTTGATTGGACGAATGATATGAAATTGACCGCTTATGTGGCATTGAATGATGATGTGACGTTGACTGATGACGTGTCACGATCCTATTGGACCAAAATGCTGATCAGTGACGTGGCAGAATGTTAGTGGACCGCAAAAATGTGCGTACGGTACATGCATATACACGGAATGACAGCCCTAATGATGTGTTCCATCCAATAGGAACTTGCTACGTGGCGCAATCATGAGCGTCCAAATTGTTTTAATCCGATGGCTATGATTTACTCAGTGTATCTATAAAAAGGGGGCTCCCTCCCTAATTTGACACCCCTGAATCCATTTTTGAGCTCAATTTTCTGTAATTTCATCTCCATCTTGTATTTTCTACTTATTTTAATAAAATTCTCATTTTACCCCTAGAAAGCTTGGGTTGAAGGTGAAGTCTCAACATGCTCCATGAGCTTAATTTGGTAAATTTACTTTTCCTTCCCCTTTAATTTATGTGGATGTTTTGACTTTTCGTAGACAGATAGTAATAATCTTGTCTGGATATCGCCTGGAATTACCGCCTCCCTAGGTAAGGTTATTACTATTTGGCACGTGAAGCCCTTAGCACTATATCTATTAGAGTGTGGTTCATGAGGAGTGGAAAATTTCCCTTCATGATTTAATTGATACTAATAATGAATGTTAAGCCGATGGTGCATGTTGAGTACAGATCCGGAGATCCAAGCACTTCATTTTAATAGTTTATTCCCACAGCTTTAATTTAAATTAATACATTGCCTACATCATTGTCATTATAAATCCAATCACCCACTTAGAAAATTAATTCTACAAGCAATTAAAATTCACCTCCTCGTGGGATCGACACTCGTCACCGTTGATCTATTTTACAATAGATTCATGCGCTTGCGAGTTCAATAAAATTTGCACAATACCCCCCCACAAGAGATTCGTAGGCACAACAGTCGACCCAGCAACAATAGTTATTTTCGGAATTATGGCCACGTTATGATGTTAGGAGTTATCGATTTATTTATTGAGACATTTTGGGATTGTATAATTTGTTACATTTCGGAGATTGCGGATAACATATGTATTTATTGATATTGGATATTGAATAATTTGGTATTTTGTTGAGGAGATTGGTTGTTCGGAGATAATTATTTTTGAAATTCTTTTGGGTGTGCTTGATTTATAATTTTGCGGATTTGGTTTCATAATAAATATAGGAAAGAATTTGCTGAATTTTTTGGTAAAATCCTGATTAATTGGATTATGTCAGAAAGATTATATAATATTAGGTCGATTCGCCCTGGGAGTTCGGGGCTGGTTGTGTCAGTGACTTTTGAATAGAATCAATTAGAAAAATATTGGCTATTATTTCCAACTTTTGCTTATAGAAAATAGACAAGCAATAAGGCCTGAGCGTTCTTTATATTTACTTTTGGGAATGAGTTTATGATTTTATATATATTTAATTATTTAATTTGAAAAGCTTTCTTACTTGACGCAAGTAACAAATTTCAGCTAGCAAAGCTTCATTTAGTGTATCCAGTCGCTTCAAGCCAAGACCGCGTTCATTCTCAGGAGTCCATATCTGATCCCAAGAGATAAACGGCATTTTCCAGTACTGAAAAGACGGGTTGCCAGCTTACTAATAAAATCAATAAAGCATAGGACTTAAAAGTAAAAATATTTCTTGTGCGAGTTGTCATGGTATCCAGCTTTAAGATGAGAATTAAATGATGAGGCAATGCGTAGCGGAAGCGGAAATTGATAGGGTAAGAAAACTAGATATCGTTCTAGTATTGGTTCAAACCAACATGATTAAGTTACGCTCTAATCAAAGCGTGATTAGATATCGTTCTAATCAAAATGACTCAATGAGAATTTTAATAACACGTAATGTGAGATTAAATGACACTCTAATCAAAACGATTTTACAAAAGATATTTTGATAGATAATTCCAAAGGGAATTATAAAAGAGAAGTTTTATTAAATAATTGAATATGAAGTTCTCAAAATAATTACAAGAGCTCTTTATTTATAATAGAGGAAACCCACTTCCTTAAGTTAACTTAAAAATAGGAAACTAAATCACAACTCTAATGGAAATAAAAGATACTTTCCTAAGTTAACTAAATTTCATACCTAATTTACTCTAATAAAAATAGAAAATCTTAAAATAATAAAATATCATAATTGACTCTAATTAAAATAGAAAGTCATAAAATAATAAATATTCTAGAATCTTAAGATTTCTAAAATAACGTCATACATCATTAAAATTCTTATTTGTCCTTATCCTAGTCATTCGCTTCCATTATCTCTCTTGACATACGACTTCACAGCTAAGTCATTCACTTCCAATATAAATGTGTTTTAGTTTTCCTTCTAAGTTATCTTAGAGAAGTAGATTCACCCTATTATAGATAGGGAGGTGTTGTTATTATTTTCACAATTTTTTGATTAATAAGAATCCCTCTTTTATAATTTCCTTTAGGATTAACTATCAAAATCTTTTTTGTAGATTTGTTTGGAAATAATAGAGCGTCATCTAATCTTTCTTAAAGTGTGGTCGAAGTATCATTAAGTAATTTAAATTAGAACAAGATTTAATCATGCTTCGATTAGAGCGTAACGTAATTGCGTTGGCTTGGTCGGATACTAAACGATATGGAATGCGCCTATGGGCAAATAAATATTCTATGGAATGTGAATATCAGCAAATAAATATTCTACATAATGCACTTATGAGAAAATATGCATTCTACGAAATGTGTCTATGGGCAAAATATGCATTCTACAAAATGCAGTTATGGGTAAATATATATTTTACAGAATACGCCTACAGGCAAACATACATTCTACAAAATGTGCTTATAGGTACATCTATGCCTATGGGCAAATATGCATTCTACATAATGCACCTACGGGTAAATGTCCATTTTACAAAATACACCTGTAGGTAAATAAACATTCTATGAATGAGCCTACGAGCAAATAAACATTCTATAGAATGTGCCTACGGACAAATAAGCAATCTATATAATGCATACTACGGGCAAATAAACATTTTACGAAATGCACCTACAGGCAGGAAAATAAACATTCTGCAAAATAGGCCTATAGGATAACAAACATTTTATGGAATAAGCAAACATTCGATGGAATACCCTTATAAACAAATAAGTATTCTATGTAATATGTCCACAGGTGAATATACATTCTATGAAATGCACTTATAGACAAATAAACGTTCCACATGATGAGCCTATGGGCTAGCAAACATTCTAAAAAATGAGCATAAGGGCCAAAAAAAATTCCAAAGAATATGTTTATGGGTAAATAAACATTCTATAGAATGAGCTTATGGACTAACAAATCGACATAAGTGCCCAATTCAAGATTAAACCCAATAAAGGTCAAGGGCCTAAAATTAAGACAAGTGTCCAAACAAGACTTGTCATGAACAAGTCTTCGCACATATTTATAGGTGTCCCCAAGCATGGGCTTTGTGGACACATGTCACAATGATAATGCCACATGTTGTGATAACTCATCCACCTCGTACTTCAAGCTATCTATATAAAGGCTAACCTCTCACATATGAAGGTAAGAGAAAAGGGCATAAAATAAGTATAAAACTCTACCCATTTCATCTAGATTTTCTCTCTTTAAAAATTGAGTAAAAAGAACTGCCTTGAACATCAGAGGGTTATTGCCAGAATGCCTACGCTCGCCCCTTTTGACAATTATTTCTTTTGCAGAACAACAAACCACACGATGACTCATAATTCGAGATGCTCACCTTAAGGAGAAAATAAGCCATAAATTTTGATTTAGAATAAAGTGCGGAACACAAATCAACAACTGTACATTGAGCAAAAATTTGCATCAACATTATTAAAATTTTTGAAAATACTAACAATTTGCTAGGTTATTCATTCAATGGAAGTCAATTCTATATCAGGTTTTCGGTTGTACATGGAGCAAAAACTATTGTAGACATTAGAGGCCGTGGATGTCAGTGTACGGAAAAGATTTGGAATATGAAAAAATGGTTTTTGAAGCCCTGTATAATGAAGCATGGAAGGTATGGGACGCAACAGCTAATTTCAATTCCTTATATCGAGGGCTCTGTATGGCAGCATATGCAGTTGAGAGTTGTTTAAAAATAGAGCACGAAAGATCACCACATTCAAAGAAATTTCCCAGGTTATCGCTTTGTCAATTCAATTGCATGTTCATCGGATACTGAATTCATTTAATGATATGTTTGGCCTTTTTTATCTTTAATGTGTGTGTGTGTGTATCTATATGTATATGCATTTGTATATCTATATACATTTAGATATTTTGATAGACTTTAATGAGTATACTTAATGAGCCATCCTTAGATCGGGATGTCAGGATTTTGTAAAATTCGGATTTAAACTAGAATCAGGTTCAGAGTTGTATTTTGAAAAATCTTGACGTCCAGAATTGAACACCAATATATATTTAATAAAATTTAGCTTCTCCAATAAAGATTGCAACAATCGCCGCAGATGGTGACAAAGAGATTGGTGAGATCTTTGCTAAGATTATGACTATAGTGGGAGAAAGGGTTGGCATTAGCACACATGTAAGTTTCTTGTTGAATTCTTTCATTTTCTTAGTTCGTTTATTTTATTTCTGGATTTTGCTTTTAATGTTGAAAATCTATAGTATAGGAAAAATGTAGATCTTTTTAAGGTTTTTATGGTTGCATTAGAGATGTGAACATGACTTTATTTATTTGTGGTAATTTTTATTTTCTAAGTCAAAACTGTTGCAGGATGGGGATCGAAAAATGCCAAGTATTGAATTCGATTCTTATAATGAAATGGTGTTAGATTTGTTGAAAAAGTCAGCACCGAAGCCAACTTTGTTGAACAAAAGCACATGGCCAGCAACCTTTTGACTAAAAGTGCATGTGCTAGCATGAAGTTTCATACCCTTCACCAAAGTCAGCACCAAAGCCATTAAAATTGAAAATGGCCAAGTTTTTTTACGGCATTTATATTGTAAGGTTTGCCTATAAATAGAGAAGCTGAATGCATTTGTAATCATCCCAAAAATATTTGTGAGAAGCATTTCAAAGTTTAGAGCAATTCAAGTGAATTGTTGAGAGAAAGCAATCGGAGAGTGTGAGCAATTAAGAGGCATTTCCTTTCAAGTGTATGTGAGAGTACTGGGCGTATTTGGGTTCTGGAGAATAAAATTTGTTACTCAAATATTGTACTCAAATAATTGTTAGTAATACAATTATTTTTCTTTTGCTTCTGTGGACATAGGCATAATTGCCGAACCATGTTGAATTCTTGTGTCTTTTATTTTTCTGAAATTATTTGTTGCACTTGATTCTGCATTCCGCGCATAACAAGATTTTACCCTGATATTGTTTTACTTCTTCGCCAATCCTGTAAGCATTTCAATATACCCATTCATAACTTTTTGGAGTTGTTTCATTGGTACATGATATTGGGTTTATCAGGTTAACGCTTTAACATTCTTTTTGTTAATGAATTTTTCCCATTTTCCAGGTTCTGCACAACGCGTTGGTTTTAATCCATGAGAAGAAAATTTCAAACTTAGATGTTATTAAGCTGGCTATTGGGTAGGGTACACAGGTAAGAGGGTTTATAAGCAGAAAATTGAAGTTAG
The DNA here is from genome assembly GCA_030449905.1 of Luvunga scandens. Taxonomy (NCBI): domain Eukaryota; kingdom Viridiplantae; phylum Streptophyta; class Magnoliopsida; order Sapindales; family Rutaceae; genus Luvunga; species Luvunga scandens. The sequence goes on from JASUUG010001266.1 coordinate 1,882,293, forward strand.
TTTGTTTATCAGAACAATTTAATTGATTGAGACAATTTAGTTGATTGATTGATATGTTGTTTTCCTCAGGATTGTAGATCTTAATTGATTGTTACTGAAGATGTGGACAGAAAAGTATTAGGGAATCTTATGGTAGACAAGGCTATATTGGAACCAAGGTAATCCAGTTTTTGGCGACATGCAAAGCAATAGTACTATACATACAAATTTGGATGCAATGTGTCATGTTTTGAGAAATTAAGTAATTTGTCATTCAATCATTAAGATAGTACCAATGATTTATAAGGTTTACTAAGTGCAATTTGCAGCACCATCCAATACGTCAAATGCTGGATCCCTTGGGATTATAAACTTGTCCCTACTTTCTATGTATGGTGTTACAAGACATAAAAGACTAAAAACAGATCAGTACCAATGATTTATAAGGTTTACTAAGTGCTGTTTCATTCTTTGTTACTTTACTTTTACAAAGTATTGTTCTGAATTTGTTTGAAGGTTTGGGTCGTTGTACCTTTGGGACAGGAGATAGGAAGGGCATCATGGGGGACCTTGCCATAGACACGAGCGCTGGTAGGCTCATTTGATTAAATTCCTCTTCATCTTTGAATTTAACAGTTATATAACACCATTCATTTTGTTTGCGAGTTTTCATTTTTAGGTTTTAGAAGGAATGTTTAATAAAACTTGTGCACGTAGCATGCCACTGATCCTTGGGTCATGTGAAAAGGTAAGATATATCATTATTTGATGTCACAATTCTGTACTATTGGTGTAGAAACCTTGTATTTACCTTAGAGCACATCAAGGGCAGGTTTTGTTCAAACAAGTTAACATAAAGTTTCTTTCATTTTAGGTTAGACTATATCACACAATCACTGTATATGGCGGGTCTGGTGATTGGTTAGACATCCCCCGTAGATGTGAACAGGTTGTGACTATCTCATACGGTTTCCCTTCAATTGATCAGGCTTTCCATAGTGTTTATCAATTACACGATATCCGCTTGTTTCTGCTACATTAGCTGAGATCCACATTTGACATCAACACTTTGTATGAGGTGGAAATCCGTTGGGAGTTAGAACATCTTATTCAACAGCTTTCGAGTTGTACGGCTGTTTTGAAGGTTAGGTTAATTATTTGATTTTGTATATTTTACTTCTACATGTGTTTAGTTCTAGTATTTTAAGCATATGGAATTTCCCTTCTAAACGAAAGCATATATTAATGGAGGTTGTTTTCTTTTAAGGTTAGTGAAGCTAGTGCAGTAGAAGTGAAAGAAAAGAAGGAAAAGGTTAGAAAAGCAGTAAGAGCTTCTAGGACTGCAATGAAAAAGGGAGTTGTACATGGTAATTGAGGCTTTCATTGTGATAATTTCAAATACATCTTGTTCAATTGATGATGTGTCACATTTCTTTATAAATATTTTGAGGTTTCTAGGTAATGGTGTTGCACTTTTGTACGCCTCAAAAGAGTTGGACAATTTGCAAACTACAAACTCCAATAAGAAGATTGGCATTCAGCGTCTACAGAATGCTCTCAAGGTTACTTGTTTTTCCTTTTTTCAATTGCTTGTTTCTAATTCAGTATCAAGTTATCAACTCAAAACGGACATACCCGCTTTTGGATTTCCCAAACTGGTGTTTGAGTTTTGTTCAGAAGGAAAAAAAATCACATAGCAATTGGGGCTAACAAACACAATTAATGCCATGTTATATTTATTTAAAGTATTCGAAGATTCTGTTTTACCTAATGATGTCTACATTTAACTATATCATAGTCATTCAGCTAATGTTCATGATAAATTATTGACCACTTAATATTGACCACTGAATCCAATAATTGATTCAAATGCATTCGTGCGAACCCAAAATCGGATTGAATCCAATAATTGATTCAAACGCAAAGTATGTTTCTTGATGAGTTTGATTTAGTCGATCATTTTTTATATGATTATTAATGTGGGCAGTTACGTGTGTTTCCGAGCAAACTTCCATTGTCGTGATTTTTTCCTCAAAACAACAGGGGAGGATGTGTGAATTTCCTCTTATAGTTATTAGTTCACCTAATCACCTATAATTAATTAACCACCAACTGAACGCCTAAGCTCTTTTCGCTAGTTAATAGAATTTCTACTGCTTAAAGTATTTAAACAGGGGCAGAAGCTTAAGGGCCCGTTTGGTAATTCTGTAGTTTATCAAATAATTTTTATTGTTAACTTGCATACAAATGACTAAAATGGACATAATGGTAAATAAAATTTACTTACACATCTAAACATGTACATATAATATTTTTTATTGTCTATTTAAAATAATTTGTAACTTATAAATAATATTTGTATTTTAATTAATTTCATTTATTTTTTTATCTCAAAATAATTGATAAGAAAATAAACTGAAGAACAAATTAGGCAAATGAGCTTATTGAATGAAAAAAATATTGTAATCATAATAATCTCCTTAAACTTGTTGTTTTATTTTCTAATTGAATAAGGATAATTTTGAATTTGTGTGATATATGTGAGAATAGCTACTCAAAATCAAATTTTGAAAAGTTACTTCTTTCTTACTTTTCAAATTTTACTATAAGATTCGGTGATTTTGTGAAAAGTGATTTTTAAATAAATTTAGAGAACACTAAAATTAATTTTTAGCTTCTCAAAATCACTTTTGACTCTTCTAACAACAATTCCAAAAGTGTCCTAATTACAATTTTTTTATTTTTCTTTTCTTCATTTTTTGTCAAATTACACGGTAGCTTTTTGTTTCGTTTTGCAATACTTAGCTGCAAAACATGCCACAAATTATGAGGCATTAGGCTTATTAATGCTTCTCATAGCACACTTATTAATGCTTTTCATAACCACAAATTATGGTTCAATTATTATTACCATAATAATTTCGCCATATTGTTACCAGGTGAATATACAGACATGATTAAGTCGGGGATTGTTAACCCAATCCCGATCACAACCAAAGTACTTTCTGGGGTTACAAGGGCAGTGTCCAATTATTAGCGGCAGTTTGAGATCTATCCTTTTCGAAGGTCTGCTTTAAGCTCGTGCTAGTTATTCGATGAAGCAAATAGTAATAATTTGGTTGGATAATCAGGCGCTCACAAGAACGACTAATCGATAAGAAGAACGCTCCAGCACTGGAAGGAACGCTGGTGGAATGGAGGCTGATCAGCTCCTTATATAGATATGAAGCCTTGAATTTCCGGATTGGAAAATTTAAGCTCATCCTGGACTTCGATCCGGTACTTTAATTTTTAATCAGCTTTTCACTTACATTTAATTTCTTGAACAAGTTAATCGAATTAATATCATAACTGCAATTATTAACAGTAGTTGAAGAGGAATGATTCGTGACATTGTATCTTTTGTTTCTTTATGTCACGTAGCATATATTTTTAGTTTATAATTGTAACAAGAAAAAATTAAGAAATTTCTTTGTCCTTGTCTCTATTTCCATGCTTTGGAGTGCCGTTCTGGATGTTCCCTTTAGCCCTCAACTACACCCAATGGCTTTTTAAGTGCCCTTTACTTGATGTTTATCTGGAGACAAGATTTAAAGATGCTTAAGCCCTCTGTTTCTAGAATTGAAGCTGTTGTTGCTGCTCATTTTATGTACATTACTAAAATTAATCCTGGTTATGTTTACTATGGTCGGGATTAGGATATTTCAATTGAAGAACATTGCACTAAATATCCATTTTCCCAATAATTTTGTTTAAAAACTCCAATAAATTGTATAAATATGATTACTTCTCCAGTGAATTGAAGTAGTTGAACAATTATGGATAAGAAATCTCCACATCTTCAATTTTCTGTTACATGGGTAGACATCATCTAGCAAGCAGGTGACGTTCTCAATGATGTGCTAACATCTCACCATACCAGAAGAAAAAATTAATAGGAGCTTAATTAGGGAATTGACATAAGCTTTAAGTTTTTAATAACTAGTTACCTTGTAGCCTGCACCAAGACTGTCCTTGGGGTTTTCAATGGAAAACCAGTTTCCGATCTCACAACCTAATATACATACTCATCTGATATGAATGTAAATCAAAGTAATCTCACATCAATTCAAAACAATGGATATGCACTCATTTTCTTTTCAAATTTTCATTATATGAACAAAAGGGGCAAAAAGATACAAACCTTTAGCTCGGTCGTATCCAAAGATAGGATTGTCTTGCATTAGAAGCTTATCAGGTTTAGGGAAAGGTATAATTGCATAGCCACCGATATAAACGTACATTAAAGTAGCCTTACCTCAATTCACACAACACTGGAAATTCACTCATTTTCTTTACAAATTTTCATTATTTGATTAAATTAGGGGAAATAGATACAAAAAAGAAAAACCTCAAGAGCATCTTTGATAGTCTGAACACCGGTCTTCTGACCATAGTTGGTAGTTTTTAATTTATCCAACTCATTCAAGGCATATAAGAGTGACAAGCCACTACCCGCAAAATATGTACATTTAAAAGTGTTGAGATGTAATTAGTAATGCAGTACATTGAGCAAGAAATTTGAAGTTTTCTATGGTTTGTTTTTCAACATGAATTAAAGAGTAGCATTTATGCTTATAATTTGGTTTGGGAAATCTAAAGCATGATTAATGTAATCTCTAGAGTTTACTACTGCACAAAAATATGAACTCTAGTTGTAATCAAATATTAAGAAAAAGAATTAAGCAATGAAGCAAAAGCCCTTTTTTTTAGCAACAAACTATATTCTTAAATAAAATTTCCTCCACACTTCCGCTTAGATCCAACCAATTTGGTATCAGGGCTTTTCATAACACCCTTAAAATGGCATCAAATACCCTACCCACATTATTTTCGTATGCTCCTAGTCAAGTTCTAATATTTGAAGGAGTGCATTTTGATTATTGAAGTAGTCAAATGGAAACATTTTTTCTCTCTAAAAATTTATAGGATATTGTTGAAGATGGATATGCTTAACCACCAGAATTTGGGAGTTCTTCAGATTGGACTCAAGCACATCAACAACAATTTAAAGAAAACATACAAAGAAATTGACACGACCCGCCTCGAACTCCCAGGGTGAATCGGCCTAATTCTATATAATCTTTCTGACGTAATCCGATTAAACAGGATTCTGTCGAAAGATTCAGCAAAATCTTTCCTATATTTATTACACAACCAAATCTACAAAATTATAAATCAAGCACTCCCAATAATTTCCGAATACAACCAACTTCGTCAATCAATTATCTCAACCAAAATACCAAATCACTCAATTATTCGATATCAAATAAAATACATATGCTAACCGCAATCTCCGAAATGTAATAAATTACAATCTCAAAATATTTCAATAAAACAATCAATAACTCCTAACATCATAACGTGACCAAAATTCTGAAAATTACTATTACTGCTGGGTCAACTGTTGTAACTGCGAGTCTCCTGTGGGGGGGGGAAATATAATAAAACGGGATGAGTATAAAACTTAGTGAGTGGATAATAGTTTTTCAACATAACTTTACTCTCAATTAATTAATCATATCAAAATACCAACTCTTCAAAATATCACAAAAACTTAAATAACTTATTAAATCAAATCCATGTACTCATATACTGCATAAATCAATGGAAATTCATAATACTTATAATATCAATATCGAAATACCAAAAACTATCACCAAACAAGTACTCAGGGGAAATAATCTCATCATATTCGGACCTCGACGGACGGGTAATGACGTACTATCTGGGTACAATCACGCCCCGGAGCTACACGGATAGATAGAAAAAAGCCATATCATATCTCATCATATCTGGACCTCAATGGACAGGCAATGACGTACTATCTGGGTACCGCCACGCCCCGGAGCTGCACGGATAGATCGGAAAATATCATCTCATATCTCATCATATCTGTGCATGCATAATCTCGTCCCCAAAAGACAAAGTCGCCTGAGTACATGGCTCAAAGCCTCTTTGTGTACTCAGACGGGCCCTAAAAGCTTATATCTCATCTGTATCATCTGTATCTCATTACCAGTATCTCTGTATTTATCATACCACATACATATCTCATCTCATCTGTATCACTGTATCTGAAGGGGGAGGGTACTGTCTAATGATTTTAAAACTAATCATTATGCTTATATTCATATACTTTTGTACACATATACATAAACATATAATCTCATCCAAAATCACATTCGAAATCTCATTTCCTTTTTCAGTTAACATCTTTTAAATCTGCTTTCTTTTCTTTAAAATATTATCATTCATATTCAAAATCGGTAACCAAAATCATTAATCAAACATATTTATCGTAATAAATACCAAAACACAGATAAAATTCATTTATATAAAATCATTAAATCGAAACCTTTAAAATCAATCTCGCAAACATGCTTTACCATATTTTAAAATTATAATAAATCAAAATGAAAATAAGTTTCGTATATCCACTCACAGTGGCGGTGTCCGAACTCGGAATCGACAATGTCCGCGGGCTGATTCTAGTTTTCGGATTGTCCTAATTTGAGGAAATAACATAATTACTAACTATAATCACGAATTATAACTAATATGCTCGAAACAACATTTATCCATAACAAAATATTCTTGAATTCATAAAATTACCAAAATACCCTCGACATTAAAATTCATCAAATTATCCTCAGAATCACATATTATCAAACTATCCTCAATTTCGATTACAAAGATATCCACAAGTTTTGAATTTATAAAATTACCCTCGACAAACTACTGTAAAATTGCCAAAATGCCCTTAACGACGTAAATTACTGAGTTACCCCCGAAGTCTTAAATTACCTAACTGTCCTCACCTAAAATTACCAAAATGTCCATTGATTTTAAAATTACAGAATTACCCCAAAAGTTTATGAATATACCAAATTGCCCCTAACAGTCAACGGTGACCGGAACTCATCTAAAGGCGATGGGAAGCTCAGGTCTGCTAGATCTGACCTCGGTGAGTCCAATGGTGCCGGGGTAACCTCCCACGTGTGGCGGTAACGGCGGATCTAGTTCCCAAAAATCGTGAGCTTTCCGGCGGTCGATCGGCAGCAATCCAGCCATTTCAGGTGACGGGGTTGGTCGGAAAACAATGAGGGAAAGCTGAGGAACAAGATCCAAGCGGTGGATCGGCCTAAAACTAGCGAAATCAACGGCAAGCAAAATGGGTCTTGGCCGCGGGTTTTCGGGTCTGTTTTCCAGTGTTCGCATCAGTTTCCGGTGACAAGGACGGTAGGGATACGTCGGCCGGCTCACAAGCTTCATATCAGTACCAAGAGTGGCCGGTGAGGTGGCCGGAGTCTCGAGATCCGGTCGGGTCTTGGTCGCGGGTCAAGCACGGGTTGATTTGGTCAACCGAGTCAACGGCTCTTTTTCTCTCTCTCTCTCTCTCTCTTTCTCTTTCTCAGTCTCTTCTTTCTATTTTAGGAAAACAAAATGCCTCTCTCTCTCTCATCACTTTCTATTTATAGTAAGAAATTTTTTTTTTAAAACTAAATCTGGACCCGAGCGCCAAAATAAAAATCCAATTACACGGCCATTGAATCGCATTTGAAATGTCTCGATTTTGTGTCGTGACAAATTTAAATCATTTCGAGCGCGATCAATTTTAATAATTGCAATTGATTTCTCGTAACGATTTTAACAATCAAACTTTTAAAACAAATTTGCGACGAAAAATAAAAATAACATCGCACTCAATTAAATAATTTCGATGCATATGTTATAATCCTCCCTCCTTATAAAAATTTCGTCCTCGAAATTTACACATCTGATGAGAACAAGTGAGTATATTGAACTCTCATTAAGTCCTCGTGTTCCCATGTAACCTCCTCTTTTGCATGATTCCTACATAGCACTTTTATTAAAGGAATAGTTCTGGAACGCAAGACTTGGTGTTTTCTTTCCAATATCTGCACTGATTCTTCCTTATAAGTCAAATCCTCTTTCAACTCAATTGGTTGTCTCGATAACACATGTCTCGGATCATACATGCACTTTCGAAGCATCGAGACATGAAGCACATCATGAATTTTGGATAACTCGGGTGGTAAAGCTAATCGATACGCCAACTGACCAATGCGCCCTACAATCTCATACGGTTCAATGTAGCATTGGCTTAGCTTCCTGTGCTTCCCAAATCTAAGTACTCATTTCCAATGAGAAATCCGTATGAAAACTCTATCACCAACTTCCAACTCAAGTTCCTGCCTACGCTTATTTGCATATCTCTTTTGTCTGTTTTGGGCCACTTTTAATCTATCCCGAACAAGCTGTACCTTATCATTAGTATCCTGAACTAATTCGGGACCAAATAATTTCTGCTCACCAACCTCATCCCAACATATTGGAGTTCTGCATTTTCTACCATATAAAGCCTCATATGGTGCCATCTCGATCTAGATTGGGAACTATTATTGTAAGCAAATTCCATCAAGGGTAAATAAATATCCCAACTACGTTTAAACTCCAAAACACAAGCTTGCAACATATCCTCCAAGGTTTGAATAGTACGCTCTAACTGACCATCAGTCTGTGGATGAAAAGCTGTACTGAATTTCAACTTAGTGCCTAAAACCTTTTGCAAGCTGGTCCAGAATTTAGAAGTAAATCGAGAATCTCTATCTGAAACAATAGACACCGGTACTCCATGAAGTCGAACTATCTCAGCCACATAAATACTTGCAAACTTGTCCATCGAATAGGTGGTCTTAAATGATAAAAAGTGAGAAGATTTTGTAAGTCGATCAACAACCACCCAAACACTATCATGCCTACTCTGAGTACGTGGAAGTCCCACTACAAAGTCCATAGTGATATGCTCCCATTTCCACTTAGGAATAGGAAGCCGCTGAGAACATCCTGCAGGTTTCTGATGTTCGGCCTTAATCTGCTGGCAAACTAAACACCGAGAAATAAATTCCGCTATCTCTCTTTTCATGCCCTGCCACCAATAATGATCTCTCAAAATACGATACATCTTCGTACTACCAGGATGCATCGCATAAGCTGAACAATGAGCTTCTTCCATGATCTCCTTTTTCAACTCCGTAACATCAGGTACACAAAGTCTATCACCCATGACTAAGACTCCATCATCTCTCACTGTAAAGTCGGTTCGTAGACCTTTTTGCACATCTTCTCTCAACTTCATTAACTGCGGGTCTTGGTCTTGCATATGGTGGACTTTGTCAATCAAAGTTGACCTATCTAAAAAATTAGCTATCAAAGCTCCGAAATTATCAGCTTCCAACTCGACTCCCAAAGATCTCGACTCGATCAACAAAGGCATATATGACACTCGTAAGTGAGATATAGAGTTGGAGGATTTTCTACTTAGTGCATCTGCTACCACATTCGCTTTGCTCGGATGATAATCAATAGTGCAGTCGTAATCCTTAATTAGCTCAATCCACCTCCTCTGTTTTAAATTTATGGTGCGTTTACTTCCCGGATTGAGGAATCGGAATCCGAAATCGGAATGATTGATGGCGTTTACTTCGCAAAAATGGAGCATGAATCAGAATCGAAATCGTGGGGCCCACCACTATTTGGGAATGAGGAATGGGAGATTGATTCCCATGGGGGAGGTTGGAATCAATCTCCCATTCCCTGGAATTTTCATTTTGCCCCTCCTCAAAATTAAAAATACCCACTTTGTCCTTATTTGTAATTAATTAATATATTATTATAATTAATTAATTAATATGTTATAATAATTAATACAATATTATTATAGTTAATTAATTAATATAATTATTATAACTAATTAATATATTAATTAATTATTAACAATAACTATTAATAATTATAGTTTTTTAAAAAATAATCATAATAATTAATATGTTATTATTATTATTATAATTAATTAATATATTGATACATTATTATCAATAATTAAAATTTTTGAATAAATAATCACAATAATTAATATATTATTATAATTAATAAAATATTATTATAGTTAATTAATTAATATAATTATTATAACTAATTAATATATTAATATATTATTAACAATAACTATTAATTATTATAGTTTTTTAATAAATAATCACAATAATTAATATGTTATTATTATTATAATTAATTAATTTATTGTTATAATAATTATTAATATAATTATTATAATTAATTCATATATTATCATCAATTAATTCATATAATTATTACTATTAATTAATATATAAATATATTATTAACAATAATATATTAATATTTATAGTTTTGATTAAATAATCACAATAATTAATATATTACTATTATTATAATTAATTCATTTATTATTAATAATATATTAATATAAAAATTACCATTAATTATTATATTAATACATTATTAACAATAATATGTTAATAATTTTATTTTTGAATAAATAATCACAATAATTAATATATTTTTATTATTATAATTAATTAATTAATATACTATTATAATAATTATTAATACAATTGTTAATTAATTAATATAATTATTACTACTAGTTATTATATTAAAACATTATTAATGATAACTAGTAATAATTATAGTTTTTGACTAACTAATCACAATAATTAATATGTTATTATTATAATTAATTAATATACGAATTATATTATAATAATTATTAATATAATTATTATAATATAATTCGTATATTATCATCAATTAATTCATATAATTATTACTATTAATTAATATATAAATATATTATTAACAATAATATATTAATAATGATAGTTTTTGATTAAATAATCACAATAATTAATATATTACTATTATTATAATTAATTCATTTATTATTAATAATAAATAATTAATAGAAAAATTAATATTAATTATTATATTAATACATTATTAACAATAACTATTAATAAAAACATTATTTTGACTAAATAATCACAATAATTAATAATATAATTATTATAATTAATTAGTATATTATTATAATTAATTAATTAATTTTACAATTAATTAATATATAATATATTATTGACAATAATTAATAATAATAAATTTTTTGAATAAATAATCACTATAATTAAAATATAAAATAATGATTATGAAAATAATTCATTAAGTACTTTTTGGTAATTTATTACAATCAAATTCATTTCGATTCCAATTCCGATTCCAAGTCAAAGTAAACACATTAATGGTAATCCAGCTCATTCCGATTTTGATTTCTATAGTTCAAGTAAACAACTTATTCTGATTCTCATTCCTTATTCTCATTCTAGCCCATTCCCATTCCTGCTCATTCCGATTCCAGTTTAGTAAACGCACCATTAGCTCTTTTTTAGTAAACAAATACTTTAAACTCTTATGATCTGTGAAGATCTGACATGTGACCCCATATAAGTAATACCTTCATGTTTTGAGTGCAAACACCACAGCGGTTAACTCTAAATCATGTGTTAGGTAGTTTTGCTCATGCTTCTTAAGTTGTCTAGATGCATAGGCCACCACTTTTCCATGTTGCATTAACACACAACACAATCCATGCCTAGAGGCATCACTGTATACAAAAAATCCTTCGTTCCCATATGGAAGCGTAAGAACGGGTGCCGATGTGAGACGTGTCTTAAGTTCTTGAAAACTCTTTTTACAGTCATCATCCCACTGGAACTTAGCATTTTTCCTAGTTAGCCGTGTCAAGGGAATGGCAATCTTGGAGAATCCTTCCACAAATCTACGATAGTAACCAGCTAATCCAAGGAAACTCCGAACCTCAGTAATATTTATAGGCTGCTCCCATTTTACAACAGCTTCGATCTTTTGAGGATCAACATAGATGCCTTCAGCTGATATCACATGGCCCAAAAATACTACTTTGTCCAACCAGAATTCACACTTGTTGAACTTGGCATAAAACTACTTTTGTCTTAAAATCTACAAAACAATCTGAAAATGCTCCGCATGTTCCTCTTGACTCCGAGAATACACCAAAATATCATTAATGAACACAGTCACAAACTGATCTAGATAAGGGCGAAATACCCTATTCGTGAGGTCCATAAAAGCTTTAGTCAACCCGAATGGCATTACTAGAAATTCATAGTGTCCATAACGAGTTCTGAATGCTGTCTTAGGAACGTCAGACTCTTTGATTCTAAGCTGATGATATCCTGAGCGCAAGTCGATCTTAGAAAACACTTTTACTCCCTGAAGTTGATCAAACAAGTCATCAATACGCGGAATAGGGTACTTATTGCGTACTGTAACTTTGTTCAACTGCCTATAATCAATGCAGAGTTTAAGAGTACCATCCTTTTTCTTAACAAACAAAACTGGAGCTCCCCACGGAGATACAATGGGTCTAATAAATTCTTTATCCACCAATTCTTATAGTTGAGCTTTAAGTTCCTTTAATTCAGCTGGAGCCATCCTGTATGGTGTTATAGATATAAGAGCTGTCTCAAGGACTAAATCGATAGAAAACTCAATTTCTCTATCAGGTGGCATCCACGGAAGGTCATCTGGAAATACATTTGGAAACTCCTTGACTACTGGGATATCCTTTAATCTTAACTCTTTAGCTTCTGTGTCTACCACATATGCAAGATAAGCTGAGCATCCTTTTCGTAACAATCGTCTTCAACTAATAGCCGATATGACACATGAGGGTAATAATTTACGCTCTCCACAGAATTTCACCTCGGTTTTTCTTGGCTTTTTAAACATAACTTCCTTTTTGAAATAATCCACAGTAGCATGATGAAATGCAATCCAATCCATACCTAAAATAGCATCGAAATCTCGAATGTCTAAAATAATCAAATTTACCTCAAAGTCATGCTAACCCAAACTAATCATACAATCTCGATACACACTCTCAACAAATAGTGAACCCCCAATAGGTGTACTAACAACTAAACCACAATCCAGTGGTTCACGCTCTCGCTCTATATGTATTGCAAACATACAGGAAACAAAAGAATGTGTGGATCCACAATCAACAAGAATATAGGCCTCGCGGCCAAAAATAGATAACGTACCCATAATGATTTCTGGGGTAGCACGAGCCTCATGCTGTGTCAATACAAAAACTCGACCCTGAGTATGAGGCCGACCAGTTTGACCTCTCTGACTCGGGGCAGCTGTCTGGCTCCGAAACGTAGATGTAGAACCCCCGGTTTGCACACCTCTCTGACCTAGAGTTTGTTCGGAGTGAGAGTGATATTGTGGGGCTATCCCTCGAGCGGAACTATCACCCTGAGACAAATTAGGGCAGAATCTCTTAATATGTCCAGGCTGTCTACAGAGATAACACACCTTGTCTCTAACACGACACTGGCCCTGATGATTCTTGCCACACGAGGGGCAAGAAATATGTTGTATATTCCTCGAACGATCACCTCGGTGTTCTCCGCTACTCCGGTCATATTGTCCCTGAGTCCTCACATTACTCCTTACGGACTGCTGCACTGAACTGTTACTGACATTCTGTCTCGAATCTCCCCTGAAACCCGTACCCTGACTCTTGTAAATATTGTCAGAGTAACTAGCATAAGTCCCTCCTTTCTTAGGCGGCTTACTACTGAGCCACCTTCTATCAAACTCTGACTACATTTTTGTTTCAAGGCTTGAATTCTGCATCCCTTCGAGATACTATGTTCTACTCTCTTTGCTGCCTCAACTACCTTAGTAAACTCAGTATACCACGATGCAGTCACGGTTGTGCGGATCTCAAATTGGAGACCCTCTTTAAATCGTCTGCATCTCTTCCTCTTATCACCCACTGCAGATGTAGCAAATTTAGAAAAGTCCATAAATTTCTTCTCATACTCCTCAACAGACATGGATCCCTGAACCAATCGGAGGAATTCACTGCGTTTAATATCTTGGTATACGACTGGAAAATAATGATCGTAAAATTCCTTACGAAATATAAACCAAGTAATCGCATCATGCCCTTGATATCGACGTTCCACTGTCTGCCACCAATGGTATGCCCTATCCTCAAGTAGAAAAGTGGCAAAGGAAAGTCTATCATCTTCCGGGCATTTCATTACATCGAAAATACGTTCTAACTTAACAAACCACGACTCTGCCTCAGGTGGATCTCTATAACCATTGAAACTTTTAGCCCCTAAACTCCTCACGCGCTCTATAGTATTAGCATGACCAGTATGCGCATGAGTCTGATTCTATACCACTGCAGTCATAATCTGTGCTAGTCTATCAAATGACTGCTCAATGTTCGGCACATTCTCTGGTGCCTGTTGTGCCACCTCATGCGTTGAGGACTCAACTATGCTCTCGTTCACGGGTTCATTTTCCCCTGCAGGTACAACGTCTAGAGTCAACCCAGCTATTAGCCTAGTACGACCACGGCCACGACCTCGACCACGTCTATTGCTACAACGGAGCATGATGATGCCTACAAAATAATAATTTCCACTTAATAACTGTAAAACTTATTCTAATTACGATAATAAAGTCTACATAATCTAAAACCATGCTCTGATACCAACTTGACATGACACGCCCTGAACTCCCAGGGTGAATCGGCCTAATTCTATATGATCTTTCTGACGTAATCCGATTAATCAAGATTCTGCCGAAAGATTCGGCAAAATCTTTCCTATATTTATTATACAACCAAATCTACAAAATTATAAATCAAACACTCCCAAATAATTTCTGAATACAACCAACTTCGTCAATCAATTATCTCAACCAAATACCAAATCACTCAATTATTTGATATCAAATAAAATACATATGCTAACTGCAATCTCCGAAATGTAACAAATTACAATCTCAAAATATTTCAATAAAACAATCGATAACTCCTAACATCATAACGTGGCCAAAATTCTGAAAATTACTATTACTGCTGGGTCAACTGTTGTACCTACGAGTCTCCTGTGGGGGGAGGAATATAATAAAACGGGATGAATATAAAACTCAGTGAGTGGATAGTAGTTTTTCAACATAACTTTACTCTCAATTAATTAATCATATCAAAATACCAACTCATAAAAAAATCACAAAAACTTAAATAACTTATTAAATCAAATACATGTACTCATATACTGCATAAATTAATGGAAATTCATAATACTTATAACATCAATATTGAAAGACCGAAAACTATCACCAAACAAGTACCCAGGGGAAATAATCTCATCATATCCGGACCTCGACGGACGGGCAATGAAGTACTATCTGGGTACAATCATGCCCCGAAGCTACACGGATAAACAGGGAAAAGCCATATCATATCTCATCATATCCTGACCTCAACGGACAGGCAATGACGTACTATCTGGGTAACGCCACGCCTTGGAGCTACACGGATAGATCAGAAAATATCATCTCATATCTCATCATATCTGTGCATGCATAATCTCGTCCCCAAAAGACAAAGTCGCCCGAGTACACGGCCCAAAGCATCTATGTGTACTTAGACGGGCCCCAAAAACCTGTATCTCATCTGTATCTCATTACCAGTATCTCTGTATTTATTATACCACCTACATATCTCATCTCATCTGTATCATTGTATCTGAAGGGGGAGGGTACTGTCTAATGATTTTAAAACTAATCATTATGCTTATATTCATATACCTTTGTACACATGTACATAAACATATAATCTCATCCAAAATCACATTCGAAATCTCATTTCCTTTTTCAGTTAACATCTCTTAAATCTGCTTTCTTTTCTTTAAAATATTATCATGCATATTCAAAATCGGTAACCAAAATCATTAATCAAACACATTTATCGTAGTAAATACCAAAACACAAATAAAATCCATTTATATAAAATCATTAAATCGAAACCTTTAAAATCAATCTCGCAAACATGCTTTATCATATTTTAAAATTATAATAAATCACAATGAAAATAGGTTTCGTATATTCCACTCATAGTGACTGTGTCCGAACTCGAAATCGACAACGTCCGTGGGTTGATTCTCGTTTACGGATCGTCCTAATTTGAGGAAATAATATAATTACTAACTATAATCACGAATTATAACTAATATGGTCGAAATGACATTTATCCGTAACAAAATATTCTTGAATTCATAAAATTACCAAAATACCCTCGATATCAAAATTCATCAAATTATCCTCAGAATCACATATTATCAAACTATCCAAACTATCCTCAATTCCAATTACAAAGATATCCACAAATTTTGAATTTATAAAATTACCCTCGACAAACTACTGTAAAATTGCCAAAATGCCCTTAACGATGTAAATTACTGAGTTACCCCCGAAGTCTTAAATTACCTAACTGTCCTCACCTAAAATTACCAAAATGTCCACTGATTTTAAAATTACAGAATTACCCCAAAAGTTTATGAATATACCAAATTACCCCTAACGGTCAACGGTGACTAAAACCTATCCAAAGGCGACGGGAAGCTCAGGTCTGCTAGATCTTATCTCGGTGAGTCCAATGGTAGCGGGTGACCTCCCACGCGCGGTTGTAACGGTGGATCTAGCTCCCAAAAATCGTGAGCTTTCTGGCGGTCAATCGGCGGCAATCCGGTCGTTTCAGGTGACGGGGTTGGTCGGAAAACAATGAGGGGAAGCTAAGGAACAAGATCCAAGCGGTGGATCGGCCCAAAACCGGCGAAATCAACGGCGAGCAAAATGGGTCTTGGCCGCAGGTTTTCGTGTCTGTTTTTCGGTGTTCGCATCATTTTTTGGTGACAAGGACGGTAGGGATACGTCGGCCGGCTCACAAGCTTCACATCGGTACCAAGCGTGGCCAGTGAGGTGGCCGGAGACCCGAGATCTGGCCGGGTCTTGGTCGCGGGTCGGGCACTGGTCAGTTTGGTCAATCAGGTCAACGGCTCTTTCTCTCTCTCTTCTTTTTATTTTAGGAAAACAAAATGCCTCTCTCTCTCTCTCACTTTCCATTTATAGTAAGAAATATTTTTTTTAAAAAAAAATAAATCCGGACTCGAGTGCCAAAATAAAAACCCGATTACATGGCCATTAAATCGCTTTTGAAATGTCTCGATTTTGTGTCGTGACAAATTTAAATCATTTCGAGTGTGATCAATTTTAATAATTGTGACCGATTTCTCGTAACGATTTTAACAATCAGACTTTTAAAAAAAAAATTCAACAAAAAATAAAAATAACATCGCACTCAATTAAATAATTTCGGTGCATATGTTACAGAAATGCCACAGTACTTCGATATATCGAGCTAGGTGATAGTAAGTCAAATTTTCCCAGAATTTTTGGCGTCAAAAAGGCTAAAAATGCTTTGGAATCTAAAAGAAGAATTTCAAGGTTCCGAAAAGGCAGTCACCATCAAGTTGCAAACTCTTTGGAAAGAGTTCGATAATATATCAATGAAAAACTGTGAAGGCGTTCAAGATTTTTGCAGCAGAGTTACTGAGATTGTGAACCAGATTAAAGGTTGTAGAGACACCATTGAAGACGAGAAGGTGAATGAAAAGGTGTTAAGATCTCTTCCTCCAAAGTTTGATGATGCAGCGGCAGCCATTGGAGAATCAAGGGATCTGTCCAAGATAACTTTTTCAGATTTGTTAGGATCATTATAGTCTCATGAGCAAAGAATCAATCGATCTTTAAGTCAGCCTACAGAGCAAGTGTTTCAGTCCTAGACTAATAATCCAGATCAGAATAAAAGCAGCAAGGAAGACCAGAAGAATGAAGGATCGTCTAAAAGAAATAGAGAACATGGCAAAGGGCAAAGAGAACAGAACGATAATCGCAACAAGTGGAAAATGATAGAGGGAACTCACAGCAAAATATTCCAGTGCATTATTTGTAATCAATCTAATCATGAATCAAAAGATTATCGATACAAATGCACAAGGTGTCACATTCCTAATAATGAACAAAGGGATTCTGGTATCAAAATAAAAAAGGAAAAAATAAGGCCAATTTTACAAAGGAAGGTGATAGAGATTACTAGTTTTATTCAAGTAAAGATGCTGAACATGAATCACAAAATTTATGGTACTTGGATAGTGGCTGCAGTAACCACATGATTGGACAACGTGACATTTTCATCATGCTTGACCAAAGTTTTAATTCGCAAGTGAAGCTTGGAGATGGAAAGATGCAAAAAGCTGTAAGAAAAGGTACTATTGTTGTCCATACAAAGGCAAGTAACAAAAAGTTCATTTATGATGTTCTTTCTGTTCCAAATTTAACTCAAAACCTCTTAAGTGTGGGGCAGCTAATTCAAAAGGGTTTTTCAATTTATTTTGATGATGAAAAATGCAAAATTATTGATAAAACTAACAATCGAATGGTGGTCGTTGTTGAAATGTCAAAGAACAAGGTTTTTCCTCTTATTATGCCACTTGATGAGAATGTTGCTCTCAAAACTAAAAATTCAGATTTGTCAAATTTATAGCATCTCAATTATGGCCATTTAAACTATAAAGGGCTGAATTTGCTTAAGCAAAAGAACATGGTGATTGGCTTACCGGATGTTAGAAGCTATGAAAATGTTTGTAAGGGTTATATTTATGGAAAAATGGATAGGCTTCCATTTCCTAAAACTTCATGGAGAGCCAAAGTTTCATTGGATTGATGCATGCTGATATTTGTGGTCTTACAAGGACTCTTTCTCTAAATAACATGAGATATTTCATTCTTTTTGTGATGATTATACAAGGATGATGTGGATTTATTTCTTGAATGAAAAATCAGAAGCTTTCTCAACTTTTCTCCAATTTATAGCTCTTGCAAAAAGAGAAAATAGATGTAAAATGAAAACCTTGATAATTGATTGTGATGGTGAATTTATCTACCCTCCATTCATGAATTATTGCAAGGATAATGAGGATTTAAAGACAGCTCATTATTAGCTGAAGTCTACAACAAAGCAGAGTGGCAGAATGGAAGAACCGTACCATTGTAAAGATGGTGAGAAGCAGCATGTTAAAAGAAAAAGGCATTCTTAACAACTTATGCATAGAAATATGTTATACAACTGTGTATATTCTCAATAAGTCTTCTATAAAAGCTATCAGAGACAAAACTCCATTGAAGCTTGGCATAATTGAAAGCCAATTGTTGATCATTTGAAGATTTTTAGGAATTGCTTATGCACTTATTCTAGCTCAGAACAGGGAGAAGTTTGATGAAAAAGGTGAAAAGTATTTGTTTATTGGCTATAGTGATGAGTCTAAAGGTATTTGTTGCTGAATCCTATAACAAATAAGCTTGTTATCTTAAGAGATGTTGTATTTGATGAAGCATCAACTTGGCTGTGGGAAAAAGATCAATCCCAAACATCTAGCTTTTTTTTTTAAGCTTTTACATCTCTACAAAATTCTTCACAACAAAATAATTTGGGACAAAATTCTCTAAATTGAGCAGCAGAAAGTTCTCTAGATGATAAGAGCCCTCCAATGAAGATAAAGTCATTAAGAAAAATTTATGAGTCATGTGAACTTGGTTTATTTTCTTGTAAGCCTTAAGACTTAAAGGAGGCTTCAACAAATGGAGATTCGATAAATGCAATGAATGAGGAAATGGCCACCATTATGAAAAATAAGACTTGGGAGCTGGCTAATTTGTCAAATGGAAAAGAAACAATTGGGTTGAAATGAATCTTCAAACTAAAGTACAATAAAGATGGTTCAATTAAAAAATTCAAGGCATGGCTTGTTGCAAAAAGGTACTCTTAATTGCCTGGAGTTGATTTTACAGAAACTTTTACTCTTGTTGCTTGGATAGAGACTATTCGAACTGTTCTTGCCTTGGTAGCCAAATGGAATTGAATGTATTTTAGCTGGATGTAAAATTTTCATATTTGAATGGTGAAATTAAAGAAGAGGTCTATGCTGAGCTGCCTAAAGGATATGAAGTGAAAGGTGAAGAAAATAAAGTTTATCAACTTTGAAAAGCCTTGTACGACTTGAAGCAAGACCCTTGAGCATGGAATAGTATAATCGATAGATAATTCATTGAAAATGGACTTGACAGAAGCTCAAGTGAAGCTTCTCTTTATATAAAAAAAGAATAAGTTGTTTTTCTTATTGTTTGTGTAACACCCTAAACCTAACACATGTGAAGCACGTGAGAAAGGAGGTTACGTACTAACCAAAATCTTTACACCAAAAATCTCAAACTGAAACACCTTAAATATTTTAATCAATAAATCCACAAATTCAAGTGTCCAACTCTAAATAATGTCTCTCTCAAAGACATAGGCCTAACAAAAGTCTAAAAAAACAACTTCTTAATTACAAATTCATAAACAAATAAATTCAAAAGAAACATAAGTCTATTTTTCTCTCACAATTAGAAAAAGAAATGAATCTCTAACTCCAATGATAAGCATACCTCTCAACAAGATACCTAATCTGCAAAAAGTAATGACGACGGGTGAGCTGTAGCTCGGTAAGTAAAACCATTCCTAACATATTATGCTTAATGATACCTAAATATTTGCAAGCCTTTTTTTATCAAAGCATATATTATAATTCATAAAAAAACGTATTACAGTAAGATAATATAAATACATAGTAATTCAAAATATCATAAGCATAGTCAATTATGAAAGCACATAATAAAACATACATGCAGAAAATAAAATGTTAGCTCATGTCACATAGTGTCACCTATACTCCTGGTGACTCGGCCAGAAATAGAATCAGAATCAGAATATTGTGTGCACACTTAGAATAGAAATCCAGTACTGGTCCAGAACATATATGTATCGTATTATACAATCAGAATTAGAATAACTATTGACAATGAGCCAAAACATTCAAATTAGTTTTTCATATGTAATGACTACGTGGCACTTTACACTATATATGGCACTTTGCGGCGCTCTAGCTCTCAAGAAGTGGTCCCCATATAGTCTCAAGAGGTAGCCCCCATATAGTCTCAAGAGGTGGCCCCCATATAGTCTTAAGAGGTGGCCCCCATACAATCATAAATAATTTAAATTGTACATGGACATAAAACATTCATATCAGATTCATAAATATCCATAATAATAATTTAGGCTTGCAAGTTATCTTATAATTAAAATCAAAAGGTAATCATATAACAAAATAAATTACATACTTAAAACCATTTAAAATATTTTGGTAAAACCATAAGAATAACATAATTTTCAGATTTAAAACATTTACATAAAATAATTTTTTTGTGAAAAACAATTGATTTTTAAAGAACTACAAAAGCACATGTACTTATAATAGTATTAAAATAATCATATTTATCTAATTCCAACCTCCTGATTTTTTTTTTCCAATTCATAGCCGTACAGGTCTATTTTTCTTAATTTTAACTCTTAATCTAGAAATTAGAATGACACAATATTTTACAGAACCAGTATGGACATCGATGGGTATCTCACCTAAAATTTTCAAGAAGATCCGATATCAAAAAAATTTTCAAAACTATTTATTTCTTAATAAATTCAAAACCGTCTTGTAAAGCCTTAACTGAACAATATGGGTTTTGAGATTTTTATAAAGTCATGAATTAATCCAAAAACTATGAAATTAAAACTGGAAATATTGACACAAATATTTACCTATGTTTAAAATTCTAGAATTTTAAACATTCATTTGATACCCCAAATAATTTTATGAAGACAGTCATTTTGTTAAAATCGTAGTTTTCCAGTGCTGTAGTGTCTGATTCGAATATGCATATAAACTCGAAAACAAATTCAAATATGATGAAACAAAATTCATCCCATAAGCCCTACATGTCTAGTTTCCATAAAAGTAAGCTTTTCTCAAAAACCATTTATAAAGTATATGTTTTATTAAGGGATATTCATGATGTCCAGAATTATTCAGTGTTGTTTATTGCGTCTAAGGTTGACTATCATGACCCAAAAATCGATTAAAGTACCATACACAACACAATCATGTCCTAGGACATGCAAAAAAAGTTTGTAATAATTCTAATACCATGTGAAATAAACCCTAAATAGAAAATAGAAATGGACTATAAGCAATACGTACCAACCGTTAAGGCTTTCTCCCTTAAGCAGTAGCTCAAATCCTAAGGTTTGCACAAAAAGGGCAAGGAGCGGCAGAGAAGATAAAGAAAATACGTTGTGGATTCTTTTAGGGTTACGTAAAAGAAAAGTGTAATATATATAGGTCCTTGGAAAACTCTAAAACCCTATTAATTTAGGAAAATACATATTTTCTAATTTTTCCTACAAATCCTAATAAAAAGGAAATAATTAAATAAATCCTAATTGGGGAGGGAAATATTGCCGTTCACATGTGAGACAAATTCTCATAATTTATAATATGAAAATTGGACATTATAATTTTCCTATATGTTGATGATCTAATTTATTGTGGCACTAATATAAAATTAGTGGAAGTGTTTAAAAAAAGCTTGTTGGATGAATTTGAGATTACAAACTTGGACTTAATGAAGTATTTTGTTGGCATTCAAGTGAAGCAAGCCAAAGGAAAAATCTTCTCTTGTCAAGAAAAATACATAGAATATTTGTTGAAAAAATTCCACATCTTCAAATAGAAACGAATACCTACTCCTATCGGTTAAATGAAAAATTGAAGCATGATGAAAAGGAAGAAATGGCAAATGCAAGAATCTATAGAAGTTTTGTTAGTTCATTGATTCATCTTACCAACTTAAGACCTGATATTGTGCACTCTATTAATGTTTTTTCCAGATTCATGAATGATCCAAGGAAGTCCTATTATATTATAGCAAAAAGAATTTTAAGGTATCTTGAAGGAACAAAAAAGCAAGGGATTATGTATGAAAAAGAAGAAAATTGCCAACTTGTTGGTTTTATTGATAATGATTACTGGGCTAGTTCCCTTGATGACGAAAAGAAACACATCAGGTTATTTATTTTTTCTTGGCACAAACGTTATACTATGGAGCTAAAGGAAGTAAAAGTCAATAGCTTTATCTTTAGCCGAGGCAAAGTACATTGCAGCAATTGAATCAGCTTGTGAAGCTGTTTGGCTAAGAAGAATTCTCAAAGATTTACAATTTGATCAAGAATTGCAACAACAATTTATTATGACAACATGTCAGCCTTTGCTATAACAAAGAACCCTGTTTTTCATTTGAAGTCTAAGCACATTGAGTTGCATTATCACTACATCCATGACTTAGTAAGCAAAGGAGAAGTTAACATGGAGTTTATTAACACTAATAAGTAGCCAGCAAATTTTTTGACCAAAGCAATATGTTAATCTTATAATATTGATTTTGATGATAACAAAACTTATATGTTCTTGATTAAAATGTTAGGGCTATTAAAGTGAATTTCTTAAAGCCATAGAAATGTTTAAAGAAGTTTAATTACCGTTAACTTGATTCGGAAAATCATTTTTCTACAAAAAGTTATCAAAATATAGATTCTGGAAATTACCCTTGAACCGTTTATTATAAAAGGGGAATTGATAATTTACAAAAAAAGATTTAATCTTTTAATGGTTAGCTAGACTTATTTTAGAGCATTCTGAAAATTAACGATAAACTATTTATTGCAAAACAGTAAACCAATAATTTACAAAAAAGAGAGAGTTTTCTAATCTTGAACCGTTTAGCAAAAACGGAGACCGAAGTCTGTTTGTAGGTTTTTGGAAATAAATGACAATCCAATAATGGAAAACGGTTAACTATTTATTTAAAATCAAAGCACAATAGGTATTTGGATAAGTCAAAACAGTAAACCAACAGCAGCAAACTGCAATCCGATTATTCTCAAAAAGTCAACAATGGCTAGTTTTCAGCTCTAACTATAAAATGACTTAATCAAATTCAAATAAAGAGAGATTCAATAGTTGTCATTGAGCTTACTACTGAGAAAACATACATCATTGAGCTTTAAACTTATTTTGGTTTCATTGATTCACACTTTGAGATTTCAATTGTAATCATATATATTGTGTGAGAGATTGGTTGATTGTAATCTTTGTTTTTTGAGTGATTGTAAGTGTTGAGATACACTTGGGTTAAGAGATTAGGAATAATTTCTTGTTGTAAAGGTTCATTGATACCTTTGAAGTCAATTGTAAGTGTTGAAGTCTTGGAGGCTTACTTAGTGGAATCCTCAAGCCCGGTGAACTTGGAGGCATGGACGTAGGCACGGTTGGTCAAACCACGTAAAAATCACGTGTTTGATCTCTCTTCCCTTATCCTTTTAATGTCGAGCATTGTTAAAATTATTGCTTTTGATTTTATAAAACATTACTTTAAATTGTTGTGTGATTTTATTTGTTCAAGTTTTAAGAACCTAATTCACCCCCCCTTTTGGGTAGCTTAGTTAGTATTTCACAATCATCATTGAGAAGTTTGAAATATTCAAGAAGCAATTGAAGATTACTAATTAAAAGGGCTATTGAGATGTAATTAGTAATCTAGTAAATTGAGCAAGAAGTTTGAAGGTTTCTGTGGTTTGTTTTTCAACATGAATTAAAGAGTAGCATTTATGCTTGTAATTTGGCTTAGGAAATCTAAAGTATGATTAATGTAATCTTAAGCAATGAAGCAAAAGCTTTTTTCTAGCAACAAATTTTGTTTTTATATAAAATTTCCTTGACACTTCCACTTGCATCCAACAAAAAAGTGTCGTGCATCAATCGAACAAGATAGACCAACAAAAGCAAAAAATGTAAAAGGTTTAGCAACTCATTCCTCCTTTGCAGCCTTGACAGCATTTACGACACTTGTTACTCCATTTCCTTTTTTACGTACTTTTGTTTTATTACCTTTATGACCTAACATCAGCTCCAAACTTTTCATTTTCTTAACTAACATTTTTAAACAACAACAAAATAAGATGCATTCACATTTTCTAAATGCAATTACTGTAAACTAACAAGCATACTTATTAAAGGACATTAGTTATTACATAAACATGGTTCTAAAGCCTCATATATTTTAATTGATTTTTTTTCTTCGTTGTTTTAACTTTTTTTCTATTATTGTAGTACTTGCATTGTATCAGTCTACATTTTACTTCAATTATATTAGTACAAGATGGGAAATAAATTTTGAATCCAATGAATTAGTTGATAAATTGAATCATTTTCTCCGTAGTAATCTAATATTAATCATTTATTTTTTAAAAAAAAATGTCTATTCAAATTTTTGGACCAACCAACTAGGATTTAGGCCTAAGGCATGACTTATCTCAAATTGATTGCACCAATAGCTCATGTTACATTGAGAGTTTCTTTTCCATGCTCGAAAAAATTAGTTTCAAAGCACTTGCAGAACCAATATACAATTCCAAAAAGCCATACTTATAAAACAACATGGATATTAGAGTTCATTTTAGCTTTGCAAGGAAATTTTGTAAACTTTCCATAGCTGATCTCTGTAACAACAGTCAAAGACGTGTCAATGAAAATAAATTGATTAAAGGGAGAGCAAGTTGTGCATAAAAAGTAGAAACAACCAAAAGAAGCACAAAAAGATCTATGTCGTATAAACTGAATAGCATAGGTGCTTTAAATAACTAATAAACATAATTCAAAATCTGATAAATTTTGTAAAATCAAGTTAAATGGCTACAACATAGAACTATGTGCATTCGCTGCAAGAACGAGAACTAAGAATAACCATTTAATCCTTTGATACCGTAATCTACAATGATAAAGAAGGCTTAGATGTAATCCATCTTTCTTCTTTTGGAAGAGCACGGGTGCACCGAATAAAGCCTTTGGTGGGCGGATGTACCCCGAATCCAGTAAGTCTTTGAGTTGTCTCCGCAACTCCTCGAGCTCTGGTGGTGCCATACGGTATGGTGCCAAGGCCGGTGGCTTTATGCCATTATCTAATGCGCCATGCTCTAACTCTATCTCATTGTTGTGCAAATTTTTTTGAACTCGCAAGTGCACGAATCTATTGTAGAATAGATAAATGGTGACGAGTGTCGATCCCACGAGGAGGTGGATTTTAATTGCTTGTAGAATTAATTTTCTAAGTGGGTGATTGGATTTATAATGAAAATGATGTATGCTATCTGTTAATTTTAAATTAAAGCAGTGGGAATAAACTATTAAAATGAAGTGCTTGGATCTCCGGATCTGTACTCAACATGCACCATCAGCTTAATATTCATTATTAGTACCAATTAAATCATGAAGGGGGATTTTTCACTCCTCATGAACCACACTGTAATAGATATGGTGCTAAGGGCTTCCCGTGCCAAATAGTAATAACCTTGCCTAGGGAAACGGTTATTCTAGCCAATATCCAGACAAGATTATTACTATCTGTCTATGAAAAGTCAAAACAACCACATATATTAAAGGGGAAGGAAAAGTAAATTTATCAAATTAAGCCCATGGAGCATGTTGAGACTTCACCTTCAACCCAAGCTTGAAAGGAAATTAGCTACTCATAATTGAACTAGAGGTAAAATGGAAATTTTATTAAAATACGTAGAAAATACAAGATGGAGATGGAATTATAAAAAAATGGAGCTCAAAAATGGATTCAGGGGTATCAAATTAGGGGGGGAGCCCCCTTTTTATAGATATACTGAGTAAATCATGGCCATTGGATTAAAATAATTTGAACGCTCAGGATTGCGCCACGTGGCAAGTTCCTATTGGATGAAACACATCATCAGGGCTGTCATTCCGTGTATATGCATGTACCGTACGCATGTTTTTTCAATCCACTAACATTCTGCCACGTCACCGGTCAACATTTTTTGTCCAATAGTATCGTGACACGTCATCAGTCAACGCCACATCATCAGTCAATGCAACATAAGCGGTCAATGTCACATCATTCGTCCAATCAAATGCCGCCACGTCATCATACAGTGCCACATCATCATACAATACAGGTGAACAGTGCCGTAAATAGTATCGTGTACTGTACCGTATATATCAACAGTACCGTATGTGTGAACAGTATCGTATATGTGAACAGTATTCTTTATTTTTTTATGCTCCTCCTAAAATTTTCGACTGTCCTGAGTTCAAAATTGTTGTCCGTTTTTCTATCTAATCTCTCGTTCATTGTGAAATGACCTTGATGTCCCCTAAAATACATAAAATACTTAATTAAAATAAAACATACATAATTAAATCACAAGGGACTTTAAGATATAAAAGTAAGGATGTTAGTGAGACTTGAAGTGTAAAATGATGATTTTCTCCATTATAAATACACACTTTCTAGTACTCAACACTCATAATCCACCTCTCATCTAAGTGGGAGCTTTTGTGGAAGCTTCAGAGGCATAATGTCCTTGAATTCGTCGAAGACTTCTTCGATAGGTGCTGGGACTTGGCTCGATGAGCTTGAGCGACATTCTCCTTCGTTCAGCTCCCGAATAGAGACCAAGAAGCTAGGATCCTTCCAAAAAGATTTCTTGAATTAGATGGCTGAGAACGTCTTGTCCGTGGTCTTGGAGTGCTCGGCAGGAACCATGCATGCATTACTCCCATCGATGATGCTTAGGTAGTTCGTAGTCGGTAGTGGGAAGGCATGTACCTTGTCGAAGAATTCTATGCCGAGGACCATCTTGAAATCATCCATGGGCACGACGGAGAAATCGAGCTTTCCGCTCCACGTCCCAAGTGTTACACGTACTCTTTCTACGGTGCCCGCGATTAACTTGGTGGGTGAGTTTACCGCCTTCATGGTGCCTCCTTCCTTGGTGATCTTGAGGTCTAGGCGCTTCGCCTCTTCTTCGGAAATGAAGTTGTGCGTGGCTCCGGTGTCGAGCAATGCACAAACGGTGTGACCGTTGATGTGCGCACTCACTTACATCGCCCATTCTTCGTGGCTGCTGGTGGATAAGTCTTGAGTGCGCCAAGGCGTTGGAGGGTACCCATGTTATATTGAGGCTCGTCCGTCGAAAGTGTGGATTGGCCCTTGAGCTGGGCAGCTAGGGCATTAAGCGATTTCTTCTCCGGACAGTCGCGTACCCAATAAGGGCCATTGCATATGAAACATGGGCTTCGAGGCTTGGGTGGCTATTTTGCATCTGGTTTGCTTTGCCTGCTCTTACCGCTTGAAGGCTTTTTCTGCCCCTAATCCTTTCGGTTTTGGCCCTTGTCCTTCCAGCCCTCTCCCCCACCTTTACCATGGCTAAACCTCTTGTCATTGGGTTAGGCGGAGTAATTGGTAAGTGATTCTGTAATGGCGATGCCGTCATCGAGAGTTTGTACACCACGCCTATCAATTTTCGCCTTGGCCCAATCCTTGAGGCCATCTTAGAAGTAAAACAAAAAGTCTTTATCGGACATATCGGTTATCTCAAGCATGAAGTTAGTGAAGTCGTTGATGTAATCGTAGACGCTACTCGTTTGCTTAAGCTAACGTAGGTGAGCTCGTGCTTCCTTCTCCGCATTGCTTGGGGCAAAATGCTTGCGGAGTTCTTGTTGGAACTCAGCCCAAGTGTTGATGGCGCATATGCCCTTGCCTATCTCACCATGCTTCTGCCGCCACCACAGTTGTGCGACGCCTCAAAGAAACGTAGGCACGGTGCCTACCTTTGATGCCTCATCATGAACACCCATGGCATCGAAGTATTGCTCCAGCCCAAAGAGGAAATTGTCCACAACAGTGGCATTTCGTGTGCCATCGTAGGTGTCGGGCTTTGGCACCTCGATGCGACGCACATCACTCGTGCTAGTCAAAGCCGGGCTAGGCGTGAGTGTGCGCTTATGCCATGCCCAATCCGAGCGGACTTCATCCACCTCCGTACGGATTGCTCGTAGCTCACTTTGCACGAAACTACGCAAATTCAATAGCTCATCATAGAATGCTCGAAACTCCCTTCGGAGAGAGTCGGCTTAGTCTTTCATGAGAGCCTTGGTGGCTACCGTGAACTCACCATACTCGCCCTTAAGACCATTCACCCTCACCATTAAAGTATCGAGGGTGTCCTAGACAGCGGACATGGATGTTTTGAGCGTGGCAACGCAAGGCTCCAAGGCGTCTACGAAAGTAGCCTTGGACTTGCCACAGGACTTAGCTTGTGTGCATCCCTCCTCACGGCCACGAGTTGGCTCAAGAGACTTCATACCAACTATGCCCTCTTGTGTTGTGCTAGGAGGGTTAGCCATTGCTCGTGAGCTAGATTGCGTGGATGCAAAACTTAGCTCTAATACCACTTGTCACAGGATAAGTATTTGCGTAGCAAACCCATGTGATACCTGGTCAACTTCTAGCACGCGAGTCGCTAATTAAGCTTAGAACACTTCTCGAACTAGCTAAGCAAAGAATGCTTATACAAATGCTAGAGATAATTAAAAACAATGTGGCCAAACTATAGAACTTTATTACTCACAAGAGTAATTTACAAGAGAGCTTACAAGAGAGATTGATAGCTTGTGTGTGTGTTGTGAGTTATGTGTGCTGGAATTGTGGTGTGTTGTAAGCAAAATGGCAAGGGTGGTGGGCTATTTATAGGGTTGGATGGAGGGCTCTAGAACCACCTAGCAACTTGCCAACTTGGCTAAATATCTAAAGGCTTAAACGCTCAATTTTAGACAATTCTAGGATATTTACAATTTGTAGAGAATTTTAGAACTTTGGTTGGAATTTGCTAAGTGCACCCCGCATTTTACTGAGCGAGCCCGCACGCTCAAACTTAGCCTCTTATTACGGGAGATTTGAGCGGCCCATGATAAGTGGCCCGCCAGCAGTGGTGGCAAGGATTGTCTTAGGTCAAACATTCAGCGGAGGAATGAAATAATCTTTTTTTTTTAAACAGTTCAAAAATTGCCAAATTTGTATCGGCTTTCAATCAGCAATTAATTCAAATTCAATCACGATACAAGTCAAATTTGAGTATAACAAAAAAAAATTCGGAACACAATTGACACTTATGAGCATTTTACTAATTGGTAATTGGAATAGACTAAAATTGAAAACTATTGAAATCAGAATGAAGAATAGAAATAAAAATAAATTATTTACTTTAGGAGTATGAATCAGAATCAAATTAGTTGTATTACTATTAATGTGTTTATTTGTCTTGAAATCAGAATGAATTGCCAGAAGCTACTAAAATAACTTAAATCAATTATTATGTTTATTTACTACAATAATTGTGATTACTACTACTACTACTGTTATTATTATTATTCAAAATAATAATAATAATGGTAGTTTTTGTAACATTAATATTATTTTTACAAAAGTAATAATAATAATAACAATAATAATAATAATTGTAATTTTAACAATAATAACCATTTTTATTTTGAATTTTGATTTTCTAATATATCATTCTGTAAAGACAAAGAAAGAAAATATATCATTTTATAAAGATAAAAAAAGGATCCCAGTGTAAATATCCTCATTAATGTACATGTACTTAATTCGATTGGAATCCACCGCTAAAACTAATGAGCCTTCTTGTTTTCCTTTTTTTTGTGTGTGTAAAGGTAAACCTCATGAGACCGCCATTTATTAAAATAATATGGCTTTTATAAAAATTCTCAGTATTTACCGAATCAATATCCAAAGTTGATGAAACACATTGTAAATTTACCAATATTGTCGATGACTCAAAAACAGGTGTTTGTCCATACTCCACAAGGGACAGAATTAAGTGATGATCAAGTTTGCTGTATGCATAGGTGTGGTATGAGACAAACAAATGTGAACATCTTGCAGTTTGTCTTTAACAACGCATCACATCTTTTCCCATGTAGTGGTGCCACCTTCACCATCTCCATCTTCTTTAATCTTTCTGACTTTCTCAATGCCTATAAAAATTTTCATTTTTGAAGAGAGAATTATTCATTTAGTTCTCTACAATAATAAATATAACAAGTTCCCTCTTCACCTTATTCTCCTTGTGCCTCTTCTTACCACCATTTATGTCTTACAAGTTCTTTCTCTCTATCGTTAACTTCGTATTTAGTGAAGATGTTATAGTGCATTTCATGCACTAGTTTTGCATTGTTTAGTCCCTTTAATATCAATGTTTCACACTTAATAGTTGTGATTTACTTGTGTTTTATTTTTATAGGTGCAATTCTATTGATTGGTGCTAAATTGAGCTACAAGATGATGTTTGAGGATGCATTGACTTCCTGGAGAAATTCTTAATTTAAGAAGAAGTTTGTTGATAAGGCATGGGCGCATGACAGTCAATTTCAAAAGAAGTTTGTTCATAAGATGTGTGCGCGTGCTATCAATTGCAGACTTGACATTTTTATTTTAACGTGTTTTATCTTTTCATTACTCTTGTAATTTTAGATAATATTTTAGATATTTTTATCTTTATCCTTTTTAAGAAAACTATAAAAAGGGGAGATAAAGAAGGATTAAGGGGACTAGAATTAGATTTGGATTATTAATTGTGTTTATCTTTTTTAGGGTTTTTTCTTTTTCTTCATGAGGAACTAAACTTATTTTTCTGGTTGAAGGTTAATGAAGCTTTGATTCACCATTACTGTGAGATCTTTCTTGTGCTTTTAATTGTTTTATTGCTTTTTGGGTATTTGTTTATTCTCTGAATTATTGTCATGATTATGTTTGTTAATTAGATAATTGGCCACTATTTAATTATCAACTTAGTCTACTGCCAATTGAAAGATTCATCGTATGAAGATTTTGATGTTTGTGGCAAATAACATAGCAGTGCGTTGTGTTATGGGAATAAATAATCTAATTTAAATGAACCATCGTATGCATTTGTTAATTAGGATTTGGGTTTCTCTAGTTTTTCAGGCTGTCAATTGATTAAATCTTATGATCGTATCTAGGATTGTCTATTGATTAGGGAAATAACCAACGGTCGTACCTTGGTTATCGACTAATTAAAGAGAGATTGGCTATTAGAGTGTCTCAGTAGCTATAACCGGTCTATTCATAAGCAGCAATGATTTATAGTTGTATCAATGATCAGTAGTCGAATCAAAGCTGAATTAATTCCTTCAACTAAAGTTTTCCAATTTTGAATTACACTTTTAATTTGCATTCTTATTAATTTAAATTGATTTTCATTATTGTCAACAATCCCCCAATTTTACATTTTTATTTTAAAAAGGATTTAATAATTATCAGTCTTTGTGGACACGACCCTGCTCAATCACTATACACAATTTTTTTAGAGTAGGTATTTATATTTGCTGGCTTCGACACCCATCAAATTTTGGCATCGTTGCCGGTGATTGGTGTCATTTATTTAATTCTTTTTACGTTTTACTTGGTTTATGGTTCGTTCTTCTCGTACAGGTACACTTTCGTTTGATCTTGAAATTGAGAAGACAGCTAGCTGGCTGAGACAACAGGCCAAGCGAGATAAACAACAATCCTTATCGCCTTTGCTTTCTGAAACAGATACAGTGTTTGATTTGGTTGAACAAGTTATGGATAGAGCTGCGCCTGCAGAAAGAACTCTTAGAGAGTTAGCTGAACCATATCTGAATCAGCAACTACTCTACATTCAATATGCGGACCTGGAGGTAAATTTTGAATTAAAATCTAGTCTTATTCATTTATTACCCAAGTTTCATGGTTTTGCAGGTGAAGATCCTAATAAACATCTCAAGGAGTTTCATGCTGTGTGTTCAAGCATGAAGCCTGAAGGTGTAATTGAAGAGCAGATTAAGCTGCGAGCTTTTCCTTTCTCTTTAAATGGGCTAGCTAAAGATTGGCTGTATTATTTGCCTCCTGGATCAATTACAACGTGGAATGATTTGAAGAAACAGTTCCTTAAAAAGTATTTTCCTGCTTCAAAAGCTACCAACATCAGAAAAGACATTTGTGGTATTAGACAACTTCCTAAGGAGACTTTGTATGAGTATTGGGAGCGATTCAAACAATTGTATGGCAGTTGTCCTCAGCATCAGATTTCTGATCAACTTCTTATTCAATACTTTTATGAAAGATTGTCATTGATGGATAGGAGTATGATAGATGCTGCTAGTAGAGGGGTGTTAGTGAACAAGACCCCTCCTCAAGCAAAGGAGTTAATCTCAAACATGGCTGCCAATGCGCAACAATTTGGCAATAAACAAGATCTCACTTCAAGGAAAGTGAATGAGGTAAGTACTTTATCTATTGATCAATGTTTAGATAAACTTACCTCTATTGTAGAAAAGTTTGTTGTAAGTAATGTGCAACAAGTGAAAACATGTGGCATTTGTTCTAATATAGGTCATTCAACTGATATGTGTCCTACACTTCAAGAAGAACCCTTCGAACAAGCTAATGCAGTTGGAGGATTTCCGAGCATGCCTCAAAGGAGATATGATCCTTATGCATAAACGTATAACCCAAGATGGAAGGATCATCCCAACTTCAACTATGGAGTTAGGCCATCGAGATTCCTACAACAATACCCACCAAGACAACAATTCCAACCAGTTCCTCCTCAGTCAAACTCCAAGTCAAGTATGTCTCTTGAAGAGATTGTTAAATCACTTGCAACTAACACTCAACAATTTCAGCAGGCAACTACAACAAGCATTCAAAATTTGGAGAACCAAATGAGCCAACTGGCGACTACAGTGAGCCGCTTAGAGTCTCAAGTATCAGGGAGATTTCCTTCACAACCTGAGTTGAATCCAAAGCAAAACGTTAGTACTGTCATTCCTAGAAGTGGGAAAGAGTTGCAAGAGCCTAGCAAAAAAGTGACAAAGAACTTAGAAAATGAGCTTGAGAATGAGGAATTGATGCCTCAATCTCAAGATGCGCCACTTAGCAAAGTGAAACCCCTACCTGTGGTGATACCTCCTCCTTTTCAAAGTCAGTTAGCAAAATCCAAGAAGGAAAAACAAGAGAGAGACATCTTTGAGACATTTCGCAAGGTTGAGGTAAATATTCCTTTACTAGATGCTATAAAACAAATACCTCGCTATGCTAAATTCCTTAAGGAACTTTGCACCTCCAAGAGGAAGTTGAGAGGAGATGAAAGAGTTCACATGGGGGAGAATGTTTCTGCCGTTCTCCAAAAGAAACTACCTCCTAAGTGCAAGGATCCGAGTATGTTTACTATCCCTTGCAAAATTGGTAGTGTTAGAGTTGAGAAGGCTATGTTAGATCTAGGAGCTTCTATTAATGTCATGCCTCGTTCCATTTATTCATATTTGAATGTTGGTCCATTGAAAGAAACTGGCGTGATAATTCAACTAGCTGATAGGTCTAATGCATATCCTGATGGGGTATTAGAAGATGTCTTCGTACAAGTTAATGAATTGGTTTTTCCTGCTGATTTTTATGTACTTGATATGAAAGAGGATAATTCTTCTAATTCTGTTCCAATTTTGTTAGAAAGGCCTTTTCTTAAGACTGCTAGGACTAAAATGGATGTACATAAAGAGACTATTACTATGGAATTTGATGGAGAGGTTATGAGTTCAATATGAATGATGCCATAAAATCTCCTAACAGTCGGTATTTTCTGTGAATGTTATTGATCCTTTAGTACATGAAGTTTTTTATTTGGACGTTGAAGATTCATTGGTAATTACTTCAAACAACAGCTTGGGCATCAAAAGATTGCAAAAGAATGAAAGAGAGTTTGTTTTAAATTCTGCATTGCAAGAGTTGAAGGAGATTCGAAATGAGTCCTATGAGAGTTCGCGACTTTACAAGGAGAGGATGAAGACATTTCATGACAAAATGATTTTGAGAAAAAAGTTTTCTGTTGGTCAAAAAGTTCTTCTTTTTCATTCTAAACTTAAACGTTTTCTTGGTAAATTACGCTCTCGATAGGTTGGACCTTTTACTGTTACTAATGTTTTTCCTTATGGTGCAGTCGGGATTCAGAGTTTGACCTCTGACAAAATTTTTAAAGTTAATGGTCATCGCTTAAAACCTTTTTATGAAGGTTTTTCGGTGAATATTACGGAGGAAGTGGCTCTTGAGAGTCTCATTTATAGAGATTGAGTAATGAATATGTTTAGCGAAAGACATAAAACAAAGGCGCTTTTTGGGAGGCAACCAAAAGTTTTTAATGTTTATTTTAAATTTTTGTGCATTTTTTATTTTTGGTTTTAATTTAGATTTTTTTAAAATAATATCTATACTTATTTTGGTCAGAAGAAATTTTTGGTTAAGGCATGCCCACGCCTTAATTAATAAGTATTTCTGCCTTTAATTTATTACAGTATGTTATGAGACATGCCCATATGCTTAATAAAAAAGTTTTTCTGTAATTTTTGGTGTCTCAAGTATCTATTTCAATATTTAATTTTTATTTTTAGTTATATTTTTTTATTTAATTTAAAAAAAATTGATTTTGTGTTTAATTTTTCAGCAACCACAAGTCGTTTTCATCACTCTCCACAAACGACTTCCAGCCGCTTGGATCCACGATTTCCAGCCGTGATCCAGTCCAGCAATTTGCGAATCATGATCCAGCACGCCGCGTGTCCAGCAACCCATGCACGCCAACCTCTTCACGACTTCCAGCCAACCCATGAGCTAGCAATCACCGTCCAGATCCGTTCCATCCATTCCCCATGAGCTCCAGCCGATGTCACAACCTCCGTGCACGCCATCCGCGTCCAGATCTGTCCGGGAGATCCATCATGCCCACGTTCCAGCAGCGACGTTCCAGCTGCGCTCAGATCCAGCAACCCGCAACCCGTTAAAGCTCCAGATCCCATTTCCAGCCGCCTTTCCACAACCCACGATTTTCAAGCCACTCTCCACGAGATCCCGTCGCGGCATCACCAACCAGATCCGATCCAGCCGCCCGGATCGACGCCAACAGCGATATCCACGACCCATTTTCAGCCACGTTGCAATTCAGAGGCCGCGCACACCAATCACAGTCACGATCCAGACAAGCCACTCCAATTAAGTTCCAGCAGCCATGACAACCACTCTCATTGCTCCAAAGTTCCAGCAGCCGCCCATGAGCTTCAGCCTACCACAAGTCGTGCACGCCATCCACGCTCAGATCCGTTCCAGTCACAGCCCGCGACGTCAATTTGCTGTTCCACCCACCATTTCCGCCAAGCCCATCGACGATATGGGGACAATTCAGGAACGTTTTCTTTGCCTTTAATCTTTTTGTCCCTATGCTTTATTTCATTATGTGAACTGTGACTATCATACATTGGGGATAATGTATGTTCTTGGTGTGGGAGAGTGATTTTTGGTGTAGGGGAGTGATTTTTGCAATATTAATGTCTAGACGTGTTATTTTATTGCTTTTGTTGCTTTTGAGATGATTTTGAATAGCATTCTTGGTTGCGTCATTTTTATTTTATTTTATTATTTTTTTTTTCCTTTGTGAAGTTGTTTTTGTTTCACTCTGCTCTTCCTTGAATGATTTTGGAGTTAGTATTATTTTTCTTGGATGTGAGTTGAGATGCATGAATAGATTCAAGTTTTGATTAGCTTGGTCTTGGTTGCTTAAATGAATAACTCACCACTATTGATAGTTGATTCATTTGATGACTATGCATGATTTGATGGCAAATTCACCAACTTTGAGAGTATTTGAGCCTATAAGCAACCACTTTGCTCTAATTGTTTTTGTTGAGTGAATATCAATCTTAGTTTGACTATTCTAGAACTTGCTTTGTTATGCATGTTGAAGCCACATTACGGGATTTTATGCTTTAAAATGATAAGGGCAAACCTCTTTCTATTTTTCTATTTCCGCATTTCTTTTTTTTTTCTCCACCCGAAGATCTTTATTTGTTTTCATTTGTTACCTTTGTTTGATCCTTAACCATTTACTTCTCTCCATCTACTTACCCATTTACCTACTTTTTGAGCCTTAATTTGAGGAGATTTTCGAACTCATTGTTTGGATATATTTTGTTGCTTTTGCTACCTTGAATAAAAGTTTCTCAATTACATCAAGTTGCATTATGCTTAAATAAAATTGTGCAAGATTCATCGAAAAAAAAAAAGAGATGAAAAAAAATGAAAAAAAAAACCCATAAAAAAAAAACTCTTGACGACTTAAGTAGCAATAAACATTTTGATGTCATAAGGTTCATTCAATGGATTCATTCTTCTCATTTTGATCTCTTTTTTTTCCATAGACTTTTCTTTTTCATTCAATCCATGTAGCCTCATTACAACCTTATTGAGACCCTTAGATTTTTGCATTTAATTCATGTTTTGTGATTGAGATGTGATATATAAGCAAGCTTATGGTAATAGCATTCTTTGATTTGATTTGAGTGCATAAATAATACCCTAAACACTTTGAGTGCATGGAGTGAAATCAATGAGAGGGCTATTAAATTTTGTTGCACTTGGATTTTGAAAAGATTGTCTTGGTGGTTGAGTGACTTTATGCTAGCTTCTGAGATTCTATGCTTTGAAATCCTTGTCTCTTGAATGTTGATTAACTTAAATCCTTGAGGTGTGCTTGCTTAAGATTGTTTTTGGATGAGTTTGAATGAGAATTGAGTGAAGATTTGAGATTATTTTTTAGTTATATGCTTGAGGACAAGCATTATCTTGGTGTGGGGGAATTTGTTATAGTGCATTTCATGCACTAGTTTTGCATTGTTTAGTCCCTTTAATATCAATGTTTCACACTTAATAGTTGTGATTTACTTGTGTTTTATTTTTATAGGTGCAATTCTATTGATTGGTGCTAAATTGAGCTACAAGATGATGTTTGAGGATGCATTGACTTCCTGGAGAAATTCTTAATTTAAGAAGAAGTTTGTTGATAAGGCGTGGGCGCGTGACAGTCAATTTCAGAAGAAGTTTGTTCATAAGACGTGTGCGCGTGCTATCAATTGCGAACTTGACATTTTTATTTTAACGTGTTTTATCTTTTCATTACTCTTGTAATTTTAGATAATATTTTAGATATTTTTATCTTTATCCTTTTTAAGAAAACTATAAAAAGGGGAGATAAAGAAGGATTAAGGGGACTAGAATTAGATTTGGATTATTAATTGTGTTTATCTTTTTTAGGGTTTTCTCTTTTTCTTCATGAGGAACGAAACTCATTTTTCTGGTTGAAGGTTAATGAAGCTTTGATTCACCATTACTGTGAGATCTTTCTTGTGCTTTTAATTGTTTTATTGCTTTTTGGGTATTTGTTTATTCTCTGAATTATTGTCATGATTATGTTTGTTAATTAGATAATTGGCCACTATTTAATTATCAACTTAGTCTACTGCCACTTGAAAGATTCATCGTATGAAGATTTTGATGTTTGTGGCAAATAATGCTTGATGCGTTGTGTTATGGGAAAAAATAATCTAATTTAAATGAACCATCGTATGCGTTTGTTAATTAGGATTTGGGTCTCTCTAGTTTTTCAGGCTGTCAATTGATTAAATCTTATGATCGTATCTAGGATTGTCTATTGATTAGGGAAATAACTAACGGTCGTACCTTGGTTATCGACTAATTAAAGAGAGATTGGCTATTAGAGTGTCTTAGTAGCTATAACCGGTCTATTCATAAGCAGTAATGATTTATAGTTGTATCGATGATCAGTAGTCGAATCAAAGCTGAATTAATTCCTTCAATTAGAGTTTTCTCATTTTGAATTACACTTTTAATTTGCATTCTTATTAATTTAAATTGATTTTCATTATTGTCAACAATCCCCCAATTTTACATTTTTATTTTAAAAATGATTTAATAATTATCAGTCTCTTTGGACACAACCCTGCTCAATCACTATACATAATTTTGTTAGAGTAGGTTTTTATATTTGCTGGCTTCGACACCCATCAGAAGATGTGTCCGGAAAGGTCGTCATCATCACGGGTACTTCCTCCGGCATCCGAGAGGTAATCATTTAATTTGTTTAATTAGCCAGTTCTAGTCCCCATCTTTTAATAACTCAACAGGTGATTTTCTTTTTGGTGATTCAATTTTGTTGCTCTTGGCATATGAGTATGCTACAAGGGGAGCCTGCCCAGCTCTATGCGCCCGCAGGGACAAGAGTCTTGATGAGGTTGCTGATACAGCCCGTGAAATCGGCTCTCCTGATGTGATTACAATTCGTGCTGATATTTCAAAGGTTGATGACTGTAGGCGCCTTGTTGAAGAAACTATGAATCACTTTGGCAGACGTAAGTAAGATCAAAATTTACCGTTTGGTTGCTTTCTTTTCATTACCTTGATTTTGCAATGTCTAATGTTGACCTCATGATCTTGGTTTATACTTTATTGGGCAGTGGATCATCTTGTGAATAATGCTGGGATCTCTTCAGTTGCCCTGTTCGAAGATACTGTTAAATATCACTGATTTCAAGCAAATAATGGTGATTTTTTTTTTTTGTATTATTCTTTGTATCGCCAAATCGGATGCTATCTATTATGTCTGTGCAAACTGTCATGGTATGCTGTGTTTTAGTTTAAGCTAATATCAAGATAGGATCCAAATTCTTGACATGTATATGCAACTAATATTTTTCATTACCACTCGATTTGCGGTTCCCTACCTTAGATACACCAAAGGCAAGATCATGGTATTGTCATTCTCTGCTTCATGGCTAGCTGCACCAAGAATGAGCTTTTACAATGTAATCTACTGCTTTAGTAAATCACAATTTTTTAAAAGAAAAAAATACTCTTATTCAGTCAAATGAATAAAAATATCGGTGAAAGGAACTTATGTGATCTTTATGTACATTTAGATTTAAAATTTAAATCTCTAGTCTTAGTGGCTTTTTGCTTTCCGATGTTTAAGGTTGAGTTAGTTTCTATTATCCAATTGCATCCTTAGGCAAGCAAAGCGGCGTTGTTACTCTTTTCCGAAACATTGAGGGTTGAGATGGGTTCCGACGTTGGTATAACAATTGTTACTCCGGGGTTCATAGAGTCAGAATTAACCCAAGGAAAATTCTTAACGAGCAAAGGCAGAATTGAGATAGATGAAAACTTGAGAGATGTAAGCTCGCTTCTCCACTTTGATGATATCTGCTTATAAAAACAAATCCATGTTTCTTTGATCATTTTGAAATTTAATCTACCGATTGTTGGAGCAGGCTCAAGTGAGCACAATCCCAGTTCAATCGGTGTGGTCGTCTGCGAAGGCCATAGTGAACACTGCATGCCGCGGAGATACATACTTGGTAGTGCCATCGTGGTTCAGGACTACATAACTGGATGAAGGTGCTGTGTCCTGAGCTACTCGAATTTTGGCACCGAGTTTTTTATATGGGAAAGCCTGAAGAGCTGCCCTATGAGGCGCCGAGCAAGAAAGTCTTGGACTACACTGGAGCTCAGAATATTTTGTACCCAAGCTCTGTTCAATCAACTGATATCAAGACAGAATAACATCCGAGTACTGGCAGTGTGCCCCAGAAATAACAATGTAGGACTTGTTTGTTTTGCACGTTTAGGAACTTTGTGTTTTAAGAGAGTATTTAGGTTTTATACCTTCGGAGAACCAGTGTAAAATTATTGTACATGATGATGAGAAATACTACTACTCCTCTTGTATTTTGTTCATTTAGGAAAATTTTTAGGCCTTTTTTTTCTTGGGTAATTGCTGCTCTGGTTTTTTTATCAGCCAACACCTAAACATGTTGATATTATGGGGAAAAAAAAGTTAATAAATTTATGCTTATGTTATTCTCTTAAAATTGTTTGTAATGTACCAAAGAAGGTTGATTTTTGCTGAGAAATTCAGATTCTTATTTCTTACCTTTCCTAAATTGTAAAATCTATAGAAGTTTATGCTTTGCTGTTGAGAGTTTATAACAAGTTCTTTGTGATATCCATGACCGTGAACCATCATTTGTATCAACTTCATTGTCAAATCGTTCCAAGATGTTCAATCATGCCTATAAAATCCTTAACGTTAATGATAAGTGGCTC
Source organism: Luvunga scandens (assembly GCA_030449905.1). Taxonomy (NCBI): domain Eukaryota; kingdom Viridiplantae; phylum Streptophyta; class Magnoliopsida; order Sapindales; family Rutaceae; genus Luvunga; species Luvunga scandens. The sequence goes on from JASUUG010001266.1 coordinate 1,922,988, forward strand.
TTTTATTTCGGTAAGGTCTGATTGTTTAACACGCTAGAAACAAAAAATAAAATAAAATCAGTATGTGGTATTTAACAAATCAGCGAGAGATAATGTAATAAATATATTTATATCTTATAACACCGATGCATATATTTACAATATAGTCTAACAATTTATTGAAATTAGTTCGAAAATTTTCTCCTGTTAATAATATTACATTAGAGAGAAATTTAGTCTCTATAGACACCCAAATTGATGCCCAACCTCAAGATCATTAAAAAGACCAACCTGTCATTAACCTACAAACATAATAACATACAAGGATTAGGTTTTATATGGTATTGAAGTTTGGCAATTATAATTTTTAAGATACAATACTAAAATTATTGGTAAACACTAATTATTGTAATTTAGATTTGATTAACTATTTTATGACTAGAAACTTAATTATTATTTATAAATCACGTTTACTATATACTATTAATTTTTATTTCATAATTACAACTTTTTTTTATTTCATAATCACACCAGTTTGATTCATCACCAAGACTTAACATACTGGCTAGGCATAGATTAGGATTCTTTTCTTATCCGACTTTCTTCTTAAAAAATTTTATTAATATGATTAGTAGTTAATAAATTAAAAATATATAAATAATTAAATTTTAATCATATATTATATAAAAATACATTAACGAAATCAGGAAAGTTTAGATTAAGAGGATCTTAATCCGTCACACACGTACACAATGATTTTTCAGGCTGCCCAACTTTGTGTTTTTGTTTTGTCATGTAAAATAATTTGGGATAAAATCAAACACATAACTGCTACGTGTTGTTTCCTATACATGCAAAGCAGCTACGTAGCTTCCAAACCTAGCCGTGTCCACCCATTTAATTATTAACAAATTGATCCACAAAGTTCAATAAACCGTCAACATTCAAAAGCCTCCGTCATCCACAGAGAAGCATGGATCTGGTCAATGAGTTCTTGAACATCGTAGCTCCTGTTTTAACCATTGCAATACTGCCTTCTTTCCAGCCTCTGTACCTATTGTTCAAGTTGCTTCATTTCGTGATAAGAACCATACATGCTGAAGATGTTGCTGGCAAAGTAGTTCTCACAACTGGAGCATCCTCTGTCATCGGAAAGGTCTTTCACAATATTTCTAATTTAACTGCTTGTTTAATTTAACTTGTGTTATTAAATTTTTCTTCCGTTACTGAGTTCATATTTGTGATGGTGGTGGTGTTTTGAAAGCATCTTGCTTATGAGTATGCTAGAAGAAGAGCTCGTTTACTCTTAGTTGCAAGATGAGAGCGTCAGCTCCGAGAAGTCGCCGACCAAGCCGAGCTGATGGGCTCTCCTTTTGCTCTTGCCATCCCTGCGGATGTTTCCAAAGTCGAAGACTGTAAGCATTTTGTTGATGTGACGATGGAGCATTTCGGTAGATGTAAGTAGACTTTGGTAACTCTATTTATATTATCCATTGTCTGAAAATGCTCAGATGTAGAAGTCTACACTCACACGCCACTTTACTTCACGTCGATGTAAAGGGGTGAGTGTAACGTGCGAACTCGCCCTGAGGAAAGCCCTTTCACATCGATGTAGAGGTGTGAGTTCACACTTTATAAAAAGAACTGCGCGGAATTTGGGCCCTGGACATGAGCATGATTCATCCATTGTCATGGCTTCTCAGTACATATATGTGCTAATCTACTTATATGCTAACAGTGGATCATCTAGTGACCAATGCCGGTGTTGTTCCAATGTGCTTGTTTGACGATTACACTGATATTACGAAACCTGCGCCGGCTATGGTAATAGTAAAGCCTCCTGTGAATATAATGTTTGACGTGTCCTCAAACTTCCTCTGTTATCATTTTTCATGACATCAACTTCTGGGGCTCAGCATGTGGCACCTATGTTGCAATTCCGCATCTAAAGCAGACAAAAGGAAAGATTAATGTAGTTGCCTCAGCTGCTGGAGGGTTACCTCCGCCAAGAATGAGCTTCTATAATGTAAGAAGTTTCCTCGGCATTCGGATTCCCTACAGTATATCACTTACTATGAACTTTAAATAATTCTGATTTACTACGACTTCAGGCAAGCAAAGCACCAAAGATTGTCTTATACGAGACATTGAGGGTCGAATTTGGAGGAGACATAGGAATAACAATCGTGACTCCCGGGTTAATCGAATCAGAAATAACAGGAGGGAAGTTCCTAAACAAGAATGGCAGATTGGAAGTAGATCAAGAAATCATAGGTGTAAGCCTACCCTTTGCGCGATTTCCAGGCATTTTTTCTACTCTATTCTTCCACTTACAAACTTAAGACTCTAATGCTGAAAGGTTCAAATAAGTCTACTGCCAGTACAACCAACCTAAGAATGTGCCAAGGCTATTGTGAACATTGCTTGCCGCCGAGATAGATACTTGAGACAGCCATCTTGGATTGGGGTGACTTACTACTGGAAGGTGTTTTGGCCTGAGTGGTGCAACCGAGTGCCATTGATGACCGGTACTGGGACTTCACAGAGAGACACATTAAGCAAGAAGATATTGGATGCAACAAATGAAATCAAGGAATTTCTAACGCCAGGCACAGTCCCATTCGATGAGCTCAAGACCCATGTGGATTATCAAAAGTATAAGCGTTATTAGTATTAGGCAAGTCACAAACATGTTGTTGTCCTCGTGAAAGGAAACGTCTCTGGGTTTGTGTAATGTTATATACAACTATTGGGATGCTGCACTTCACTGAAGTTTGATGCAAATATCTCTAAACTCACGATCGAACTATCGGTTAAGTATGCCGTACAGTCAGACTTTCAGTTAATTATGTTCGTGCTAATTTATTCTTCTGGAAGAGAACAAGCTCAATCTCAAAACGTTAGCATGTTATTACACACGATTAAGCAAAGCTTGTGCATGTATGATACGCAATTGAGCTTTGTAAAAACTATTGCCAATTAAGGTCGGGGAAAAAGGGGAAATACCACGAGAAGAAATACCACATTAATAGATGTGGACACTTCATAGCTTCAGCAGTTTACATCTTTTGTCCACCGGGTTGCACTCCTCTTTGGAGTATTTGTTTAGGCATTTTCCCCTTCAAACATAATCTCTCTTTACATATGAAGGAGCATTCAACGAAATTCTTTGTCCTACAAACAATGTACCTGGTGGGTGTCGAAGCCAGCAAATATAAATATCTACTCTAACAAAATTATGTATAGTGATTGAGCAGGGTCGTGTCCACAGAGATGGGTAATTATTAAATTCTTTTTAAAATAAAAATATAAAATTTAGGGATTGTTCACAATAATGAAAATCAATTTAAATTAATAAGAATGTAAATTAAAGGTGTAATTCAAAATGGGAAAACTCTAGTTGAAGGCTTTGATTCGACTACTGATTATCGATACAACTATAAATCATTACTGCTTATGAATAGACCGGTTATAGCTACTGAGACACTCTAATAGCCAATCTCTCCTTAATTAGTCGATAACTAAGGTACGACCGTTGGTTGTTTTCCTAATCAATAGATAATCCTAGATACGATCATAAGATTTAATCAATTGACAGCCTGAAAAATTAAAGAGACTCAAATCCTAATTAACAAACGCATACGATGGTTCATTTAAATTAGATTATTTATTCTCATAACACAACGCACTGCTATGTTATTTGCCACAAACATCAAAATCTTCATACGATGAATCTTTCAATTAGCAATAGATTAAATTGATAATTAAATAGTGGCCAATTATCTAATTAACAAAGATAATCATGACAATAATTCAGAGAATAAACAAATACCTAAAAAGCAATAAAACAATTAAAAGCATAAGAAAGATCTCACAGTAATGGTGAATCAAAGCTTCATTAACATTCAACCAGAAAAATAAGTTTAGTTCCTCATGGAGAAAAAGAGAAAACCCTAAAAAAGATAAAAACAATTAATAATCCAATTCTAATTCTAATCTCCCTAATTCTTCTTTATCTCTTCCTTTTAGAGTTTTCTTAAAAAGGATAAAGATAAAAATATCTCAAATATTATCTCAAATTACAAGAGTAATAAAAAGATAAAACACGTTAAAATAAAAACGGCAAGTCATGATTGGTTGACAAAGACGTGCCACGCGTCTTATCAATAAACTTCTTCTGAAATCGACTGTCACGCGCCCACGCCTTATCAATAAACTTCTTCTGAAATCGAGAATTTCTCTAGAAAGTCAATTCATCCTCAAACATTATCTTGTAACTCAATTTAACACCAATCAATAGAATTGTACCTATAAAAATAAATCACAAGTAAATCACAACTATTAAGTGCAAAACATTGATATAAAAGAGAATAAACAATGAAAACTAGTGCATGAAATGCACTATAACAAATTCCCCCACACCAAGATAATGCTTGTCCTCAAGCATATAACTCAAGAATAATCCCAAATCTTCCCTCAATTCTCATTCCAACTCATCCAAAAACGATCTTAAGCAAGCACACCTCAAGGATTTAAGTCAATCAACATTCAAGAGATAAGGATTTCAAAGCATAGAATCTCAGAAGCTAGTATAAAGTCACTCAACCACCAAGACAATCTTTTCAAAATCCAAGTGCAACAAAATTTAATAGCCATTTCATTGATTTCACTCCATGCACTCAAAGTGTTTAGGGTATCATTTATGCACTCAAAGCAAATCAAAGAATGCTATTACCATAAACTTGCTCATATATCACATCTCAATCACAAAACATGAATTAAATGCAAAAAATCTAAGGGTCTTAGTAAGGTTGCAATGAGGCAAAATGGATTGAATGAAAAAGAAAGGTCTATGGAATAAAAAGAGATCAAAATGAGAAGAATGAACCCATTGAATGAACCTTATGACATCAAAATGTTTATTGCTACTTAAGTTGTCAAGAGTTTTTTTTTTTTTTTGGGTTTTTTGTTTTTCATTTTTTTTTTCATCTCTTTTTTTTTTCGATGAATCTTGCACAATTTTATTCAAGCATAATGCAACTTGATGTAATTGATAAACTTTTATTCAAGGTAGCAAAAGCAACAAAATATATCCAAACAATGAGTTCAAAAATCTCCTCAAATTAAGGCTCAAAAAATAGATAAATGGGTAAGTAGATGTAGAGAAGTAGATGGTTAAGGATCAAACAAAGGTAACAAATTAAAACAAATAAAGATTTTCGAGTGGAGAAAAAGAAAAGAAATGTGAAAATAGAAAAATGGAAAGAGGTTTGCCCCTATCATTTTAATGCATAAAATCCCGTAATGCGGCTTCAACATGCATAACAAAGTAAGTTCTATAATAGTCAAACTAAAATTGATATTCACTCAACAAAAATAATTAGAGCAAAGTGGTTGCTCATAGGCTCAAATCCTCTCGAAGTTAGTGAATTTGTCATCAAATCATGTGCACTCATCAAATGAATCAACTATCAATAGTGGTGAGTTATTCATTTAAGCAACCAAGACCAAGCTAATCAAAACTCGAATTTATTTATGCATCTCAACTCATATCCAAGAAAAATAACACTAACTCCAAAATCATTCGAGGATGAGCAAAATGAAACAAAAACGACTTCACAAAAGAAGAGAAAAAAAAATGACACGACCAAGAACGCTATTCAAAGTCATCTCAAAAGCAACAAAATAATACTTCCCAACATTAATATTGCAAAAATCACTCCCCCACACTAAGAATATACATTGTCCCCAATGTATGATAGTCACAGTTCAAATAACAAAATAAAGCATGGGGACAAAAAGATTAAAGGAAAAGAAAACGTCCCTGAATTAAAGGTAGTAGGCAGCGGCTGGAGCTTTGGAGCAATGAGAGTGGTTGTCTGGATCGTGGTTGGTGGCGCGCGCGGTTGCTGGAACTTGATGGTGAAGTTGCGGTTGTTGGAACTGGAGAGGATTTGAGTGCTTGGTGGAGCGTAATTGTATAGAGTGGCTTGGCTCTTTGACACAGCTGCTGGATAGGTTCTGACGCGCGGGTTGCTGGGTTTGAACGCGCAGAAGTGAATGCACGGCTTGGCTGGGTCTCGCGGGTCGTGGGTTCCCGACGTGCTTGATCATGAAGAGGGGCTCGGCTTCTGGAGAAGATTTGGTCGCGGATTTGACTGCTGGCATGGGTTGTGGCTGAAATAGATCTGGACGATGATTGCTTGGTGTGGATCCGAGCGGCTGGAATAGATCTGGACGGTGATGTTGCGACTGGAACGTGGCTGGTAGCGCGCGGATCGTGGACTGCGATTGGCTCATTGAAGCATTTCTTGAAGCTTGATTCGACGCGCGCGGGTTCTTTGAACGGATCGCGTCGGCTAGAGATCGTGAAGATTGCTGGACTGGATCGCGGCTGGAAATCGTTGAGAGGTGTGCAGATCGTTCATGGAGAGTGATGAAAGCGGCTTGTGGTTGCTGAAAATTGAAGCATAAAATCAAATTTTTTTTTATATTAGAATAAAATTTAAAATAAAAACAACAAAATAAAAGTTAAAATAAACACTTGAAACTCTAAAAATTACAGAAGAACTTTTTTATTAAGCACATGGGCAAGCCGTAATAATTACTATAATAAATTAAAAACAGAAATACTTATTAGTTAAGGCGTTGGCACACCTTAACCAAAAATTTCTTCTGGCCAAAATAAACATATATATTATTTTTTAAAAAAATCTAAATTAAAACCAAAAACCAAACATGCACAAAAATTTAAAATAAACATTAAAAACTTTGGGTTGCCTCCCAAAAAGCGCCTTTATTTTATGTCTTTGGCTAGACATATTCATCACTCAATCTCCATAAATGGGACTCTCAAGAGTCACTTCCTCCGCAATATTCACCGAAAAACCTTCATAAAAAGGTTTTAAGCGATGACCATTAACTTTAAAAATTTTGTCAGAGGTTAAACTCTGAATCTCGACTGCACCATGAGGAAAAACATTAGTAACAATAAAAGGTCCAACCCATCGAGAGCGTAATTTACTAGGAAAACATTTAAGTTTAGAATGAAAAAGAAGAACTTTTTTACCAACAGAAATTTTTTTTCTCAAAATCATTTTGTCATGAAATGTTTTCATCCTCTCCTTGTAAAGTCGTGAACTCTCGTAGGATTCATTTCGAATCTCCTCCAACTTGCAATGCAGAATTTAAAACAAACTCTCTTTCATCCTTTTGCAATCCTTTGATGCCCAAGCTGTTGTTTGAAGCAATTACCAATGAATCTTCAACGTTCAAATCAAAAACTTCCTGTACTACAGGATCAATAACATTCACAGAAAATAACGACTATTCATCCCTAGAATATTTCATGGCGTCATTCATATTGAACTCTATAACCTCTCCATCAAATTCCATAGTAATAGTCTCTTTATGTACATCCATTTTAGTCCTAGCAGTCTTAAGAAAAGGCCTTCCTAACAAAATTGGAACAGAATTAGAAGAATTATCCTCTTCCATATCAAGTACATAAAAATCAGCAGGAAAAACCAATTCATTAACTTGTATTAAGACATCTTCTAATACCCCATCAAGATATGCATTAGACCTATCAGCTAGTTGAATTATCACGCCAGTTTCTTTCAATGGACCAACATTCAAAGATGAATAAATGGAACGAGGCATGACATTAATAAAAGCTCCTAGATCTAACATAGCCTTCTTAACTCTAACACTACCAATTTTGCAAGGGATAATAAACATATCTGGATCCTTGCACTTAGGAGTTAGTTTCTTTTGGAGAACGGCGGAAACATTCTCCCCCATGTGAACTCTTTCATCTCCTCTCAACTTCCTCTTGGAGGTGCAAAGTTCCTTAAGGAATTTAGCATAGCGAGGTATTTGTTTTATAGCATCTAGTAAAGGAATATTTACCTCAACCTTGCGAAATGTCTTAAAGATGTCTCTCTCTTGTTCTTCCTTCTTGAATTTTGCAAATCGACTTGGAAAAGGAGGAGGTATCACCACAGGTAGGGGTTTCGCTTTGCTAGGTGGCGCATCTTGGATTGAGGCATCAATTCCTCCTTCTCAAGCTCATTTTCTAAGTTCTTTGTCACTTTCTTGCTAGGCTCTTGCAACTCCTTCCCACTTCTAAAGATGACAGCACTAACGTTTTGTTTTGGATTCACCTCTGGTTGTGAAGGTAATCTCCCTAATACTTGTGACTCTAAGCGGCTCACTGCAGTTGCCAGTTGACTCACTTGTTTCTCCAAATTCTGAATGCTTGCTGTAGTTACCTGCTGAAATTGTTGAGTGTTAGTTGCAAGTGATTTAACAATCTCTTCAAGAGACATACCTGACTTGGAGTTTGACTGAGGAGGAACCGATTGGAATTGTTGTCTTGGTGGGTATTGTTGTTGAAATCCCGACAGCCTAACTCCATAGCTGAAGTTGGGATGATCCTTCCATCCTGGGTTATATGTTTGTGCATAAGGATCATATCTCCTCTAAGGCATGCCCGGAAATCCTCCAACTGCATTGGCTTGTTCGAAGGGTTCTTCTTGAAGTGTATGACACATATCAGTTGAATGACCCATATTGGAACAAATGCCACATGTCTTCACCTGTTGCACATTACCTACAACAAACTTTTCCACAAGAGAGGTGAGTTTATCTAAACGTTGATCAATAGAAGAAATACTTACCTCATTCACTTTTCTCGAAGTGAGATTTTGTCTATTGCCAAATTGTTGCGCATTGGCAGCCATATTTGATATCAATTCCCTTGCTTGAGTAGGGGTCTTGTTCACTAACACACCTCCACTAGCAGCATCTATCATACTCCTATCCATCAATGACAATCCTTCGTAAAAGTATTGAATAAAAAGTTGATCAGAAATTTGATGCTGATGACAACTGCCACGCAATTGTTTGAATCGCTCTCAATACTCATACAAAATCTCCCTAGGAAGTTGTCTGATACCACAAATGTCTTTTCTGATGTTGGCAGCTCTTGAAGCAGGAAAATACTTTTCGAGGAACTGCTTCTTCAAATCAATCCACGTTGTAATCGATCCAGGAAGTAAATAATACAGCCAATCTTTAGCTAACCCATCTAAAGAGAAAGGAAAAGCTCGCAGCTTAATCTGCTCTTCAGTTACACCTTGAGGCCTCATGCTTGAACACACAACATGAAACTCCTTGAGATGTTTATGAGGATCTTCACCTGCAAAACCGTGAAACTTGGGTAATAAATGAATAAGACCATATTTTAATTCAAAATTTACCTCCAGGTCTGCATATTGAATACAGAGTGGTTGCTAATTCAGATCTAGTTCAGTTAACTCTCTAAGAGTTCTTTTTTGCAGGCGCAGCTCTATCCATAACTTGTTCAACCAAATCAAACACTATATCTGTTTCAGAAAACAAAGGTGACGAGGATTGTTGCTTATCTCGCTTTGCCTGTTGTCTCAGCCGGCGAGCTGTCTTCTCAATTTCAGGATCAAACGAAAGTGTACCTATACGAGAAGAACAAACCATAAACCAAGTAAAACCTAAAAAGGATTAAATAAATGACACCAATCCCTAGCAACGATGCCAAAATTTGGTGGGTGTCGAAGCCAGCAAATATAAATACCTACTCTAATAAAATTGTGTATAGTGATTGAGCAGAGTCGTGTCCACAGAGATTAGTAATTATTAAATTCTTTTTAAAATAAAAATGTAAAATTTGGGGATTGTTGACAATAATGAAAATCAATTTAAATTAATAAAAATAAAAATTAAATGTGTAATTCAAAATGAAAAAACTCTAGTTGAAGGAATTAATTTAGCTTTGATTTGACTACTGATCATCGATACAACTATAAATTATTATTGCTTATGAATAGACCGGTTATAGCTACTGAGACACTCTAATAGCCAATCTCTCCTTAATTAGTCGATAACCAAGGTACAACCGTTGGTTATTTCCCTAATCAATAGACAATCCTAGATACGATCATAAAATTTAATCAATTGACAGCCTGAAAAATTAAAAAGACCCAAATCCTAATTAACAAACACATACGATGGTTCATTTAAATTAGATTATTTATTCTCATAACACAACGTACTGCTATGTTATTTGCCACAAACATCAAAGTCTTCATACGATGAATCTTTCAATTGGCAATAGATTAAATAATAATTAAATAGTGACCAATTATCTAATTAACAAAAATAATCATGACAATAATTCAGAAAATAAACAAATACCCAAAAAGCAATAAAACAATTAAAAGCACAAGAAAGATCTCACAGTAATGGTAAATCAAAACTTCATTAACCTTCAACCAAAAAAATAAATTTAGTTCCTCATGGAGAAAAAGAAAAAACCATAAAAAAGATAAAAACAATTAATAATCCAATTCTAATTCTAATCTCCCTAATTCTTCTTTATCTCTTCCTTTTATAGTTTTCTTAAAAAGGATAAAGATAAAAATATCTCAAATATTATCTCAAATTACAAGAGTAATAAAAAGATAAAACACGTTAAAATAAAAAAGTCAAGTCCGCAGTTGACAGCACGCGCCCACGTCTTATCAACAAACTTCTTCTGAAATCGAGAATTTCTTTAGAAAGTTAATTCATCCTCAAACATTATCTTGTAGCTCAATTTAACACCAATCAATAGAATTGTACCTATAAAAATAAAACACAAGTAAACCACAACTATTAAGTGCAAAGCATTAATATAAAAAGGAGTAAACAATGAAAACTAGTACATGAAATGCACTATAACAGTACTCAATCAAATAACATTCCAAATATCATCACTTAAGGTGAGGTTGGAAGGCCAAAGGCCAACAGGGGGGATCCTGGTGCCCCAATGGTTTAACACAAAGAGGGAATCCCAATGCCACCAACGGTTTAAATTGAGCATTATCGACTTTGGAGGCAAACCTAAAACAATGGCCACGTTATCACACACACATCTGCAAATCTATTCAACAGCGTCAATCTCCATGTCCCCCGCTTGCCTGCAGCTTGCACTTACGGTATATGAACTTGAATAATGACAATAAGAGGGATCCACATATAACCTGGACAGCTGCAGATTTTCAGTAAAAGGAATTCTTATGGTCATTCAACCTTCATTTCTGGACAGAGTGGTCACTTTGTGGGGTAATCAAGGGGATATCAATGGGATCTATTGGAGGACAGGGATCCATGGGGCGACGTGGTGGAGTCTGAGCATTTGCAGAAGGAGAGGAATTGAGTCTTCTCAAAAGTAACCATGCATCTGATGAAGGACAGCCCTGGGTAATCTCAAGAGCAATTGGATAAGGAGATTTGTTGTTCATCTCTATAAGCATTGTACCCTGCAACAAAACATTTCTAGGTGATGAAATCTGATGGAGGAAAGAATGTCGTAGCATTTAAGGGAAAATTCAGACTAACACAAGATCATAAATATTGTATACTTGGAGCTCTTACCTCAAAATCCACTAAGAATAACTGGAACTGCCTAAAAATCTCCTTCATATCACTAACTTTCTTCAGATCCAAAGAGGAAAGAGTGGCGGTTACTTCCTGGGGAGAATGACCTATTCCTTTCTGTACAACCTGAAAACATAAAAACCTAATCAAGATCTCAATTTTGAACACAATAATAGCATTAACAATTGAAAATCCAACTTACATTGTGATCAATAAGTATCTCAGAGATGAGGCTGCCATCGTCAACATAAACCAAAAGCTCATACGTTTCCCTCCCTTTATATTGGAATCGCTTAAAACCAGTCAAAAAGCACTACAAAATTTTAATTCACATTTCATTAGTGTATATAAAATAGAAAAGATGGATATCATACCAGTCAAGTTTCGTATTTCCTTCCAAATACAGGATTAGAACAAATTACAAGACTATTTATGCCTGAGAGTAAATTATATTCATACACAGTTTCATTTTACCACTAAAGATGTGATGAACCAGAATTATTGCGGTTACTTCAATCAATTGCATTTAATTGGGTTGTGAGGAACTAAATAGTAGTTCAATGCTAAAAGATGATCCATTAAAATAGATAAATATTTACTCGAGAGAAAATGAACCAGCTAATTTTCCCCTGAACAGAATGGGCTTTCCCCTTCATGGCAGCCCTCTTAGCTGACAGACTTGCCAAGTAAGTGAAAGGGATTTCACGGTCTCTAGATAAAATGAGTGGATGTTCAACCTCATCAACCATGATGTTGTCCTCAACCTCATTAACGATGACAGTATCCTCAATATCCAATGCAACATTAGTGTTTGAGCTAGACATGGTATTGTCTCTACTAATTGGAATGGTATCATGATGCACATCCTAATAATCCATGAAAACATTAGATGATGAATTAGGAACAGCATGCTCCTCATTGATGGGACCAACTGTAGGGCTTTGAGTGTTAATGCTAGATGCAGCCGAATTAGCAACTAAGGACATGAACAAAATAAAAAGATGGATTTATGAGAAACCTTCCATCATAATATTATCATAGGCCTTTCAATTGTCTACTGCAAAATGTTGACAATATCCAGTGTACATCAATTCCCATTTTACTAACTAATGAAACAAGAAAAGCCATCATAGAAAGATAATGCACTAAATTACAACCTCTAGCATTGACAATCACATCAAAGATGTTCCAATTTTTCAAAACTAAAAAAATTACACATCACTTTCTCAACTGAACAACCATAAACTTTACTAGCATCCTATTTCACAGAAGGGACCCTACCCATGATAAATGAAAGAAGAAAGAAAAATGAAAAGAAAGGGATGAAATTAAGGAATATCGGAAAGAAAATTCCAAAAGGCTACATGTAAATAGGGTTTTATCATTCCTAATAATCCCACTCAAGATGACATGTCTAGGAAACTATGGTAACTGCTACACAAGAACAAATATGTTTGTATTTCTTAAAAGTCAAAATGTAATGAATGGCAAGTTAAATGCACCCCCTCATCCCCTTCCCATGCCTCCAGGAAAGAGTTAAAAATAAATACAGAATACCGACCTTGCTCATTTTCCTGGATAGGAGTTGCATTTTCTGATGGTAAATTACTGCGGTGCTTGGTAACATGAACACTATTTAACGGCCATGCAGCAAGAGTAGCTCTAGTTGCTAAAGAAGGAACTACTCTTGTCCTTGTCCCGCATAAGAATGAAGAAAACTGTTATCAACTTATTACCCACATGAAAGAAGTCAGACAGTTGTGTCTGAAATGGCACTTAGGGAGTCTTGAATCGAAAACACTTCAGAGAAATTGTAACACCCTAGGGCGAATCCTACATCGGCAAAACACGAGAGAGATGCTGGATTTATAATGAGTGATCCACACCTTAATTAGCAAGACGCGTTTTCGGGTGTATGATCGCCCCAAAAACAAAACCGTGCGGGCCTTGTTAAAACTCAAAGCAGACAATATCTTACCAGGTATTGGTTGAGTCATGACATAAATAAACTGCCAATGACCAAAATAATCATAGAGCATACTCCCAAGAAGAATGAAAAGTATGTGGCTAACTTAACAACGGTTTTGATCTAACTAAACCTGATGGCAACAAAAAGCTACAACATAAAAATTGTGAAATCAAGCATAAATTTGAAATCACATGAAAGAACTTAACACAGCTAGAATTTGGATATATACAAAGCTCTGGATGTAGATAATCTGACACCAAAAACTTTTTTCCAACTACTATTATATTCAATCAATAAGATGGCCGGATGAAGATTTTCAGAGCAGAAAAAACAGTGCAATCAAATTGTTTACTAAAAACAATACATGAGGGGAGAAAGATTTTTGTTTTTCAGTATCATTAGGTTTACAAAATGGATAGCACCATGATGTAAGTCTTCAACAGGATCAGTGCATCCTTACAACTCCATAATTACCTTTTTCCTCGGGGCGGCTTGCTTATTTCATTAATAAGACGCTGCCTTGTAGCATCCAATTCCTGCACTATTCCTCCTAGAACTTCAATAGCTTCAGGAACCAACATGAGCAGTCCACGCCGTATATGTACATTACAGATGACAACCTGAAATCCAGAGAGGAATAACATCTATTGAGCAGAAAAGAGAGAATACAGACTTGCTGTTATATCAGTTGGCATGATGAAGTAGTGTGGTCAGAATACAATAAAGCTGCCACATGGCAAATTCAGATGCATGATGAAATAGTGTGGTCAAAATACAGTAAAGCTGCTACAAGGCATACTCAGATAGTTCAACAGCGAAAAAAAAATTCCGCAATAGAAAGTTACAGTTGACAGTTAGTTGGATTGATGATACTCTCTAAGCATTTACAAACCATTTGCCTACGCAAAAATAAATCACATATTTTATACCAAAAACAAATCACACCTTACTGCACCTTGTCTATCAAAAACATTTCATTCCTTTAACATTAATTTCTTTGTATTGAAGCATTAATATGCATGCATTTCAACTACTGGTTTGTACAAAATCCATGTCACAGAGATGCTATTCTTCATTTAACAATCCAAAACCTTAAATCAATTAAAAAAGCATTCAAAATTGAATATATTGGACGAGATCAACATTACCCATCGCCAATTCGTAAGCCTAGTCCACAATTATGAACCAGCCTTCTGGTGTAGAATTTCAATAGAATATAAACACCATCATTAAACCTTTGAAAGTGCTCTAAACCCACGAAAGGCATAAATCTTGGAACTAGATATTACATGCACGAAACTAAAATTCACTATTTTCCAATACGGCACTAGGTTACACAAACCACTGATGGACTAGAAAAAAAGAGAAAACCTTAAATCCTGAAGGAGCCAAAACATTGAGATTTTTTATTGGCCCGTATTCTATGCCAAACACGCGTTGAACACCATCTGTCATGGCAACTTAAGGCACCTCTTGATCCCAAGGGCCGCATTCTGATACCTGCTTCTTAGAGGACAGCTGATATTAATTACCTCATCAACCTGAAAAGAAAGATAAAATTAAAAGAAAAATTGAGTTAAAAATCAGTAATTAATTTAAGCCAAAGTCCAAGTTTTTTAATCTTTTCATACAGCGTAAATGCACCTGCAAAACAAAGGGTCCCTTGAGATCGACCAAATGCATAGACTGCACATTTCGCGGAAGCACGCCGGCGCCGGAGTAGTTCATATCAGAGAACAAGAACTGCTGAAAACAAAGCTTAGCTTTTGCCGAAACATCGACTTGTGAGAATCCCGAAACAGAACTCTCAAGACCGTGAACACAAGAATCCAACCACTCTCTCTTGAGGCTTAACTAGACTCTCAATAGAGAGTCTGAAATCAGAGAACCGGTGTTTCGGCCCGGTGACGGCGGTGTGAAGTATTCGTCGTCGTCGAGAGGGATTGTGACGGCATCAGTGGGTTAGAGTTAGGGTTAGGGTTAGGGTTAGGAGTTGATAAATTGACAAGCGGGTCAGTGACAGTAGATTGTTGGCGACTACTTTGCTGATCATTTGGCTCTTCTTCTTCTGAATTGGAAGAGCTGTGGAGTCTGAGGCGCCACCCGGGCATTTTTTGGGGGCGAGCGAGACTCTCTCCCTCCGTTGACTGTTTTGACTTTATTTTGCCCATTCGTTTCCCTCCAGTTTTGTTTTTGTAAAATTGCACGCTAACCGAGACCCAGAAGCCAATATCTGGGGGCCGCTCACCTATGTGTTGTTATAAGCAAAATACACACGCTACTCGCTAAGTGAAAAAGGTTGTGATCATAATATTTCATGTTCGCAGGTCTCGTGGAAATTAAATTAATAGAATGGCAATTTATTCGGAAAAAGATGAGAAATTAAGGTAATAATTTGTTTTTAAATTAGAATATATCCGTTTACTAATTTAGTCATAACAACAACAAAGCCCAAGGAAGATATTTTTTTTTCTAAAATACAGAATAAATGTTAATATATTTTAATAAATATTCCATAAATATTTTATTTTGTGGGATCTGTCTTTCTAAAAGTGGGGAATTACTTATAGACAAAGAGTTGACGTTGCTCAAATCACGAACCAACGGATATATTTCTTAATGATTGAGATCTACAAATATATTAGAATATCAGTTATGTAATAATCCAACTTTAAAGTCTACCGAGTATAGCTTGAAAAAAAACTCAAACTGGCACCTAAAATATTACAAGGACACAAGCCCACCATTACTATTTTGGTGGGGGTGGATAAGGTGTATTTTAAAGTTAGTCCAATGGCTGCATATTAACAATGGATTTAAATTATTTCATACCACACAAATATATATTAAGTTGGTATCTCATTAGCAAAGTTGTGATCCTCAAACAGCCCAATAATTAGGGTAGCAAGGATGTGTTTGAGTAAATATGTAAGTAATTATGACAGTAGCATTTGCAAAAATGAGTGTCATGTTTTTATCAAAGGGAACACTATGAAATATTTATAATAATTGCTCAACATAAGCAAACATAATGATATTGCACCCTCTGTTGAGTAACATCATTGCAAAAAGTGGTAGCCTATATATAAATGAAATTTTTTAACCTTAATTGGTAGACAGAGAGCGAATTAGGGAATCAAATGTCTACACCTGAAAATGACAGCACACATTGTCAAAGCCATATGTTAATCTCGAGTTTGTTAAGATTCACTAATCTTAGCAAAAAGTGGCTAGTTGAAAATTTGGTGGCTATATAGGTAAGCAGAAAACACTAAAACATAATGGGATTGATCAACTTTTTTATTACTATATATAGCTACATTATTAATATGGCTCAACGGGGAGGGTTCCCGCCTTTTCATTTAAATTTACTATCTTAGCCAATGGGGAGAATCATTGTAGACTCTTATTCTCCCTATAAATAGGTAATAATTTGTGTTGGTTTTTTTCCAAGACGCTTGAATATCCGTGTCTAAAAAGAAAGATACCGTACAGGTAATTGGGTGTGTCAATTTTCAATGGAAGGTGAAGGGATGAAGAGGATGGCTCTCATTTTGGTAGCCATGATGATAGGGTTTTGGTTTTTGGTGCAAAATTTGGGGATTGTGCATTTGGGATCCAACACAACCCATGCACACTTCCTTAATGAATTGCTAAATGCAAAAAGGATTTACAGCAAAAATTTCTCAGTGCTGCTTGTACAACTGGCTCCCAGGGAAAGTCCTGCATTTGCTTGGGCTGAATACGCAAAGAAAAGAGTAGTGATATGCTTACATAACGGTATCATAATCATTGATTGGTGTTACGATATTTAGGATACAAATTTTGAATTCTAAGTTTGTAAGCTTATTATTACTCAAAAGAAAATAGTATGAGTTATTGAATAATGAGACAAAAGACAATAAATAAAGAGAGAAAATTGAGTCCACATTTTATAAAGACGTAGTTTGCACTTTGTTAATTGTGTTAGCCATAAGAAGAGAGTGCCTAAGTGTGTTGCTAGTCTTCCTTCTAAATCCCAAAATTGTTAAAAATGATATAAGCATGTATACGTGAGTTAATTATGAATCAAGTTGTGTGAATCAAATGTTTTTGTTAACAGGTGATGAAGAAGAAAAAACACACAAAATTAATCCCACTTGTTGGTTTCAACTTTGTTGATCAATAATTAAGGAGCTAATACGAGCATTTTCTTTTCCCATTAAAGTGATGAGAATTCTTGAGGCTCAAGCTCATGATCACAAAAATATTGTGAGCATCACTAAGAGATTAGTGGCAACATGATTGCTCATGATAAATCAGGCAAAATCAAAGAAGCAACAGTTACTTGTCTCCATTTGTGTTCTTCTAAAGGAAATAAGTAAACATGTATGCAAAACTTTCAACTACCAATAAGATAAACTTTCATTATATTTTTTACCTATGAAGTTGAGTACATAGCTACTATATCAAGAATTTGTCATGCAATTTGGCTAAGGAATTTATTGAGGAGTAGAAGAACCTATGGAGATTTTCATTAACAATGAGTCAATAATTGCCTTAACTAAGAATAATGTCTTTCATTATCGAAGTAAGTATATTAACACTTGCTACCATCTCATATAGGAGTGTATTGTATGCCAAATCACAAGATCGAACAGTCGATACTAAGCCATTGAAATAAGAAGGCTTTATCAGATTGAAAATTTTACTTAGTGTCATAGAATCAAGTTTAAGGGAAGGTGTTGGATCATAAACTTGATCCACACAACTTTGAAGCTCAAGTAATTTTTGATCTAGTCTAAGGAAGCTTCTTTAAGTAGTTAAGATTTGTGATATTAAATCTAGTAATGTGGTGAGTAGAATTTGTGGCGTTGAGAGTGGTTATTAGGTTTGATGTATGGTTATGATTTGTGTGGTAATCAGGTTAATATATAGTTGTGATTAAGTTGTAATAAGTATAAATATCTTATCTCTTAGATGGTTTAAGTAACAAGAAATAGTAAAGCTTCTTAGTTCTAAAGGGTTGTAATTGAAGAGTTGTGTTGAGTTCATAAAAAAAAAGAGAGTATTTTTGAGTGTTTAATCATTTAAATTCTTCAACAATGGAGCAATTGGCATAAGCACGATTGCATGAGTTTTACATGGCTTGCTTATTTTGCCTCCTGATAAATTATGTGCGCTTAGTTATGGGTCTCAATTGTATAAAACGAACACTCAAGGCCTTTTGCAATAGTCTAATTAGACTGGGCTTTGTCCAGAGCTCAATCTGGGTTGACTTAATTTTTGAAAGCCTAGAACTCAATGTAGGCTGACCTAATTTTTGGTCTAAAACATATGGGTTTTTGTGAATGTATTTTTGTGTATTGATATCAATTGACTGACATATTTTAACTTGGGGGTTTTTTGGGAATTTGAATACACACACATACAACACAGTGGTCTTCTGAGCTACTCTCACTAGCAACTTCTAAGAAATAAATAAATAAATAAATCTACCCCTTTTCAAATTTTGAGGAGAAAGGAAGTCCCCATGGGACTCGAGACTGAAACTGTCGATCGCACCAATCCACCATTATGTTATATTCATAACTGCAATCTTACTCTACTTAATAATCTCTCACTTTGTGCAGTGGACCTATATTTGTTCTGAAAAAAATAAAAGAATAATTTGTATGGATGCTTCTTTAATTAGTGCATGTATGACAACATGTTGCAAGATGTGATCAATGTAATACTAACCATATAAAAAAAAAGTAGGATAAAATAAATCAGAATTTTGATTACTACACTTATTAACTCTTAATATAATTCAACTAGTGATTCACTGCGTTATTATTTCTTGTCTATTGCATATTAGATTAGGGATGGGAATAGATTTATCGAACCAAACTGAATTGACCTGATGGAACTACACAACTAATTCAGTTATGAAAATCATCAATTTATAATTTCTAATGATTAATTTTCAGCTCCATTCAAAATTAATATGTACTCACTTCTCAGTTCGTGAACTAGAAACGCACCAAATTTTACTTACTCCTAATGCTACATTTCAAAGAAGGAAAAAAAATTATTTGTACTTCATTAATTTATTTTTTATTTTGTCTGAACACGGCTGGGATTATAGCCCAACGGCTTGTCAGTTAAACGCGTTCTCGATGAGTTTCAAGAGTACGACATGACAACTGCATGCAAAATGAAAGTTTTTACCAAACCCCAAAAGCAAAAAATGCGAAATCCATGCCTTCCACCATATTTGAAGACGGCAGTACCTTTGGCCTAAAAATAATATTAATTAGAAAAAAGTTTAATTGCAAAAATTACAAATGAGTCTCGTTGCTCCTAAAGCTCTCTTGCAATCTTGCAAAGCGCAAGGCAAAAAGGTTTTAGGACTGGATCTAGGCAGGGAATTCATTGGCATGGCACTTGGGAAATTTGCTAACTCTGTGGTTGGAATATCAAATTTGGGGTACGATGACTTTTAACTATAATAACATTTTGTTTCTTAAAAAATAAAGGAATAATGATATATGATTGCAAAACTTAGACCTTATTTATGTTTTATGTTATCTTTTAATGTCACAGGAGTATAACACCTACACCACCAGGAAACTTTGATGATATTAAAGAAATAAAACGATATGTAAGTTCGCATATGAAATTGCATTATTATTGTATCAGTTAGATTTTTTTTTTGGGGGTTAATTATATTATATTTTAATTGGCCATTGTGACTGTAGATCGAGGATCATGATGTTGGAGGAGTGTTAATAGGAGACCCACGGGTCAAAAGCTATTCAGAGAGTTCAGAGAAGCTCACACTGGCAAGTTTATTTATTTATTTATTTCTTCAAATGAGTAATTAGTTTAATTTACCTCTTTTAAAACATTAAATATAAAAAATATCTTAATTTGGGGGAGAATAGAACTACTTGAACCATGAAATTATCCATTTTAAATACATTATTTTTGTCACAGACATTTTAAATACATCGCTTTTATTACGATTTAGGACAAGCTAATTTATTTGTAAGAATAAATAATTTCTTTTTTAAGCAAACAAATAAAATCTCTATGCACCCGCAGTAAATTCTCTATCACATGATTCCCGTCTCTTTTATTTTCTTTTCTTTCGTAATCACTGTATAATTATAAGCTCTTAACCCAGTTAACGATCCTTGACACAAAAAATAAGTACTGTGGTGTCTATTAATAGTTTCTGGTTAATGTAAAAGTTGATCTAAATAAATTTAATTTTCATCCTTCGCGATTAATTTGATTGAAAAACAGTTCCTACGTTAATATGATTAATTTTGCTTAATGTTCATGAGAAAGAAAAGATTTTGGTGATTATGCTGTGTCTATGGTGGTCAATTATTTTTCTGTCAATTTCTTTTTTTTTAAATGACTATAAAAGTAAAAATAAATAAGACCACTTAATCCTCCATGAGATATAGAAAGAGTGGTGTCTTAGGTAATTTAATTGAAAAAACTTAGATTTTATGGTTCATCAATCATGACTTATTTGATCGATAACCATTTTATCATGCATTTATGATGCCTCTTCTTTTACAATTATGAGATTAATTTATTTTGTATGATGTTCATTAGAAATTTTAAAGATGTTACACTATATGTGTGTGAAACAATGAATAAATATTTGTCCTTAATTTATTGTCGACTGACAATGTCAATAACCTCGTTAATTTCCACTAATTTCTATCGATTTCTAACTAAGCCTGTCTAATTGTTTTTTTTTCACCTGTCTAATTTTTTTTTTTCTTTTTGTTTTGACTAGACTCAACTAACTAGTGACTTCATGGAGAAATTTACCCAAGAGATTAACATCAATTATGCGTTTCAGAACGAAGCTTTTAGCACCGGGATGGCCATGGAGAAGATGAGACAATTCCATATTGCAGTTGAAAAGCCTGCACTCGACATTGAATCTGCAGCTGTGATGATATCCCAGTGTGTCATGGAGAATCATGAAGAAATTTTGGGTGAAGAAATTTGTTTGGGAGGAGAACGTTTTACACTCACCTCTGACTGACTCTGACTCTTATTCTGAGTGAAACAGACTAGAGGTCTCTTATCTATCAACATTTCGAAACTACTTTAATTTCTAAGAAACTAGTGACTGATTATATATATTTATAATGAATTGAACTTTTTAGTCAAAATTATTGAACGGAATAGTTTCAGAATTAATTTATATACACACATGTCCTCCTCTCAAGCAAACGCCTTTAATTTTTTTTTTCAAAAATGTTATTAAATTGTGTGATTTAATAGAATCAGTGTAAATACATTATTAAACTACATAATTTTATAGTGCATTGAATACTGACTCAATTAAATCACACTGTTCACAGCCTGTCTACATTAAAAAAAAATAAATGAAGACATTCACAGCCATAAATGATTATATGTGTGTGTGTTTGTGTGTGTAGTGATCTCTCTTGTTAATTAGTTTTACTTTTCAGTTGAAAACGAATATTATTTGTTGCAACAGAAATATGTTCTTCAATTGAAGATTTATCCGAAACCAGTTATATGCATGATCCACAAAGAATCTAAAACGTAATTCGCAAAATATATAACCAGCATATATTAACAACTATAAACCGAAATAAATCCCATATGAGTGTAGAGCAAATTCGGCTGTGAGAAAGGAAGATATTTCACCAGCTGCTGTCTCGTATCATGAAAACATTAAAATAGAAGGAACGTTAAAATTGTCTCCTTCATAGAATAAAAGCTATACTAAAAGCATATTGTTTTCTCTATTAACAACCTTTACTAAAAGCTCTCTCTTTGATTTCTCCATTCTATTCTTGAATTTGATACAATCGGCGCAATAACTAATGAAGCAAATGGCTCTCTATTTACAATGAATGAGCTACTGCTTCTTACATATAATCTTCTAATTTCTACTGCTTTTAGGTGCCCATTTTATGAATAAGATGACCTCATGCATACTTAGTTTGCCGGTTGTCTATATTTAACTTTCTACTTTGGCTTAGCATAAAATGACTACACGTACGTGGCTTTGGTTGTCAGTATTTGATTGATATGCATCACATTCTAACACCAACACCAACAGCTGTTGAATCATTTGATAATTGAAAAGCAGATTGCGCTGTGCCTCAAGTTTTGTTATATATTAATTCACATTATGCCGGCTTAATTGACCATCAGGCACTCAGCCATGCATGCCAGACTCATGTTTCATCATCAGCAGTATTCATGTCCATACGTGACAATGGGCTTGCATTTTCGTTAAATTTCATTGAAAAAATCGAAAAGTCCCAGAGCTAAGTGCAGAGGCTACACTCGCCCATACTTTCTGCATGTCGTCCGAATTGGAAAATACAGCACCAAAGAATCCTTAATCAAGTAACTATCCATCCAAGTGGAAGTTACCGAATTTGAACAGTAGGGGGATGTTTCTTATTTGAATGAAGAAGTTGATAATGTTGATGAGAAGTTATTTACTTCATCATCATGAACAACTTTTATTAAAAAAAAAAAAATTGCCCGCACTCTCGTCAGTACAAGAAAAGGATCCAGTATGACAGACTCCCATTTCAAAATTTCTGAAATAGAACTTTTTCTATCATAATATTATGACATATTTGTGATAAATAATATGACTGTCAAAAGGATGTAATAATTACTTTATGATATAGTTTTGATCTTTGAGCAATATTTTTATTTTTACTTTATTTTGAGGGGTTGAACTAAAAATTTTAAATCGAGTAAAAGAACAAATAAATAAATAAAAGAATCAAACTACGGCGTTTAAGTTTAAAAAAAATGAAGATTTCTCTTTAAACAAGAAACGGCAGCATTGAATTAAAACTGAATAGAAACAAAACCGTTTTCAGTCTTCACTGATCGTTTTTTTTCTTTTTTCTTTTTTGGTTTTTACTCCAAGTGTTGGTACTCTGACTCTCGTCACTCTCACCCTCACAAAGCCCTCTTCGTCTGAAATCCTTGCACGGGCACCGAACCGCCGCCATTACTTCAGCACAACAAGCAGAATGATCCCCTAAAGAAATCTCAAATCTGCCTAAGCAAACACCATTATTACAGCGAAACACAGCTCCTCATGATGCAAGACCCACGTTGTTGAAATATTGACTTGAATTTGGGAAAACATTAAAGATAAACCAGCAAAGTAATTGCACGGCATAGGCCTGAATATTAAATAGTAAAATTGTTTGACAAATTTTGTTCATGCAATTAAATGCTAAACGGTCATGTTGGCGGCAACTTGCCCATGGCTAAATTTTTGACAATATCTGCATGGGTTTAATGCATGCAAGCGTGAAGGCCATAATCCAAGTTATTTGTCCAGAGGTTGTTGAACACGCGTGACGGCCAATTGAAAGGGTGATGTAGTACATGGAACTTTGTAATTTTTTGGGCGGTAATTTGAGTACAGGGTGTCTGTTTTAAGCATATAACATGTCGTTTTAAGTTCATTCTCCATCTGGAAACCCAAGTGTTTAGTTTGTGTAGGACAGAGACGCAGAGATTTAGATGCACGGTGAAGATGAATTGATACTCTATGATAGTTTTGAGCATTTTGATTTGTGAGTTTAGGTCTTTGTAGAGAAGGTAACATCATTCAGATGAGACTCGTAGGCGTTTATGATTATGGAGGCAGTCGAAAGAGTGCTATTGAAGGCCTTATCCGTTTCGCTGTTTAAGATCACAATAAGAAAGAGGTCCTTTTCCTTTTTTTTTCCTATTTCGTGTTTCATTTTTTTTCATGATTATTCTTGTATAATTAATCAAATCAATTAATTACATGATGATTTATGTGGTGATTTAAAATTTTTCTGAAACCTAGTTGTTTTTCCATAATTTACATAAATTTTGGATTATATAGAATGGCTTTCTCAAGTTTGTAAGGGTGTTGAAGGCCAAGGAATAGGTGGTTGCTGGTAAGTTATACTATCTTACCTTGGAAGTGACAGGCAAGAAGAAGATATATGAAACTAAAATTTGCTTGAAGCCGTGAATTAACTTTAAGCAACTGCGAGAGTTCAAGCATGCTGAGCATGGCCTTTCTCCAGACTCTCTGACCTTAATGTTAAATGAGGTAACAGACTACTTTGATTATGCTATTATAAATGTGCTAGGCACACATGTGCATCCAATGACAATGTGACATGGACGTGATCATTACCAGCACAAGGGCCACAAGCATCGAACACAGAACATCTCTTTTAAGGTTTAGTTTACATTCTAATGATCATGTATTGAACTGCTTAGGTAATAATATTATAAATGTAGAGAATTACTAAACCACTTTGAAAGCAAATATTTGAGTTTTCAGATCAAGTTGGTGATAGATGAAAGTATGTAATTGGCTATTGCTTTTAGATAGCAATCTTGGTTGTATCTCTTGGTTAGCTATAAATTGGTTATAGTAAGCTGATTATATAACAATGCTTGTTCTTTACTCTTGTTCATTCTTTGATATGTTGTAGATATGAATGGTTTCGGTAACATGGGATTTAAGTATGGTTGACTTTGTCAGTTGAAGGCTGTTGATTGTTGATTGTATGAAATTTCACTAGTAGTCAGTCTCTTGGTTGTATAATTTGTTTTGAAATTGCATACCAATTTTCTTGTTGGAAAAATATTGAAAATGAACAAAGAGGGGAGGTGTTTTCTTTGTTGAAGAGTGTTTTCAATTGTGTTTTGTGTTTTATGTTTCCTCTTCAGCACCAAAGGCATCTCTGTTTTCGGTTTGAAATGTAATCTTGATGCATCATCCCTAAGAAAAAACCAATTTCTTATAAGAAATGTTGTTGAAATTTTGCATAGTGTTTACTCTTTTGTCCTTGATATCCGATACCTTTTTCTTTCTTATATGTTATTGTTTAAGATTTTTCTTGAACATTGAGTGATTTTGAAGTGGGATAAGTTAAAAAGGAACAAAGATAAAGGAAGACTATTGGTTAATTGTAGTGCATCTTTTGAATTCAAGCTGCCATGGACAAGAGTGGCTAGCGGTATTAACAAATGATCTAGAGGTCAATCATGCAGCAAATCACACTGTTGAGTCCATAAAGCAGAAGTCCAATGCATTGTTCCCATATGAACTCTTAGAGATCCTTCAAGCTAAAGCCAAGGTTGGCATGTTTTATACCTTTCTATCTATTTTTAGATTAAAATTGTTTGTAATTTATCCTTCTCTCGAATAGTCTTTTCTAAACTTTCAAATTTGAATTTTAATTAAATAGTAGTTTTGATTTTATTGTAGGTCATTGAAGATTACACGAAATTTGAATTGCATCTAAAGCTGAGGAGCGAAAGTGAAGAAGAGAAGCACTGGATTGAAATAAGTACGAATAGTGAAGGAAAATTTTATTTGAAGTAGATGGAATGCTATAAGTTAGCAATTATATTAATACATTAAATAGTGTTGTTTGAGGCTGTTATGTTCAATGATACAATCAAAAAGTTCAAAACAATACCAGGCATAGAACTTTTTTTTATTAAAGCTAATACTAAAACTTTATCCTCATGTAATTTTTTATAATTATTTTGTTTAAATTATTTATGACATGTTTGTGTATGAATTAGTTAAACAATTACTTTCTAATTACAACTTAAATGTTTGGTAAAAACTGTTGTTGAAAATGGTACTACCAAACACATATTCTTTATTTTTATCATTTTCGATTGTATCTACCGAATGCATATTACTATTTTTTGTTTTAGAATATAGGATATAGAAAATAATACTAGACACATACTTAAACTCGAAATACAGTAACTGTAAATCACCATTTTTATTCTCATTTTTGTTTACCAAAAATACAAATTCAAAAACAATATCGAACAAACCCTAAATTACCCACATCAAATTAGGCATGTATAAAATAAAAAATAATAGAAAAATTTAAACTAAACAAAGTACTAAAATAGTGCCTTATTATTATACTTTATATATAAAGCCAATTTTTATTATTCCAAAACAATGAAATCCATCACATATTTATTGGAAACGGTGGGAGATTATTTTTTCGATGTGGGATTTGAGCTCAAATAGTGAGAGTTCAATTTTACAATAGCTATTAAGTAAGTAACACACACACACACACACGCACACACGCGCAAAGTAGTTATAATTCTTTTTCCTATGAAATTTTATTTTAAACTAAACAGAGAGTAATTATAACTCTGTTTCCTGCAAAATTTTATTTTAAACCAAACAATGCGATTAATTTCATCATTCTTCTCCTCTCCTTTCTTCTCCCTTCCCCTTCATTTCACTCCTCTCCTCTCTTTCCCTTTCTTCAAACCAAACGTCACCTTAGAGTTATTACATTTCTCCGATTAATTTGGTGCATATATTAAGAGGTTAAACATAAGTATCATGTAAACATGAAACAACTGAGATTAAACACGAGAATAACGTAAAAATGTAATAATCACATGAAACATGTAACAATTGATATCAAACATGCTATATGAACGTCGATCATGAAATGTACATGAAAAAAATTTGGGGTATTTAAAATAATAAAATTGAGAAAAATAACAAAATAATCAAAATTTTGATATTAAATATTAGACATCACATGTAAAATATAAAATAAATATTTTTCTTTTACTATATAAAATTTTTTATTTTTTCTCTTAATTGTGATAAGATTATATCTTTCTTTCATTTTCTATTTATTTATTTTTTACTATTAATATTATTTTTTTATAATTTTATAATTAATATATTATTTTATTTTAATTTTTAAATTTAGAAAAAAAGCACAACTCATTGAGATGTAAGGCTTTGGCTGTCAAATGGCAGCCTAGGATTGGCAAAACTCGGGTTCGAGTCCGGGTCTGGGTATCGCAATGCCCGAACTTGGCTCAGGTGTAAATTTTTTTTACCTGGGTGGGGTTTTTTAAACCTAGTACTGGGTTGGGTTTTAATCTGGGTACCCAAATTTTGTATTTGTTAATATTATAATATATTTTTTAATTTTTTTTTGTAATTTTATAAGTTTTAAATTTATTTTAATAAAATTTGACATGAAATTATTAACTTAAATGTTTAAAAATTTATATTTGTGTAATAAATGAGTTAAATAAATATAAATATATAAAATAATATATATTTTATAACTTTTTTTTAATAAAATTTAGGTTCCGGACTAAGTTCTAAATTTATCAAATAATGCCTAAGACCAACTTATCTTTATATTTGAACTAGGTAATGCCCAATCTAAATTACCCGAGTACAATATGAATCCAGACAAATATTTTTACCACCCCTATGTCAGCCAAAAACAGCCGGGCTCTCAGTAGCCAAACCCTATTGATAATGAATGTTAATGCATGTAATTTTTCCATTTTGCAAGAGAGTCGAAAGTTGCATCAGCGGGGCATACACAAGTTTGACCCGGATTAGAGTTCGAGTCCGAGTCGGAGTCCAAGCAGACACATCACTTAATTCGTACTTTACAACTGAAAATCTGTACTTTTTAAAACGACTCTATCCCACGAGCCCCAGAACAAAAATATATCAGTAAATAAATAACACTAAAGGTTCTGCTTTGATCAATTCGTCTGCGCAACAGATACTCAAACCATGTTGCGGTTTGTCTCTAAACTTGCCTCCAAATTCAATACCAGTATCCAGCGGGTGAGTTTTTTTTTTAAAAAATTTTGTTTTTTGGGTTCATTCAATGGAAATTAATAATTAAATTAGTTCTGTATCAGGTTCGTTGTTCTACGGGGAGAAGAAACTATGCCGCTGCAGACTCTAAAAGATTTTTTGATTGTGAAACATCTTTTGCATTTTCTTTTGAATTAATAATGTTTACTCATCTCATGTCAACTCAACTCAAATTCAATATGTATATTTGTTCGTAGGCACCAGATATAAAAGGGATCTTGTTGAAGGCATGAAAAATTGTGATGAACCAACCAGTAAAGAAGACTATAGCCCGATGCCAGAGGCAACACCGGACGTAAGACAACTTAGGCAAGGGGCTAAAATGGCACTTGATTCTGTTTGGGGAAACTTGAACAGCAGAGCACAGCACATCTCCACTTTTGAAGAAATTGCTGAGGTTCGTGGTCTCACATTTTAGACCTTTATCCCCTATGAAGTTTTTTAATTATGACTGCTGTTTGTTTTTTTTTTTTTTTTTTGAATTAAGTATGCAACGGCAGCATTAAATGGTGACAGAGAGATTGGTGAACTCATAGCCAAGGCTTTTGAGAAAGGTTGGGAAAACAATCTTCATATTAAAGCTGTAAATTGGTTCTTGAATTCTTCCTTTTCACTACTTTTAATCTGCTGTGCTTTCGAATATATTGTTATTTTCAAATATGTTGTTATTAAGTCTTGTAAGCCATGTGTTCTTCTAGTTTCTCATCATTGTTGAAAGAATACATTACCTATTTTATTTATTCCTTTGGTTTGATTATAGGTTTGATCTCTTGTTCTTATATGAACATGAACTTTATTCCCCTTCACTTCACAAGGGTCCTGTTATCTTTCGTAGTCCTAAGTAATGATTCATCTAGCAGCTTTTTTTTCCCCCATAATTTTTTGTGTCCCTCAAAATTTTTTCTTTTGATTTTTGCAGGATGGGAAAATAACTGATAATGCACTTATGTTGTATGAGGGAATGATCCTAGACAGGGGCTACTTATTCCCTCACTTCATCACCAACCAAAAGAGAAAAGAATATGTAAGCACTTTGATGTATCATTGAATTAAATGTACTTATGTGCAATCCATGGTTCTATTATGTTTGTATTGATAATGAAGTAATTGGAGTTGCATAGTTCTTATCTTGAATACATATGGTGGGATCAGCATTGGTATTATTCAACTAGTGGCTTCATTTTTACTAGGTTTTACGAAGTGCGGAAGTTCTGATCCATGAGAAAAAGCTTTCGAACTATGGCATAATGTTTGACCTATTGACAAGTGTTGCACCTCGAAGAGGATATAAAGGCAGAGACATACTGATTATTGCTGAAGACGTTGAAAATGATCTCCTAGCAACTCTTGTCTTACATGGAATGTGTACCGGAACCAAGGTGAACTTATGACTTGTTTACACTACAACAAATAGTAATACTTGCTGCTGTTTAGCTGTCAAGAGAAGGCACGATTGGAGCATCCTCTATATGAGTCAATGTTATCTTTAATGTGGGTTTCTGAATTGCTTGAAGGTTTTTGTCATCAAACCTCCTGGATTTGGAGAAAGTAGGAAAGCTATACTTCAGGAAATTGTCAAAATCATGTGCGGCCAAGTAGGTTCTTTTTGTCAAAGGAAGTAGCTAATTCTATGGCTAATTCTATGCCTAGATTCTATTCATATATGTCTATACAGCTGTAACAACTGTCCTTATGATTATAAATCGCTTATATTTTCCTTTTTTAGGATATACTAGCTGTAGGTTATTTTAGGCAGATATGTATATGGTAGTTTAGCTATGATTAGGACTAAACATAAGCTTGTATCCATAATATATAATGGGAATTCTCCTCCAAGAGGAAGGACAACTTTTTGCTCAAAATTCTCTGAGTTTATCATGGTATCAGAGCCCAGATTCTGAATTCTCTTTTTCCTAGTTCAGTCACTTGTTCTTAGTTATTTTTTTTTTTGATCAAGTTATCTTACCCTCATGTCTTCAGACAAGTATGATGCCTTCTTGATTCGTTTTAATGGCACAAACTACTCAGCTTGGGCATTTCATTTCGAGATATTTGTCAAAGGGAAAAATCTATGGGGACATATTGATGGTAGGAAACCTGCCCCTGACAAAGACGAAGACAAGGATGGGTACGCCCAGTGGGAAGTCAAGGATGCTCAAATCATGGCATGGATTCTAGGATCTGTGGAATCCAACTTCATCTTGAATCTTGAATCTTAGTTCTGTTCAATCTGTACATGAAACTACTAAGAGGGACCAATTTCTGATGAAACTGAGATCTGAATTTGAAAGCACCAGGTCCAATCTTATGAACCGAGAATCTGTACCTTCCTTAGATACATGCCTTAATGACTTATTTCGTGAGGAGCAACGACTTCTCACTCAAAACACCATAGAACAACATAAATCCACTTCTGTTCCTATGGCTTATGCAGCTCAAGGCAAGCCAAAAGGTAGGGACATGAGTACTATTCAATGTTTTTGTTGCAAAGGATTTGGACATTACGCTTCAAATTGTTCAAAAAAATTCTGCAACTACTGCAAAAAAGATGGCCATATCATCAAGGAATGCCCTACTTTCGACCCCAAGAAATCGAGAAAAGATATCTTTGCCTCAATTGGTTCCTCTAGTCTTTGGTAGTTCGTGGATACGAGAATCGACACAAAATGCTTCTACTCCTATTCAATGTGACCCAGAAATGATTCAACAAATGATCATTAATGCATTCTCCGCATTAGGAATCTCAGGTAAATCACTCTCTACATCATCTCCTTGGTACTTTGATTCTGGGGCTTCCCATCACATGACAAACAACACTAAATTCCTCACCAATGTAAGTAAATACCCTGGAAATCTAAAAATTCATACAGCTGATGGCAACTCTTTACCTATCACAGCCACTGGTGATGTTTCTTCTTCTATAACCAATGTTTTTGTCTCTCCTGGTCTTACCACTAATCTTGTTTGATCGGTCGGTTGGTTGACAATAATTGTAAAGTAGAATTCTCTAAACTGGTTGTGTTGTGCAGATCGTGATCGGGAAGATGATCGCCGGGGCCTAAAATAGACGCGTCTTTTTCCTTTCCAATTTCCTGAGTCTCCATGTTTCTCGTTGCCCATCGCTACTTGTAATTTTACTCATGTTGATTATCGAGCATGGCATAAACGTCTAGGACACCCAAACTCTAATGTACTTCATGCTTTGCTAAATTCTGGTTTACTTGGAAATAAAAGTTCTCCATCTCTTAGTGCTGTTCAATTTGATTGCAATTCTTGCAAGCTTGGAAAAAGTAAAATTCTGCCATTTCTACTCACACACCAAATGTTGTCAAGCCTTTTGATTTGATACATAGTGATGTGTGGGGTATAGCGCCTGTTACATCTCATGCTAATTACAAGTACTTTGTCACTTTTATTGATGACTATAGTCGCTTCACATGGATTTATTTTCTGCATTCTAAAGATGAAGTGTTTTTTTTTTTAAGCTTTTTCACGCACATATTAAGACTCAATTTTCTGCTAATATCAAAATTCTTCGCTCACGATAATGGGGGTGAATATATGTCTCATTTATTTCAAGAATTTTTGCACAACAATGGCATAATTTCTCAAAGGTCTTGTCTTCAACCCCCAACAAAATGGGGTGGTTGAAAGAAAAAACCGTCACCTTCTCGATATTGTCCGTACTCTTCTATTAGAGTCATTTTTGTACTCTAATTTTTGGTGTGAAGCTCTCTCCATCGCCAGTATATCTCATCAACAGATTGCCCTCTACCTCCTTGTACAATATTTCTCCTTTCTTTCGATTATTTGGCCATAAACAAACTTATTCTCATCTTCGTAACTTCGGTTGTTTGTGCTATGTTCATCTTCATACACACGAACGCACAAAACACACAGCTCAAGCAGTGAAATGTGCTTTTCTAGGATACTCTATGCACCAAAAAGGTTTTCTTTGTTATGATCCCAATCTACGTCGTATAAGGGTTTTCATGAATGTGATTTTCTTTGAAAATCGAATTTCTTTTCTCGCACAAAACGATGATCTTTCTCCTTCATATTCTATTTTGCCAAAGTTTACTAACTCTTCGCAGATTGAAGACCTTCTAAACCTCTCATAGTCTATCGACGCAAAAATTCGATAGCTCTCGGGCCCCCTCCACCATTTCCTAAATGCCGATTGGCCAAAGAATGTTCTCGAACCTCTCGGACATAGTACTCGGATTCGTAGACCACCGCCTAGGTATGGTTTCCCTCTCCTTTATCTTTTGACAGCCACTTTGTCTTCTATTTCTATTCCTTCATCATATAAACAAGCCATGGAGCATGAATGTTGGCGAAAAGCTATGAAAAGTAACTTCTTGCACTTCAAGAAAACCGGACTTGGGATGTTGTTCTATGTCCTCCATCGTGAAACCCCTTGGTAGTAAATTTGTGTTCTCTATCAAATGCGTTCGATGGATCCATAGATCGTTACAAGGCTCGGTTGGTGGTTCTGGCAACAAGCAAGAATATGGGTTGACTACGACGAGACCTTCGCACCGGTAGCCAAAATGACCACTATTCGAATAATACTCGCCCTTGCTGCCTCACAATCATGGTTTTTACATCAAATGGATGTAAAGAACGCTTTCTTACATGGTGATCTTAAGGAGGAAGTTTATATGAAACTTCCCTATGGTATGACTACTTCCTCGCCTAATGATGTTTGCAAACTAAAACGTTCTTTGTATGGATTGGATCGAGGCACCGCGAGTATGGTTTGAGAAGTTTCGATCAACTCTCCTCGCCTCTTCATTCACTCAAAGTCGTATGACTCCTATCTTTTTCTCAATCAGACATCTCATGGCATAGTTGTTCTCATTGTTTATGTGGACGACATTGTTATCACTGGTTCTGATCAAGAGGCAATTTCTAAACTTCAGAATTTGTTGCACTCCACTTTTCACATGAAAGACCTAGGTCAACTCACATATTTTTGGGGTTAGAGGTGCATCATCGCCTCAAGGTATTTTCTTGAATCAAAGACAAGTATATTCAAGATTTGGTTCAATTAGCTGGTCTTATGGACACAAATTCAGTTGACACTCCAATGGAACTTAATGTGAAATATCGAAGAGATGAAGGGGAACTACTTCAAGATCCTACTTTATATCGGAAGCTGGTTGGTAGTCTTATCTATCTAACTATCACCCGCCTGAGACATTTCTTATCTTTGTCATGTTTGTCGCCGCCAGGTTCATGCAAGCCCCTCGACATTTCCATCTATCCGCAGTCCGCCGCATCATTAGATATATTCTTGGAACTCCTCGTCGTGGTTTATTCTTTCCTTTGGTTCTTCACTCCAACTACAAGCTTACGGTGACTTGATTGATTGGGGTTTGCCTGCACACAAGAAAATCTACTATGGGATGGTGCATGTTTCTTGGTGATGCTCTTATCTCTTGAAATGCAAAAAGCAAGACTCGTCTCGAAATCATCTATCGAGGCGAATATCGCGCCATGTCCGGCAAGATGCTCCGAGATCATTTGGTGCGTGGCCTCTTAATGAGCTTGGTTTCTCACAAAATCAACCTACTTCCCTATATGCTGACAACACTAGTGCCATCCAAATTGCTGCCAATCCTGTCTACCACGAACGCACAAAACACATAGAGGTTGACTGTCACTCTATTCGAGAGGCCTATGACCACCAAGTTATCACCCTCCCACATATCTCCACCACTTTACAGATTGCGGATATCTTCACCAAAACCTTGACACGTCAGCGACATAACTTTCTTGTTAGCAAATTGATGCTTGTAGATCTACCAGCATCAATTTGAGGGAGGATGTCAAAGGAAGTAGCTAATTCTATGGCTAATTCTATGCCTAGATTCTATTCATATATGTCTATACAGCTGTAACAACTGTCCTTATGATTATAAATCGCTTATATTTTCCTTTTTTAGGATATACTAGCTGTAGGTTATTTTAGGCAGATATGTATATGGTAGTTTAGCTATGATTAGGACTAAACATAAGCTTGTATCCATAATATATAATGGGAATTCTCCTCCAAGAGGAAGGACAACTTTTTGCTCAAAATTCTCTGAGTTTATCACTTTTTATAAATTCCCCACATTGCTTTACATTATGATGTGATGCACAAATCAATTTGTTCCTTTCTTTCTCTTTTAGGTCGTAAGAGGAAATTTTCGTAACTGGTCATTTGGCTATGCTCTTGAGGTGAGAGATATCAGATCTTAATGACTGGTATAAATTTTACTTGGTGTAAAAAAAATGATTTATTTTACCTAAATAGAGCACACCATCAGAAGGGTCTTCCTGGGCCTTGTTTTTGTTGTGGACTATAATCCCCTTTTGTGGTACATTTCTTGGTGTATGGTATATTTCTAAGAAAGACGAAATTTTGTTCAAACAATACATCTAAGCCTTCTTTGTCATTTTAGATTACAGTATCAAAGGATCAGACGGTTATTCTTAATTCTCCTTGTGGCGGAGAACATGCACAGGTCTTTAACATGATTTTGCAACAAGTTTTCAGATTTTGAATTGTGTTTATTACTTATTTGAAGCGCCTGTCCTATTTGGTTTATACTGTATGGATACTTTTGTGCTTATTCTTACTTTTTGTGTACAACTTGCCCTCCCTTTCATTAATTTCATTTCATTGGTATGTCTTTCACTGTTGTTACAGAGATCAACTGTGGAAAATCTACAAGATTTCCCTGCAAAGCACCCTACAAAGCACTCTAATATCCTCGCTGTTTTACAGGTATGGTTTTTTGGAATTGTATATCGGTTCTGCAAGTGCTTTGAAACTGAATTTTGCTGGGCATGGAAAGGAAATTCTCAGTGTAAGATGATCAATTTGAGATAAGTCATGCCCTGGGCCTAAATCCTGGTTGGTTGGTCCAGAAATTTGACTAGACTTTTTTTTTTTTTTCAAAACATAAGGGATCAATGATCATCAGAGAAAATGATCCAATTTATCAACTAATTCATTGGATTCAAAATTCATTTCCCATCTTGTACTAATATAATTAAAGTATAACGTAGACTGATCCAATGCAAGCACTACAATAATGGAAAAAAGTTAAAACAGAGAAGAAAACAGAAAAAAAAAAATCAATTAAAACTATATGTAAAGCTTTGGAGCCATATTTCTGTAAAAAACTTATGTCCGTTACAAATAGGAATGTGCCAAAATTGTTAATAAGTATGCTTGTTTTTTTTGGTAATTGCATTTAGAAAATGTGAATGCATCTTATTTTGTTGTGAATTGCTGTTCATGAAATTTGGAGTTGAATTCAGAGATGTTAGTTAAGGAAGTATTGTGATTTCAGAGGAAATGTTTGGAGTTGTTATTAGGTCAGTGGAGCTAACAAAACAGAAGCACGTAAAAAGAGGAATAGAGTAGCAAGTGCCGTAAATGCTGTCAAGGCTGCAAAGGAAGAAGGAGTTGGTAAACCTTTTATATTTTGTTCTTTTTAGGTCTATCTTGTTTGATTGATGCACTGGACTTTTATATGTACATATTTTGCAGGTAGTGGCTTATCACTTTTATATGCCTTGAATGAGTTGGATAAATTAAAAACTACTGACTATGGTCAGAAGATCGGTGTTCAGACTATCAAAGATGCTCTTGAGGTTTTCTTTCTTTTCCTTTTGTATTAGGATTATGTATGTGATATTCCTAAAACCTCCTAGTATAACTGTCTAAAGGCTAATGCTTAAGATGGTTGCCAAAATTAATTCTCATTCAAAGCGAAAAGTGACATATAACTTTTCAAATGCATGCATGACTAATGTTTTTGGGCAAGGGTATTTGTAGCAAGTCATCTAGTTTTTGGAAGCCTTCTGACAGTTGAACTCGCATCTTCAGACATTGCTACTGAATATAATTGCTTCTACTGTTGGAGTTGAGACATCAGTTATTTTTGAAAATCTAGAAAAGCTAGAAAATCTTGACCCTGAAGACTACATGCGTGAAGGTTTGTATCTATTTTCCCCATTTTCGTCAAATC
This sequence comes from Luvunga scandens, assembly GCA_030449905.1. Lineage (NCBI taxonomy): Eukaryota > Viridiplantae > Streptophyta > Magnoliopsida > Sapindales > Rutaceae > Luvunga > Luvunga scandens. The sequence goes on from JASUUG010001266.1 coordinate 1,959,109, forward strand.
ATGGAAATTTGTAAGGGAAATGAGTGAATTTCCTGTGTTGTGTGAATTGAGAGTTAAGAATACTTTGATCTACATTTATATCAGCTGGCTATGCAATTATACCTTTCCCTAAACTTGATAAGCTTCTGATGCAAGACAATCCTATCTTTGGATATGACCCAGCTAAAGGTTTGTATCTTTTAACCCGTATTGTTCAAATAATGAAAATTTGAAAAGAAACGAGTGCATATCCATTGTTGTGAATTGAGGTGAGAATATTTTGATTTATATTTGTATCAGATGAGTATGTAGATATGGTTGCGAGATCGGAAACTGTTTTCCCATTGAAAACCCTAAGGACAGTCTTGATGCAGGCTGCAAGGTAACTAGTTATGAAACCTTAAAGCTTATGCCAATTCTCTAATTACTCTCATCTTAATTTTTTCCTTCTTGTGTAGTGAGATGTTAGCACGTCGTTGAGCGTATCTGCTTGTTAGACGACACCTATATGCTTAAGAGAAAATTAAGGAGATGGAGATTTCTTATCCATAATTGTTCAACTACTTTAATTCACCAGAGAAGACTAATTATATTTATGTAGTTAATGTATTGAAGTTTTTAAACAAAATTATTGGGAAAATAGATATTTAGTGCAATGTTCTTCGATTGAATTATCCTTATCCCGACCATGGTAAACATAACCAGGATTGATCTTAATAATGTACATAAAATGAGGGCAACGGCGGCTTCGGTTATAGATACAGAGGGCTTAAACATCTTTAAATTTTTGCTCTTGATAAACATCAAATAAAGGGCACTTAAAAGTCATGGGGTGTAATTGAGGGCTAAATGGATCATCCAGCATGGCCCTCCAAAGCATGGGAATGGAGACAAGGACAAAGAAATTTCTTAATTTTTTCTTGTTTCAATTATAAACTAAAAATGTATGCTAGGTGACATAAAGAAACAAAAGATACAATGTCACGAATCATTCCCCTTCAACTACTGTTAATAATTGCGGTTATAAATCAAAGTCCAGGCTGAGCTTAAACTTTCCGATCCGGAAATCCAAGGCGTCCTATCTCTACAAGGAGCTGATCAGCCACCATCAATGTTCCTTTGCTGGAGCATTCTTCTCATCGATTAGTTGCTGCTTCTTGTGAGCGCCTGATTATGCAACAATATTATTAGTATTTGCTTCATCGAATAGCTAACATGAACTTAAAGCAAACATTCAAGAAGGATAGATATCAACTCCCGCATATAATTAGACACTGACCGTGTGACCCTAGAAAGTACTTTGGTTGCGACCGGGACTGGCTTAATAATCCCTGACTTAATCATATCTGGATATTCTCCTGGCATCAATATGGTGAAATTTTTTTTTTAATTTTTTTAATTTTTTTTAATTTTTTTAATTTTTTATTTTTTATCTAGCTCAATTCGCAGCTGGAACGTTGGAAATTGATAAAAAGAAAAAAGAAAAATAATCTTCAAATTTAGTACTTTTATTCGAGAAAACAAACCTATAAGCAAATCATGTCCGAAGTTTGAATTGTCTCGATTTAGCAGCTTATCAATACTAATTGAACCAACAGCTCCAGCATTAGAAGCAATCATATGCATGGGCATCTGCAAATTCAGGTTCAAATTAGTATGCCTATGCCTAGTGTGTTATGAAAAGCATTATCAGCCTGATGCCTGATAATTTGTGGCATGATGAGTACTTAAAAACAAAATGAAAAACTACAGTATAATTTGAAGAAAAATGAAGAAAAGAAAAACAACATAATTTTAATTAGGACATCTTTGGAATTGTTGTTGGGAGAGCCAAAAATGATTTTCATAAGCTAAAATTAATTTTAGTGTTTGCTAAATCTATTTTAAAATATTTTTTGACAAAATTACCCAATCTTATAACAAATTTTGAAAAGTATGGAAGAGATAGCTTATTAAAATCTGATTTAGAGAAACCATTCTCACATATATTAAACAAATCCAAAATATCCTTATTCAATTAGAAAATAAAAACAATATATTTAAGGAGATTATTATGATTACAATTTTTTTAGTTCACATGTTCTTATTTACCTTGTCGGAGAATTTGTAGGATAAATAATAAATTTTTATTAAAGAAAGCTCAAGAATATTGTAAGAACGATTCATACACTTTCACAAAATCACTCTCAGAAGCTTTGTTTTGCTTCTTATGCTTCCTTCTTCTTAGACTTGATGCATAAACCAAAGGGAAAATGGGATATTTATACATAAAACAAGCCAATCACAACCATTCATTTATTCAACTACCACACAAATCCTCACCATTTATCAAAACCTACCACTCACTTACTTCACTAACCATATACCAACCACACCAACCTTATTTACCAAACTTACTACCATAAATCTTACGTACCACCTAAGATCACCTAACTTGAATTAAAATGGCATGAGATGGACTAGGCTTTGTATTTTTTGGACTTGAATAAAAAATAAGTTTATGATCCAACACCCACCTTAAACTTGTTTTATAACACCAGTAAAGTTCTCAACCTAAAAAAGTCATCTTGCTTTAGTGGCTTGGTAAGGATGCTAGCAATTTGATCATGTGATTTGATATATTTTGCTTGCTTTTCCTTTCTTTCAATGCACTTCCATATGAAATGGTATGAGTGTAAATATGCTCACTTTGATCATGAAAGATAGAATTCTTAGCTAAGGCAATTGATGGTTTGTTGTCAGTGAATATCTTCGTAGGTTCTTCTTGTGACAAATCTAACTCTTTCAATAAATTTTTTAGCCAGATTGTATGACAAATACTTGATGTAGCAGCTATATACCTAGCTTCACAAGTAGAAAGTTTAACAATAGTTACTTTTTCGACATTCATGTGAAAGCAGTGTCTCCTATAAAGAAAACAAATCCTGTAGTGCTTTTTTGATCATCTGTATCTCCATTCAGTCACTATCGCTATATCTAACGAGTTTGTAGTCATTAGAGGATGATTATAATAAGCCAAAATGAACTGTACTTTTGATATAGCGAAGGATTCTTTTTGCAGCTTAAAATAAGTGGTTTTTGGATTCTCCATGTTTTGACTCACGAGTCCAACAACATCAAGGATGTCAGGTCTCGTATATGTCAAGTAACGCAGACTTCCAACAAGGCTTTTGGAAAGAGTTGGATATACTTTTTCTCCTTCTTCATACTTGGATAGCTTAACTCTGTACTCCACTGATGTGCTTATTGGATTGCAATCATTCATCTTGAACATCTTTAGTATCTCCTTTGTATAGCTTTCTTGTAAAATAAAAATGTCATCTTTTTGTTGCTCAACTTCTATGCCCAAGTAGTATGCCATCAACCCAATGTCTGTTATATCAAATTGTTTCACCATTAATTTCTTGAACTCTTCAAATAAGCTTGGATTACTTCTAATAAAGATAAGATCATCCACCTACAAGCACACAATTAGAATATCTCCATCTTTGACTTTGACATATAAAGCATGCTCATAGGAATATTTAATGAAGCTATTTTCTTTAAAATACTTGCCAATTCTATTGTTCTAAGCTCTTGGAGCTTGTTTTAACTTATAAAGTGCCTTTTTCAATTTTGGAATTTTGTCTTCATGCCTTTTCACTTCATAGCCCAACGGTTGTTTAATGTAGACTTCTTCTTCAAGAACCCTATTTAGGAAAGTAGACTTTACATCTAACTGATGAATCTTTTATTTGTTTTGAGCAACCAAAGAAATAATAAGTCTGATAGTTTTAAATCGGGCTATAGGAGCAACTACCACATCGGAGTCTATGCCAACATTTTAACTATAGCCTTTCGCTACTAGCCTCACTTTGTGCCTTTTAATTTATCCATTCGCATTTCTTTTCATTTTGTAAACCCATTTGACACTGATTGCCTTGTGACCTTTGGGAAGAGTAGTAAGTTCCCAAGTGTCATTCTTCATGATAGCTTTGATTTCGTCATCCATTACTTTCATTCACGTCTTATCTTGTGCAGCGTCATGGAAGTTCATTGGTTTCCAATCAACAAAGAGACAAAAGAGAATGAGATTATTATGCCTCTCAATTACCTTATAGAGATCTTGAAGACTCTTTGTATATTCTTCAATTCTTTCATTTAAGAAAGATGGTGTTGAATTTGCACATGTGGTTGATGCTAGTAAGATAAATAAAGTAGTTGGCTCTTTTTGTTCTATTTATTTTATCTGTGTGAGATGATTTTCTTCAATTGGAAAGAACTTGAACTCATCTATACCAAAGCCAAAATCTTATTCTCATTCTTCATAAAAAATTATATCTCGACTAATCACAATCTTCCAATAATGTGGATTGTACAGTTTGTATCATTTGGAATTGTTGTCATAGTCGATGAAGATGAACTTTTCATTTTTGTCATCCAACTTGGCTATTTGCTTGTTTGGTATATGTACATGGGCAATGCTTCAAAAAACTCTTAGGTGGGAGATACCTGGCTTTCTTCCATTCCATGCTTCTTGTGGCATCTTTCTTCACACATTTCTTGATGTAGATTGGTTGGATAAGTAAAGTACAGATGCAATAGCGTCAGCCCAAAATTCTTTGGGTAGTCTCTTACTTCTAGGCATACTTCTTGCCATGTCAAGAATGGTTCTGTTCTTCCTTTCCGTAATGCCATTTTGTTAGGAAGATCTTGGAATTGTCAAAGGGTGCCAAATTTCATTTGCTTCATAAAACTCTTGGAATTCTTTGGAAGTGAATTCTCCCTCTTGATAAGATCTCATGGCTTTAATCTAGTGTCTGCTTTCTTTCTTCATTGCAACTTTGAACTTCTCAAAAGCTTCAAACGCTTTTACTTTTGCTTCAAAAAGTACACTTAAATTTTTCTTGAAAAATCATCAATAAAAAGAAGGGAGCAGTAACTTTTACCAAGGGAGCTTGGCTTGATTGGACCGCACACATTTGTATAAATGAGTTCGAGTGGCTTTTGAGCTCTTGAGTTTGAGTCCTTTGGAAAAGTCTTTCTAAACTACTTGCTAAGTAAACATCCTTCACAAACTTGATTAGGTTGATTGATTGAAGATAGGCCTTTAACTATATTCTTCTTTGATAGTAGCTCTAGTGCACCAAAGTTGAGACACCAATATTGAAGACATTAAATCCAAGTTAGATTTTTATAATAAGCCTTAAGACAGTTTGCAACATCATTTTAAATATTTAAAGGAAACATTCTATTCTTTGACATTCTCACCTTTGTAATTAGGTTTCCTTTACCATCTTTTAGAAAAAGGATATAATCTTTTAAGTAAATATTATAACCATTTTCTAAGAGTTGACTTAAATTGAGACTATTGCTTTTTATACTGGGCACATGATAAACATTTGAAATTAATTGGTGGCTACCATCTTTTGCGCAAAAAAAAATATTAACTCTACCCTTCACTTGTACTTTGAATTATCTCCAAATGTGACATTTCCATTCACGGATTCATTTAACTTTACAAACATTTTTCTGTTTCTACTTATGTGATTGCCAACACCTGTGTCAAGATACCATGTATTTTCATGATCTTTACTAGTGCCATTGCTTGCTAATAAAACTGTACCATCGTCACCATTCTTCTCTTCAACATGATTACTTTCTCATCAATTTTGGTATTTGGAGCTCCATATTTTAAGTATAATGCCCACACTTTTGACAATTATAGCATTGTACTTGATTTTGTCATACCTCGATATTGGATTGCCTGTGCCTTATCCTTTAGAGCTTTCTCCTTTTTCATAATTGGAGTTGTTAAAATTCCAACCTCGTCTATGACTACAACCTCTACTCATTCCTTGCTTGTACCTAAGACATATTGTCTTATGATGTTGTTGGAGTTTTCTTCCTTTTTCTTTGAATTGACTTCTATCTTGAGGAGTTATTCTTTGATTTCATGTTTATTCTTATGCTTTTCTTCGTAAGCTTGCAACCTTGCTTGAAGTTGCTCAATGTTCATAGTCTCCAAATCTTTTATTTCCTTAATTTTCATAACAATATAGACAAACTTTAAATCTATTGATCGAAGTATCGTTTCAATAATCCTTACCTCGTTAGCCTCTTCACCATTTCTTTTTAATTCATTGGAAACGGTCATAGCCCTATAAAATAGTTAGAAATTGGTTTGGATGCCTTAATGTGTAAGGATTTAAATTCTCCTCATAATGTATGGAGATGAACCCTTCTTAACTTATTCTGCTCCTTTGTAAAAGATTTCTAGCTTCTCTCATGCTTCCTTTGAGGAGGTTGCGTTAGTAATTTTTTCAAAAGCATCTTTATTTAATGATTGAAAGATAAGATATTTTGCTTTGTCCTCTTTTTTTCTCAAGTCTCTTAAATTTTCCTTTTGCACTGCAGTTGAAGTAGCTTCATTTTCTAGTGCAGTAAAGCGTTTTTCCAAAGCTTTCACATACATCATGTGCACTTATTAGAGCCTTTATTTTGATACTCTAGTGGTCAAACTTATTTCTTTTCAAATGTAGAATTTAGAACGACATATGCCACCATTTGTCATAATTTACAAATTAGTGAGAATTTGGAGATTTTAAATGCACGGATGAATTTAGGACATTGAAAAACCTAAGGTGAAACTCAGATCAACTTTAGATCAATGATAAACTTTCGGCCAACGACTGATGGTCAATAGTCAATGGCTGATTTCGACTAGCTGACTTGATTCGGATCCAATTCAATTTGGTTCGGCTCAACTCAGTTCAACTCAGTGAGTTGACTCAGTTTTAGAACAATAAACTTTCTTCAATTTGATATGTTATATTACTATGTAGAATATCGATTATTAACTCTGAGACCACTTTATTAGAGAATTTGAAGGATAAAACACAAATTTTAATTAAAAAAAAACTTAGGAACATTACAAGAACAATTCAGACACTCTCATAAATTACACTCGGAAGCTTTGTTTTACTTCTTATGTTTTTCTTCTTAAATGTATGCATAAACTAAAGACGAGAGAGGGCATTTATACATGTAACAAACCAATCACAACCATCATTTATTTAACTGCCACAAAAATCCTCACAATTCATCAAAACCTACCATTCACTTATTTTACTAACCATACCAACCATAATAACCTTACCTGTCAAACCTACTAGCACAAATTTTACCTACCACCCAAGCTCACCTAACTTAGAAAATTCCAAGAGATGGGCTAGGCTTTGTATTTCTTGGACTTGGATAAGAAAACGAGTTCATGGTCTAACATACCTAATTTCTTCTACAACACAAATGATTAGCATATATTGAAGAAATTGCTCAGGTTCACCTTCTGATTTTTTAAGTTTGACTAGTCTGTCATTTGCAAATGCTGACTTTACATTGCTGCAAAAGGGTGAGTCAGTACTTTGTAAATTGCAAAAGTCTACGTTGCAAAGTTATCTTTTGCTTAGACTATGAGTTAACATCCATTTGGTGTTGTTTTTGAATGCTACTCCAGTTTTTAAATAAAATTAATAATGGTTGACAAGTATGACAATCAAAGTTAATAATGTAGCAGTGCCAATATAGGTTTTGAATTAAACCATTACAGCTATTGAACATCAATACCAAATACGGCTAGCTTTAATTTGACTTTTTCACTATGATGGTTGGAACTACAGTAGCAAATGGTGACAAAGAGATTAGTGAGCTCATAGCCAAGGCATTTGAGAAAGGTAGTGAAAACAATCTTATTATTGTCTTTGTAAGTCGCTTTTTGAATTCTGCCCCTTCTTTACCTTTTACTTGCTCTGAATGTGAAGCAAGTTTTTTTTATTCTCTCAATTTTAGATTTTTTGAACAAAACATTGATCCATTCTTAAGTTGGGATTTGAATTTTTATTTAATTGAAGAGCAAGCCTATCTTTTCCTGGTTCGAAGACCGGGAGGTCTAGCGGTCAGTTTTCTTTTTGAATTGTAGCTTTATCCTCTTTGACGTTTCTAGCTTTCCTTTATTTTTTAATCTTTTGGATATCTAGTGATGCCTTTTTTATGGCCTTCTTCTTTTGTTTTTTCTTCTCCAAAATTACGGTAGAATTGAGTAGCATTCTATAATGAATTAAATTTTGTTGAGGGAATAAAGCTCGACTAAGACATTTATCCCCTTACTTCTTTATCTATAAGAATGAAGAAGAATGTGTAAGAATTTAAATATATTTATGGATTATTTTCCCCTTTTGTGTTATAATGTTATGGTTGTACTTTAATTGGCACATTGCTAATTTGTTAATTAGGACTATGTTGTATCATTCTATGTTTTAACAAGTTATTGGTTTCATTGTTTCTAGGTTTTAGATAATCCATTGGTTTTAATTCATGAGATGAAAATTTCAAACTTAACTATTATTAAGCAATCAATTTTACCATGTATGACAGTAAGACTATTTGCAAGCGAGAAATGGAAATTTAAACCTATTATTATTATTATTGTTTTTCCTTCATCATCTTCTCAGAGAGGTAGACCTTTATTGGTTGTTACTAGAGATATTGAAAGCGAAGTTGTAGGACATCTTACGACAGACTCTGTTTGCACTGAGTAGAAGGCAATAAAAGTTTTCATTCTTTCTTTGTTTTTTTTTTAAAAAGAGGTGAGGGTGGTGGGCAAGCCCAAATCAACTTTTACCCTCTTACCACCCCCAAGAATTAAACCCGAGTCCAAACGAATGTGAGGAGTGACAGCTACACTGCCAACCAACTCGACTACACTCTTGGGGGCTTTTTTCTTTCTTTTCTTATGGTTGATGAATTTAATTTTTTAGTGAGCTAAGAATTTTTTGGATGGATTAGACTTAATTTGGTATGATATTTGTTTAGTTATTTTAGTTTTATTTTAAGAAAAAAGATGTTATATGTTTTGATTTCGTGTAGTAGTATTAAACCCAGAGTTCAAATTAATTTCGTACAACTTTCCTGACTATTAAGTTTGTAACTTGTAAGGTCTATTATACAAATCACATAGGTTATGGAATCTCTGGGTTTCCACAGAGAAATTTATAAACAGATATACAAAAAAGGAAGAAAATTGATCATGCAATCAGTAATTCAAGGAATGATGTTGAAATTTGTGGGAAACAACAATTAGATGCACAGAAAATCTAAACTAAAAAATTTGTCGGATTAGTGAACTTTTCCTCTCAAAATGAAATTTGCCTTATTTCTCTCCAAATAGGTTCACACAACATGAAAGTGATACATTAACATAAACTGATACTCTTATTTTCATTCAATTATTAGTTTCATATCACAAAGTGTTTCCATATATCGTTAAGCATGTGGTGCATTTTTTTTTATTTAATTAAAGGATTGTCTTGTGAAAGCTGGATTGGGGGAAGATAAGACGCCATCATGGAAGACCTTGCAATTCTCACAGAAGGCTAGGTAGCTGGGTTGATTTCATAAATCCATCACCCTTTTTGCATTATGATTTACATTAACACATAATATTATATGCATGGCTTCTCTTTTTTAGGATATAACTAGAGGCTTTAATATGAACTCTACATATTTTGTCCTTTTAAAGCTTGGCTCATGCAAAAAGGTAGGATGTATCAATGTTGGATTTTTTTTTTCAATTTAGCATTATTGGATCTTTAATCCAACGTTAGACTTATATGTGAATAATTATGTTTTGTGGACTATCATATAAGGTTAAGCTCAATTAAAAGTGATTTATTAAGGTTTTTGATATTATGGGCATTAATTTATCTAATAGGGATGATATTCTAATTCTATGATGGACAGAATTAGGACAGAATTAGAAATACTTAATGACAACAGGAAAATGTTGTCTATATAAGTGGTCATGGTTCTTAGGTGACACATATCTTTTTATTCCTTTTGACCTACCTTCATCACAGAGAGAGTGTGGAGAAACTTCAAGGATTCTCTAAGAGAACGCATGGATCTAGAAGGCCAACCACACAATTTCAGAGCATAATTAAGCATTATGGATTCAGTATACTTTCACAAATTTTGTTATTAATTCTTGGCGATACAACATGAATATTCTTGGGTTATAGGTGATGGTTTTTGCCTAACGTTTTTTATTCTAGTAGTGGTATCAGAGCCTCTTCATATTGAATCATTAAAAATCAAATTTATTTTTAATTAATAATTAAATCTTTAGTGCTCATAAATTTAATAATACCAAAATTATTAAAATTATTGGGTTTAAGAACAAATTAAGGATTAAGAAAATAATTATGACCAACGACAATAGGAGTCGCTGGCTCTAAGGCTTTCATGCTATAAAAGAGTCATAGCCTGGTGTGCCCATTAGAAAAAGGCACGGCATAACAACCACGGGTTGGTAGAAAAAGTGGATGCAATGGTAGCCGCATCAAGAACGTCTTAAGAAAAAAATTATTTCAATTTATGTTTGTGGCTAGCAGCAAAGCAATAGGCAGCGTTGGCGTTCTTGGCCTAAAAAGGCACAAGGGAAGCTACAACCACAGGCCATGACATCTTAAGGATAATGAAAATAAAAAAATAAGAAGAATGGTGCAACGATTTTCTGACCAAGCAATCCACGACCTTTGGGTTGCGTCAACGGCAGATTTAGGAAAAGTTGCAGTTAGAACAAGAAGGGATTTTAAAAAAATTACAGTTTTGAATTTTGATTTGGGTTGGTTCATATCCGGTTTAGATTGCCATGGACGGTAAATGGTCAAAGTGTGACCGGTCAACAATTGACCGTTGATCGGTCAAACTTTAACTTTGACTTTTTTTTTTTATTTTGGATAATTTTCAGTGCAATTTTGAATTCAAATATTGGTATGTTTATATATATATATATTTTGAGATGAATTAATTGAAGCAATATATCACCAAAGTGACCTCTCTTATGGAAATTAATTTATTTTGAAATATAAATGATTCTATACATGTAATATTTGTAAATATCGATCGTGTCCATATTTAATATAATTGCATGTGCACCTGTGGTAATAAGCACTTGATGATTATTCAGATTTACATGTGAACAATAAATCATCCCAAAGGAAGATTCTTTGTTTGACATGTTCTTATTATCAACATTTAATTACTACACCAGGATATCATTTACAAGTTAATATTTTATCTAAAGATGAAATATTAATGGACTGTCCGGTATCTTGATATGGGGTTTACCTTTGAATTTATTTTTATTTTTAAGACTAATTTGAGCTTATTTTATTTATTTGTTATTTTCTATTTAGTTATATCTGCTGCTAATATTATTGCCAACATCAATTTTATTCCTATGCTAAATGAATCCAACTTCAAATCATATCAGGAGAACCTCTTAATAATTCTCATTGTCATGGATCTTGATTTTGCGTTAAGGGTTGATTCTCCTCCACCTCTTATGAATGAGAGTACCCATGATGATAAAAGAGAAATAGAAAGTTGAGAGAGATCAAATTGTATGTGTACTATGATCATGAAAAAAGCCTTTCCAAAAGCATTTAAGGGCTCAATGACTGAAAAAGTAACTATAGCTTATGGAGTTCTTGCACAGATTGAATAGAGGTTTGTCAACAACAAAAATGTTGAAATTAGTACACTCTTAACATGCTTAATTTTAATGAGGTATACGGGTAAAGGATATATCAAGGAGTACATCATGGAGATGTCTTATCTTGCTTCTAAGCTAAAAGTACTTAATCTTAAATTCTCTGAGGACTTGCTACTGCATTTAGTTTTAATCTCCTTACCAACACAGTTTAACTAGTTTAAGGTAAGCTATAATTTTCGGAAAGAGACTTGATCTCTTAATGAGCTTATATTATACTATGTTCAGGAAGAGGATAGGCTAAAGAAAGATAAGGCAGAAAGTACTCACCTAGCCTTTTCCTTTAAGGGCAAGAAAAGGCAAAATGATAAGGAAGCTGCAGATTTAGCACCTTAAAAGAAACAACAAAAGAAACTAGATGATGCAGAAGGTACTGGTTGTTTTTTCTATGGGGCTGAAGGTATAAAAAGAAGCATTACACTAATTATCATGCATGACATGTTAAGAAAGATATGCTTTTTACTTTGGTTTATTTTAAAGTAAATTTTACTTTAGCACCTAAACATACATGGTGGATAAATTGTAATAAAGCCTCTCACATCAGTGTGTCTATGTAGAGTTGCCTGAATTGTTGAAAACCCAATGATGGTGAAAAATATATTTATATAGGCAATGGCAAGACAATTGAAGTTGAAGCAATTAGAAAATATAGATTATTGTTAAAGACAAGATTTTATTTGGATTTTGATGAAACATTTATTGTTCCATCTTTTAGGTAGAATTTGATTTTCATTTCTACTTTGGACAAATCTAGTTATTCTTGTTTATTCAGAAATATGCAAGTGTACACAACAAATAATGAAATGATGAGTATTTATTTTCACAGGGATATTAAAATAAAATGATTTATGAAATTAATGACCTAATGAAATAAGATAAAAATAAAAATAAATACAATAAATAGAATACAATAAGGAAAATCTAACATTTAACACAAAAGTAAACTCATTGAGAAAGGGGGTATTTAAATGCTTAAACTCACATAATGGCATTGAATATTTTTACGCAATTACAAAATTGTTGCTACAACATTGACTACAATACTGGACAGAATCTCTCATACATCCTCATTTGTCGTTTGTTGGATCTCTTATATCTATATGTGACTTAACAGTGACCAGTTATTATGCCAATATATGATATAACATTACGCGTTATAAATTCCAATTACCCTATAAGGTGAACTCCTATGTCTAATTCTTCATTAACCTTAGCTTAAGCATACCCCTATTCAAATCGATATTAACTCAACATGGGAATCCCAATCTAAAACCTTGTATTGTCTTAATTTGTTTCACGAAGTCAGACCTTTTTTAAGCTCCGTCCAAGATAGTATCTACTAAACGGGTAGCCAAAATAGAGATTTACAATAAGTGAAGTAAAAAAAAAATACTATAGCAGATTCTAAGCAACACATATATATATCAGTCACATAACCATTAAACTTTTCTAACACTCAACTACTTCAAAGTTTAGTTCATTATAGGCAATAAAACAATAACAACAAATGTTTTTGCCAACAAATACATTGTTAGAGAAAGATGAGAACAAACAAACAAAGGGGAGAAATTGAGATATGCTAATTCAAGATGTCTCCTCTCATGAGTTTTTGTGATTTCTCATTCTTTTTCTCTTAAATCTTTTGCTTTTGCTGCAGGTCTGCATGCCTTCAACTGCTGCCCTTTTTTTTCTCTTTTTTTTTTCTTTTTCCTTTTCATGTGTACTCTTTTTATAGTTGGCAATTAAGGTAACTAAAAGCATGCAACAATGTGTGTCTTTTTAGGCAACCTCAGATTGCACCTCTTTTTGTGCCACCTGTCTTTACTTTTATTTGCACGTGATAGTACCAGCCTGTTGTGACACGCTATGTCAATTAATATGCAGGCTGTCTTTTCTATGTTCGCTCTTAAATTATTGCAACAACCATTATACATCTTCTATTGTCAGACTTATTTCAATTCATTTGCAGCCAAGTTCTTTGCTATTTTTGTAGGTTCACTACTGTAGAATCTATCCATAAAGCTTGAGCTCTTTGGTCACCTACAATCATGCACATAATTACAGCAAAATGTGTTCTAAAACATAATCAATTTATTAAAATTGAACTTAAATAGATGTTCATGTAAAATGTACTAAAAAATGTAATAAGAATATATCATTTACTCTATAAGTAATATTAGTTTAAATCTAAAGATGCCACAATAACTCTCATTTCATAGAGTTATCACACCCGCAAACTTAAACCATTACTTGTCCTCAAGTAATGTCAACAATGCTAACACTTCAACCATGCAATCATGTAGCACACAACTTAGTTCTGTCATCTAAATTGTTTGGATTCATTAGCCCTCAGATTTCATTCTTAACCATACAAAATTACCATCATCAGTTCCAGTTTTTGGCTTAGGTTTTATTCTGTCCAGAGTGTATATGTGGTACTTTGATTAAGTTTTGAGTAGTTGCAGCATTACTTATATATCAAATGTAACTAATAGATAAAACAATAGAGACATTTCCATCTTGTAGAGGAGAACAGGGTTTATAAATGGCTCCAAACTGTGCTACAACGTAACTCAAGTGCTTTTTTTGTAAGTTCCCTTCAGTGTAACATCAACTTTTCATGTGAATGCTTATCACTTGTAATAATGACACATAATTACTTGATCAATGTACAGATCAGAGTTGCGGCAACAAAAGCATTTAAGATGCTATAACACAGTCTTACCTTTAGATACTTTTAACTCAAGGTTGAATATGGGGCTCATGAACAAACCTGACTATTCAATATCCTAGATAAAAGACCTCTCTTGTTTTTGGGTTGCTAGAATAATGATCATAATTCTTGCTATCTTTTTACTCAAGTCTGTATATAGAATGCATACTTAGCCCTGGTTACTTAACAACTAGGTCTTTGGAGCAAAATTTTATTTCATATATAGCATAGTTTATGCTAATCTTGAAAAATTATTTTAAATTCCCCCAAACTTGAGCTATATTTAACTTTAGAATGTTGATATTTTCTATAATACGCTACTTGGTTTTGCTATAAAATACTTATAAGACTCAACCAAAGCCTAAGTGTTAAGATAATTTCAACCTTCAACCATGAACTTTTTCTACTTGGAAGTCATTAATAATCTATCTCATCACCCAATTCATCCTTATTGGGTTTTCTAATCCAAATAAGGATGTTAAATAAATAGAGCTATACACTTAATCACATATAATCAAATGATTTTTTTTTTTTTACACATTGTAATCAAATTTTAAACTTCTCCATATATAACATAAACACATGTATTCATAGACACACTATAACTTCCACCAAGACTTGAGAGGTTTTGTATCCTCACATGCTCTCAAAAAAGAAAACACTTAAACTGAATAGAATTCATGCATATACTTAAGCTAAAGAAATGAAAAATAAACAAAAATAAATAAATAAAATAAGAGAAAAGTTTCAAAATTTGTAAAACTATATTAGGCGGGCAAAGGATACTCCCTGGTTATAGGCAATGCTATAGAACTAGTTGTGCTGGGTCACTACTTCTTTACTCTACTTCTCAAAAGCTCATTTAGTGATCCTAGTAGTGTAACAACTATTTATTTTTTTCTTTTGTCTTTAGCTTAGATTAGTTTAAGGGGTTCCAACAGCTTCTATTGCCTTTGGTAGGGTTGGCTTTGTTTTCTTGGGTTTTGGTTTTTCTAGTGCTTGTGATGCTGCAACACCTCTAAAAAGTTGTGCCCATTTTCTTTTGATGGATGTCCTTTGAGTTGAAATAGTAGAGGTTGCAAGAGTTTTCCTTGTGGCAATTGTACGAACCTTCTACTTGATAATGAGTTATTTAGTTTAATAGCCCAATCATTCTTATTGGGATTCACCATTTTCTCTAGAATCTTTTTTTATCTCTTTATTGGACATTTATGCCTGATCATTTATTTGCGGATGATATGGGTAGCAACCTTATGCTTGATCAAATCAAATGGTAGTAACCTACACACTTAGTAATTAGCAAAATCTACATACTATGAAAATCCAGATTGTAGTAGCATTTGTGCATGTTAAATCATCAACAACTACTCATTGAGAAACGTTTCTATTATGTCTTACTTAGTCAAAGTGCTATAGTATTTGTGCATGTTAAATCATTATGACAAGACTACTTAATTCTCAATTCCTTTTCTATCTTTGATCTTTAGGTCAAACTCTTGTAATAAAAGAATCCACCTAATCAACCTTGGTTTGATATCTTTCTTTGAAATTAAATACTTTATAGTTGAGTGATCTGTATAAGGAATCACTTTGATGCCAGCTAAATAAGCTCTAAATTGATCAAACGCAAAGGCAATTGTTAGTAACTCTTTTTCAATGGTATTATAGTTTAGTTGTGATTAGCTAAGGTTTTACTGGCATAATAAACAGAGTGAAACATCTTGCCTTTCCTCTGTCCTAGCACTGCTCTAAGAGAATGGTCACTTGCATCACACATCAACTCAAAAGGCATATTTCAATCGGGTGCTACAATAACTAGTGCTGTAACAAGAGCTCTTTTCAACTCAACAAAGGCCTTTAAATAATTCTCATCAAAATTAAAAGGTCTATCATGCTTTAGCAACATGCATAATGGTTTGGCTATTTGGGAAAATCCTTAATAAACTTTTTGTAAAACCCAGCATGTCATAAGAAACTCTTTATACCCTTTACTGAAGTATATAAGGAAGTTTATTAATCACCTCTATTTTTACCTTATCCACTTCTATTCTTTTTCTAGAAACACTATGACCTAAGACTATCTCTTTTTATTCTATGGAGTGACACTTTTCCCAATTTAACAATAATTTTTTTCACATCTTTTAAACATATTTTTCTAGATTATGTAAACAATCATCATATGATTCTCCAAAAATTGAAAAATCATCCATGTATACCTTAAGTGTTCGCTTAACTATGTTTAAGAAAATAGACATCATGCACCTCTCAAAAGTTGCTGGAGCATTGTACAAGCCCAATAGCATCCTTTTGAAGGCAAAGGTTCCATAAAGATACGTGAATATTGTCTTTTCCTAGTCCTTTGATACTATAGCAATATAATTGTAGCTTGAGTATTAGTCTAAGAAGCTGTAGTACTCTTTTCCAGCAAGTCTATATAGCATCTGATCTATGAAAGTTAATAGAAAATGATCATTCTTTGCTATTTTGTTTAACTTTTTATAATCCGTACAAAATCTCCATTTAGTTACTATTCTTGTACGAATGAGATTGTCTTTTTCATTTGCTATAATTATCACTCCACTTTTCTTTGGAATACATTGTACTAAGCTTACACATGAGCTGTTTGATATTGGATAAACAATTCCAGTATTAAGTTATTTGATGATCTATTTCTTTTCAACTTCTTCCATGATGGGATTAATCTTCTTTATTACTTTACAGAGTTACTATAATAATCTTCCAATAGAATATTGTGCATGTATATAGAGGGGATGATTTGTTTGATATCTGTCATGGTCCTTCTAATGGTCTTCTTGTATCTTCCTAACACATCCACCAAGCATTTTTCTTGTTTTACATTCAAAGAAAAGGAAATGGTTGTAGAAAATATGTCATTGTCACCAAGATAAACATACTTTAAATGCAAAGGTAAAAGTTTTAATTTAAAAACAAGAGGTGACTCAATAGAGGTGCTCCTTATTAGTTTTGAAAGTTGCTTCTCTTCTAGCCATGTTATGTCAGCTGTTTCAAGATCTTTATCTTCAAGTTCTTCAAATGTTATAGCCTTGACTTCTTTACTATTGCAATAACTGTTTAATCTTTCTAATATAGTAAAATCCATAACACTGAAAAAATTACAGTATTTCAATCTCTTCAGGGCTCTTCATAGCATTTACCACATTAAATGTGACTTGTTGATCATGAACCCTCATGGTTAGTTTTTTTTTTTGTATGTCAATTAAAGTATTACCGATGGCTAAGAAGGTTCTGCTTAAAATAATTAGTACTTCTTTATCTTTCTTAAAATTTAGTACTATAAAATCCACTGAAAAAATAAATTTATCCACCTTCTTCAATCTTGCCTTTAAAAAGTTGTAAAGTCACTGTTGTTGATTTAACTTCTCCAACTTTCAATTGCTTGAAAAATGATAGAGGCATAAGATTGATGTTAGCTTCTAAATTATAAAATGCCTTGCCACTGTATTTAATTCTTATAGAACATGGGATTGCAAAACTTATTGGATCCTTCAGCTTCTGACGTATCTTGTTTTGAAGCATATGGCTACATTCTTATGTTAGAGCAACTGTTTCAAACTCTCTAAGCCTTCTTTTCCTTATCAAGATATCTTTCAAGAACTTTACATAATTTGGCATTTGTTCAAGAGCTTCCACAAAGGGAATATTGATATATAATTGATTCAATACTTCTAGGAATTTGTTAAATTACTTGTCTTATTTTTGTTTCTGATATTTGGGGAAAAGATAGTGGGTGCTTGATCTGCTATAATGTAGCAAGTTGTACAAACGGCTTCTTTTTTACCATATTTTGGATTTATGTAGTTGGTGCTTCAGCATCTTCACCAATAGGTGCTGGATCATCATTTTTTGCAAATGTTATACCTTGGCTGTTTTCATCAGTGTGCTGAAAAGTAGGAGGT
Source organism: Luvunga scandens (assembly GCA_030449905.1). Lineage (NCBI taxonomy): Eukaryota > Viridiplantae > Streptophyta > Magnoliopsida > Sapindales > Rutaceae > Luvunga > Luvunga scandens. The sequence continues at coordinate 1,977,329 of JASUUG010001266.1, forward strand.
TGTGGCTCCTTCAACTTGAGTTTCTTCTTGGGTAGTAGTGGGTTCAACTCTTCTTTTTAGTACACCAATCGAGATATGAATATTTTTTCTAGATCTTAAGTTTATTACCTTATAGTGTTCTTTTCCTTCTCTTCATAGATCCTCAATATTGCTATGTAAACTTCCTTGAGGACTATTGCTTAATGTTATAGCAAGTTATCCAATATGATTTTCTAGGTGTTTTAAGGAGACAATTTAACTTTGGACAATCACTTAATTGTTTACAATGTACTTCTTAATCAAAGCTTCAAGAGAACTGACTTGATCATTAATAGTGCTTCCTTACCCTTGATTTTGTTGGTGAAATTCAGGGTTGTAAGTGTTTGAGTAAGGATCGTTCTAGTTCTGTCTGTTATAGTTGCCTACATAGTTGACTAAGGCTGGATTTCCTGGACAATTATCAATTAGATGCCCTTCTTTACAATAAAAACAGGATACCTCAACAACTTGGTTAACAGTTGCTGAAGAAGTAGTCATAACCTTTACCAAATTTGTTAATGAGGAAACTTTGGCTGATAATGCTGTCAAAGCATCTACATTGTGGATTCTTATTGTTCCTCTTGCCGGAGCTTATCTAGTTGATGGTCACTGATAATTGTTATTATTAATCCTTTCTCAAATATTATAAGCTTTATTTTAAGATTTAGATAACAAGACTCCATTTGCTGAAGTATCTACTATCAGTTTAGTGATTGGGTTGAGACTATGATAGAAAGTTTCCAATTGTATACAACAAGAAATGCCATGATGATGACATCTCCTAAGTAACTCCTTGTGAAATACTGATTAGGCTACCTAAGAACGGGGGTGAATTGGATTTTAAATAAATGTAGCAATTAAAACTTAATGCAAATAAAATAAATTAACCAAAATTAAAAATAAACAAATAAATGTGTAATGAATAATAAAGAGATAGGGTAAAAGGGAGCAAACAAGCGATTTTTACGTGGTTTGGCCAATCGTGCTTACGTCAATACCTCCAAGATCACTGGGCTTGAGGATTTCACTAAGCGAGCCTCAAAGGCTTCAACAACTATTGCAATAGACTTCAAAGGTGTCAATAGACCTTTACAACAAGAGGTTATCCCCAATCTTTTAACCCAAGTGTATCTTAACATTTACAATCACTCAAAAATAAAGATTACAAATGAATTATCTCCACACAATGTATATGGTTATCAATAAAAGCTCAAAGTGTGAATCAATGAAATAAAAATAAGTTTAAAGCTTAATAATGATTGTATACTCAGTAGCAAGCTCAATGATAACTGTTGGATCTTTAGAAATTTGAATTGGATTGAATTATTTTATAGTTAGAGCTAAAAACTAGTTATTGTTGACTTTCTTGGAAAAATCAGATTGCCATTTACTATTATCAGTTGACCATTTTGACTTGTCAAAATGACCGTCATGCTTAGCTTTTAAACAGACGGTTCACCTTTTAAAGTTGTCGGCGTGCCGTTTATTTCCAGAATCCTGCCAAACAAATTTAACTAACCGTTCTTATTAAATGGTTCATGATTAGAAAATATTTCTTTTCTATAACTTATTAGTTCACCGTTTTATAATAAACAGTTCACTGTTAATTTCTAAAATCTATATTTTGATAACTTTTTGTAGAAAATGATTTTCTGACTCAAGTTAATAGTTATCAAGATTCTTAAACATGTCTAAAAATATAATATGTCTTTAAAATTTTATTTGATATTAATAATACCAACATTTTTAATCAATAACATATAAGGTTTGTTATCATCAAAATCAGTATTATAGGATTATTTATGTCAACAATCTCCCCCTTTTTGATAATGAAAAACTTTATATGTAAACAGAGATAAGAGATTTGTTAACTCCTCTTAAATATAAGTTTTTGTTGAATATAAGCTCCCCTTGAAAATATAACTTCTCCCCCTTCATAATTAAAAAGTAAGTAAACAAGTAAGACAAAATAAATACTTATCCTCCCTTGGCAAGTGAAAATTTAGGCAGAATCTCCCCTTAACATTAAGCATCTCCTAAAAAATCATTAGCAAAATTTTCACCCAAGGGTAAAATCAATATTAAAACAACCACAACTAATAGCAAAATCAATGCCAAAATAACCATAAGAATTCACACATATAGCACAATCATTCATAAAAACGAGAAATGATCCATTATACATAAAAGTATCCAAAATATAAGAATGTTGTGTGAAATTATAAGCTAGAAACAACTAAGAAACTACTATTGAGGAGGAAAGGAAAATGAAGAGGGTGGAATGCTGAGAGCAGTGAAGATGCGTAACTGTCCATCTAGTATCTACGGTTGTTGATCAAGGATCTTTTGCTGTTGAAGCTAAAATGAATCAAACTGATCCTGAAATTGCTACTCCTGCTCGAAAAGAGTACGAACATCTCTAACTAATTGATGTAAGAGACTAGCAGAAGCTGGTGGAGCTTCTGAAGCTTGTGGCTGATTAATATCCATCTTATATTCCTCAGAATCAGAGTCTACTGAAGGCTGTGATATAGATCTGTGATGAATGAGTGAAGGTCTAGCTTCTAGCCTAAAATCGAGTAACTGATCAAGAGGATAAATATCGTTAAGCAAGCGGAAATCTTTTGGAGACATAAAGGTATCTTGGTTTTTATTTGTGGGTGTCTTGATCCAATCTCGATTATTCTTATCAAACCCTATGCCCGATATAGCTTCATTACCAGTCTTCTTAGTCTCTACATAAGCTAAGTCTCGAATGGGTACTCAGAAATGTTGTAGTATTTTAGAAATAATACTACTATATAGAAGTAACCTATTGTTAACCCAAGGAGTGCTTAACATATGTCTCAAAATAATATAACCTAGGTTAATATGTCACCTCTTAATAAGATTTTTGAGTAACCGGACATCCATCCTCATAACCTCATCCGAATGTCCCTTTCTAGGAGTGACAATATGTTGTAAAATAGTATGAAGAATCCTAACTTGTAAATGTAACAGCTGTGACCTAAAGGAGAGATCACAAATCTCATCAGTAAGATCCTGATACCTACAAATATTCCTAACCCTATAATGATGGACAAAATAGGCAAATGCAAACTCCTTCTGAGAAGTATAAATTTGGTGGCTAGAATTCAGAATTCCTAAAATATTGTTTAAATTCTCAACATTAAATTCAATTGGAACTCCTCCTACATTTGTGATTATTCTATCTAGTCTATTTGCGGAAATTTCCATATTCGAATAAAACACAAAAACTAGGTTAGGATAAACCCTTTCCTCAATGTTTAATGCAGACTCCCAAGGCAACAATATATCTTTCACACTTCTATCACATACAATCAAATCTTTAAAGTCATCAAAATCCATATAGTAAAAGTCTATTACCTTACGACCCATAAAGCAACTTTCGAAGCGTTTGGCCGGAGGAGCTATGGGAAAATGAATCCTCTCACATTCTAAGGTCTCCCTAGGTGGTATTGGATTCCTTCTAGGAATAGATTTTCTCTTACGACTAGCCTGTGAAGATTCAGCCATTGTTCAACTAGAAAAATTTAGATTTTTAAGAAATGATGAAAATGGAAAATTTTGAACCGATTAGAAGGACAATAGAGGGTATATGAAGTGATTAAGATGCTCAATTTGATAAAAAAAATGGCAAAAATTGATCAAAAATTGAGGAAAATCGTTCAACTGACTCTAGGATTTTGATTTAGGATTTCTTGATTTGAGGCTTGATTTTGTGTTTTGGCTTGATAAAATTGTTCTAAGGATGTTTAAAAAGATTTATATGGGCTCAATTTTGTAATAAATTGCAAGAAAAATGAAAGATTTTAGAGAGAGAAAGCTTAGGGTTCATGATTTATAGAGAAAATGGTGAGAGAGTAACTGAAAATAAGGAAGAAGAACTCAAACAGTTTATGTTGTATGAAAACAGTGAGTCGTTTTTCTTAAGCGGTTTATCGATAATTTCCAAAGAGCTATCAAAAAGTAAGTCTATCACCATTTAACAAAGCAACCTCTTTGTTTTTAATTAGTTAACCATTAAGCACAAATGGTGAGCTGCTAATGTTCAACCATTATTTTTTTGTTTCTTTAATTAAATGGTATACTGTTTATTCTCAAACTGTAATCCGTTTATTTTGACTATGATTTCGTACATTTGTTTTTATTTTTGGCCGATACTTAATACATTTCTAAACCATTTTGTTGATAAAAAAAATATCTTTAAAGGCCAATATAATGCATGATTCATAAATTTACACAATTTAAAACATCCAATTCAAACAAATAATCATATTATAGAAAGCAAAAATGAATTAGCTATTGTATAAAGTAATGCTATTAGGCAACATTTATAATTCCAAGCTCACATCACAATAATTGGGCAAAGAGTTTTGGGCTGAGGTAGTTATATATATGTGCCATCTGATCAACCATTTACCATCAGTTTCAATTAAAGGCAAAACAACCATGGAAATATGGACTGGTAAGTCTGTTATTGATTATGATTCTTTACATGTTTTTTGTTTTGCTGTTTATTATCATATAAAAGAGTTTAAGTTAGACACAAAGGCAAAGAAAGCATTGTTCATGGGTATAATTGGTAAAGTGAAAGGATACCGTCTCCGATGTCCTATTACAAAGAAGATTATTTTCAGCAAAGATGTGACTTTTGATGAATTAGCCATGTTAAAACAAAAAGATTCTCAAGAGGATAATAAGACCAATAGTATTTTACAATAGATGGAGTTTGAAAAGGTTAAACCTAATCAACTTACTGCCAAGGAGACAGATAATGATTCACTATTAATCGAGGATGAAAAAGAGGTTCTAACCTAGGAACCTTCACAGTAACCAAATTCAATTGCACATAAAAGGCAACAAAGAGAGATTCGTAAACCTATTTGCTTTGTCGATATGGTGGCTTATGCACTTCTAGTTGCAGATGATAATATACCTTTCGCTTATAGAGAAGCAGTAAGTAGCCTTGAAAATGTACAGTGGAGACAAGTAATGGATGAAGAAACAAAATCTCTTCATAAAAATAGAACTTATGAGTTGGTTACACTACCTAAAAAAAACAAGGCAGTTGGGTGCAAATGGGTATATGCAAAGGAAGAAGGATTTCCTTTTAAAAATAAAATTTGATACAATGCTAGATTGTTAGCAAAGGGTTATGCTCAGAAAAAAGGAATAGACTTCAATGAGGTATTTTCTCCAGTTGTGAAACATTTGTTATCTATTCAAAGTTTGCTAGCCATGGTTGCCCAATTTGATTTTGAACTAGTTCAGATTGATGCAAACCATATTTATACATAGTAATTTGGAAAAGAAAATCTACATGATTAAGCCAGATGGGTTCAAGGTTGCTGGAAAAGAAAATTAGGTTTGCAAATTTTCAAAGCCCCTTTATGGATTGAAACAATGTCTGAGGCAGTGGTATAAGCGATTTGATTGGTTTATGAAATGGCAAAGGTACACAAGAAATAAATTTAATTATTGTGTGTATTTTTGCAAGCTACAAAAGGGATCCTTCATATATTTGCTCTTATATATCAATGATATGCTAATACTATCCAAGAGCAAAGATGAGATTGAAAAGTTAAAGACTCAACTCAATTAAGAATTTCAAATGAAATATTTGTGAAACGCTAAGAAAATTCTTGGCATGGAGATATGCAGAGATAAAACTCATGGCAAAGCTAACTTGTCTTAGAAGCAACACTTAAAGAAGATACTATAATAATTTGACATGACTGAGCTGATAAAACCTATGAGTACCCTGTTGGCTTCTCATTTCGAGCTTTCTGCACAACTATCTTTTTCAACAGATGCACAATGAGAATACATGTTACAAGCTTCGTACTTAAATACAGTGGTAGCTTGATGTATGCAATGGTGTACAAGGCCTGACATTTTACATACAGTAGGTATGATGAGAAGGTATATGCATAATCTGGTAAAGGACATTGGTAAGTTGTGAAATAGATACTACGATACATTCAGAAAACTATGGATGTTGGTTTACTGTTTGAGCAAGATGACACCCTTGGTCAAAGTATCATTGGGTACGTTGATTTTGATTATACTGGTGATTTAGATAAACAACGGTCAACCACTGGATATGTATTTACTTTTGCTAGAGGGCTAATCAGTTGGCTTTACTAGAAAAATGGTCTTTTATGATACTTGTCTTTCGACACTTTATTAAAAAGTATCAATAATTACATGCATTTAGGTTATTTTTCATGTTTAACAGATAAGCATCACAAATTTTTGATATTATAGTGTCTGTCAATTAAACATTAGAGATTAGTGACACTAAGGTATTAGTAGTTAAAAAGGTAAAATTTTAATTTTGTATCTACAAGTATTCGATCTGAAGACTTCTAAACCACAATTTCTTAATTTTAAAGGCTAAACCACTAGGCCATGAGTTGCATTTTAAGCTTTTTAATTAATAAATAAATAAATATTAAAACTTAAAATAAATTACCTAGAAAACATTGATATTATGTTGTTTTTAATGGATGGTGTATATGAAACCTAACATCTTAAAATTTTTTATGAGTAAAAAATCTATGCCATGGCCGCCCAAGCTCTTTCCTTCTCTAAAAGAGTCGAAGCTTTCTTCCTTCTCTCTTCCTCCCCTCTTCTCTCTCTTTCTTTCTCTTTGTCTCTTTAACAATGATCTACCTTGAAAGCCGCCTCTGTCAACTCCTTGAAATTTGCCATCTTTAAGCTGAAATATCCTTGAAAAGAACCTAGAAAGTGTTGTGAAGAATTTGGGCAAAGCTGGGGTTTGAAAGTCTGAATCAGTGTTGCGATAACTCTTTATCTCATTCTCTATTCTCATTGTATAAGTGTTTATGTGTTAATTGGTTGATGTTCATTGAGTGCGAATGAGACCTTGCATTTATTTAGAAATCTAAGGTTTTTGTTGCTTATAATCTAATTTAATATTTAATAAAATAAAAAAAAGGCTGCTGTATTTTAGGTTGAATTCAATTTATTAATTGAAAAAATGATTATAATCGATAATTATAGATTTAGGTTGAATGGAATTTGTTAATTAAAAGAATAATAGCAATCAACAATCATGGGTTTAGTATATACTAAATATTTCATTTAATGGTGTGTATGGAAACCCAAAACCTAAAATTTTCTTAAGCAAAAATCTCAATTCTCCTTCATGACCTTTAAGCCCATCACTCTCTCTCTTTCTCTTTCCAGCTAACAACCCTAAACTTACTGTGAAACCACCATCATCATTCAAGCTCATTAGTTAGCTGCTCAAAGAGACGCTATCCTTATGGTGTCGAAACCTAGAAGTCACCGTGAGGAAAGTGTAAAATTATTTGGGCAAAGTGGGTTTTTAAAAATCAAATCAGCATCTTGGTAGTTCTTTATCTTGCTTTTTTTCATATTTTTTTGAGTGTTTATGTGTTAATTGATTAATATGGTTACTGAGTGTAATTGAGACTTTGCATTTGTTTGGAAATCTAGGGTTATGCTTCTTATTAAAGTGAATGATTTTGTTAATTTAGTGTTTTAAGTGAATGATTTTGTTAATTTAGGCTAGAGGAGTTTAACAACAATCACATCCTCACTTAGGATAGTAAAATCTTTTTCTTTGTTAGACGGTTTATGATTTATAAATTATTGAGTTATGGTAATGAAATTGGTGAATTTGGGATTTTAGTTTGTGAATCACCTTATTGTTTAGTTACGTATCTATGGCTTCAAGTGCTCAAGTTTATACTTTTGGATATTTCAAAAGTGAAAAGCAAGGTTATTGTTTGCTTTTATGCCTAATTTTATTTTAAACATGGGGATTGATGATATTCAAGTTTTGGAAAACTTGATTTAAGGTGAAAAGTTTATTAATAATGTATTAAATTATGATGGAAATTTGAGGATTGATAGACTGTTGTTCTGAACTTGGTTGTTTCAAAACTTGACTTGATGACTTTTAATGATTTGAAACTTTGTGAAACTAAATTTGAATGCAAACATTTTAGTACTGGAAATTTTGGAATGAATTAGTTTTATATTTAATTCTTAATAGATTTTTCAATGTGGTAGATTGTTGTCCAATTTTACCAGAAATTACCTATGTACAATGTTTGATATTGCAAACCAATAGTCTAACAATGTCCAAATAAGCTGAAATTTGGATGAACTAAACTTCTATATGCATACTTCAAATCTAGAAAATTTCATTTTGATTGAACATGTAATTTATTTTTAATGATTTTTCAAACTCTGCTGCCTCTACAGTAACTTATTTTGACAGAACCATTCATTAATCTTTGATCCAATCGAACACTAGCCTAACGATATTAGAGTGATCTCAATTTTTAATATGTTGTTGATCTATTTGTCTGCTGAAAATCTGGAAAGTATGATTCTAATATATTTATTTTTTTCAATTTAATAAATATTCAAATACCTGCTGCTGTTATAGTTTCATATACAGTTTTGACTTATGTAGTTTTATCATGTGAGAAGTTAATGTAGAATTGTTCAAATGACTTGGGACTTTTATATGCAATGCATTGGCATGTCTAATTATGTTCTGTAAGTTTCATAACATTCCAAATAATATTGAATTAGAGAAAATCTTAAAGTCAAGTTGTCAATATTTCCTATTAAATCTGATTAGTGATAAATCTACTAGCAATATTTTTCGGGAAAAAAATGTGTCAATTTGTGAACTCGGAGTGGTAAAATAAAGTACCAAGGGCATAATTTTTTTCATTATATTTGAGACTATTCTTAAAGGTTAATCTTTTCTTTATTTTTTCTTTTTTATTGAACTGATTTAACATAAATATTAGCTTGATTATTGATTTCTCGGTTTATGATTGATTTGAGTTTTACATTCTTGTTTTTAATTGGTTTGACTTTTACATCCTAGTTTAAGACTTTGAAGGCTTTCAAGAAATTATCTTGGATGATGAGCATATGAGTAATAGCTTAAAAATTAATTTATCGTATCAAACATCTATTAAGAGTAGTGTATTAATTTTAAGAATTATGGATTATTCCATGAATATTTTATAAAAATTTATGTTATATATGCATGTCTTAATATATAATAATTATATTTTAAAGTTTGCTTTCTTTTTTTCCTTTCTAGGTTTAGGAAAAATATTTAAACTAATTTTGGGTGATGATGTCAATTAAGTTAAAGCAAAATTACTTGTGAGTGGAAACATATAATGATTATATTTTTATTCTATTTTTTTTATCTTCGAAGAGTTTTATATTCAAGCAAAACTAATAAATGCTTAATTTCAATTTTGGGTGATATTCTTTAAATGGTTCACGTGATTAGATTTAAGTAGTATAATAAATCTAATACTTACTTTATAAAGGTTTAACTAAGTTTGAAAATATTATTTCTTTTTGGTAGTTATGATTTGGAACGAACTCTAAAATTATTGAAATATTTTATGTCCAAACTTCATTATGCCTAATATAAATATGGATATTCACAATTATTTTATGCCCAATTTAAGGAAATCGTAGTTCAAGAGCTTATTTTTTACCTTGTTAAATAAACTTTCGAAATGAATAAATTGAGGAAATGGGTGGTGATTTGTTTATAATAGAGCATTTTTTTATAGCTTTTAACTATGCACAAAAATCATTTACAGTAACATTCTTGTGTTGAAACTAGATATTAAATTGAAAACTTCTTACTTGTTATAATTTGTTATAAATATAACCTTTACCAAATGAGAATAAATACACTAGATCCATTTTTTCTAATTTATATCTATAGTTGAATAAATTGTATATTTTAGGTATTTTTAATGAAATAAGGTACAACTTTCTTATTTACTAATTTTCCTTTAAAATAACTTATAAGTATTTTTTTCGAACAAAATGATTTTATTTCTGTTAGTCATTGTTTCTCTAATGGTTGGGAATTAGCAGGTAATTTTTTTTCTTTTCAATGTATTCATCTACAGATTTGATCCATGTGTTTCAAGTATTTTTTCCTCAACTTCACTTGTATCGTAACCCATACAGTCTATTGAACGAAAAAGCTGCTAGTGTGATACAATTACACTACTTATGTTCAAAGAGTGAAAGGCAGTCACCTTCTTAATTTACCTTCTAGATTTATTAAATTTAACTATAAGTACTAGGCATTTAATTGGAAGCTAGAAATTTTTATTACTGGATAGTAGAAATTTTTATGTATTTAATTTAGATTATTTAGTTATGAGAATATGATATCTTATATCTTGTTTATCGAAATATTTTGAATTTGTAATATATACTAATAATATTTGAATATGAAATGAAAGATTTTGCAATATAAATTATTGTTTTTTGTTATTTTGTGGTGCCTTTTAATTTTAACAATAGATCAATAGGCAATGATTTCATTCAATTTTTTATTTTTTTAATAAATTAAATAGTGATACCATGGTAACAGTAATTATAAACATTAACAAAATATCAACAACTACTAATATTATGGTGTCAAAATATTAGTGATACTGTAGTAATAGTAATTACTAACACCATATCTGTGATACCACAAACAAGTGTCGTTATTTTTCTAACTGCCATATTACTGACACAATTAACAAGTGTCACTGAAAGTAATTACTGACACTATTCTAATGTCAATAAAGATAATTTTTCTAGTGGTGTGGAAGTCTACACTACAATTTACAGTTGCACTATCAACTACAGAGGCCAAATATATGGCAATTACAGAGGCTGTTAAAGAGGGTATTTGGTTACAAGGCTTGCTTGAAAACTTGGGATTGGTACAGGAGCATATTAATGTGTATTGCAACAGTCAAAGTGCCATTCATTTAATAAAGAACCAAGTTTATCATGCATGTACAAAACATATTGACATAAGATTTCACTTTGCGCTGGAAATTATTGATGAGGAAAAGATTTGCTCACGTAAAATCAAAGCAGAGAATCCTATGGACATGTTGACCAAGGTGGTGACGACAATCAAGTTTGAGCATTGTCTAAACTTGATCAATATTCTGAAGGTTTAAAACAATGAGGAATGCAAAGATTGGAGGATCATTTGATGTACTGGGAGTTTAGTATTCGGCTTAGAGTTGGATAAATCTTTGCCAAGGTGCAGATTTGTTGAAAAGTCAAAAGGGCACATGCATGGTGCCATTTGGTGGCCATAAAAAATGACAATTTGGAAGCTACATGTATAAGCCATAAAATTGACTATTTGGAAAAGGTTGGAGCTGCATGTATGCATTTGTCAATCTTGAAGAATTTAGTTCTTTGAATTAATTGACAATTTGATAACGTATTTGGTACAACAATGCAACCATCTTGCTTATAAAAAGAAAGGAGAGTAAGAGCTTTAAATCCATCCCAAAATTGAGAGATTAGAGAGCAATTGCAAGTGAAGCAATTTGAAAGTTTAAGGGAGCTTCTACTTGAGACCTCTAGTGAGGATTCAATTGGGTATATTGGGGTTTTGGGTTTTGAGAAAGTTTTTTTCATTTTTGTAAATTTCCATTTATTACTAAAATAATCTTCTAGTCTTTGCTCATGGACACAGGCTTTACATCGAACCACATAAATTACTATGTCCTATTTTCTTTGTATTTGTTTACACCATATTTATATTTCTTCAGAAGTTTTAGTCACTGTGATATTGGTAATTGCTCAACTCGTACTTCTACAACACAAAGCACTATAATATACCGACTTACAGGTATGGTCTTTTGTAATTTTGTATGGGTTTTGTAAGTTCTTTAAAACTAAATTTTGCTAGGCAAGGAAAGGAAATTCTCAGCATAATATGAACTATTAATACAATCAATTTGAAAAGAGTTATGCCCTGCCCCTAAATCCAGTTAATCGATTCGAAAATTTGAATAGCCTTTTTTGTTTGTAAAGAAAGGATCTATGATCAGATTACTTTGAAGAAAATGATTTAATTTATCAACTAATTCATTGGATTTTTTAAAATTCATTTCCCATCTTGACTAATGTAATTAAAATATAACCTAGACTGGTACTATGCAAGTACTACAATAATGGAAAAAAGTTATAAAAGAGAAGAAAATAGAAAAAGAAAAAATCAATTATAAATATATGCAAAGCTAAAAACTTATGTCTGTTACAAAAAGGAATGTGCCAAAATTGTTAATAAGTATGCTTGTTTGTTTTCATTGCATTTAGAAAATTTGAATGCATCTTATTTTGTTGTTGCGAATTCTATTCATGAAATTCGGAGTCTTATTTAGAAATGTTAGTTAAGGAAGCAATGTAATTTGAAATGAAAAGTCAAGAATTGTTATAAGGTCAGTGGAGCTAATAAAGCAGACGTACGTAAAAAGAAGAATAGAGTAGCTAGTGCCATAAACGCTGTCAAGGCTGCAAAGGAAGAAGGAGTTGGTAAACCTTTTACATTTTGTGCTTAATGCACTGCACTTTTTAATGTACATATTTTACAAGGAGTTGCTTGTCACTTTTATATGCCTTGAATGAGTTGGATAAATTAAAAACTGTTAACTAGGGTCAGAAGACTGGTCTTAAGACTATCAAATGCGCTCTTAAGGTTTTCTTTCTTTTCCTTTTGGATTAGGATCATGTATGTGATATTTCTAAAAGCTCCTAATATATCTGTTTAAAGGTTGATGATTAAAAGATAGTTGCCAAAATTAATTCTCTATCAAAGCAAAAAGTGGCATATACTTAACAAAGCAACAAGAACTGCATTAGCTAGGATGGGAGGTAGGTACAGACACTGGTTATATAACTGCATACATTTTTGTCAACAAAAATATCTTTATAGTCCGGAATACTCATACATGAAATTCTCATTGAAAATTTGAAATCATGAGAGTTGTTATTTCAATCTCCATTAAAGATGAAATGCATGCATGACTAATGTTTTGGGCAAGAGAATATTTGTAGCAAGTTATCTAGTTTCTGAAGTCCTTCTGATCAGTTTGAACTCGCATATGCAAACATTGCTATTGAATATAATTGCGTCTGCTGTTGGAGTTAAGAAATCAGTTATTTTTGACAATCTAGTAAAGGTAGAAAATCTCGACCCTGACGACTAGTTGCATAAAATTTTATATCTATATTCCCCATTTTAATAAATCATGAAAATTTGTAAAGAAAATGAGTGAATTTCCAAAGTTGTGTGAATTAAGAGGTAAGAATACTTTAAGCTACATTTATGTTAGGTGGCTATGCAATTATACCTTTCCCTAAACTTGATAGGCTTCTAATGCAAGACAAACCTATTTATGGATACGACCTAGCCAAAGGTTTGGATCCTTTTCCCCCTTTTGTTCAAAAAATGAAAATTTGATAAGAAAATGAGTGCATATCCATTGTTGTGAATTGAGGTGAGAATACTTCGATTTACATTTATACTGAATGAGTAAGTATATTTGGTTGTGAGATCAGAAACTGTTTTTCCATTGAAAACCTCAAGGACAGTCTTGGTGCAGGCTACAAGGTAACTAGTTATTAAAAGCTTAAAGCTTTTGTTAATTCCCTAATTAAGCCCCTATTAATTTTTTCTTCTGGTATAGTGAGATGTTATCATATCATTGAGAATATCACCTACTTGTTGGATGATATCTATGCGTGTAAGAGAAAATTAAGGAGATGGAGATTTCTTCTCCACAATTGTTCAGCTACTTTAATTCACTAGAGAAGAGTAATCATATTTATGTAATGTATTGGAGTCTTTAAACAAAATTATTGGGAAAATAGATACTTAATGCGATGTTCTTAAACTGAAATATCCTTACCCCGACCATAGTAAACATAACCAGGATTAATTTTAGTAATGTACATAAAATGAGCAGCAACAACAGCTTCAATTCTAGAAACAGAGGGTTTAAACATCTTCAAATCTTTGCTCTAGATAAACATCAAATAAACAGCATTTAAAAGACATAGGTGATATAAATTAGGGCTAAATGGAACATCCAGAATGACATTCCAAAGCATGGAAATAGATTCAAGGACAAAGAAATTTCTTAATTTTTTCTTGTTTCAATCATAAACTAAAGTTATATGCTAGGTGACGTAAAAAACAAAAGATATAAGGAGAGTGAGCAGCCACAATTCCATCATGTTGAAATATCGATAAAAGCTGAACCTATTTCATCTCACATTCGAGCTACCGCAGATTTATGTTCAACAACCAACTCAATGACTCATCCCAGAGTTAGCATTGACGACCACATGTGATAAATTTGAAGCTTCCAAATGGCAAAATAGTTTTACAGATATTCCCATGCAGCTGAGCTATAATGTTAGTTAGGAATAAATGAAGTGTAAGTGTGCCATATGAATGATAGTTAATTAGCTGTATTTAACAATCTGTTAGTAAGTTATAGAGTAAAAAGAAGTACTTTGGCATCTATATCTGAATTTAGAAGATTCCTTTAGTTACTATATATACTCTATTATGAATCTTTTATAGGTAATTTTTTCATCGAAATGAATTCTTCTTATATTCATCACTGAGTCACAAATTCTAACTTGGTATCAGAGTTAGAATTGAAATTGCTAGCCATGAATATCAAGGCACCAGAATTCGAGCTTCAAGCTCAACCACAAATCCAACTCTTGATTCAAATCATAACACCTCTGTGTTTAATTCTCTAGTTTTCAACACTCATATTAAGCTCACAAACAACAATTATCTATTATGGAGATCTCAAGTCATAGCAACAATCAATTTTAATGAGCTTGAAGATCTGATTGATAATACAAAGAATTCTCCAAATCGAGTAATAATGAATGTTGACAATGATAAAACTGTAGTTACAATGCCAAATCTACAATTTCAGATTTGGAGGAAAAATGATCAGCAGCTTATGAGTTGGCTGCTTTCAACTTTGATTGAGGAAGTATTGATTGTTGTTGGAGCAAAAACATCTTTGGAGGTATGGCAGATTCTCTCTGGACAGTATAGTGCTAGATCTAAATCTAGAGTTCTTCATCTCAGAAATTAGATTCAAACAACAAGAAAAGGATCAATGAGCATTCATGAATATTATATTAAGATGAAAATTACACTGGATTCATTGAGAGTCATGAAAACAATATGAGTGATGAAGATTTTGTGCTATGTTTACTTGCTGGACTCGGTTCTGAGTATGATTCAATTATTACAACAATCAATGCAAGGCCAGAAAGCACAACTTTATCAGATGTCTATGGCATGTTGTTAAGTCATGAAAATAAAATTGAGCATATTAACTCTATCAGCAACACAGATTATCTAGCAAACATTGCCTATAACAGAGGAAATCAGAGGAGAAACTGGCAGTCAAATTTTCATTTTAACAGAAATAGAGTTAATTACAGTGGAAGATAGTTTGGAAATCCAAATGGAAACAATGCTGGTGCTAAACAATTTAATGGAGGAAATGCATATCAGATGAATGATAGAATTAAAGGCAAAACTCCAGGCACTTCAATTGATGAAGAAGCACCTAAAGGTCCTTGTCAAATTTGTTTCAGGAAGAATCACACTACTGCAAGCTGCTGGCACCGGTTTAAGAAAAACTTTGTGTCTAACTTCAATCCAAACAGGAAAAGTGCATATGTTGCTGAAGGAGGAGAGTCCAATGATGAAGGTTATTATCTTGATAGTGGAGCAACTGATCATGTCTTAATGACTTCAATAATCTCAGCATAAGCACTGATTACAAAGGTAACAATCAACTTGCAGTAGGTAATGGCTCTAAACTTGAAATTGTTTCCATTGGTCATACATTGCTCAACACACCTAACCCTAATGTTCTTAAATACATCAAACTTAACCATATTCTCTATGTACTTGAAATAACAAAAAACCTAATCAGCATATCCAAACTTTTGCATAACAATAATTTGTACATTGAATTTGACAAATACTCTTGTGTTGTTAAAAAGACGGAGAAAGGCACTTTGATTCTCATGAAAGGTATTGCTAAAGATGGATTATACACGCTGCTGAGTTTATCTCATAATAACACTTAAGTCAACTCATTTCTGTTATCTTCAACTTCAATTCCTAGCTTAATTCCAGTTAACACAATAAACAAGCCAAAGCTAGAGTCCATGGTGTCTATTAGCACAAAAGAAGATTATTCAAGCAATAAATATCTAAGAGCAAATGCAATACTTGATCTATGGCATATGAGATTAGGACATCCTAATGTTGTAGCTTTTAGAAAAACTCTTTCAGCTTGTAATATATCTTTTGGTGATAAAATGTCTGAGTTATCATTTTACAAAGCTTGTCAATATGGTAAACAATATAGATTATCTTTCAAAAGTAGTGAGTCCAGAGCTTCTGCTGCACTAAGATCATACATAGTGACCTTTGGGGACCTGCACCCACAACTTCAAACCAAGGGTTCAAATACTACAGAGCTTTCATTGATGATAAAACCAACTATACTTGGATTTATGGATTAATTCATAAATAACAAGCACTCTCAGTTTTCATTTCCTTTAAAAAGCAAGTTGAAAAAAGCTTAGAATTGAAAATTAAAACACGGCAATGTGATATAAGAGGTGAGTATAAACCCTTTGAACCTTATCTTAAAAGTGAAGGAATAATATTAAGATATTCATGTCCTTATACCCATCACCAAAATGGAAAAGCAAAAAAGAAACATAGACATCTTGTAGAAACAGATCTTACACTACTTGCTCAAGCAGAACTTCCTTTAAAATTTTGGTGGGAAACCTTTTGTCATGCTACTTATCTCATTAACAGAATTAGCACACCCACTTTGAAAGATAAAACTCCTTTTAAAACTCTTTATTCAAAGAAACCTAACTATTCTTTGATCAAAACCTTTAGATGTGAGTGTTATCATTTCTTAAGACATACAACAATGTACCACAAATTTGATTTCCATACTTCTAAGTGTGTACATCTTGGTTTCAGTAATAAGAACAAAGGTTATCTACGCTTGAACTCAAGTGGTAGAACCTATTTTTCAGCACATGTCAATTTCAATGAATACTCATTTCCTTTTTCAATTGATCTAAAGTTTATGACATCAAACTCAATTCATTCACCTGAATCAACAAGTGCTCTAAGTAAATTCATCACTATATCATTTCCCTTTAAGAGTCATAGTAATGATGCACCAAAGAAATTTGGTATAAATAATTTTGAACATTCAAACAGTCCACATGCTCTCTCCTTAATGATCAGAATCTTGATAACAACACAAGTCAAACATCTTCTTAACATGCTCATGTTTCACATGAAACCTTATTAAATCAACCTGAACTAGAAAGTCCAAGTCCTGCAATTTATCAACCTGCACCTCAGCCTCTCTTTACACATCCTATGATAACCAGAGCCAAAGCAGGCATATTCAAACCAAAATTCTACAGCATGGAAAAAGCCCTTTCATTAGAAACTCCCTCCAATGTTGTTGAAGCTTTGAATGACAATAAATGGAAAAATGCAATGCAAGAAGAGTTTAAAGCTCTAATGAAAAATCGAACCTGGAGTTTAATGCCTCCAAACCAAAATATGAAACTTGTAGAAAACAAATGGATTTTCAAAGTAAAACAAAACTCAGATGGGTCTATTAATAAGTACAAAGCAAGGCTTGTAACAAAGGGGTTCTTACAAACTGAAGGCATTGACTATCTGAAAACCTTCAGTCCAGTAATAAAAGCAGCAACCCTAAGAATTGTATTAAGTCTTGTTATTTTGAATAACTGAAAATTGAGATAGGTGGACATCAAAAATGAATTTCTAAATGGAGAACTGACAGAAACTGTGTATATGCCACAACCAGAAGGCTTTGAAGATCCAGTTCATCCAAATTATTTGTGCAAGTTAACAAAGTCTTTGTATGGATTGAAACAAGCACCAAGAGCCTAGTTTGAAAAACTTAAATCAGTTCTTAAGTATTGGAATTTTATTAGAGCAAAGTCAAACACTTCCTTATTCTTAAAAAGAAATGGTACCGATTTGACTATATTACTGATATATGTTGATGACATTATTGTAACTGATAACAGCAATGTTGAGGTTGAAAAGCTCATTCATAACTTGGGAAATGCATTTACTTTGAAAGATTTGGGACAACTTAACTTTTTCCTTGGAATCGAAGTTATTAGAACTGATAATACTTTAGTTCTATCTCAGAAAAAATGTATTAAAGACCTACTCACTAAGTTTGGTCTACATAGGTGTAGTGGAGTTGACACACCTCTGGTAACCTCTGAAAAACTGAGCAAAACCATTGGAAAAGTCTTTGTTGATCCAATTTAATACAGGAGAGCTATTGGAGGTTTACAGTATGTTGTGCTAACCCGACCAGAAATTGCATATGCAGTGAACAAATTGAATCAGTTCATGGCTAATCTATGCGACCTCGTTGGATAGCTCTACAAAAGGGTGTTAAGGTACTTGAAGGAAGCTGTTGATTATGGTCGGTATTTAAGCGAGCCTGGTTTTCTTGATCTAGTAACCTACTCGGATGTTGATTCGGCAAAGAAAGTGATGATCTAAATGATGGAAGATCAACAAGTGGTTATTATGTGTTTTTGAGTGAAAATCTCATTAGTTGGAGCTCAAAGAAGCAAAGTGTAGTATCTAAGTCTTCAGCAGAATCAGAATACAAAGCTATGGCTTTGGCTTGCTCAGAGATAACTTGGATTTGCTCAATTTTGAAAGAATTAGATGTAAAACTTCAAAGCACACCTCTTCTATTAAGTGACAGCACAAGTGCAGTAGCTATTGCTACAAATCCAATGCTTCATTAAAAAACAAAGCACATAGAAATTGAAATTCATTTTGTCAGAGATAAAGTTAAAGAAAAGAAGTTGAAATTGCCTTTGTATCTAGCAATGATCAAATTGTAGATGTGCTAACTAAACCTTTCACATATCCTAAGTTCAGTTTCTTCAGAGGCAAACTTAAAGTCTTCCTAAAAGACTTAAGATTGAGAAAGGGTGTTGAAATATCTGATGAAACTGAACCTAACTTATCTCATATTGGAGCTACTGCAGATTTATGTTTAGCAACCAACTCAACAGCTCATTCCAGATCAGCATTGACAACCACACGTGATAAATTGGAAGCTACCAGATGGCAAAATAGTTTTCGATATTAGATGCAGCTGAGCTATTATGTTAGTTAGGAATAAACGAAGTGCAAGTGTGCCATATGGATGATAGTTAATTAGCTATATTTAGCAATCTATTAGTAAGTTACAGAGTAAGAAGAAGTACTTTGGCATCTAGATCTGAATCTAGAAGATTTCTTTAGTTACTATATATACTCTGTTCTGAATCTTTTGTAAGCAATTTTTTCATCAAAATGAATTCTTCTTATATTCATCACTAAGTCATAAATTCTAACTCATCAGTGTTCCTCCTTCCAATGTTGGAGCATTCTTCTCATCAATTAGTTGTTCCTGTGAGTGGCTGATTGTGCAACCAAATTATTAGTATTTGCTTCATTGAAAATTATCCTAGCTTAAAGCATACACTCAAAAAGGATGGTTCTTATCTTCCACATTTAATTGCTGCCACAGTGACCCTAGAAAGTACTTTAGTTGTGATGAAACTTTTTTTATCTAACTCAATTCACAACTAAAACGTTGGAAATTAATAAAATTAAAAACTGAACCATATCCAAAGTTTGAAATTTTCAACGTTCCACTAATGATTTGCTTAGTACCCTATCAATAAGCAACTGTGAATTTCCAAGAAAACAAACCTCTAAACAGATCATATCCAAAGTTTGGATTATCTTGATTTAATACCCTATCAATAATAATTGAACCATCAACTGCATGGGCATCTGCAAATTTGGGTTCAAATTAATAGTAGAAACACTTAGCATAAATATGCTTAATGCCTAGTGTGTTATGAAAAGCATTAATAAGCCTAATGCTTCATAATTTGTGGCATGGTTTGCAGCTAAGTATTGAAAAACCAAACAAAAAACTACCATAAAATTTGACAAAAAATGAAGAAAAGAAAAACAACATAAGTTTAATAAGGACACGTTTGAACTTCTTGTTGTGAGAGCCAAAAGTGATTTTAATAAGTTAAAAATTAATTTTGGTATTCGCGAATTTTTTTGAAATATCACTTTGATAAAATCACCCAATCTTATAGCTAAATTTGAAAAGCAACGAACAAGTAGTTTTTAAAATTTGATTTTGAGAAGCCATCCTCATATCTATTACACAAATTCAAAATTGTCCTTATTCAATTATTCGATAAAAACAATAAATTTAAGGAGATTATTATGATTACAATTTTTTTTCCTACATATGCTCATTTTCCTAATTTCTTCTTCATTTTATTTAGTTATCAATTATTTTGAGATAACAATTAAAGAAATAAAATTAATAAAATATAAAAATTATTTGTAAGTTACCAATTATTTTATGCAGACAAAAAAAGTATGTTTAGATGTGCAAATAAATTTTATTTACCATTACTAGTTTGGGAAATCCAAAAGAGGGTATGTCTGTTGATAAACTGATATTGAATTAGAAACAAACAATTGAGAGGGAAAAAAATTAGTGTGCTTAATTTTTAATAATTAATCTTATTTTAGATCACTTAGTGCTCTGATTATGTGTGAATATATGTAACCAAAAAACCCCAAGTTTATGGATGGAATGCCGTTGTATTAGACTTACAGCAATCTTATGCTATAACCGATGCTGTGGCAATCTTGTAGCAACTAAAGATACGATTTCGCGTGTGTTAACTAAAATATTGTGATCTATGATTTTAAAAAATGGAAGACATGAGGCCACACATTTCTAGATACCCTAATTCTAAGTTATAAAAGGAGCATGCATGAAAAGAAAAAGGGGAGAGCCGTTATTGAAGAAAAATAATAAACAAAGATAAAAAGAAAACAATAATAACAGAGATTTAAAGGGCTGCAACAGAGGATTTAAAGAGGAAAAGAATGAGAGATTGCAAGATCAAGTGGAACTTAATTTCTCATCTTATTTTCTTGTTCTTATTTCTTTAAGGGAATGTATTTGATGGCTGCAATGATTCTGGTTTATCTTTTATCATGACTAGAAACAAGCTTAATGGTATTTTGACTTATATGTGTGTGTTGCTATTAATTTGTTGTAGCACTTTGTCTTCATTTTACTTATTGCAATTCCTTATTTCAGCTAACTACGCATTTAGTGGATATTAAATAGGAAGGTGCCTAAAAAATGAATGACTTAATGGAACCAATTAAAATAATACATGGTTTTAGATTGGGTTTTCCAAGTTAAGTTAATCTCAATTTAAATAGAGTCATGTTTAATTTAAGATTAATGAAGAACTAGACAAATGGATTCACCTTGTAAGACAATTAGAATCTAGAGCATATAATGATATATGATATGTTAGTATAAAAACTGGTCAATGTTAGGTTGCATATAAGTATAAGATATCCAACAAGTGACAGCTGAGGATGCATAAGGGATTCTGTCTAATGCTGTAATAGATGTTGTAGCAACGATACTGTAATTGAAAAGAAAAGTCAATACTATTAAGTGAGTTTAATCACTCAACTACTCTTTTTCTATTAAGTTTGTTCTTGTGTTTGACTTAAGATTTTTCTTATTGCATTTTTATTTCTTGCATTTTTTATTTAGTTAGTTCATTAGTTTTATTAATTATTTTATTTTAATTTAGATTGAAATTGCACTGTTAAGACTGCTACAGCAAATCCTATAATATCAATCCTTGTTGAGACAATCTAAATACTCATCAGTATATTACTTGTTACACACTTGCACACTAACACATATAGTAATAAGTAGCACACACCAGAGACAAAGTCGGAACTTTTAAAAAAAAATTCATGCATTACTTCAAGAGGCTTTCCATTCCCTAATGATGAAAAACAGTCTCATTAAAATATCAATTTGCAAATCATGCAATGAAAAGATCACCCATCAGGGGTTCAAGATATCTGATAATTGAATATGAGTTAAAACTGACATAAATCCCCAAACGATGTTGAGGTCTTATCTTTGTGCGCTGAATGGGTGATATAACAAGCTGTGATGGAGAATATTAATGATAAGCAATAAGTTAAAGATGAACTAATGCTATAGCATGTAAAATAGCATGACCCCATATAGGTATTGGTAATATTGTAAACATAAATAAATTTCTTGCAATTATCTACAATTGATTAATCAACGATTTTGCCAATCCATTTGTGTATATACATATGGAATTGGATGCTCAACATCGACACTTTTTTATGTACAACAATCGTCAAATGTTTTAAATGTAAACTCACCAGCAGTATCCAAACATATGGTTTGGATTGAATAATCCAAAAATTGTGCCCTTAAACTTACAATTTGTGCAAGTAATTTTACAAATGCAACATTATGGGTAGACAATAAACAAACATGTGACCACTGTGCAAATGTATCAATCAAAACCATAAAGTAATGAAATGGTCTACTAGGTGGACGGATTGGTTCATATATATCTCCTTGAACTCTTTGCTGAAACAATTGAGATTCATGACCAACCTTAGATGGGGATCGTCTAACCATAAATTTTTCTTGTGAGTAAGCGGTACAAACAATCTTATTGGATAATAGAATCTTCTAGTTTTTTAATGGATGTCCATGAGAATTTTCAATAATTTTATGCATCATTCTAATTCCAAGATGTCCAAGGCAATCATGCCACAACATAAATATTTTTGGATCTATGAATTTATGGTTCATCACTGTATAGCTTTCAATTGCATTTATGATTATGTCCTAATGAGAATGCTTTAAGTTTTTCAAATTATATTTCTTTCCTGAGACATTTTTAGTAATATAGTGACATTTTACATTATCTTCATTTAGAGTCTTGATATGACATCCATTTCGACAAATATCTTTAAAGCTCAACAAATTCTTTTTAGATCTTGCTAAATATAAAGCATTATAGATTATTAATTTTGTTCTGCTACTAACAAGAGTATGGCTCTTCTGGAGCCTTCTATCATGTCTACAAGACTAGATACAATATTTACTTTTCCTTTAAATAATTTTGTCTTCAAGCATATATCCCCAATTTTTGTTTCCAAGAAAGATAATTTATCTCTAAAATCCATAACCTTGTATTAAATAAAAGTTCATATTAGACATCAAAATTAGATATATGCATTAAGCACATTTGATGAAACTACAAAAAGATACAAAAGTTTAATGTGAGTAACTTGTATAATAATGAGAACTTAATTAATATGGACATTTCATTGCTAATTAAGTGATCGTTTTCCTCTCTATGGCTTTAAAGAAATCAAAGGCATCAAGATGAGTCAGATTAATAGGATCTGAGTTATTGACTAAATTAGTCTCAATTTTTCCTTTTCCTTTTTTGGATGCTTGGTAAAGTTTTACCAAATATTTGTCAATTCGACTGGTGTGTGACTAATGCCCTTTTCCTCTATATCAATAACAAATTTCATTGTTATTTTTTTTAGGATTATTCTTTCCTGCATCATTGCATTTATTAGGTCTCTCATAAACATTCCACTTCTGGTGGCATTCATTTTTGTTGTTTAGTTGTCCTGCATGCTTAGAGAATTTTTTGTATTTATGCTATCGATATTGTTATTGCAAGACAATATTTGATGCATGAAAAGTAGTGGGTGTCTTTTCAAGCATATCTCTATTAGTAGTTTTTACACCATACAATTTTAGTTCTGAGGTGATGCAGAATAGAGTAAAGTTGTAATAAGTGACTCTTGCATAATTTTGAAACATCAAATTTAACCACTGGTGTCGACATTTAGGAGGAAAATATCACTCTATTGGCCACATCTTTCTTTGAGGTTACTCTACAAAGTTAATGGACCCTCCACCATTAGATATTGAGCTTTCAGACTCTCATGTATATGGTGGCACAGGAAAAACATGGCCTTTGATTTTTCCTGCAAAGATGCCTCGTTTCTTTCTACTACGGTGCCTTTTAAGCTCATAGCTTACAAGAGCATTTTGGCGTCCAATACCCAAGAAAGGTAGTTTCTTCCAAAAACTTTAAGAGCGGGGATTTGTTAATATCCGTCAGACTTGCCATTATTCAAAAACATTGTTATTAATAATCAAACGTAAATAGAAATAAGTATCACAATATAAATATGAAATAGTTAATTATAAACAAAAACAAAAATTATGAAATACTTAGAAACATCATGTGTTTAGAACTTCAGGTTCTCATTATCTCATTTGTATTGTAAACTTTAGGCTACAACTATAATATTAAAATATATATATATGTAAGAACAAACCATAATGTATTGAAATTAAAATAACTTTATAGATGATTAAACCAACTATATAAGCAAATAAATTAAACAAAATAGGCCATTGAACCAGCCATATAAATAAATTAAACAAATCATATTAACATAATAATAACATATTAACAAAGTAACAATATAAAGATAATAACAATAATGTGGTATTATAAAACTAGCCATTAAAATTATCATAAACAATAAACAATTAAAATAAAAACATAATAAAATCACAATATAAAAACATCATAATGATAAAGCATAAAAGAAATAGCATAAATAAATATAAGCAGTAAAAATTAAGGGCCCATTCCTTCTCTATCATCGTAGTTCTTTAACCATAATTCATCATAGCTCTATCTCTCTTCATCACAGTTCTACAACCAAAATCGACTGCTACTGTCTCTCTTCTCTGGCTCAATTGGTATTGTTGCTGTTACGACATCTTTGTTAAGGATTAATTATTGCAGCTACTACTGCTGCGTTTGTGCTTCGTCTCGACACCCATAAATTCAATTGGAAAATTCTTCATCTAGAAACCCAAGTGTTTAGTTTGTGTTGGACACGAAAGTAAAGATTTACATACACAGTGAAGATGAATTGATCCTTTATGTTAGTTTGGAGTGTTTTGATTTGTGGGTTTATTAAATTGGGTCTTTGCAGAGAAGGTAATTTCATTCAGACAGGACCCATGAGCATTTATGATTACGGAGGCAATCAAAAAAGTGATATTGAAGGCCATGCCCATTTTGCTATTCAAGTACACAACAAGAAAGAGGTCTTTTCTTTTTCTTTTTTTTCATTTTTTGTTTCATTTTTTTTCATGATTCTTCTTGAGTAGTTAATCAAATCAATTAATTACATGATGATTTATGTGTTGGTTTAATTTTTTTTTTTAAACTTAGTTGTTTTTCTATAATTTGCATAAATTTTAGATTATATAAAATGCCCTTCTCAAGTTTCAAGGGTTTTGAAGGCTAAGGAATAGATGGTTGCTGGCAAGTTATACTATCTTACATTGGAAGTGACAAGCAAGAAGAAGATACATGAAACTAAAATTTGGTTGAAGCCGTGGATGAACTTTAAGCAACTGCATGAGTTCAAGCATGCTAAGCATCGGTCCTTTCTCTAGCCTCTCTGACCTTAATGTTAAATAAGGTAATAGACTACTTTGATTACGTTATTATAAATGTGCTAGGCACACATGTGCATCCAATGATGATGTGACATGAACATGATCATTAGTAGCACAAGTGTCAGAAGCATCGAACACACAACATCTTTTTTGAGGTTTAGTTTGCATTCTAATGATTATATATTGAATTGCTTGGGTTATAATTTTATAGATGTAGAGAATTACTTAACCACTTTAAAAGTAAATACTTTGAGTTTTCATATCAAGTCAGTGATAGATGAATGCATGTAATCGACGATCATTTTTAGATAGCGATCTTGGTTGTATCTCTTGTTTAGCTATAAATTGGTTATGGTAAGCTAATTATATAACAGTGCTTGTTCTTTACTCTTGTTCATTCTTTGATATGTTGTAGATATGAATGGTTTCGGTAACATGGGATTTAAGTATGGTTGAATTTGTTAGTTGAAGCTATTGATTGTTGATTGTATGAAATTTCGATCGTAGTTTGACTCTTGGTTGTATAATATATTTTGAAATTGCATACCACTTTTCTTGTTGTAAAAATATTGAAAATGGACGAAAAGGGGAGGTGTTTTCTTTGTTGAAAAGCTTTTTCAACTAGTTTTTGTGTTTCATATTTTCTCTTCAACACCAAAGGCATCTCTGTTTTCTGTTCAAAAAGTAATCTTGATGCATCAGCCCTGAGAAAAAACCAATTTCTTATAAGAAATGTTGTTGAAACGTTTGCATACTGTTTACTCTTCTGTCCTTTATATCCTATACCTTTTTCTTTCTCATATGTTATTGTTTAAGATTTTCATTGAACATTGAGTGATTTTGAGGTGGGATAAGTTAAAAAGGAACGAAGATAAAGGAAGACTATTGGTTAATTATAGTGCATCTTTTCAATTCAAGCAACCATGGACGAGAGTGGCTAGCAGTGTCAACAAATGATCTAAAGGTTAAACATGCATCAAATCACATTGTTAAGTCCACACAGTGGAAGTCCAACTCATTGTTCCATATGAACTCCTAGAGATCGTTCAAGCTAAAGCCAAGGTTGGCATATTTTATACTTTTCTATCTATTTCTAGATTAATATTGTTGTAATTTGTCCTTCTCTCCAAAAGCCTTTTCTAAACTTTCAAATTTGCATTTTAATTAAATAGTAGTTTTGATTTGATTGTAGGTCATTGAAGATTATGCAAAATTCAAATTGCATATGAAGCTGAGGAGCGAAAGTGAAGAAGAGAAGCACTGGGCTGAAATAATTAAGAACAATGAAGTTTTATTTGAAGTAGATGGAATGTTATAACGTAGCAATTATATTTGTACGTTAAATAGTATTGTTTGAGGCTGTTGTGTTCAATGATACAATCAGAAAGTTTAAAACAATACGAGCCATAAAACATTTTTTATTAAAATTAATACTAAAACTTTGCCCTCATGTAATTTTTTATAATTATTTTGTTTAAATTATTTATGGTATGTTTGTGTATATATTAGTTAAACAATTATTTTCTAATTACAACTTGAATGTTTGGTAAACACTGTTTTTGAAAATGGTACTACTAAACACATATTCTTTATTTTTATCATTTTCAATTGTGTTTATCCAACATATATTATTATTTTTTGTTTTAGGATACATGGTACAGAAAATAATACTCGACATATACTTCAACTCGAAACCACCATTTTCACTCTCATTCTTTTTTATAGAAAATACAAATTTAGAAACAATATTGAACAGGCCCTAAATTGCTCACGTCAAATCAGACATCACACTGATAACATGTTATAAAATAATAGAAAAATTTAAACTAAAACAAAGTACTAAAATAGTACCTTATTATTATACTTTATATATAAAGCCAATTTTTTATTATTCCAAAACAATGAAATACATCACATATTTATAGGAAACAAAAGCTAGAGTGGGAGATTGTTTTTTCAACGTGGGATTTAAGGTCAAATGGTGAGAGTTCAATTTTACAATAGCTATTAAGTAATACACGCACACATATAGTAATTGTAATTCTTTTTCCTATGAAATTTTATGTTAAACCAAACAATGCGATTTAATTTCATCATTCTTCTCCTCTCCTTTCTTCTCCCTTTCCCTTCATTTCAATCTTCTCCTCTCTTCCCCTTTCTTCAAACCAAATGTCACCTAAGAGTTATTACATTTCTCCAGTTAATTTGTTGCATATATTAAAGGATTAAGCATAAGTATCACATAAAAATGTAACAATTAAGGTTAAACATGAGAACAATGAAAAAATGTAACAATCCCAAGAAACATGTAACAACTGTAGTCGAACAAGCAACATGAATGTCAAATATGAAATGGGCATGAAAAAAAATTTGGAGTATTTAAAATATTAAAGTTGAGAAAAAAAAAATAATGAGAATTTTAATATTAAATATGAGACTTCACATGTAAAATGTAAAATAAATATTTATCTTTTACTATATAAAATTTTTTATTTTTCTCTTAATTGTGATAAGGTTATATCTTTCTTTCATTTTCTATTTATTTATTTTTTTACTATTAATATATTATTTTAATTTAATTTTTAAATTTAGAAAAAAATGCGCAACTCGTTTGAGAAGTAAGGCATTGGCTGTCAAATGGTAGCTAAAGAGAGCCTGGTATTGTAGCCAAACCCTATTGATAATGAACGTTAATGCGTGTAGTTTTTTTTTTCAAGAGAGTCGAAAGCTGCATCCGCGGCCATGCACAAGTTTGACCCAGATTGGAGTCCGAGTCCGAGTGGACGTATCATTTAATTCGTACTTTACAACTGAAACTCTGTTCCTTTCAAAACGACGCTATCCCACGAGGCCCAGAACAAAAATATATCAACAAATAAATAACACCAAAGGTTCTGTTTTGAGCAATTCGTCTGCGCAACAGATACTCAAAGTCTCAAACCATGTTGCGGTTTGTCTCTAACATCGCCTTCAAATTCAATACCAGTATCCAGCTGGTGAGTTTTTTATTTTTATTTTTAATTTTGTTTTTTGGGTTTATTCAATGGAAATTAACTAATTAAATTAGTTCTATATCAGGTTTGTTGTTCTACTTGGAGTAGAAACTTTGCTGCTACAGACTCTAAAAGATTTTTTGATTGTGAAACATCTTTTGCATTTTCCTTGATAGATTATTTGTTGAATCTTGAATTAATAATGTTTGCTCATCTCATGTCAACTCAACTCAAATTCAATATGTATATTTGTTTGTAGGCACCAGATATAAAAGGGATCTTGTTGAAGTCATGAATAATTGTGATGAACCGACCAGTAAAGAAGACTATAGCCCGATGCGAAAGGGAGTACCGGACGTAAGACAACTTAGGCAAGGGGTTAAAATGGCACTTGATTCTGTTTTGGGAAACTAGAACAGCAGAGCACAGCACATCACCACTTTCGAAGAAATTGCTGAGGTTCGTGGTCTCACATTTTAGACCTTTATCCCGTATGAAGTTTTTTAATTGTGACTGCTGCTTGTGTTCTTTTTCTTTTTTTTCTTTTTTTTCTTTTTTTTAATTAAGTATGCAACAGCAGCATTAAATGGTGACAGAGAGATTGGTGAGCTCATAGCCAAGGCTTTTGAGAAAGGTTGGGAAAACAATCTTCATATTAAAGCTGTAAGTTGGTTCTTGAATTCTTCCTTTTCATTACTTTTAATCTGCTGTGCTTTCGAATATATTGTTATTTTCAAATATGTTGTTATTAAGTCTTGTAAGCCATGTGTTCTTCTAGTTTCTCATCATTGTTGAAAGAATAAATTACCTATTTTATTTATTCCTTTGGTTTGATTATAGGTTTGATCTCTCGTTTTTATATTAACATGAACTTTATTCCCCTTCACTTCACAAGGGTACTGTTATCTTTCGTAGTCCTAAGTAGTGATTCATCTAGCAGCTTTTTTTTCCCCCTTAATTTTTTGTGTCCCTCAAAATTTTTTCTTTTGATTTTTGCAGGATGGGAAAATAACTGATAATGCACTTATGTTGTATGAGGGAATGATCCTAGACAGGGGCTACTTATTCCCTCACTTCATCACCAACCAAAAGAGAAAAGAATATGTAAGCACTTTGATGTATCATTGAATTAAATGTACTTATGTGCAAATCCATGGTTCTATTATGGTTTTATTGATAATGAAGGAATTGGAGTTGCACAGTTCTTATCTTGAATACATATGGTGGGATCAGCATTGGTATTATTCAACTAGTGGTTTCATTTTTACTAGGTTTTACAAAGTGCGGAAGTTCTGATCCATGAGAAAAAGCTTTCAAACTATGGCATAATGTTTGACCTATTGACAAGTGTTGCACCTCGAAGAGGATATAAAGGCAGAGACATACTGATTATTGCTGAAGACGTTGAAAATGATCTCCTAGCAACTCTTGTCTTACATGGAATGTGTACCGGAACCAAGGTGAACTTATGACTTGTTTACCCTACAGCGAATAGGAATACTTGCCGCTGTTTAGCTGTCAAGAGAAGGCAAGATTGAAGCATCCTCTATATGAGTCAATGTTATCTTTAATGTGGGTTTCTGAATTGCTTGAAGGTTTTTGTCATCAAACCTCCTGGATTTGGAGAAAGTAGGAAAGCTATACTTCAGGAAATTTTCAAAATCATGCGCGGCCGGGTAGGTTCATTTTATAAATTCCCCACATTGCTTTACGTTATGATGTGATGCACAAATCAATTTGTTCCTTTCTTTCTCATTTAGGTCATAACAGAAGATTTTTGTAACTGGTCATTTGGCTATGCTCTTGAGGTGAGAGATATCAGATCTTAATGACTGGTATAAATTTTACTTGGTGTAAAAAAAATGATTTATTTTACCTAAATAGAGCACACCATCAGAAGGGTCTTCCTGGGCCTTGTTTTTGTTGTCGACTATAATCCCCTCTTATGGTACATTTCTTGGTGTATGGTATATTTCTAAGAAAGACAAAATTTTGTTCAAACAATACATCTAAGCCTTTTTTGTTATTGTAGATTACGGTATCAAAGGATCAGACGGTTATTCTTAATTCTCCTTGTGGTAGAGAACATGCACAGGTCTTTAACATGATTTTGCAACAAGTTTTCAGATTTTGAATTGTGTTTATTACTTATTTGAAGCGTCTGTCCTATTCGGTTTATATTGTATGGATACTTTTGTGCTTATTCCTACTTTTTGTGTACAACTTGCCCTCCCTTTCGTTAATTTCATTTCATTGGTATGTCTTTCACTGTTGTTACAGAGATCAACTGTGGAAAATCGACAAGATTTCCCTGCAAAGCACCCTACAAAGCACTCTAATATCCTTGCTGTTTTACAGGTATGGTTTTTGGAATTGTATATCAGTTCTGCAAGTGCTTTGAAACTGAATTTTGCTGGGCATGGAAAGGAAATTCTCAGCGTAAGATGATCAATTTGAGATGAGTCATGCCCTGGGCCTAAATCCTGGTTGGTTGGTCCAGAAATTTGACTAGACTTTTTTTTTAAAAAAAAAAATAAGGGATCAATGATCATCAGAGAAAATGATCCAATTTATCAACTAAATCATTGGATTCAAAATTCATTTCCCATCTTGTACTAATATAATTAAAGTATAACATAGATTGATCCAATGCAAGCACTACAATAATGGAAAAAAGTTAAAACAGAGAAGAAAACAGAAAAAAAAATCAATTAAAAATATATGTAAAGCTTTGGAACCATATTTCTGTAAAAAACTTATGTCCGTTACAAATAGGAATGTGCCGAAATTGTTAATAAGTACGCTTGTTTGTTTTTGGTAATTGCATTTAGAAAATGTGAATACATCTTATTTTGTTGTTGTGAATTGCTGTTCATGAAATTTGGAGTTGAATTCAGAGATGTTAGTTAAGGAAGTATTGTAATTTCAGAGGAAATGTTTGGAGTTGTTATTTGGTCAGTGGAGCTAACAAAACAGAAGTACGTAAAAAGAAGAATAGAGTAGCAAGTGCCGTAAATGCTGTCAAGGCTGCAAAGGAAGGAGTTGGTAAACCTTTCATATTTTGTGCTTTTTAGGTCTATCTTGTTTGATTGATGCACTAGACTTTTATATGTACATATATTTGCAGGTAGTGGCTTGTCACTTTTATATGCCTTGAATGAGTTGGATAAATTACAAACTACTGACTATGGTCAGAAGACCGGTGTTCAGACTATCAAAGACGCTCTTGAGGTTTTCTTTCTTTTCCTTTTGTATTAGGATTATGTATGTGATATTCCTAAAACCTACTAGTATAACTGTCTAAAGGCTAATGCATAAGATGGTTGCCAAAATTAATTCTCATTCAAAGCGAAAAGTGACATAACTTTTCAAAAGCATGCAAGACTAATGTTTTGGGGCAAGGGAATATTTGTAGCAAGTTCTCTAGTTTTTGAAAGCCTTCTGACAGTTTGAACTCGCATCTACAGACATTGCTACTGAATATAATTGCTTCTACTGTTGGAGTTAAGACATCGGTTATTTTTGACAATCTAGTAAAGCTAGAAAATCTTGACCCTGAAGACTACATGCGTGAAGGTTTGTATCTATTTTACCCATTTTCGTCAAATCATGAAAATTTGTAAAGAAAATGAGTGAATTTCCTGTGCTGTGTGAATTGAGAGGTAAGAATACTTCGATCTACATTTATATCAGGTGGCTATGCAATTATACTTTTCCCTAAACTTGATAAGCTTCTGATGCAAGACAATCCTATCTTTGGATACGACCCAGCTAAAGGTTTGTATCGTTTTACCCCTATTGTTCAAATAATGAAAATTTGAAAAGAAAATGAGTGCATAACCATTGTTGTGAATTGAGGTGAGAATACTTTGATTTACATTTATATCAGATGGGTATGTAGATATGGTTGTGAGATCCAAAACTGTTTTTCCATTGAAAACCCTAAGGACAGTCTTGATGTAGGCTACAAGGTAACTAGTTATGAAACCTTAAAGCTTATGTCAATTCTCTAATTACGCTCATATTAACTTTTTCCTTGTGTAGTGCGATGTTAGGATATCGTTGAGAATCTAGCAACGGCGGCTTCAATTCTAGAAACAGAGGGCTTAAACATCTTCAAATCCTTGCTCCAGATAAACATCAAATAAAGGGCACTTAAAGCCATGGGGTGTAATTGAGGGCTGAATGGAACGTCCAGAATGGCACTCCAAAGCATGGAAAAAGAGACAAGGACAAAGAAATTTCTTAATTTTTTCTTGTTTCAATTATAAACTAAAAATATAAGCTAGGTGACATAAAGAAACAAAAGATAGAATGTCACGAATCATTCCCCTTCAACTACCGTTAATAATTGCGGTTATAATATTAATTCGATTAACTTGTTAAAGAAATAAAATGTAAGTGAAAAGCTAATTAAAAATTAAACCACCGGATCAAAGTCAGGATGGGCTTAAACTTTCCAATCCGGAAATCCAAGGCTTCCTATCTGCACAAGGAACTGATCAGCCGCCACCAATGTTCCTTCCTTTGCTGGAGCATTCTTCTCGTCGGAAATAATTAGACACTGCCCGTGTAACCCCAGAAAGTACTTTGGTTGTGAGCGGGACAGGCTTAACAATCCCTAATTTAATCATATCTGTATATTCTCCTAGTATCAATATGGTGAAGTTTTTTTTTATCCAGCTCAATTCGCAGCTGGGACGTTGGAAATTGATAAAAAGAAAAAAGAAAAATAATCTTCAAATTTAGTACTTTTATCCCAGAAGACAAACCTATAAGCAGATCATGTCCGAAGTTTGAATTGTCTAGATTTAGTGGCTTATCAATACTAGTTGAACCAACAGCTCCAGCATTAGAAGCAATCATATGCATGGGCATCTGCAAATTCAGGTTCAAATTAGTATGCCTATACCTAGTGTGTTATGAAAAGCATTAATCAGACTGATGCCTCATAATTTTTGGCATGATGAGTACTGAAAAACAAAACAAAAGAACTACCATATAAATTTGAAAAAAAATGAAGAAAAGAAACAAAAAGTAATTTTAATTAGGACACTTTTGGAATTGTTGTTGGGAGAACCAAAAGTGATTTTCATAAACTAAAAATTAATTTTAGTGTTTACTAAATTTATTTAAATTTTTTTTTTGACAAAATCACCCAATCTTATAACAAATTTTGAAAGTAAATAAGAAATAGCTTATTAAAATTTGATTTAGAGAAGCCATTCTCACATATATTACACAAATCCAAAATATCCTTATTCAATTAAAAAATAAAAACAATAAATTTAAGGAGATTATCACGATTACAATTTTTTTTAATTCACATATTCTTATTTACCTTGTTGGAGAATTTGAAGGATAAAATATAAATTTTTATTAAAGAAGCCTCAGGAACATTGTAAGAACAATTTGAACACTCTCACAAAATTACTCTCTGAAGCTTTGTTTTGCTTCTTATGCTTTTTTTTTCTTAAATTTGATGCATAAACCACAGGGAAGAAGGCGTATTTATACATGAAACAAAACAATCACAATCATTCATTTATTCAACTACCACACAAATCCTCACCCTTTATCAAAACCTACTACTCACCTATTTCACTAACCATACCAACCACACCAACCTTACCTCTCAAACCCACTACCACAAATCTTACCTACCACCCAAGCTCACCTAACTTAGAAAGTTCTATGAGATGGGTCAGGCTTTGTATTTTTTAGACTTGAATAAAAAATAAGTTTGTAATCCAGCACCCCTTTTGACTTGTTTTATAATGCCAATAATGTTCTCAATCTGAAGAAATCTTCTTGCTTTAGTGGCTTGGTAAGAATGTTAGCAGTTCGATCATATGATATGACATACTTTGCTTGCATTTCCTTTCTTTTAATGCATTTCCATATGAAATGGTAGCGAGTGTAAATATGCTAACTTGGATCATGGAAGATAGGATTTTTAGTTAAGGCCATTGTTGATTTGTTGTCGATGACAATCTTCATAGGTTTTTCTTATGACAAACCTAACTTTTTCAATAAATTTCTTAGCTTGATTACATGAGAAATACTTGATGCAGCAGCTACATACTTAACTTCACAAATAGAAAGTGTAACAATAAGTTGCTATTTCGACATTCATGTGAAAGTAGTGTCTCTCATAAAGAACACAAATCATATGGTACTCTTTTGATCATTTGTATCTTCACCATGATCATTATTGTTGTATCCAACAAGTTTTTAGTCTTTAGAGAATGGGTATAACAAGCCAAAATCAATTGTACCTGTAATACAAAGAAGGGTTCTTTTTACAGCCTAAAATGAGTGGTCTTTAAATTCTTCATGTATCGACTCATAAGTCCAACAACATAAAGGATGTTGAGTCTTGTAGACTTCCAACAAGGCTTTTTTTAAAAGTTAGATCTACTTTTTCTCCTTCATCATACTTGGATAGCTTGACTCTGTACTCCACTGATGTGCTTATTGGATTACAATCATTCATTTTGAACATCTTGAGTATCTCCTTTTCATAGCTTTCTTATGAAATAAAATGCCAACTTCTTATTGCTTGACTTCGATGCCCACATAAGTATACCATCAACCCAATGTTTATCATATAAAATTCTTTCACCATTACTTTTTTAACTCCCCAAATAAGCTTGGATTTCTTCTAATAAATATAAGATCATCCACATAAAAGCACAAAATTAGAATAACTCCATCTTTGACTTTGACATATAAAGCATGCCTATAGGGACATTTGGTGAAGCCATTTTCTTTGAAGTACTTGTCAATTTTGTTGTTCCAAGCTCTTGGAGTTTACTTTAACCTATAAAGTGCCTTATTCAATTTCGAAACTTTGTCTTGATGCCCTTTCACTTTATAGCCCAACAATTGTTCAATGTGGACTTCTTCTTTAATGACTCTATTTAAGAAGCAAACTTTACATCCAATTAATGAATCATTTATTTGTTCTGAGCAACCAAAGAAATAATAAGTCTGATAGTTTTAAGTCAGCCAACAGGAGCAACTACCTCATCGTAGTTTATGCTAGCTTTTTAACTATAAACTTTTGTAACTAGCTTTGCTTTGTGCCTTTTAATTTCTCTCTTTGCATTTATCTTCGTTTTGTACACCCATTTGACACCGATCACCTTGTGACCTTTAGGAAGAGTAGCAAGTTCCTAAGTGTTATTCTTCATAATAGCTTTGATTTCTTCATCCATTACTTTTATCTATTTCTCATGTTATATAGCTTCATAAAAGTTCACTAGTTCACAATCAACAAAGAGATAAAAGAGAACGAGATTATTAAGCCTCTCAATTACCGTATAAAGATCTTGAAAAATTTTTGTATATTCTTTGATTCTTTCATTTAAGAAAGATGGTGGTGAATCTACACGTGTGGTTGATGTTAGTAAGATAAGTGGAGTAGTTAGCTCTTCTTATTCTTCTAATTGTTTTATCTGTGTGTGATCATATTCTTCAATTGGAAAGAAGTTGAAGTTATCCACACCAGAGCCATAATCCATTCTCCTTATTCATCAAAGAATTATATTTCGACTAATCACAATCTTCTCATTGTTTGGATTGTATAGTTTTATCCTTTAGAATTGTTGTTATAGCCAATGAAGATGAACTTCTCATTTTTGTTATTCATCTTGGCTCTTTTCTTGTCTAGTACATATACATGGGTAATGCTTCCAAAAACTCTCAGGTGGGAAATACCTAGCTTTCTTCCATTCCATACTTCTTGTAGGGTCTTTTCCCACACATTTCTTATTGGAGATCAGTTGGATAAGTAGACTGCACATGCAACAACTTTAGCCTAAAACTCATTGGGTAGTCTCTTACTTTTGAGTATACTTCTTGCCATGTCGAGAGTGGTTTTGTTCTTCCTTTCTGTAACACCATTTTGCTGAGGAGATCTTAGAACTGTCAAAGGGTGTCAAATTCTATTTGCTTCAAAAAACTCTTAGAATTCTTTAGAAGTGAATTCTCCTCTCAATCAAATCTTAAGACTTTAATTTGGTGTCCACTTTCTTTATTCATTGCAGCTTTGAACTTTTTGAAAGCTTCGAAAACTTTTGAATTTTGCTTTAAAATGTACACCCAAGTTTTCTTGAAAGTATCATCAATAAAGAGAAAGAAGTGGTTACTTTTACCAAGGGATGGCTTGATTGGACAGCACACATCTGTATGAATGAGCTTAAGTGGCTTTTGAGCTCTTGAGCTTGACTTCTTTGGAAAACTCTTTCTAAACTACTTGCCAAGTAAACATCCTTCACTCACTTAATTAGGATGATTGATTGAAGGTAGGGCTTTCACTATGTTCTTATTTGATAGTAGCTCTAGTCCACTAAAATTGAGATGCCCATATCGAAGATGCCAAATCCAGGTTGGCTTTTTATTACAAGCCTTGATGAAATTCTTGCTAAACAACTCAAGAGATGGGGTAAATTGGGTTTTTAAAACTTAAGCAAATAAAACCACACAATAACTTAAACTAATGCCTTAATAAAATTAAAAACAATAAATTTAACAATGCTCAAAATTAAAAATATAAGGGAAAAGAGATCAAATACGTGAGTTTTTACATGATTCCGCAACAACCAACCCATTTCCACTCCTCCAAGCAAACCAAGCTTGAGGATTTCACTATTCAAGCCTCCAAGGCTTCAAGTTCTTATAATTGATTTCCTAGGTGTCAACAAACCTTTACAAATGGTGTTTCACTTACATACACCTTTCTCCAAGTGTTTCCCACACTTATGCTCACACAAATTTGATAATGAATTTAAAAATTACAATAAAAACTCTCTTTTAGAGTGGATGTACAATTGATGCTCAATGATAACTCAATGTATGAAGATTTGCAAAATAAAAGCTCAAAAGATGTTGTATGAACTGATTTTTACTTGAAAAACTTGTTAGATTTGATTTTCATTTGAGTTTATATAGATTTGATAAGTAAACTAGTCGTTATTGACTTTTAGAAAATAGCCGATTAGCCTCTTGATTTGGTAGTTAGCCGTTTAGACTTTTATAAAAAGTTACCGTTACAAATTTGGCTCTAAAAATTGAAAAATTTCCCTCAAGTGGTTAGTCACTTATTTTTAGGCAGCTAACCGCTACCATTTTGTCTTCCAAGCATATTTTTTATATTTATAGTTTGGCCCTAAAACTTTTAAAAATTAAAATATGGTCTAATACTTTTGAAAAAAACATTATGGCCCAACAATATCTTTTATATTTTTATAAACAGGTCCAAATTCAGAATTTAAAACAATACTTGTTGAAATCAAAGATTGCAAGACTTTTTTATTTGAATCCATATCTTGAAAAATAACCAATTTCATAAAATACTTAGCTTATAATTATAAAACCTTTGGTTTATAAAAAATAATGATTTATTAAATAAAATCTTGAGTTTTTCAAATGTTAAATTATGCATACATTAAATCATACAGGCTTTACAAGATTTGTAGTAATGAAGGCACTTTGTGCTAATACTTGTTCTTGGTTGAGCAGTTATTCGTTGACTGTTTTGAGCTCGATTTCACTTGATTCACTTGAATAAATTTTACCCCTAAAAAACTAGTGAAATTGTGAAATATAATAGCACATGTTTGTTATCATCAAAATTACAATTTGTATAGCCCTTTAGGCTAACAATCTCCCCTTTTATTATGATAACAAACATCACATGTATTTTGACATTTCTACTCTCCCCCAATATATGACATATATGATTCAACAAAACAAATATGAGCTCTCTTTAAATATATGATCTATAGTATTTACAAACTCCCCCTGAACATATCAAAAACACTTTAAAAATGCAAGATACCTCTTCTCCCAAATTCAAATTCAAAATACATGTCATCTATCTTCTCTCCCTTCATCATAAAAATTACTCTAATTATGCTAAGAACAAAGACAACACCATAACTTTTAAGCAAGAAATAGAGAATGAAGATAGAGAATAAAGATTAAATAGTCAAAACATTCAAGAATCCAGAAACAACATCCAAGTAGAACATCAAAATAGCAAACAAGAATCCTCAAACTAAAGTTTAAACAGAATATAATAAATGCCTATGAGAATGTAGGTGTATAATAGAATGAGGAACCATAATAAAATTTATAAGAAGATCACACTATGGAGGTGGTAGATAAGATGAGGAGGATGGTGGTGGAAACCCAAGAGCAAGGATCTGCTATTGTTGATCAAAGAGGTGCTGCTGCTCAGAAGTGTAATGAATTTGGAATGCCTCAAATTGTGACTGGAGTTAGCTTTATTGCTCAGAAATATAGTGCACTTTACTCAATAGTTGCTACATTGGATCCTTAGAGACTGCTAAAGTAGAATGAGAAAGACCCTCTGAAGTGGAATGCTGAGGTTGTAAGCATTGTGGAATACTAAGGTCGGGAAGCTGGTCTAGAGGAAGGATGTCGTTAAAGAGTCGATGATTGGAAGGAGCAAGTTTTGTAACTTTGTTCTTGAGTCTTCGATCTTTAACCCACTGATCTTCCACCCATACAAACCCGAAATTGATTATAGTGTCATTGCCTAGTTCCTTAAGACTTAAAAAGTTTGGTTCGGTTATAGGTACCTGAAAATGTTTAAGGATGCAGGTGATAATACTACCAAATGGAAGAGATTGATTGGCTATCCCCGGAGTGCTAAGCATATGCTGAACAATAATATAATCAATATTTAACACCCTGCCCTCTAAAATGTTATCCAATAAAGCAACATCTAAATAGGTAACTTCATCCCTATGTCCAGATTAACGACTAATGACATGATGAATGACACTATGCAGAATTCTAAGCTAAAGAGGTAAGGCTTGAGATTTCAAGGTGGAGTTGCAAAATCAGAGGATAAATCGGAGCACCTGCAAATATTCGGAACAACATCCTCATCAGAATACCACGAAGAATTTATTTTACCTCTAGCGGCATAGAGTTCCAGCCCTTCATTTGGACTTCTAAGAATTTGATTTAAATCCTCAACATCGAACTCAATAGGAGTTCCCTTAACACTTATAACAACCCTCTTTGCATTTTGCGAAGAAATAAGCATATTTAAATAAAACACCTTGACTAAGTTCGAATAATATCATTCCTTAAGAATTAAAGCATTTTCCCAACCTATGTCAATAAGTAAATCACTAAGAGATTTATCATAAATAGCTAGATTCTTCAAACTATGAAGATTGACAAAATAGGGGGTGAGAATCAAAATTGACATAAACTTGTCGTGAAACCATTTTTGAAGAGGTGGATGTGGAAAATGAGTTAATATGAACTTTGGATTGTCTCCATGTTTTTCTTTGCGCTTTTTGGCTACTTGTTTGCCCTTGGATTTTTCACCACCAACCATGGTTAAGAACATAAAAATACCCAAGAACACAAATTTAGATTTTCAATATATTAAGTGAAATTGATAGATTTGAACCAATTAATTTGATCGTAAAGATGATTTAAGACAATGTGATGTTACTTGGATAAAAAATGAGCTAACAAGAGCTTAAATTGGAAGAGAGAGAAACGGGTAAGCTTAGGTTTTGATTTTCTGATTTTGAGAAATGAGTGATGAAATGGTGTTTTGAAGATGATTAATGAAGGTTTAATGGGTGGATGATGATTTAGGTGGTTGCATTTGGCAATAAAACAAGTGAAAAATGAAAAAATTTGAGAGTTGAAATTTGAGAGATAAAATAGAGAGGGTTGTTCACGTTTTAGAGAGAGAGAACAAGTGAAGAAGATGAGAGAATGAAGAAGATATAAGCCAAAAGCCGAAACTCGAAACTAGCCAACTAGTCACTTGCTCTTCGGTTTGCATGCAGCTAGACACTTGTTTTAGGCGGCTAACCGGCTCCCTTCTATATTTTTGCACTCTTTCGCTGTCCGGCTGAGTTTTGATCAATCCGAGACCATTTTGTGATCCTGAAAAATTTCAAAAGCCATTTTTAATACACAAGACATGATGAAACACATTAAAAAATTATGGATTCAGACATGTAACACATTTATCATGCATATGCATTACACAATTACTAAGCATAAAAAATATTCAAAAAATGAAAATTCATGCATATAACTTCTTTATCATGCTTATACTACATATAATCATCATGAATAGAAATTCAACCA
Organism: Luvunga scandens; assembly: GCA_030449905.1. Taxonomy (NCBI): domain Eukaryota; kingdom Viridiplantae; phylum Streptophyta; class Magnoliopsida; order Sapindales; family Rutaceae; genus Luvunga; species Luvunga scandens. The sequence continues at coordinate 2,017,938 of JASUUG010001266.1, forward strand.
ATTTTGATAGCCTCAATATCATGAATAGGAATATTAATGTGAAAATCTCATCATCCCAAGTTCATGTTGAATTTTTTAAAATTTTTCTTTTTAAAGAGGTTTTGTAAAAATATGAACAAGTTATTTTTCTGTAGAAATAAATTCTAATGCAATATCTCCCTTTTGAACATGATCTTTTAAAAACTAATGTCTAATCTCTATATGCTTGGTTCAATAATGTTGAATAGGATTCTTTGATTGGTTTATGGCAGTAATATTATCACACATAATAGGAATTCAATCAAGGTTAATGCCATAATATCTAAGGGTTTGTTTCATCCAAAGGGCTTGTGCACAACAACTAATGGCGACAATATATTCAGCCTTGGTAGTTGAAAGTGCAATCAAGTTTTGCTTCTTACTAAACCAAGGGACAAGTGAGTGACCTAGAAAGTGACAAGTTCCACTAGTACTCTTCCTATCGGCTTTATAACCAGTAAAGTCGGTATTCGAATAACAAATTAAATCTATATGAGTTCTTCTAGGATACCAAAGGCCAAGATCTATGGTTCCACTCAAATAACAAAAAAATCCTTTTAACAGTAAGCAAATGAGATTCCTTAGGACATGATTGAAATCTTGCACACAAACATACACTAAACATGATATCGGGTCTACTAGCAGTTAAGTAAAGTAAAGATTCGATTGTACCTCGATATGTTTTTATATCTACTTCTTTATCTTTTCATCTTTGTCAAGCTTAATTTTCGAGCTCATTTAAGTACTTTTAACCTTTCTATCTTCAAGTCTAAATCTTTTCAGTAAATCTCTCAAATATTTGACTTGATTGATAAAGATTCTTTCTTTGTTTTGTTTTATTTGTAATCTAAGAAAGGACTTCAATTCTTCCATCATGCACATCGCAAATTCTTTGCTTATACAAGATGAAAATTCCTCACACAAAGACTCATTAGTAGAACCAACAATAATATCATCAATATAAATTTGAACAACAAGTATATCTTGATTCTTATGCTTAATAAATAGTGTAGTATTAGCTCTTCCTATTGAAAAACCATTTTCCAGAAGAAATTTACTAAGCCTATCATACCAAGCTCTATGTGCTTATTTTTCCATACAATGCTTTTGACAATTTATAAACATGATTTGAAAATTTTTCATTTTCAAAACCGAGGGGTTGTTTCATATAAACATTTTCCATGATGTAACCACTTAGAAATGCACTTTTGACATCCATTTTGTATAAAATAAAATTCTTATGACATGTAAATGCTATGAGCATCTTAATGGATTCTAATATAGCTACAGGTGCAAAAGTTTTATAAAAATCAATTCCTTCTTCTTGGTTGTAACCTTGAGCTACTAATCTAACTTTATTCATTACAACCACATCAGATTTATCAATCTTATTCTTAAATACCCATTTAATACCTATGACGGATTGATGTTCTAGTTTTGGAACTAATTTCCATACACTGTTTCTCTCAAATTAATTTAACTCTTCTTGTATTGCCATAATTTAAGATTCATAGTTTTTCATATTTGCAAAGGATTTTGGTTCAATTTGAGATATGAATACAGTATGTGCACGTGTTCCTAAGTGATGATCTAGTCGTTACACCTCGTGAGAAATCACCTAAAATTAAGTCTTTAGGGTGAGAAGAAACATACCTGTACTACTTGGTGAGTGTTTGGAAATTACCTTCATTTTGCTCCATATAAGTTTCTTTTTCTCATTACTTCTCTTGATTCTCATAAGGTGAAGTATTTTGTTTGATGTTTGAAGGTTTTTCTTATTGTACTTTTTCATCTGCATCATTATCAACAACAACTTTCTCCATAGAGGAGAGGTAAGATTCATTAAATGTAACATGCATAGATTCTTCAACAACCAAGGTTCTTTTATCATACACTCTATAAGTTTTGCTTGTGTTTGACTTCTAAGAAAGATACCAACATCAGATTTTGGATCAAATTTACCAAGATTGTCTTTGGTATTCAATATAAAGCATTTGCATCCAAAAATTTTGAAATAACCAATGTTGGGTTTTCTGTCTTTCCAAAGCCTATAGGGAGTTTTATTAAGATACAGTCTAATCAAAACACGATTCAAGACATAACATGCAGTATTAATGGCTTCGACCCAAAAGTATTTTGGTAATGCATTCTCATTCAATGTGGTCCTAGCCATCTCTTGAATAGACTTATTCTTTCCTCAACAACTCCATTTTCTTGTGGAGTCCTAGGTGATGAAAATTGATATTTGATACCAAAATAATTACAAAAACTCTTAAATGCATGATTTTCAAATTCTCCACCATGATCGCTTTTAATGCATGTAATAAAATAGCATTTTTTATTTTGAACCATTTTACAAAAAACTTTAAAATCATCAAAGGCATCATCCTTATTAGCTAAGAACAATACCCATGTATATCTAAAATAATCATCCACAATTACAAATGCATAATATTTACCTCTTAGACTAGCATATCTAAAAGGTCCAAACTAATCTAAGCGAAAAAGCTGAAGTGGTTTTGAAGTAGAAATATGATTTTTGTTTTTTGAAAGAAATTTTGATTTGTTTTCCAAATTGACATGCTTTATAAATTTTATCTTTTTTAAAACCAATTTTCGGAAGACCTTTAACTAAATCATTTTTGGAAAAGTTTGAAATTAAATCCATGCTTGCATGTCCTAGTCTTCTATGCCATAACCAACTATTATCATGTAATGCGGAAAAATATTTTTATCGTGAGTAGATGCACAATCTATATCAATCGTATAAGCATTAACACATCTTTTTTCAATAAAGAAGACTTTACTATCACATGCATTTTCAATAACACATTTTATTTTATCAAAAATAACTTTATATCATTTATCACACAATTGACAAATACTAAGCAAGTTGCATTTTAGATCTTCGACTAAGCACACATTTTCAATAAAAGTATAAGATTCTTTACCGACATTACCAATAACAATTATTTTTCCTTTTGAATTATCTCCAAAAGATACATCTCCACCATTTTCTATCTTAGTAAAACTTGAGAACCATGAATAATCACCGGTTATGTGTCTTGAATATCCACTGTTCAAATACCATTTATTTCTTTTTACCTTTTTTGATTCCTGCAAAAAAGATCTTAAGTTTTAAGTACCCAAAACGTTTTGGGTCCTTGAGTGTTAGTAATGGTTCCTTTTGGAACCCAAACACATTTGATTCCATAATACGCATTTCTCTTAATAGGGCATCTATAATGCATGTGACCATTTCCATTACAATAATGACAAAAAATTTTATGATCATTAGTGGAGGTAGCCTTAACAAAATAATTTTTGTAATATTTTTGTTTCAACTTAGGCTTATACCCAAGTCATCCTTTATCAAAAACACATTTTTGAGAGCTAAGTAAAATTTCTAAATTCTTTTCACTATGTGAATTTTAACACAATTTCATTGAGTTCATTGATATTCGTTTTAAGCTCTTCATTTTCTTTGATCAAGTTATCAACATATAAATTTTCATATTTATATGAAGTGTTTTGTTTACCTTTTAAGGACGCAATCTTATTAAGCAATATTTCATTATCTAATTCTAGTCCTTTGATCCTTCATTTACTAAATTATTGCATTTTTACAAGACATCCTTTTCATTTGAAAGTTCTAGCACTTTCTTCTTAAAACATGCATTTTTCTTACTAATTTTCATTATATCACTATGCAACTCTTTAAAAACATCATACAAATCATAATAAGTTAGAAGATCATTTATGTCATCAAGTTTATCTTCTCCTATTGCCATAAGAACCAAGTTTGACACTTCTTATGATTGCTCTTCATCACTATCATCCCATGTTGTCACCATGGCTTTCTTATTAAATTTGTTAAGAAGAGGGCACTTTGATTTTCTATGTCCAGGCTTATGGCTAGGCTTCTTGCATTTATAGCATATGATTACTTCATTATTCTCTTTTTGATTTTTGAAGTTTCTTAACTTTCTTTGCTCAACGGATTTCTTGAAAAACTTCTAAACTTTTTCTAGCCATCATAACCATCTTTTCATCTTCAAATGTGCTTTCCTCATCAATTTTAAGTTTTGATGCTTTCAAGGCAATGGTTTTCTTTTTCTTATCTTCATCTCTTCTTTTCATTTTGTCAAATCCTTTTCATAAGAAATAAGTGAGCCAATTAAATCATCAATAGAAAAAGTATTTAAATCTTTGGCTTCCTCAATGGTAGTTCTCTTAAGTCTCTATTCTTTTGATAAATATTTAATGATTTTATTTACCTTTTCGCTATTAGAAAAGGTTTTTTGAAACTCTAAAGTGTGCACAATGTTTGTAAATCTAGTGTACATAAAATGCACATTCTCAGTTTGTTCCATTTAGAATAACTCATATTGCCTAGTGTATTTACTAATTTTAGATTCTTTAACTTGCTTTGTTCCTTCATAAATTACTTCAAGTTTCTTCCAAATCTCATAACCATTAGAACAACCTGAAACTCTATGAAACTCTTTCTTATCTAAGGCATAAAATAGGGCATTCATAGCTTTGGAGTTTAGAGAAGGTTTTCTCTTTTCCAGGTCATTCCATTTATGTGAAGGTTTCATAATATCTTCCTCTTCCTCATTTTTAGTGGTAGGCATAAATGGACCATCATAAACAACCTATCATATTTCATAATCTAATACTTGCAAATAAATTCTCATCCTAATTTTTCAATATAGGTAGTCATTTCCATCAAGGAACGATGGCCTAGTTGTGGACTAACCTTTCCTAAATGTGAAATCATTTTAGGTTGTCATGGATCTTTTACTCTAGATGGTTAAGTTCTAACAAGAGTACCTTGCTTTGATATTAAATGAAATTCTAGCTAAACAACCTAAGAGGGGGGGTGAATTGGGTTTTTAAAACTTAAGCTAATAAAACCACACAACAACTTAAAATTAATGTCTTAATAAAGTCAAAACCAATAAATTTAACAATGCTCAAAATTAAAAGGGTAAGGGAAGAGATATCAAACAAATGAGTTTTTACGTGGTTCGGTTGAGAACTCATTTTCTATGACTTCCCATACATCGTGCGCACCTGATGGAGCTTTCATTTTGATACTTTAGTTTTCAAACTTGCTTCTCTTCAATTATAAAATTTGGAATGACATATGCCACCTTTGCCGTAGTTCACAAATAGGAAAGAATTTAGAGATTTTGAATGCATGATGAATCTAGAACGCCAAAAAACCTTGGGGGGAGGAACTCATATCAACCTTAGGTCAACAATCAACTTTCGGTCAATGGTCAACATCAGTCAACGACTAATGGTCAATAGTCAATGGCTTGGTTCGACCCAGCTGACTTGATTCAGATCCAATTCGGTTTGGTTTGGTTGAACTTAATTGGGATTGGTTAACTTAGTGAGTCAACTCAATTTTAGGACAACAAATCTCCAGTGGTGATTGCAGGCGCGTTTGGCCTTTGATAGTGCTAATTTTTATGGCGTTGCATTTCTCTCATTGAGCTCTTCGATTTGATATGCTATACTACTATATAGAGCACTGATTACTAGCTTTGATACAACTTTATTAGAGAATTTGAAAGATAAAACAAAAATTTTTACTAAAGAAAGCCTAGGAACATTAGAAGAACAATTCATACACTCTCACAAATTACTCTCAAAAGCCTTTTTTTTTTGTTTCTTATGCTTTCTTCTTCATAAACTTGATGCATAAACCAAAGAGGAGAGCGAGTATTTATACAAGAAATAGACCAATCACAACCATTTATTTATGGGAAATTATCCACCGACCACCTAATGTTTAGGACTTTTTCAAAAATACACAATTCTTTTTTTTTTTTCCTGAATTACACCTGAAGTTACAATTCTTTGCATTTTTCCATTTCCGTCTGTTGATCGTTAAGATTCTGTTAGTTTTTTTAACAAAATGACAGTTTTGCACCTCAAAATTAATGCTATATGATGAAATTATAATTTTACATTTGGGGGGCAAAATCATCATTTTACTAAAAGAACTAACGGAATCTTAACGGTTAACAGACGGAAGTGGAAAAGTGAAAAAAATTATAACTTCATGTGTAATTTAGGCAAAAAAAAAAGGAATTGTGTATTTTTGAAGAAATGGAAAAAATCAGGTGGTCGGTGGATAATTTCCCTTTATTTATTCAACTACCATACGAAATCCTCACCATATATTAAAATATACCACTCTCTTATTTCACCAACTACACTAACTACAGTAACTTTACTTGCCAAACCTACTACCACGAATCTTGCCTATCACCTAAGTTCACCTAACTTAGAAAGTTCTATGAGATGGGCTAGGCTTTATATTTTTTGGACTTGGATCAAATTTATGATCCAACATACCTAATTTCTTCTACAACACGAATGATTACCATATTTGAAGAAATTGCTCAAGTTCACCTTGTGATTTTTTACGTTTTCTTAGTCAATAATTTTCAAATGTGAACTTTACAATGATTTTAGGCTTTTAAGCCAAATAGCTAGTTATCTTGCTTAACAACCTCGTAATTATGTAGTCAATTAAATGAGTTAACCCTAGGATCATATGGGTAAATACAATAGTCGCTATAATAATTAGCCTACAATTAAACTATCCTTATTATTTAATTCCAAATCTACTCCACCAAAATATTAGAATTCACCCTCATAACTATATGCCATCTAGAATAGTGTTCTTGAATAATAATTTGACCCATACCATATTCATTTCTTTATTGTACAATCCTTTTGTACCACATTGTTAATTAAATTGATATCTTAACTGTCCAATCAATTTAATTATATCTTGTTCCTTGACACTTATTAATTTTCTCTAATGATCATTTTCAAATATACTAATTATGTTGACACACTTTGGTCAGAGAATTCTATGATCAAGTACCAAAAACTCATATAGAGATGTGTTGTACAAATTCTATATTGTTAATCTATAATCTCGCTTGTCATGATTGCTTCCACTAAGGTACCAGGTAATCTTAACTACAAATGTATGTCGCAACCATTGGTAATTTAAATAAAATGACAATCACAAACATGAAACTATAATTAACTCTAAACTGAGATTGCAATAAAATCAATGCCTATGAGATTTAATAAGTATGACAGTCAATCCATGGATAAATCTCATATGTGATCTAGGTCAATATAGACAAATCATTAAATGAATATACTACAGTCTAAACATAATTAGAGTGTGCAACTCTATTTACCAACTGCAAACTCAATTTATTTAATCACAAGATAAATTGTATTTATGTTTTTTGTGAATCCATATGATGATCACATAAATACATATAATATGATTAAATAGACCTTATTCAAAATATTTATGCAATTAAGATGTCTGAAAAATATCTCAAATATTTTATTAATAAATAAACATATTTACTATAAACAAACAAATCAATATGCTTTAAAGAGCATATAATTCCAACAATCTCCCACTAGCTCTTAAAACATATCAGGCATATTGCATATGCTCTAAGACTCTAAATACAGGTCATAAATATTTTCTATTAATAGTCATTATAACAAAATTTGCCATATAGTGCTCTAATGCCATTTAGGGTACCTCTTATGTAACCTTATTCTCTTAAAGCGACAGTATTCCTTCTCAATATGTTTTTCTTTCTCGTGATTTCATGGTTCTTATAGTTGATCAATTGCACCACCATTACACTACTAAAGTTTAACAATACAGTTACTATAAGTACCGTTTTGGTTCCTATGACTTTGACACTGTTATATTGTCACACTACTAAAGTTTAATTAATGCAATTGGTACAAGTACCATCTCAAGATCCTCTAGGGACTTGTGGAGTTAAATAGCTTCTTTAGTACATTTTTAGCTTTAGTTACAAAGTCTATGATACTAAATTGCTTTATATTCCTATAACTTATATTTCCACTTCCTAATACAAACATAATTTAGAAATAAATTTCCTAGAATCCTTTTCAGACATGAAGTCAAAACCTTTCATTAAACTCACTAGCTTTAGATTACCACTAAAATACATACGCACATACTTTCTTGGTTCTTTTCAAAATCTAAATTAAATGCTTAACAATATTTTGATATTTAAGATTTAAATGATATTTACATACCATCCAACTACAAAATAAGACTCTCTCATGACATAAATGAGACTTTCCATTCATAACTCCTATATAGGTAGTTTGTCTCATTTTATCTATCTCCTCAAGTCTATAAGGACATTGATGCATGGAGAATATATAATTCCATTTCTGAATGATAAAAGTCATTCTTAAAATTTAAAAGTTTAATCAAGACAATATCTCATCTATTGGATTGGTAGGGTCGCCTATGATGGGCTGACCCAACCCAATCCACATATGGTAAACAGTTACCATGTACAATTATAGAGAGTTGAAAGAAGTTGATTTAAAATCAACTTCCTTATGTTAGTTTCTTAAAAGGTTGCCAATTCTCAAAAAACATAAAAAAAAAATGCAGAGAATAAAAAGTAAAAGAACGTTGTTGTTTCTTCTATTCTTCTCAATTTTTGAAGAAATAACTTTGAACAATTCATTAAAAAAGGTATGGCCAAAATACAAATTTAATTGCATTAGGTTAAAAAAAATCAGAAACCTTAATTTTGGAGAAGATGATGAAAAATGTGAAAAGCAATTCTTGATAATTCTAGCTTATTCTAATTATCGATTGAAAATATAAAGTTACCATTGGAATCAAAACAAAAAATTAAGTTGGTCAATGCCAGACCTGACCTAGTCAGAGCTACGAAAGGTGGAGTCCCACTGACGCGGCTATATGCATAAGCACATGCATGGTTTTGTAGCCCACTGTACCAACACTGTAGTGCACTATACTGCATATTACAGCAAAACTGTAACACGCTATAGTGGGTATTGTAACGCGTGGGGCTGTGTATCCAGATTAATGATTTTCATGTATCTTGCTATACGGGCCTTCGATTAGGGCGACATTTGCGCCATCTGATATAAAATTTAATTTTCTATTTATTTTTAACATAAAATCAAAATTTCTAATTTTTTTTGAAATAAAATTTCAGATCAAATAAATATAGTCCTATGGATGAGCATTAAGTGTTAATAAATATTTCACTCTAGTGGGAGCTTAAAAATATTTTTTTTTCATGGAAAATGGCTAGAATTTAATTGTATCTCTTGTTTAGTTTTTGTTAATAATCACTAATATGAACATTATGTCTTTTTTCCTAGATGCCTCCCGTTAGAAAATTATGGACTAAGGAAGACAGGTTAATGACATATAGCACCTATTGATTTACTTCAGATTAATGATAATTTATCTCATAAAAAACTTATGAAGAAAATGTAAATTATAAAATGGACCCAAACCGTTCTATATGCATAAATATAAAAGATATATATGAGGCCTTTAACAGACTAAAATATGAAAAATCAAACACCAACTATGTACATTGGGATTATTGTCAACGAGTCCTCATAAATTCCTTAGCCAATGATGATAATACGCTGTCCTAAAGGCTCATGCATTAGATCAAATTGAGAACAATATATATTTTATGCTGAGGTGTGAAATTGAACTGATAGAGGAGCGTTTCTTACTTCAAAGATAAGGCGAACCTCAATACTCAGCATTCACACAAGTGTTTGGAATAGGAGACAAGCTAGTCCTCTTAGTAGAGGGTATAAGTTAAGGAATGAGAAAACAATAAATAAAATCATTAAAAAGGAACAATTGTTTTTATTTGGAGATGCACATGAGTATAAATTGGATGAAAGAGTCATGAGTAACAAAGAATATTTTAAGAACATGTAGAAGATTCTATTTATTAGTTTGACCATGTTTAATTTTTTCATTTGTTAATTTAGTTGTTGTTTTTCATTATGTTGGTTGAACAATATATTGTTATGTCTTTATTAATGAATTTCTATAGTAGATATTGCTCTACGCTGTATATTCTTTTATGGTATATCATGAATAATTCTATTGAGTAAGAGTTCTAAGCAAATTGAATTTAATGAATTTAATGAATTCAATAATTAAAACTGATCATTTTGCGGATTAAATTCAAATTAATGATGAATATGTTAAAGGAAATTGGATGATGATTAGAAGCTTCGACAACTTTTGATTCCATTCCTGATATTAGTTCATCAAGTTTTTTGTTAATATTTGCGTCAAAATTAATTGTTTGTGTGTAATTATTAGATGCCTTTATTGATTTTATTTTGAATTGTCTCTATGTTAAAAAAAAGTTGAGATGGCATTTGCATCTAAAAACATTGTTGCTGAGTTTAAAAAGGGTGAAAAGTTGAATGGTGACAATTATGATATTTGGCACTTTAAAATTTACTACATCCTTAAAGAGAAAGAGACTCTAGAAGCTCTTAACAACACCTTAACTAAGCCTAAGCATGGCAATACTACTCAACATAGGAAAGATCTTGAGACTTATCAGGCCTAAAAAAGAAGAATAAAAATGCTCGTATAACGATGTTGAGAAGCATGCAAGATGACCTCATGTGTGAGTTTGAGAAATACGAGACAATTCATGAGATATGGCTTACTTTGAAATACAAGTTTGGTGGCACTTTGACCACTAAGCTAAAAAAGCTAGCAATCAAAGTTTTATTCTTATTGGAAGTGCCCAAATCATATTATAAGGCAACATCTGAAGGAAATGTTGAATATGGTTCATGAACTTCTCTTTGTTGGACATGTTCTAACTGATGAACAAGAAGTTTATGCTGTAATAAGATCTCTCCTTGATTCTTAGGAACATATGAAGGTGAATATGACTCATCATAAAAGTATTATAACTTTCAATGATATAAAACATCACCTAGAATTGGAAGCAAAGTGCCTCGAGGTAATTAAGCTTTCTGATCGTATTTATATAGCCAAGTCAAGTTCGTGCAAGGCTTCAGGCTTCAAGTACAAAAGGGGTTATAAGTATAACCAGAAGGATAAGAGATCTGATCCTGATCAGAAAAAGCCAGATGCTAAGAAGCATATAAGAGGCAAATGTGCTAGCAAGAAAAAGGACAAAACCAAGATGAAATGCTCCAACTGTAGCAAGCTAGATCATTTTGCTCATGAATGAATTGATCTAGAAAATATGAAATCCAACTCCACTTTATTAAATTATGCTTTAGTTATAAGATCTATACTCCTAACTGATTCTTGTCTTATGTAGACTATGGACTCAGGAGCAAAAGACCATATAGTTTATGATCGAAATGCATTTGTGGAGGATCATTGAATCAATCAAGGAACTATATGGATATATGATGACTCTATGAAATGAGAGTATTAAGTCTCAATTTAGCACTTCCACCACAATAATCTTAAATATGAAATTCGTGAAAAAAAAGGTAAATATGAAATTCGTGAAAAAAAGGTGAGGATGGATGAAATATTTATACATTAAAGATTATTTTAAATACTTTATTATTTTATACACTTATATATTAAATTATTTACTAAAAGTAAATTTTAGTTTATACATTCTTTCAAATCCTAAAAAATCTATACTTACCCTATTTCTTTTTTATTCACACATTCCTTTTAGTTACCCTATTTCTTTTTTATATTTTACATTATATCAAAAGTTTTCAATAGTAATATAGTCTAAATTTTATTTTTAGTTAAAAATATTATAATACACAATTAAAATCAATATAGTATAAATTTTATTTTTAGTTTAAATTATTATAATACATAATAAAAATTTTTTGTATATACATGTTTTTATATGTGTAAGTAAATTTTATCTTGCATTATGTACATTTTAGTCATTTGTTTTCTTACAGTAGTTTAACAGTAAAATTTACCAAACACTAATAACTGCTTTCAAAACTCACATAACTTTTGAAAATAAAATTTACCAAACACTTAACTTATTCTCTTCACAGCTAATTATTTCTACAGCATAGCTAACAGTAATTATTTAAAAAGCTGCAGGATTCCCAAACTGGCCCTTAGTCTACTAACAATGAAGTTAACTGTATATTAACATCAAAAGAGGTCCCTATATTTATGTGAATACTTTCTATCAGATTGTCAATACACCAGACCTCAAGGGAGCTCCCTAAAAATTACCTTTATAAAGAACACTTTGTCCTTGTTACTTGTCTCGTATAGCCAACAAAGTTGGAAATAATAGCTAATATTTTTTTGATTAACTCATGAAAAACAGTTTATAAGAGAAACTAAAGGACATAATTATTAAAACAATGTCTTTCGAAAACTCTCTCGACAAGTCCAGCCCCCCTCCACTTGAGAATGATCGTCCTACAAAGTGAACAAAGTTTCGACAGTAAGGGGAAAATGGAGATAATCCACCTGCTTTTACATTCCGTGATAAACTTATGGAAACACAATATGGTGTAGGGGATGTAATTGCTGGAAGGAATGAATTCGCGGGCAGGGATGATTATATTGAAATTGAGAAGGATGATGTAGTCATTAAGAGAGACGGCTTAATTCCCTCAATAGCTTTTTCTCAAAAGGTGCATGAACAACTTATCAAGCTGTGGCAGGCGACAGTGGTAGTGAAATTACTTGGCCGCATGGTAGGTTATAAAACACTTGTATCTAGATTGGAGGCTTTGTGGCCAAATATAGGGGGTGTTTCAGTAATTGATTTAGATAATGGCTATTACCTTGTTCGGTTCTGTTCGGAAAATGCTACTGAGTTCACACTTACGCAAGGTCCATGGGTTATCTTGGGTCACTATTTGACTTTTCAGCGGTGGACTCCACACTTTGATTGCTTTAACTAGAAAATTGACAAGATCACGGCTTGGATCCATCTCCCCGGAATGCCATTACACTATCACAAAAAAATTATTCGATTGCTAGGGAATGTAGTAAGGAAAGTTCTCAAAATTGATTATCATACGGAACTAGCCACTCGGGGAAAGTTAGCTCGGATTGCCGTCGAGGTCCATCTTGATAGACCCTTAATTTCGCAATTTCTGTTGGATGGGGAAATTCAAAAAGTGGAATATGAATCCCTCCCAACTATTTGTTTTGATTGTGGAAGGTATGGTCACACGACTTCTTCCTGCCCAAAAAAGTCGAATATTGAGATCCACAATGCCAATGTAGAATTACCGAACTCAAATGAAATTCCCAGCGGCAAGTTACCATCAGCTCTAACTGCCGAGAAGGCTGCCCCAAGCAACCATCGCTATGGTATGGTGGTAACCCGAAAAGGAAGGAATCAGAATGGGAAAGGGAAAGAGAAACTTCAAGATTATGCTAATCATCAAAATGGCAATTCCAATAAAGGGTCTAGATTCGGGGTTCTTCTGGTTGATGATGATGGAGAGAAAAACCAAACTTAGGAAAATGAATCCTCAAATGGCCATTTTGAGTAGCCGAAGGCCAATAACCACAGATTCTCATTATTTGAATGGTAGCAAAAATTCTACTACAAGAAAGAATTCTGGTGCTCCAAAACTAGCCGTTAAACAGCCCTCGTGAACCCAAAGTCCAAAAACCCAAGCAACCAAAAAGGCCCATAACATAGATACGCTTACCGAAATGACAGACCATTCCTATGCAAACCCTGCACATCTCACGTACCCAACCTAACGACCACGAACAGCAACCCTCCCTGGTCCCATCCAGTGTTCCCACAAGCTTAGACCCACAGCACCACTCTGCAATATCTTTCAATACCAACAGAGCTTATCCTTTTGACCTTAATCCCTCTACTTCCATAAATTCTAAGCATGGCAATACGGTATCCAAATATCACGACCAATCACATGATCCTCTAGGAAAGCCTCCTGACATTGGTATGTTGACAATGAATGAGGATATGGATGAAGATAGTGATGATAGTGATTACCCGGGCACTAGTGATGAGGAGGGCTAGGGAACTTCTGAAGATGACACCTCTTTGGTTAATGAGCAACACATGGAAGTGGAGATAGAGGCCTTAGGGTCGCTAGCATGAGGTTTTTACTCCTGTCTAATTTCCCTACTTTTCTTTTTCATTACCTCTATGATTTTCCCCATTATGTTTTGGAATGTTCAAGGAGCGGCTTCTAAAGGTTTCCGCCGAATTTTTCGAACCTTAGTCAAGTCCTTCAATCTTGCAATTGTTGTTTTATTGGAACCCCGAATTAGTGGAAGTAATGCTGACACTTTCATTAAACATTGTGGGTTTGAACGATCCCATCAAGTGGAAGCAGAGGGATTTTCTGGTGGGATTTAGATACTTTGGAACACTACATATGATGTAAATATCATAGGGAACACTACATATGATGTAAATATCATAGGGAATCATAAGCAATATATACACTTTAAAGTGTCCGAAAACAACTCCTTAATTTCTTGGATCACTACGATCTACGTAAGCCATATTCCTGTATTACGAAAACAACTCTGGAACCATCTGGGGGAAATTGTTAATCAGAGGGAACCTTGGTTGGTGGGGGTGACTTTAATACTATCCTCTATGCTTCTAAGAAGAAAGGTGGTGTCAGCAATAAAAATGGAGTTTGCCCTCTTTTCAAAAATTGGTTTCCAGCTAATAATCTCTGGGATCTAGAATTCAAAGGCAGGATCGGGGCTGTGTGCAATGGTGAATGGCTGTCTAAGTGTACTGGAACTATGGTGCTGCATTTACCGAAAGTGGCTTCGGATCATCGGCTTGTGCTTGCTCAATTCGAAGAAACTGAGTTTGTTTCAAAAGCTAACAAGCCATTCTGTTTTTTATCAGCTTGGCTCACAAATGAAAAGTCTGGAGAATTTGTTGCTCAAATTAGAAGTCTAATACTGCCTATGCGGACATGGTTCGTGATTTCACTTCCAAAATTTCGCAATGGAATAAGGTGACCTTTGGAAGTATTTTTCAACGGAAAAGGAGACTCTTAGCCAAGCTTGGAGCAATTCAACAGGCCCTTGAAGTCAAACGTACTAGAAGTCTTGGTCGTTTAGAGAAGAAATTGAAAAAAGAGCTGGAGGAAGTCCTTACTCAGGAGGAATCGTATTGCCATCAGAAATGTCGGAAAGATTGGGTTCTGCTGGGGGAGCGGAATACAAATTTCTTTCACCAGAAAACCCTATAGAGGAGATGAAGAAACCGCATCACAGCCATCATGGATGATACGGGTTCTTGGCTTTATGATATCGAAACGATTAAACAGCATGCTATTTGTTTCCTTTCTTTACTCTACACTAATAATGACTCTTGTTTTATTTCCTATCCTCGCAGTGGCTATTTTCGAATTATTGATGAATCCACAAGGCAGTATCTCATGTTGCCGATTAATGATGATGAAATCAGCAGACTATCTTTAGTATGGAGCCTCATAAAGCTCCGGGTGTTGACGGATATCTGGCTATTTTCTATCAGAGCCAGTGGCACATTGTTGGCGATTCTATTTGCCGATTGGTGAAAGAAGTTTAGAGTAGCAGCCGATTACCAACTGATGTTAATCGTACCTTGCTTGTGCTTATCTTGAAAGTTGACAACCCCATAAGCTTGAAGATGTATCGACCCATTAGTCTATGTACAGTCACTTATAAAACTATCACCAAGCTGAATGCTAATCGCCTAAGAGCCATTCTCCCTAATCTCATCGGCCCACAATAAACAAGCTTTGTCATGGGATGACACGTTATTGAAAACATTGTAGCGGCACAAAAGGTTGAGAAAAATACTGGAAGTGCGGGACAAATGGCAATCAAAGTTGATCTTGAAAAGGCATATGATAAGCTGATCTGGAGTTTTATTTTTAAAACCTTAGTCGAGGCGGGATTACCCATGAATCTGACCTAGATTATAATGGAATGCATTACTACTACTGGGATGAATGTTCTTTGGAATAGTGACCTTACGGATGATTTTAGACCTCAAAAGGGTGATCCCATATCTTCTTACATTTTCGTGCTTTGTATTGAGTGCCTTAGCCATGGTATTTGCAGTGCTGGGAGTGGAAGTCGTTTGTCATGCAAGGGGACCCCAGTCACCCATCTTTTCTTTACCGATGACTTACTATTATTTGCTGAAGCTTCTTATGATCAAGCTAAAATTGTTAATGCTGTACTAGATGATTTTTGTTGTAGCTCTAGGGAAAAGGTGAATAAAACAAAAACCATCCTTTTTTTCTCTTCTAATGTCTCGGCGGGTGTGGCTAGGAGTATTAGGAAGATTCTTGGTTTTACTTCACTAACAATCTTGGCAGATATCGTGGTATGCCCTTTCTTCATTCGCGGGTGACCAAGAATACTTACCAAGAAATTGTGGACAAAGTGGAAAAGAGGCTATTAACCTGGAATGCTTCCCACCTTTCTTTGGCTGGCCGTATAACTCTCACACAATATGTGCTACAAGCACTTCCTATTTATGCCATGCAGACAACAAACCTTCCATCTAGTGTCAAGAACAAGATCCACCAAGCTTGCTGACTTTTTTATGGAGTGGTAATACTAAAGGGAGAAAGCTAAGTCAAATTAACTGGAGCACAGTTTGCAAGCCAAAAATAAGTGGGGGCTTGGGATTTAAAAACCTTGATATTATGAATCAAGCTATGCTTATGAAGATATGTTGGGGTCTTATTTCCTCGACTGAGAGCCTTTGGTCTAAAGTTTTGAGCACGAAGTATGGGATTAATTCTATGAATTCACCAGCTGATTTACCTAACAAAAACTATTCCTATCTTTGGTGCTCGGTCAGCAAACTTTGGAGTAAAATTCTTATGGGCACTGGCTGGTCTATTGGGAATAGTGAGAAAGCAAGGTTTTGGTGGGACTACTAGGCCCCTAAAGGTTGACCCCTCCTTGATTATGCCATTGCCCCGGTTTGTGAAGACATCCTTTATAGAAAGCTGGCAGATTTTGTGACAATGATAACCAATGGAAATGAGAAATTTTCAGTCCTTTGCTGCCGCATCATATTCTTCTTAAAATTGTTTCAATTCAACTGCCAAATCCTGACAGAGGACAGGATCAGATTTATTGGTCGGCTTCCAGCAAAGGTAATTTCACTGTTATGTCTGCATACCATTATCTTGCAGGCTCAAGGCATGAGGATAAGGAATCGAGTTGGCTTCTTGCTTAGCGATGGAAAGGACCTCAAGTTATTCGTATTTTTATTTGGACAATGCTGCATGACCGTCTCAAGACAAAACTGGAGCTTAAGAGACGGCCCGTTGATTCTAATGGCGTTTGTGATCGGTCTGGCTTGGATTTGGAGAGCACTCTTCATGTGCTTAGAGACTGTCCCATGGCTAGACGAATCCGGAATTACTTTATCCCAAAGAGCTCCCAAGCAGAATTTTATTCTATGGCACTTAAGGAATGGACATTTCTTAATCTTCAAAGTAAGGAGGGGACAGGAAGGAACGTAGACTGAAGCTATTTTTGGTATCACCATTTGGAGGATGTGGTACCGAAGGAATAAAATTCAATTCAATAATGTTTATGTTGGTAGCAATTACATGATTCGAGACATAAATATGCGGGCTGGGGAGACTCAACGCGTTAATGAATCCCTGTTAGTTCCGGCAGCCAACAAGAAAGAATTATGGATACATTGGTCAGCTTCAGTGTGGCCGTGGTACAAGCTAAATTCGGATGGTTCTTCCAAAAAATCTGGATTTTCAAGTGCAGGAGGTATTCTTGTAGATCACAACGGTCAGTGGCTTCGGGAGCAATATTGGATGCTGCTTGATTACAGATGACAAGCTTCAAGGACTAGAATTGGGTGGCTATTGTTGGAAGTGGATAGTTTATGTGTAACCGAACTAGTTTCTATCTGTTCTATAGCCACTAATGATTATTCTCAGCTTATCCTATCTATCCAGGAACAACGGGACTGGTATGTTGACATTAAGCATATTTATCGCAAGGCTAATTTTGTTGCCGATGCTCTTGCTAATTCTGCACACTCTCTGCCCTTGGGTCTCCATGTTTTTAGCTTCCCCGGGCTTCTATTAATCATATTGTCCTTTGTGAAATGTACAAGGTCGCTTATCCCGTTTAATTTTGTCTTATCCCTCTTTAAGGGGTCCCTATATACCAAAAAAAAAATTTTTTTTGATTAATTCTATTCGAAAGTCACTTTGCATTGCATTTCAAAAAATGCGCCATATGCTAAATGATATATGAAAACACTTTGTTATTATTGAAAAAAAAAATTGTGTTGAATGAAAAAATGAGTGAGCTTATATTAGCATAGTGTTTTCATGTTGTGTCAAGCTATTTCGAGAGAAATAAGAAAATTCCCTTTGAAAGAGGAAAAGTTGACAAATCTCACAATTTTTGGGCTTCGATTTTCTGTCAATCTAACGGCAATTTTCCACAAATAATTTCATCATTAATCCTAGAGTTACTTATTATACACTTAGTTCCATTTTTGTTTATATGTTTATAAACTTTTCTTTAGTTCCATTTTTGTTTATATGTTTATAAACTTTTCTTTGGAAACTAGAAAATTCCATTACCTATGTGATTTGTACATGAAGAAGCTCGTTTTTCTTCGCAGTAGAGTTGTTGGATTTGACTTTGTTTTTGACTTCCAAAGCTCCGATCAACCATGTTGCATCTACAAAAAAAAAAAGAAAAAACATTCTGACACTCAAACTAGCATTTTCATCGTAAAAGTAGTAAAAACATCAATGGAGGACTAGTAAGTAAGTAGTGTGGAAGATCACTGTTGCTCCTCCGGAATCTCTCCTTTTCTCTTTTTAGAAAGTGCTCTAACATATCAGTGTAGTGGAGAGATGAGTAATAGAGATGTCTAATGGTCGGCGTAATAGTACTGCGCCCTTTCCTTAATTCCTTGTGTACCCTTTTCTATTATTTTAGTGGTGTTAGACATATGACGCAACAAAGATTAGATTGTGAAATTTATGGCACCTAGAGTACATTATTACTAGACCTTACAAGTTACAACCTTAATAGTCAGGAAAGCTTCTGGAAATTAATTTGAACCCTAGGTATAATACTCATTTCATATCTAACCCTTCTTCACGAAATCAACACATTTAACATTCTTTTTCCTAAAAGTAGAAAATAAAATA
Source organism: Luvunga scandens (assembly GCA_030449905.1). Lineage (NCBI taxonomy): Eukaryota > Viridiplantae > Streptophyta > Magnoliopsida > Sapindales > Rutaceae > Luvunga > Luvunga scandens. Next base: position 2,037,021 of record JASUUG010001266.1, read on the forward strand.
ATTAAATGTGATGACTTTCCACGACCTCGAGTGAGACGTTTCTATTGAGACTTTGGTGTAACATGCACTTGTGATCCAAATTATCATTAGAAATTTCCCTAGCTAATAATCAGCAACTAACTGAAGCTCAAGTTGAAGCTGATTAGTCCTCTTCACTCTTGCATTTGCTTTTAAACATCATTGACACAGAGGCCAAAAAACAAACAAATTCCGGCTGGAGAGGGACATTCCCACTCCGGCCGTTCCTTTTTTTAATTTTTATGTAATTTTCTTTTCTTTTTTTTATACTGTTGATAAAGTTGTTAGTATTAGCTTTAATGTTAGTGTTAGTGTTACTGGTGTCAAAATATGCTGCATCTAGAAGCCAACCAATCTAAAAGCTTTGAAGGGAAATGATTAGCATGCCAAAATGGAAAGCAGCAAAGTTTGAAGTTGTAAAAATTGAAGAAGAAAAATAATAAAATAAAATAAATAATAAAATAAAAGGATGAATAGTAGCTAAATTTTGGCTATATAAGGAAGGGCATTTATCTCATTTTCATCTATCCACTATTCTTCCAATCTTTTTCTCTATTATGTGAGAGAAAGCTGAGTACTTGTGAGATTTAGGAGCTTAAATTATCAAGCCCTTAAAATTAGTGAGTGAGAGATTAGATGTATTATGGTTCTGGGTAGTGCATCAAAAATATTATAATACTTGTAATCCTTATTCACTAATAAAATATTTTCCTTTTATCTTTACCCGTGGACGTAGGCTAAAAGCCGAACCACATAAATTTATGTGTTTTCCTTGTGTACTTGTTTTTTCATTTCCTTCCAATTTCACTTTAGTTATGTCCCTACTTTACCCATAAATTTTCTTACAGTAGTATTAGAGCTACCAGTTGTATTCCTTGGATTCGAGAGTACTATTTATATATACGATACTGTTCACATATACAATACTATTCACATATAAGATTATTGTTCACGAGAAATGGTGGGAGTTTATTCTAGTAAAATCAATTCGCAGTGAAAAGTAATGGCAACAAAGTATGAAATTGTGAAGTTCAATGGAAATAATTTTTCATTGTGGAAAATGAAGATGAAGGCTATATTGAGAAAAAATAATTGTTTGACAACAATTGGAGAAAGGCCTATAAAGATAACTGATGATGACAAATGGAATGAAATAGACAGTAATGCTATTGCTGATCTACACTTGGTACTTGCGGATAGGGTGTTATCCAATGTGGTAGAGAAAAGACAACAAAAGAAATATGGAATACTCTCACAAGATTGTATGAAACCAAATCACTACATAATAAGATCTTCTTGAAGAGAAGACTTTACACTCTTCGAATGGCAAAAAACACATCAATGACCGACCATATCAATACTCTGAAAACTCTATTTTTACAACTTACAACATTGGGTCATAAAATAAAGGAAAATGAACGTGTGGAGCTTCTACTTCAAAGTCTACCAAATTCGAATGATCAATTTATCATCAACCTAACAAACAACAACCAAGCAGATAGTTTAGTTTTCAACGATGTTGCAGCCTCTGTATTAAATAAAGAGAGCAGACGAAAAAATAAAGAAGACAGACTAGCGAGTTCACAGTAGGCAGAAGCTCTATCGATGACAAGAGGGAGATCAACGGAACGTGGCCCCAGTGGGAGTCACAATCATGGTAGATCAAAGTAAAAAAGTAAGAAGAATATTAAATGCTACAACTGTGGCAAGAACGGGCATGTCAAGAAAGAATGTTAGAACAACCAAAAGAGAAGAAAGGGTAAAGATCTTGAGACATCAAATGTTCAAGGGTGTGTAGCAAGTACCTTAGATGATGGCAAAATTCTCTACAATGAAGCATCTACTGTTACAAAAGGTAGAAAACCATTATCTGACGTCTGGCTTATAGACTCTGGAGCTACTTGGCATATGACCTCTCGGAGAGAATGGTTCCACAATATGAACCTATCTCAGGAGGATCTGTATACATGGGTGATGATCATGCCTTGGAGATCGTTGATATTGGTACTATCAAAATAAAAATGTTGAACGATACAATTCGCATAATTGAGGAAGTACGACATGTCAAAAGCCTGAAAAAGAATCTATTGTCTTTAGGACAAATAGATAGTCATGGGTGCAAAACTCATGTGGAAAATAGGATGATGAAGATAGTCAAAGACGCACTTGTATTGATAAAGGCAGAAAAAATCCATACTAATCTATTTATAATTAAAAGGGGAAACATTACAGGAAGTAAATGCATGTGTTGCATCAAATGGAGAAGAGTCAATGATGATGTGGGTTTGAAAATTCTCTCTGAGCGAAAGTTGCTTCAATGGCTCAAATCGATTAATTTACCATTTTGTGAGTATTGTGTTACAAGTAAGCAACATAGGCTGAAGTTCAGCAGATTTGACACCAGAAGTAAATGTATTTTAGACTTAGTTCATTCTGATGTTTGGGAATCACCGGATATGTCTATAGGAGGTACAAAGTACATAGGGACTTTTATTGATGATTATTCCAAGAAATGTTGGGTGTATCCAATTAAGAAAAAGTCTGATGTATTTTCAGTGTTCAAAGAATACAAAGCACAGGTAGAACTTGAATCCGAAAAACAGATCAAGTGTTTAAGGATAGATAATGGTGGAGAGTATACAGATAACGAATTTCTTGCATACTGTAAACAAAAAGGTATCCAGAGGCAATTCAAGGTGGCATACACTCCTCAATAAAATGGAGTGGCGGAGTGGATGAATAGAACTCTTATAGAAAAAATAAGAGTTATGTTAAAGATTGCTAGTCTACCCAACTCATTTTGGGCAGAAGCAGCCAAAACTGCCTTTTATGTAGTGAATAGGTCTCTATCAATAGAAATTAAGCTGAAGACACCAATGGAGATCTAGACTGGAAAGCCAGTTGATTACTCCTACCTATATGTATTTGGATGCCCTGTGTACGTGATGTACAATGCCCAAGAAGATCTGACATCAAAAGAAAATGTATTGTAGACTTGGTTCATTATGATGTTTGGAAATCACCGGATATGTCTATAGGAGGCGCAAAGTACATGGAGACTTTTATTGATGATTATTCCAGGAGATGTTGGGTGTATCCAATTAAGAAAAAGTCTGATGTATTTTCAGTGTTTAAAGAATACAAAGCACAGGTAGAACTTGAATTCGGAAAACAGATCAAGTGTTTAAGGATAGATAATGGTGGAGAGTATACAGATAACGAATTTCTTGCATACTGTAAACAAAAAGGTATCCAGAGGCAATTCAAGGTGACATACATTCCTTAATAAAATGGAGTGGCGGAGTGGATGAATAGAACTCTTATAGAAATAATAAGAGCTATGTTAAAGACTGCTAGTCTACCCAACTCATTTTGGGCAGAAGCAGCCAAAACTGCCTTTTATGTAGTGAATAGGTCTCTATCAATAGCAATTAAGTTGAAGACACCAATGGAGATCTAGACTGGAAAGCTAGTTGATTACTCCCACCTATATGCATTTTAATGTCCTGTGTACGTAATGTACAATGCCCAAGAAAGGACAAAGCCCAAGAAAGGATCCAAAATCTATGAAGTGTACTTTCTTGGAATATACTAATGAAATAAAAAGGTATCATTTGTAGGACCCTATTGCCCACAAGATTGTCATCAGCAAAGATGTTATCTTTGTCAAAGATTAACTGCAATGCAAAGATGGAGATGATAGCACTGTGAAAGAAAAGTCTGAGACTGTACAAGTATATGTGAAAAATAATTCAGAAAAAGAAGATTCAGATTCTTTTAAAGCAACACTAGAGCACGAAGAACAAGTACCAGTTGTCTAAGGCTCTAGAAGCTCGTCGGTCAACTCGTGAAAGATCACTGCCAGCGTGGCACTCAGAGTATATTATAGAGATCAATGTTGCACACTGTCTTCTAACAGAGGATGGAAAGCCATCAACTTTCCTTTCCATGAAGCTTTAAACAATCCAGATGTTGCTTTGTGGATGATAATAATCCAGGAAGAAATTGAAGCTCTATACAAGAATAAAACATGGGAACTTGTACCACTACCACGATAAAGAAAAGCCATTGGAAACAAATGGGTTTATAAGATCAAACGTGATGGCAATGATCAAGTGGAACGGTATCATGCAAGATTGGTGGTAAAAGGCTATGTTTAGAAAAAAGGTATTGACTTCAATGAGATATTTTCTCCGGTGGTTTGGCTTACGACAATTAGAACAGTCTTAGCAATATATGCTACATTTGACCTACATCTAGAGCAATTAGATGTGAAAACTGCATTTCTTTATGGAGAACTTAAAGAAGAAATTTATATGCTCCAACCAAAAGGTTTTACTGAAATAGGCAAGGAGAACTTCGTTTACAGTTTAAACAAATCTCTGTACGGTCTCAAAAAAATGTCGAGGTATTGGTATAAGAGATCTGATTCCTTTATCATGAGCCTTGGATACAACAAACTCAATTCAAATCATTATGCATATTACAAGAGGTTTGAAGATAATGATTTCATCATTCTCCTGTTCTATGTTGATGACATATTGGTAGCAGGCCCCAACAAATATCGATTCCCAAGAATTGAAGGCACAGTTGGCTAGAGGGTTTAAAATAAAGGACTTAGGACCGGCAAACAAAATTTTAGGGATACAAATTCACCAAGGCAGAAATAATAAGAGGATTTGGCTTTCTCAAAAGAATTACTTAAAGAAAATTTTGCGGCGCTTCAACATGTAGGATTGTAACCTAATTTTTACCCGACTTCCTGTTAATTTCAAATTATCTTCAAGTAAATGTCCTAACAATGAAGTAGAAAGGAAGGAGATGTCTTAAGTACCATATGCATCAACAGTAGGAAGTTTGATGTTCGCTTATGATTTATACAAGGACAGATATTGTATAAGCAGTGGGAGCAATCAATTCATACATGGCGAATCCTAATGAAGAGCATTGGAAAATTGTAAAGAGGATTCTGAGATACATCAGAGGAACCTCAAATGTTGCATTATGTTATGGAAGATCGGAGTTTATTGTCAAGGGTTATGTAGATTCAAATTTTGCAGGAGACCTTGACAAAAGGAAATCTAGTACCGGCTATGTGTTTACACTTACAAGAGGAGCTGTAAGCTGGGTTTTGAAACTACAGACCGTTGTGGCTTTATCTACAATAGAAGTAGAATACATGGCAACTACACAAGTTTGCAAGGAAGCTATTTGGATACAAAGGTTATTAAAGGAGCTCGAGCATAAACAACAGAAAGTTCTTGTATTTTGTGACAATTAGAGTGCCTTGCACATTGCAAAGAATCCAGTCTTTCATTCAAGGACAAAGCACATAGGTGTACAATATCACTTTGTTCGAGAAGTAGTAGAAAATGAAAATGTGGATTTACGGAAAATTCATACCAAAGAAAACCTAACAGATGTTTTGATAAAGCTGATCAATGCTGATAAGTTTGTATGGAGTAGATCCTCTTATGGCCTAACAGAGATGTAAGCAACATGACAATGGCGAAGCAAAAACGATGGTGTAGAGATTGATTGATTCTTAATCTAATCTCCAATCAATCAATCTCCAAGTGGGAGAATGTCAAAATATATTGCATCTAGAAGTCAACCAATCTAAAAGCTTTGAAAGGAAATGATTGGCACGCCAAAATAGAAAGCAGCAAAGTTTGAAGCTGCAAATATTGAAAAAGAAAAATAATAAAATAAAATGATAAATAGTAGCCAAATTTTGGCTATATAAGGAGGGTTATTTCTCTCATTTTCATCTATCCATTGTTCTTCCAATCTTTTTCTCTATTTTGTGAGAGAAAATTGAGTACTTATGAGATTTAAGAGCTTAAATTATAAAGCCCTTAAAATTAGTGAGTGAGAGATTGAGTGTATTGTGGTTCTAGGTAGTGAGCCAAAAATATTGTAATACTTGTAATCCCCATTCACTAGTAAAATATTTTCTTTCTGTCTTTGCCCGTGGACGTAGGCTAAAAGTCAAACCACGTAAATTTCTATGTCCTCCTTGTGTGCTTGTTTTTTCATTTCCTTCCAATTTCACTTTAGTTGTGGCCCTGCTTCACCTATAAATTTCCTAACAATTGGTATTTTCTTGCTACTGATGTTGCGGTTGCTGCTGCTGATCTTTTTTTTTCTTTGGTTGTTTGTTGCCATTGTAATTGTTATGGTACCATCACTCAAGGAGGTTGTTTTTGGTACCCTCACAATGTTCGAATTGGGAGGGTACACCTATTCTGGAGTTGGGGTTGGCTTCAAAAGTGATGCTTCGAGATTTCGATGGCCTTAGGCCGTGTTCATTGAATAGGCGATGGGGAATTGCCTTGTCTTAGTAGCTCTATATGTAATTTTTGGTATCTTTCTTTTTGTCTTTTTTTTTTTATGTTTGTTCATGTTTATTTCTGTTGGTGGTAATGTGTTGTTGTTGTAGACATTGTACTAGATTTTTTTTCTGATAGGAAGGTGGTTTTCATCCAATTTTTCATGAGTCTTTACTGTGTGGAGCCTCTTGTTCTCCTTTCGGCTTTTATCTTAGTAATGTTCATTGGTTGTATTGTTGTAACTTATATTTGAGTCTTAAGTATCATTTTAATTTATAGTACTTCAATTAGATATGACTTTATAATTACCTTTATATGGCAATGTATTGTTGGTCTTTTTCAACCCTTTTAATTAAAGATGACTAATGCATGTCACAACGCACTGTGTGAACAGACTATAACATGTTGTGCCCAAATTATTTTTTGTTATTAGGCCAAGTGTGGTCCATGGCATGAGCTCACACATTCCATGGTCGGGCCATGCCCTAAAGAAGCTATACCAAAAAAGGCTTGCCAAACTTTTTTCTTTTTTTTTTTTAGAGGTCATGCTTTTTTAAGCACACGTTCCCTTTCTTCAAGCCTATCACTTATAACACTTCATTATCACAATTACATAACTATATTATTTAGTTTCATAATATTCGATTACTATACAACATTACATAAATCTAATTTCATAGATCATAGTAATGATTAATAAAAATTAAAATTACAATCCTAACTTATCGATTACAATAAGTCATAACTACAAGATATCAATTATAACTAGTCACAACTTACAACTACGAAATATGGATTACAACAAATTACAACTAAGAAAATCTAAAATTTCATTCGTAATTTTATTTTTTGTGAGTAACTATGAAAATATTTCATTCACAAATGAAACATGTCTCCTTTGTCTCCTTTGTCTCCTTTAACTAATTTATGATTTTATAAATGAACTATTAATGTTGTAAAATTTTAGATTTATCATTTATAAAATCACAATTTTAATAATTTTATTTATTAAAAATTTAAAACCATGATATCATTTATTCATTTAATAAATTATAAACAAAAAAGAATTAGAAATTTTTTTTTAAACTAAGACTTAAATTGATTTTTTAAAACCTACGCTAATAAAATACATTAAAAAGTTTAATTTCAAGTTATTTGCAAAATCATAACATTTTATGTTTTCTTTTCATTAAAAAAATTTAATTTCATATATTTTGGTTCGCATGCTATTGATGACCTATAGGCCACATGCTAGCATGTTCTTATTGTAAGTCTTTTAAGCGTCGTGTTTTATCTCATATCTAATCGTGTAATGTTTTTAAAGTTTGTGTGCTTAAAATTCTAAGTCCGACCCACCCTGCATGCGAGTTGTGCTATATGTCCCACCGAAATGTGCTCATACCGTGCCCTTACCGCACCACATGCTGCACTGCCCGTTCGTCATCTCTACTTTTAATACATATATTATAACTTAAAAAAAAAAAAAAGGTGTCCTTCTCACTCCTCACTCTCTGTGCAATAGACCGTATAATTGTTTGAAGATATTTTCGAAGATCTGTGTTCAATTTTCTCTTATCCTTCGTGAAAAGAATCAAGTGGCAAACGGCTCAGCAAACTCTGGGCTTGATTTTTCTAACTTCACTAGGTGATATTCTCGCCACCAAGTACTATTGTTACTCATTGTCCTGAGCTTACAATTTTCTTTGGCCCACACTGTTTTAAGATAAAGGCTTATCATGCCACAGACTAGATAGGTTGGGATAGCTTATATTAAACATAAAATAATTCTAAAATAATGTTTTTATTGGTCAAAATTATTTTATAAATAATATGTATTTAATTCAAAAAAAATTTAGTTATTTACTTATTTTTGGTACACTATTGTTTTAGCTAATAATTTAAACATTAAATAAAAATTTTATATTTATAATTTATAAATTGATTAGTTTACGGTTCAGTTCAAAATTAATATGTTGAACAAGATGCACCAAAAACAACTGTAAAATATACGAGGCTTCCGAGGAAAAATTCCTTCTCCCATTGCAGCCTTGGCAGCTTTTAAGGCCTTACTACTATTTTCTTCGTTTACACACTTATCTGCTGTACTACCTCCTCCAACCTTACGATATAAAAGCATCCATCAACTCATGATTTTAATGAAAAAGATGATAGGGAAATGTTCATTTTCATGCCTTGTTACATTCTTGACTTGGTTGTTTCATTCTCAACCTTCCAGTATTCGATTTTTGCGTCCTCCATGTTTGATATGTTGAGGACAACACATATCATAAATGCATTTTCGATGGACTGGTAAAGATTGTGATTTTCGTGATCATATTTCTTTGAGTAAATTGCTTAATAAGGGGATTATTCATTCTTATTTTAGAACTAATTTGATGATAATATATATAAAATAATATCACCATAGTATAATATTATGTTTAATGACTCACATGATTCCCTTGTTTAAAATTATGTGCAGAGAAATTTTTTTTTGCAAAAGAAAACATAACGAGGAAACTTTAATGTTATAACGCAAATATGCTCCTGCAGTAGAGACGTACAGAAAAATAAGAAGATGTAAATTCTGATTAAGCTGTCTTTTAATTCCTGGTAAGAAGTTAATAAATAAAAAACATTTTCTGAAGCCCACATCTATTGTCTCCTAAAAATATCCCGTCCTTCCTCAAAATTTTAACAAAACCACTTGAAAAGAAGAGTAACATTCAGCCAAAACACCATTCACAATCACAAATAACGCAAGTAAACTTTTGGACAATTATCTTCTCTTTGCGGTCGTATACTCAAAACACCATTCACAAGTGTTGCTGACAAAATCCTGAATAATTTTCTTCCAATTTTGGTCAACTATTCATTCACTCACAGCTACATATTTGAGAAATTGACAATCTGCAAAGAGATTTCAAGTACGGTTATCAGATATGACCTCTTTGGGAAAATATACAATGAAATTCAAACAAAAGGAACATTGAAAGTCGGTACCTCCTCTTCTAGTTGTTCTCCACTTTTTCAATCAAAAACTTCACATCTTGATCCATTCGATCCTTTAATCAAGAAAATATGTAAATACGAGCAGCATACATATCCAAAAGAACCGAAAGTAACAATGCTCTACTATTCAATGCCAATTAATTAACAAAAAAGAAATAAAAAAAGCATACTAATCTACACCAACAACACTGCTTGCAATGGCAGCTCCCCGAACAACTTCCCCATCAGGATGTTTCCCAACAGATGGACTCTTTCCAAACAAGTCTTTCACAAAATTTGCACTATCGGTAATTCGCTCAGGCCTCCTGTAAGAACAACCTTACCGATATCATTGACTGTGATATTTGCAGCCGTTAGGCAAGCCTTACAATCAGCATTCGTCTGCTCAATGAAACCTTTCACCAAGGACTCAAATTCTGCCCTTGTCAATGTGACCAACCGGCTTTTGGTCTCATGACCCTTGCCTTTCTCACATTTGACCAAAGAACAAAGTTTAATTTGAGTTTCCAACTTTGATGATAGGTCCTCCTTTGCACGACTAGCTGCACCAAGAAGCCTTTGCAGGATAAATGACCCCTTGGAAACATCAATCTTCGTGGTCTTAAAATTCTTCAACCACCACTTCAGCACTGCAACATCAAACTTCAGCCCTCCCACATATAAATTATTGGTCTTTGTGATCACCTAGACAAGTTAATTACAAGCCGAATTTAGCAATAAGCAATAAATAAATTTTGTATTACAAAACACTTAATACCTTATAGTCACTGTTGGAAATCTTCAGGACAGTGAACTTAAATGTTTCTCCGAAGTCCAAAACAGCGACAAGTCGCTCCTCATTCTTAATGTTATGCCAAAGTGCAACTGCGATAGGCTCATTAATAAGAGCCATCTCTTCAAGGCCAGCAAATCTACCAGCATCCTCTGTTGCTCGCCTCTGATCATCATTGAAACATGCAGGAACGGCGATCACGCACCTTGTAACACACTTCCCAAGAAAGGACCTCGCAATTTCAGTCATCCTCCTTATAAGAAAACCTTGCAGCTGACTCGGAGAATACAATATCTTGTCCACTTCTATCATAGCATCTCTGTTGGGTCTCTCAACAATCTCGAATTGAAGTGAATTTCTTTCTTTTGCCACATGATCGTCCTGGAACTTTCTACCCATCAAATGCTTAAATCTGAATATTGTGTTGAGTGGGTCTGATACAGTAAGAGAATAAGGGATTTTCCCGACCAGCACCTCATTCTTCGGAGTCACAGTGACGACTGATGGTGTATACCAATTCCTTTTTGCAAACTTATCTTTCCGATTGAGCTTTTCAGAATATGTAACAATTTTAAGGCCCTACACACAGTTTCAAATTACATTTAGTGTAAATTTTTTGATAATTGAAGATCAATATGAAAAATTTAGTAGTCTTACCTTGTCTTCCAAGACCGCAACTCGGGAATTAGCCGTTCCCAGATCAATACCAACAACCGAACTGTAATGAAAAGAATTTTTAAGAGAATTATTCAAAAATAATTACAAAATAGAAGAAAATGAGATAGAGAAAATACACAATACCTCAAATGTCTAGTAGATGCTAAAAGACGACAATGCATTGCTCGGAAAGTGCCGGTGATGGCCATGAAAAAATCTTTAGGACCTTTTAGGAATCATGCAAAAGTAAAGAAATGAATATAAATTACTATAGACAAAATGAAGTAAATTGTGGCTAAATTGGACACAAAATTAAATTAATAATCACTAGCTAGGGGGAGTATGCATATGTGGATCCCACCATTCACCATACAAATAATGAAAGTAATTTTCGTTGCTTAAAGAACAGAAGGTAAAAATAATAATATCACAGCTGCAAAAATGGAAATAAAAGCATTACGCAAAATAAGTTAGGCATATAATATTGGATAGGATTTCTTTCAATTGAAAACTTGCAAAAGCAACTAAGAAATACAATTTTAAAGTAGACATCGATACACTTAATCATATTCCTAGCTTAGAAGATTAAGAATTTACTTGACAAGGGCATACACACTTGAAACCAAACAGTAAGGTATGCGATTTAGCCTATTTATCATGTCATTTGTCAGCCAAGGAAGAATAAGATTTTTTCACAAACAAATTATCCAGCATAGGAAATCAATAGTCCCTGTAGAAGTGAGACACGTGGACATTTGACTATACATGTCTTTCCTTCAATTAGATTGCAACAGTCTATGAGAACTTAATAATCCTGAGGCTTCATGAAGCACGTGAGAAATGAGGACTAAAATCTTTGTACTACCAGTTCAAAAATTTCAGGCAGGGTTATGGAAATATGGAGTTTTCCTAAAATTCTAATGATTCATTCAGTTAAATATTAAAGAAAATTTCCAATCTTCCAAGAGAAACAAACTGCAGCTCTAGAACAGAACAAGATGGTGCCATTGTCTGGTTTAAGAGTAGATTGGGGCGTGGGTGGTAAAGTTACATCATGAAGATCCTTAGAACATTAGAGGATTTGGATAAGACGCTTCAAAGCAAATGTAGTAAGGTAGCTACACGAAATGTTAAAATTTTTCAAGAGACAGAGGAGATGACATAAAGATGATATGATCAATTTGGAGGTCAAGATTAAGAGGTTGTTTCTTCCTTCAGTGGGAGAGCAGGAAATCAAGATATAAAGGAGACAAACGTTACTTTGGTGAATATTCTATATGTATTAAGGAAGAGAGCAACGGTTGGATTGGGTGGTGGTAGACTGGTTCGTATGGTCCTGATAAACTCAAGGATAAAAACAGATTTTGGGAATATCAAACAAGGGGTTAAATAAACAAGTCAACAAATCTGAAAGATTAAATTGGTGAAACAGTGGATATTAATAAGTTGAGATTTTTAAAATCTAAACACTTTGTAATAAATAGATTCTAGTTCCGGGTATGCTTAGTCAATTCATAATATCTGAAGAACTAGTCAAAGAAAACATAATTATAATAGACTTGAATCATTTTATTCCCAACTTCTGACCAAATCATGAACAAGCATTATTTGTTTGCTTCGAATATTGACTATGACTTGGAATAAAGTATCCAAGTCTGGCGCCTAAATCAAATGGCGACCGAACCCTTCTTCTTCTTCACCATAAAAAAACGTACAAACTAATCCTTTGGGTTATAAAAGTGCAACCTTTAAACATGCTTCTAACAAAAGAATCCTTTACACATCACTAAAACTGCATATTTTTAAACATGCTTATAACAAAAAGACCTGAACACAAAAAGAATTAAACCTCAAATACAAAATTAAAACAAAAAGCCAAAAACATATGCAAAAGTGAGTAGCCAGAGTTTATTAATTGTAAGATATTATTCACAACATAAAGTTTGAAACAAAGCTTTAAATAACAATAGTAAAATAACAAGTAAGGATTATTCTATATTAAGACAAAAATGCATCCAATTATGATGAGGGAAGTAATTAATAATTAAAAAGAAAAATTTGTAGTCCACCACAACAAAACAAGAAAAAATTTTTAAATCCAAACAAGAAACAAAGAAAAATTAAAACATTTTTGAACAAATGACTTTATTAATGGACTCATTCAATTACAATCATGTTGGTAACTCCAAAGCACATCCACCAATCAACAAATAATTCATAAACCAATTTACAAAAACCTTGAGAATAACTAGGATATGCTTCAATGCACACTAATCTACGTGTAGACAAAAACAATGAACAAGCATTATTTGTTTGCATTGAATATTGACTGTGACTTGGAATAAAGTATCCAAGTCTGGTGCCTAGAGTGAGAAAGCTGGTCAATCGACACTAGACGGTGTGAGACTTAAAACAAACGGTGAGCAAAGAGAGAAGAAGAACAATTAATTAGGTTTACACACAACAAACGAAAAGAGAGTGAAGAGTGAGCAGCTGAAGAATAAGCTAAAACGTGTTCTTTTAATCAATTTTTTCAAAAGAACAATTTGCTTCTAAAACAAGTAACACGCCTCAGCTCTTGCTCTGCTGCCAGGAATGGTGACATGAAACGAAAAGGAAATGAGGTGTGAACCCGTGACCTTTCATGTGCCCTTCCCTTCTATTTCTTTTTTTTTTAATTGAAATAATTTAAAATGGTACTTAAATTTTTAATTTACCATCATTTATTTAAGTTTTGATAAAAAAAAATTTTTTAATGTAATTCGTTTATTAAAGGAATGTGTATACGTCTAATAAATAACGCTACACCTCTAATATAATTCTTTAACTTTGTATTTTTCTGGTGAACTTTATTATTATGAAAAGATTTTAGCGCTAAAAAGACATCACAATGATGCATTTTCTTCATATGCAAAAAATTGATTTCTTTGCCATCATTTGAATAGTCTTCAAAACATAATGTCATCAATTCTAGTAAAATGAGAAATTTATGTTTTGCTTTTCTTTTGTGAGAAATTTAAACAAAAACGACATTTGTTGTTATATTTTTAGACGTAGTCCTACTTACGTTATCCTAAATATCGTATTTTACTATAATGTGATCATCTATATAAATTAGGAGAGTGAGAAAGCCTTTTTTATTTTTGGATAGAATTAATTAATTTATTTTTTCTCTCTCTTTTTAATTCTCTTACATTTAATACCTTCCTGGCTTTCTTTCCTTTCTCTCTTTTTTTTTTTTTTTTAAAGATGAGTACATCATAAAATTTTGTAAAATATATACTTTCTTACTATTTTCACATTAAACCATGAATATTTTAAAACAAGTAACACACCTCGTTTTGGTAAATGCAAAGCGAATATTGGTGACTTGGAATAAAGTATCCAAGTGAGGTGCCTAAACCGTGACCTTTCTTCTTCTTCACCACCTAAATCTGAACTAATCCTTAGTACTTAAATTTTTAATTCGCAACCTTTAAACATGCTTCTAAAAATGAATCCTTTACACATCACAATGTGCATCCTTTAAACATGCTTCTAACAAAAAGACCTACGAACACAAAAAGAATCAAACCCCAAATATAAAATTAAAACAAAAAGCCAAAAACATATTCAAAATTGAGTAGCACAATGATGCAGTTTATTAATTGTAAGATATTATTCACAACACAAATTTGAATAGTCTTCAACAAAGCTTTAAATAACAATAGTAAAAATAACAAGCAAGGATTATTCTATATTAAGACAAAAATGGATCCAATTATGATGAGGGAAGTAATTAATAATTGTAAAAAGAAAACTTTGTAGGTCCACCACAACGTAACAAGAAAAATTTCTAGGTCCACCACAATAAACAAGAAAAAATTAATGATTTTTGAACAAATGACTTTATTAATGGACTCATTCAATTACAATCATGCTGGTAACTCCAAAGCACATCCACCAATCAACAAATAATTCATAAACCAATTTACAGCAAGTAACGGATGCTTCAATGCACACTAATCTACGTGTAGACAAAAACAATGAACAAGCATTATTTGTTTGCATTGAATATTGACTGTGACTTGGAATAAAGTATCCAAGTCTGGTGCCTAAACTGACAGTCTTCTTCTTCTTCACCACCTAAACGTCTAGACTAATCCTTCCGGTTCACAATCTGCAACCTTTAAACATGCTTCTAACAAATGAATCCTTTACACATCACAATGTGCATACTTTAAACATGCTTCTAACAAAAAGACCCTGAACACAAAAAGAATTAAACCCCAAATACAAAATTAAAACAAAAAGCCAAAAACATATGCAAAAGTGAGTAGCCAGAGTTTATTAATTGTAAGATATTATTCACAATACAGTCAGCTGGCCACAACAAAGCTTTAAATAACAATAGTAAAAATAACAAGCAAGGATTATTCTATATTAAGACAAAAATGCATCCAATTATGATGAGGGAAGTAATTAATAATTGTAAAAAGAAAAATTTGTAGGTCCACCACAACGTAACAAGAAAAAATTTCTAGGTCCACCACAACGTAACAAGAAAAAATTAATAACGCATTTTTGAACAAATGACTTTATTAATGGACTCATTCAATTACAATCATGTTGGTAACTCCAAAGCACATCCACCAATCAACAAATAATTCATAAACCAATTTACAGCAAGTAACGGATGCTTCAATGCACACTAATCTACGTGTAGACAAAAACAATGAACAAGCATTATTTGTTTGCATTGAATATTGACTGTGACTTGGAATAAAGTATCCAAGTCTGGTGCCTAAACTGACAGTCTTCTTCTTCTTCACCACCTAAACGTCTAGACTAATACTTCCGGTTCACAATCTGCAACCTTTAAACATGCTTCTAACAAATGAATCCTTTACACATCACAATGTGCATCCTTTAAACATGCTTCTAACAAAAAGACCCTGAACACAAAAAGAATTAAACCCCAAATACAAAATTAAAACAAAAAGCCAAAAACATATGCAAAAGTGAGTAGCCAGAGTTTATTAATTTTAAGATATTATTTACAACACAGTCAGCTGGCCGCAACAAAGCTTTAAATAACAATAGTAAAAATAACAAGCAAGGATTATTCTATATTAAGACAAAAATGCATCCAATTATGATGAGGGAAGTAATTAATAATTGTAAAAAGAAAAATTTGTAGGTCCACCACAACGTAACAAGAAAAAATTAATAACGCATTTTTGAACAAATGACTTTATTAATGGACTCATTCAATTACAATCATGCTGGTAACTCCAAAGCACATCCACCAATCAACAAATAATTCATAAACCAATTTACAACAAGTAACGGATGCTTCAATGCACACTAATCTACGTGTAGACAGAAACAATGAATCATAATGGATTTGGATTATGAGCTTACAGGATGTCTGCACCACAGGTCAGTCGGATTAATACAGTTCCCAGCTAACTAATAGTAGCAATCTCTCGGATTCAGCTCTTGATTTTGTTGATACTCACAATCCACTAGAAAAAGATATATCATCATTCTTGCATTTCCATAAATGAAAAATGCACACATGAGTAAAATAACTAAAAGGAATTACCCAGAAAATCAAACAACTCAAACAAGGGGTTAAATAAACAAGTCAACAAATGAAAATTAAATTTTAGAAACAAACATTGTGCTAATCCTTTTCAGAAACAAGTTAACAAACGAAAATTAAACTTAAGAAACCAAGATTCTGCTAATCCTTTTCAAAACTTACAATGTTCATTTAATGTAGTGGAATGAACTTTATAGGTCAATATGGATGGGGATGGGGCAGGGATCATGATCTCTGAACCTGCCTGAATTTTCAACACTCCTTGTACCTGGTATATGTAATTTGGGGCGATGCCGGAATCAAATGGCGACCTGAACCCCCCCTAATTTCTTTTTTTAAAAAAAAAATGATACAAATGCTAATATTTTGGAAGTTATAAAAGTGCAATAAATAATGAATATAAAAAGTATAGAGGTTACTTATTACTAAAACTATATTTTATCAACTTATCATAAAACAGAAACAGTACGTGAATGATCAGAATACAGGCCTGAGTCATTTTTATATATGTGTGTGTGTTTGTGTGTAAACTCGTAACCAAACTTTAATAAAGTTTGAAATTCCCCGATTGGAAGTTGACTCATATATATATATATCAATGATAATCTATACAAATCATCGTCATTTTCTCCGATGCACTAAAATGGTTCTAATAAGTTCACATGACAAATAAGAATCTCTTAATTCGTCAAAAGGGTATAGAAGCAGTAGAACTCAGAAACAACAAACAAATCATCATTTCTTTTCAGTTTTAAATTAAATAAGAAACAAGATGGAACAACTACCAAACATAAAAAAGAATTGAACTCCGATGGTTAGTACTTTTTGCAGATATTAGATTTTGTTTGTGCTTGTCAACATAGTAACAAATTATCATACTTTGAGTCGACAGAATCCTAGATTCAGTCTCTAAAACCTTGAGAATGACTAGTAATATTGTGCATGTGCACACAAAGATGCTGCTAAATCTAAACGAATCTGAATAAGTCTGGACAAATGCTCCTCATCCTCAGAATATGAAACCATTTGCTTTGATAGAATGCTCAAATAAATTGACTCAGCCGGTTCACTATTGTCTATCGAGTGCATACATGAAGCATGGTCAATCATCCAGTCATTTTTTGTACGGTTATGCATAACAGTGCTTAAAACAAACACCTTTACTGACATAACTCACAATTAATTAGTCTAATTTCAAAACAAGTTCAAAGATGTGCAAACATGCCCTGCATATACTAAATCTGTGGTTCATGTAAATACAAAGGACAGGCAATCTATTTTATGGGAGACACCATACAACGAAACCACCTTCCACACTGGGGAAAAGAATGTTATGGTGTCAGTCCCCAACCAGAACACGAAACCCTTCTATGGAAATGCTTGAGCGTCAGTGACAGTTGCTTGTTTTATTTTAGATGCTACAAACTACTAAGACCTGATCTTGCTCTAAACAAAGATTTTCGAGTTTCAATAACATCTAGTGATCCCAGCTAGAAATGAATTCCAGATAGTCAAAGTCAAAGTACACAACACACAAAATGCATCAACAAAAATTTAAAACTTTAAAACAAAAGCAGAACGAGAGATGAAAAGAAACAAGACCCGCCTAAAAAGACAATCTCAATGAGAGTTTCTGAGCTTGATAGAAGCAAAAATCATCATGGACTGTCAAATATTCCTGTAAAAACAAAGAATCCACATAGCCAAAACATCATTTTTCTTTTTCTTTTTCTTTTAAAAAAACTTGAAAACAAAAACAGGAGTATCTCTGCATGTTCTGTGCAACAGAAAAGCTACCAGCGGCCGGCGAGTTCGAGCTCTGATGATGACGTGGCAATAGTAAGTGCGGAGAGTGAGAAAGCTACGACGACACTAGACGGTGACAGACAAACAATGCGGGGCGGCGGTGAGCAAAGAGAGAAGAAGAGCGGTGGCGAGGTTTACACACAACAACGAAAGAGAGAGTGAGAGAGTGAGAGCAGCAACAAGCAACAGCAACGTGTTCTTTTAATCAATTTTTTCAAAAGAACAATTTGCTTCTAAAACAAGTAACACACCTCAGCTCTTGCTCTGCTGCCAGGAATGGTGACATGAAACGAAAAGGAAATGAGGTGTGAACCCGTGACCTTTCATGTGCCCGTCCCTTCTATTTCTTTTTTTTTTTAATTGAAATAATTTAAAATGGTACTTAAATTTTTAATTTACCATCATTTATTTAAGTTTTGATAAAAAAAAATTTTTTAATGTAATTCGTTTATTAAAGGAATGTGTATACGTCTAATAAATAACGCTACACCTCTAATATAATTCTTTAACTTTGTATTTTTCTGGTGAACTTTATTATTATGTTCAGATTTTAGCAGCCATCACAATGATGCATTTTCTTCATATGCACTGCAATTGATTTCTTTGCCCGATTTGAATAGTCTTCACCTACATAATGTCATCAATTCTAGTAAAATTAGAGAAGTTATGTTTTGCTTTTCAGCTGTGAGAAATTTAAACTGAACGACATTTGTTGTTATATTTTTAGACGTAGTCCTACTTACGTTATCCTAAATATCGTATTTTACTATAATGTGATCATGTATATAAATTAGGTTCAGGAAGCCTTTTTATTTTTGGATAGAATTAATTTTTTTTTATTTTTTCTCTCTCTTTTTAATTCTCTTACATTTAATACCTTCCTGGCTTCCTCTTTCCTTTCTCTCTTTTTTTTTTTTTAAGATGAGTACATCATAAAATTTTGTAAAATATATACTTTCTTACTATTTTCACATTAAACCATGAACATTTTAGTACACACAGTAGTACGTTTTGGTAAATGCAGCGCGAATCTGCCCACCTTATAAACTAACGGAACAAAGAAAGAACATATCAACATCAACCCAAAGTGGTCATTTTTCGATATGCAATCACAACATTCTTTTGTGTAACAAGTGAAGAGACTTTTGTTTAGAGAAATATATATAAAGATTGAAAAAATTAAAAGAAGATATCAAACTATGGAGAAAAAATTGTACGAAAATAATTAATATTATGTGATGAACCCACCAGCTTTGAATAACATATTAAAATGTAGGCTTAAAATTAAATTATTAATCATTAAAATCACTTTAAATGAGTTTGTTAAATTCCAAATTATTTAAAAACCCGAATAAAATCAAATTTTTTAAAGAAAATTAAATTTGCACCTGCTGGATTCAAATTCTAGCTACGGCACTGCAGTTTATAGGACTGTTAATGCATGAAATTGTGATTGAAATTATGCGAGCTGTTTTTCCTGGCTTAGTTGAAGATGAAATGCAAACGCGTGCATGACTAATGTTTTGGGGAATGCGTGCATGTGAATTTAAAAAATTGTACGTATATTTACTAAATTTTATTGTCTAACCACTTTAATGATGTAAATAATTAAAATAGATATAATACTAAATTAAATTTTCTTACATGTACATAAGATTTTTTTTATTGCATTTTTATGTAATTATATTAATTGGTAACTAAAATTATGTTTATATAAGCCCATTGTCGCCTTTTATTTGAGCCCAACATTTCTGACATTTCTGATTCCAATAATGTTAGCAGATATTTTATTATTCGACTAACTCATTTTCAATGTTATGCAAAATAATCAGCCGAATGCACGCAAATTATTATGTAGTTCTCTTTTTTTTCCAAGTTTCACTACAAATGAATATCTCAATGATTCAAGTCATTTATGCAACATTCACTAATTAAAATACAGAGAAGAAAAAAAGGTAAAACAAGGAGTGGGGGCCGGCGGGTGAGGGACTGGTGCTCCTTTATTTCATTCCCCCTGTTTTTCTTGTTGATTCACAAAATTTTATATCAACATTGGCCATATGAATTATAAATGAACAACATATGTTACAATTTGTACAATTATAATGCATCAAAGGTTCAAACTGGAAAAGCTTAACAATATACTGTAAACTTAACTAAAGTTTTCACTGCCTAGTTATAAATATAGAGGCAATACAAAATTTGAAAATCTTGCTTTGGCACAAGAATTTGTTTAATCCTGGTTATATCCCAACCAAAATGAGTACTAAATTAACTTAAATACAATTATATATAAGATTTTGTTAAGTTACAGCTGTTGTAACTTACAGTCATTTCAAAATTTATGTAGGTTCCACCATTCGATGACGTTGTTCATATGATTTTGAAGGGGTTGTAAGTTACAACAGTTGTAACTTAGTAGCCCCCTTATATATACACACACACACACACACATATATTTCTTATCTAGTGTGGGAGCATTTTTTTTTTTTTAATGCAAAAATGCTTTTAAGCCATGCGGCTTAATAGAATCAAATTTTAATGTTATTAAACCACACATATTTGTAATGCATTGAAAAATAATTATATTAAATTGTATGGCTTAACAGTGTATTCACATTAAAAAAAAAAAAAAGGACTCCCGCACTTAATATATATATATATATATATTTACCTAAACTATTAATGGAAATAAACTGATTTCACTGGCTATCAAGTGGAGTGGTAGACCAAAGAAGAAAGCTTAAAGTCCTTGATCAACTCTTGTAATGTAACTAGTTAACGATTTCCCACAGCAACACCATATTCTTCACTACTAGAAAAAAAGTCATTTATGACGATTATTACCCGTCATTCACCCTATGGCATGACAATTGAGCAACTATCATTGATTTTGATGTCAAGAAAAACCTTAACTATTTTTATATGTCATATTTATTATGACATATTATCCATCACGATTCTATCAGTTTTTTTGATGTGAAACTTTCATGTATGACTAATATTTATTATAAACATTTCTTATTCATGATTATTGTCTGTCATATAAACATGACATATTTAATTGGAATATTAAAACTATTTTATTAAATTCAAAGGGAATAACGGAAATTTTAAATGAATATTAAAATATTTAAAGTAATAAAAATTTAATTTGACGCAATTATTTTTAATTTTTCAAAATATTTTGGCGGGAAATATTAAAGATTATTTTGAACTCATTTTGGCACATTGCAATAATATATCAATTAATTCTAAAAAAATAAATAAAAATAATTCTATAATTGACATTCAAATCAATATCTATAATTTAAGCATTACAGCCAAACAATTGGAGTAAACAAACATTTGTAAAATTTGGTATACAATCTTTCCCATCAAAAATAAACACCAAACCGAATTTTAAAAAATATTCCCATTTTTAAATGAATCTTCATGTCTTCAACATTAACCAAGCAAAGTCCAACAAACTGCATATCGTATTGGCATGCTTGCGTTTAATTCCAGTTGCTGCAAGATGAACTGAAGCAATTTTGCTTCCTGTGAAGCAGTCTTTTGAGTACAAGCACTACACTATTGGAAAATTTGGGAAGAAAAATGCATGTTAGAGAATACACATGAACTCAAACAATGTTATTGCAAGGACTAACATTGCAAAGAAGATAAAAGATATTGCTATTATTTACGATCATATGGGCAAAAATTCCAGTTGACTTTTATGGACAAATACTACAAACTTCAGAAAAATTAAAACCTATGCAAAATCAAAACCTTAAACACACTAAAATTTGCTAAATAAACCTACAAGAGCTCCAAAAACCTCCAAAATATCTGAAAGACAAATTAATTTACAATAAAAAATGCTGAAGATTTATAAAATGGAAGCCCATACGATTATTCAAATTACGAAACAAGAAAGGGTGCTGGCCATTAAATGATAAAGGCATGCATAAAGAAAGACAAACAATAATGTGGACTCTAGAGAATCCAAAAATTGATAGAACAAAAGGGAAATATGAACAATTATTTCGAAAGAAAGAAAAAGAAAAAAGCAGGCACGCTTGAAATTTTTTCAAGATAATGAAACCACATTAATTAACAAGTTATAAATTTTTGTAAGATTAGCGGTTTCTAAAAAATTGTGTCAACGTTTCAGTTTCATAGAATGAGAGACAAGGACAAAGACAGTAGCCTACATTAAAAGCACTGCAAAACTTCAGTGCAGAAAATGTCTCTGCAAATACCACAAAATTTATACAAGTAAATATTTATACAAAGAAGCATTCAAACGAGTCAGAATGTGACCCACTTCACCAAGTATAGCATTAGAGCAATACTCCCCTAGTATGATGCACGCACAGACAATTTATATAGATGCATAAAACAAAAACAGTACACAAATCTTATTATTTGTCTTGGTAATAGCTTATAAGACGAAACAGACCGCCCATACTTCATACAAAGAAAAGAATAAGCTACATATTAATAGAAGCTAACAACAAACATAAAATGATAAATGAAAAATGCTCACCTTCTGAAGTCAATGTAATGAAGAGCACCATTCTTAAATTGAGTTCCGCCACCTGGAAAAATGAGGTATTCACCAATAACTTTAACCCCACTTTGCTAACCCTTAACCTCTGCAAGCTTTGTGTGGGGAAAATTAAAATACCAAATGTGCCCCACACACCAGGAGAATAAATTTTACCTTAAATGAATTAAGAGCAGTAAAGTATATATAATCCAGAATATAAGATCATACCTTATCCCTGTTTTTAGGCCACTTAATTGAGCGTTTGTATCCTTAGGGTAAATGAACAATACAAGTACGAGCTTCTTCAGGGCAATGCCTCTCTCGGTGTTTATAATGCTTGGTACTGGAAAATTTTCTAATTGCTTGCCAGTTGTCCAGGCAAGGGATGCAGTCTGGCCCAGCAGTGGCATTACAGACTTTCCAGGGATGACCATGCTGGTCCTTAGATATAGAAGATTGTTGTGATTTTTTTCTCATACTGTGACTCTAGGTTAGGTTACCTCTATAATGAGCATTAGTTTCATTCAAAATTTCTGCCTGGTCACCAGAAGGAAAGATCTCAGTTGAAGCCTGATCCTTCCCACGACTCTCAGTGTCATTATCTTGATCTTGAGTATCCTTTTACTTTTCAATCTGACTAGCCTCTCCCATTTATTTTCATCCAGGCTCTTCCCTAATTCAGTCTGCTCAGTTTTATTTGATTCGCCACCTTCTATTTCTTCAGCTTCTGAATTCAAATCTCTGCCTTCACTCTTAGATTCCTCATCTTTTCTTTTTCTACCGTAGTCATTTTCAAACTCTGCCTAAGATTCCTCTTCAGACTCAGTCTTCTCCTCAAAACTCTCCTTCACTAAATTCTTTTCCCGGTTTTGATTAACCATATTCTTAGATTCACCTATCTCACCATCACCCACAGACACAGTCTACTCTTCCTGATTATGTTCCACTCTATTCTCCAAATTTTCAACAGGCACATCATCCCTATCCCCATTTGTTGAATCCTGTCATTCATCACCTTCATTTTCTACAAAAGGCCCAGAAACAATCTCAGATACTCCCTGTTTCACTTCACTTATAGCCTCTTAAGAGGACAACCTAAGATCTCGCACCGGTACAACTAATGATGACATTAACATCCAAACACCAACCAGATAAAGACCAACAAACACTACTACAGTAACCGTTGAACAAAGAAAGTATGACGGGTTCTTTAGCCATTTAATATCCATCAAATATAATTACATAATACCTCCCGAGGATTTCCGAATAGAAGGCATTCTCATCATTCTCATCTCAAGCAGCAACCTCATCAGTAACATATTTTCATATCCTATTTCCACCATAGGTTGCGCCTACAAAAAAAATGAAGTACTGATTAGCTTCAACAGAGCCTATTTCTTTTTTTTTTTCCCAAATGGACCTTCATTCTTATATGTATAATTAAAATATCAACTGAATGAGCAAAGTCTATGATTACTAGTACAGTATTTTCATTTTCAAGCAGAGGCAGATAAGAAATCGGCACCTTCAAATAAACCTAACTTAATCTTGAAACCATGAACTGCACTAAGCATAGCAACAAAGCCAGAGCCTGACTATACACACACACATAGAAATTGAACTTTTGTTTTATCTTTCATAACCAAGAAATTTGATTGGACAAAACACAAAATATGAAATTTTTAGCAATCTTACAAACATCATACACAAATCTCAATTCACGGCAAATAAGGGGATGAATCACGAACATCACCCAATTCATATATTCAATTAATGTATCCCCACCTCCAATAAGTGATTAGTATTAAAAATTGTATATTCATTAATGGGAAAAAATATTATTTTGTGTTTATATTATAATTTATGTGTGTAATTATATAACATATTGTGAATTTCTAATTTTTTTGTAAATATTTAATTTTATTTATTTTTGCGTGTTTATTAAGTAAAAATAATAATTTCACACAATTCGAGGCTCTAAACAAATACACAGAAGTCAAATTTTGATTCCGCAAGTCTGAGAAGTTATTTCATTATCAAGGAGGATCAACGATTTTTACTATAAAATTATAAGTTTTTACCACAATAAATGTGGTAATTGTAAAATTATAAAATTTTACTATGTTAGGTGTGATAATTGTTAGTGAAACGAGTTAAGTATAGTTGAGTAAATTAAGTCAGGTTTATGTCTTTTTAGTGGGACAAATGTATGGCTATGATGCAATTAGCTTTATTTATGCGTGTGGTGTGAATTAATCATATATTAGTATAAATAGAGAGGGGGGAGCACACCTCTCTACACATTTTCTTCACTTTTTCTCCTCAAATTCTTCTTCTTCTCATCTCTCTTTGTAATATATTTTCAATAAATAAAATTAGTTTTATTTTTAATTTTCAAATACCATTTTTTAAGCATAATTTAATTTTAATTATTTTTATTTCAATTATACTTAGTTAAATAATAATATTTAGGGTAAGGTAAAACTCTTAGGAAATAAATATGATTTAATTAAATTCTGCTTTTAATTATATAAATTAAATTATTTTCTATTTAATTTTATACATATTTTACTTTGAAATTTTGATTTATTGTAGAAAAACAAGGGAGTTTGGCACAATAAATTCTTAATATCCTAATATAAGGTATGGTAAAATAGTATTTTGATTCATTGTAGATAAATTAAGTTTTGGCACAATAAATATTGAATCCATAATAAAATTAATGGGAAAATAATGATAATTTATACAACTAATCTTTTGGCCAATAAATCTAAATAAAAATGGCAAAAAGAATTTATTAAATTTCATTTACTACTAAGAGTGGATCCATAATCCTAACTGATTTAATTTCATAGTTTCATTTAAATTAAGCTGCATCAATTCAAGTTTTATTTTTATTTTTAGATAAAATAAAATAAAAAAAATTAAATCTTTTCTGTGTGGATCGACCTCAGACTCACCGAATGAGAATATAATAAGACACTCTTATACTTGAGAGTTAAAAATCACTTTTAAGTTGTGTCAATAAACAACGTGGTACCACAGTTGATTAGTAATTAGGGTTAAGGCTTACCGCAAAGAACTGAATTACGTTAACTAAATAAACAGTTGAAACAGCATCTGCAATTACATTGAATGGCACTTATTTAAATGAATGCCGTGCAAAGACAAAACGATGTGCAAATTAGAGTTTCGTGCCTGTGTTTTGTTTCAATTGAAAGAGAGAATTTGAGCTAGAGCTTTTATATGTAAATTTTAGCTTAGTTTAAGCTAGGGTTTTTTTTTTCAATTGAAATAGAAGGAAGCTTTCGAGTTATTAAAGTGAAAGAGATGGAATAATACAAAAAAATTAGTAAAGTGAAAGAGAGGGAATACAAGATTTTTTATGGGTCCATAGGGCTAGAGGCAGTTCGTTGTGGTTATGATATCTGGGGAAGTTTCTTAGCTTCGTCAGTGACAAATGTGAAGCTTAAGGTTAGGGTTCTATACAATGTTGTTGAGGGTGGCTCAAAGTTCGTTGATTATAGGTTACAGCGCGAGAGAGAAAGGGGTTTATTCTGAAATTCTAGCTAAGCAACCCAAGAGGGGGGTGAATTGGGTTTTTAAAGCTTAAGCAAATAAAATCACACAACAATTAAAACTAATGTCTTAATAAAATCAAAAATAATAAATTTAACAATTCTCGAAATTAAAAGGATAAAGGAAGAGAGATCAAACACGTGAGTTTTTACGTGGTTCGGCAAAACCGGCCTACGCCCATGCCTCCAAGCGCACCAAGCTAGAGGATTTCACTATCCAAGCCTCCAAGGCTTCAAGTTCTTACAATTGACTTCCAAAGTATCAATAAACCTTTACAAATGGTGTTTCATTCACTCACACTTTTCCCCAAGTGTTTCCCACATTTATACTCACACAAATTTGATAATGAATTTGAAGATTACAACAAACACTCTCTATTAGAGTAGATATACAAATGGTAGCTCAATGTATGAAAATTTACAAACTAGAGGCTCAAAGGATGTTGTATGAACTAATTTTAACTTGAAAAACCTTCAAAAACTTCTTAGATTTGATTTTGATTTGCGTTTATACAATTTTGATGAGTAAACTAGCCGTTATTAACCTTCAAAGCATTGTCAGATCACCACTTGTTTTTGCGGTTAGCCGCTGAGCTTATGTGGCAAGTTACCGTTGCAAATTTGACTCTAAATTTTGAAAAACTAGAGGCCATGCGGTTAGCCGCTAATTCCCATCTAACTAGTCGTTCACTTTTTGTCTTCTAGGCATATTTTTTATATTTATAATTTGGTCTAAAACTTTTTAAAATTACAATGTGGCCCAATATTTTTATAAATTATATTATGACCTAAAATGTTTTGTATTTTTTCAAATTGGTCCAAAACCAGAATTTAAAATAATACATGTTGAAATCAAAGTTTGCAAAACTTTTACATTTTAATCCATATCTTGAAAAATCACTAATTCCATAAAATACTTAGCTTATGTTATAAGACCTTTGGTTTATGAAAAACAATGATTTATTAAATAAAATCTTGAGCTTCTCAAATGCTAAACCATGCATACATTAAATCATATCGACTTTACAAGATTTATAGCAATGAAGTCAGTTGCACTAATACTCGATCATGGTTGAGTCGTTATCCATTGAGTGCTTTGAGCTCAATTTCACTTGATTCACTTAAATAAAATTTACTCTTCAAAAACTATTGAAATTGTGAAATATAATAACACATATTTGTTATCATCAAAATTACAATTTGTATATCCCTTTAGGCTAACATATTCAACACTTAGTCAAAATTTGGTTACAGTGTTGATATGTTTTAAGTTTTACAAAATCAATGTTGTTAATTTAAATGGTTTTAAAATCTTTTAAATCCATGAAACTTAAGCATCACTTATATCTATCATTTACTTATTTTGGTTAAGTTATAAGTGATAAATATGTTATAGATTCTGGACGTATGAATATGTCATAAATCTATCATATTTTCATGATACATTCATGACAATGATATATATCATAAAATTTCTATCATTGCATTGCTTTTTTTTTTTTGTAGTGCTTCTGCTATATCAACATTCAATTTCATCCAACTCACTGAAGGAAATTCCTAGCACACAGCAACATGCTCGTGGTTTGGAGATGCAATCAATATTTCAGCTGGCCTTACTCGGGCAAAAGCTTCCATTATAACATTAACTCCTTACCAAATTGGATTACGAAGTTGTAAAGACATATGCAGATGATCAAATAAATCTGTAAGTCAAACATAATCACGGAAAATGTTTCGCTCTAGTCGGAGCTGGATAAAATTTTTTTTCAACTATTTATTCTCTATTTTTAATTCACACAAAATTATTAATACTTGTTTATTCTTTATGCTTATTAGCAATGGTTACTGAAGAGATAAAGACTTTAGAAAAATTTAAGATGGATCTTTAATGTCCTATGTCACATAACATGTTTAAGTGATGTTGATGAGAAATTAAGGAAAACATTTTGGTGGTTATTCATATGCCTACCTTTGATTCAAATTGCTATATATACTATGTATCATAGCTATGTAAGTTTAGTATTGATATAAATAATCGTTCTCATGTGCAAACTTCTGTATTTTCTAAAGTTTTTTCCTTAAAGCGCTAAAGAAGGTCTTTTATTTATCTTTACGACATTATAAATGTCCTTTAAATCACTATAAGACCCTTTACAATATTGTAAAACATAAATTTATATTTTATAAAGTACGGATGTTCACACCTGAGAGAGACTCTTGATAAAAAATACACCTAGAATATTTGGTAGATAAAGATTTAGCTATGTAAAAGTACTAATACAAGTTGATATATTCATTCATTTAGAAGATTGTAGTAAATAGTTGCCTATTTAATTATATGGAAAAATTTCTTTCCTTCTATTCACTAAAAGAAAGCAGCAATCTAACTTCAAGCCTCATTTCCCTGTTGACCTGTGCAATGAAACAACAAGGGAGGAAATTGGATGTCAACTTTGGTTTTTACCAAGATCTAAATGCAACAAAAAATGGCAATGGTTGATGCTATCTTATCGGGATGTTCTCTTAGTCACATGCCAATATTTATTTTCCCTTGAGCATTAGTAACAGCACCACTGCCCACAAATTAATTAAGTTTTAAGATGGCACCACGGTGAAAATGAGGTGGTGCTAACATGACACCATTATGGGAATCGGGTAGTGCTGAGACAACACTATGGTTGTGATAAAGTGATGCTAAGATGAAATCGTAGTTGCAATAAGGCAATGGCAGGAAAGCATGCTGCTTAGAATAGATGGTGCCAAGGTGACACATTTGTCGCAACAAGGTGTCGCCAAGAATGCATGTTGCTCATAATGAGATGGAGGCAAGGTAACACCTTCGTTAATAGTGAGACACAAGGAAGCCTCCTTGCTCGTAATGCATAGTGCTAATATAACACCTTTTTGGTGATGAGAAGACGCCAACAACATGCCTCACTCCTAATGTAGTGATAATGTCAAGTGACACCTTTGTGGCAACGAGATGGTGCCAAGAATGCACGTCGCTTCTAATGTGTGGTGCTGAGGTAACACCTTCATGGCAATGAGGTGGTGCCAAAAAGGCAAATTGCTCACATATGTGGTGGTACAGAGGTGACACCTTTATGGAATTTGAGGTGGTAGTATCGAGATGGCCTCGTTGACACCAAAATGACACCTCCATTAATGTTGCACAACAATCCTCTTTCTTAACATTAATTTGAACACATTATCATATTACCCCCTTAATAACTTATTGTGGAATCATATTGTTTGTCGTCACTCTGATGTTTTTTACAAAGTGCCAATGTGGCACTTGCATACTTGTTGTGGTTACCACGTATCTGATTTTTTTGTGGTCCAACATTGCTCACATAACATAAAATGATCAAATTATCCAAACATGTGCTTTTGTGCGATAATAATTTAAGCATTTAATTTTATAACCTATTTAATCTAACATTTTTAACTAAAACCCAATAATTTTTCAGCCACCCGTGTGCATAAATAGCATAAAGTTAACATCCAATAAATTTTAGGAGATATCATGTTACAAATACATTATATTAGTTTAATTAAAGCCTATTAATCAAATTAATAAAGCAGTATCAATAAATCATTTTGAAAAATAAATTTTGTATAAAAAATTGGAGAAGTTAAAATAACATGAGTATTTTGGGTATTTTCAACTTATAAGAGTAAAATAACCAACTTAAAGTTATATTAAAAACACATTAGTTGTCAAAGATGGTCAAGAGCCCTGAACACAAAAAATAAATAATAATAATAGAAATGTGGATTTAATAGATTTATTGTTCAAAATTTTCTTTATCTGAAATTGTTAAAAATAATGTGAATTCTTTATAGTTAATTTTGAAAATAGGGGTGAATTTACAAAATTTATGTGGGTGAAAATACCATCATTCAAAAGAAATCCAAGAAAAACAATAGTGCAGTAAAAATAAGAGAACTGAGAAATTAGGGGTGGGCAAATAATCTAATCCTATTTGATCCAAATATTTTGAGTTTGGATCAAATGCAGAGTGGGAGTCAAACCTGATCTGATTTCATTTTCTTAATCCAATTGGATTGTATTCAAACTAGCAATTCGATTGGATTGAAAAAAGCATAAAGTAAAAATAAAACCCAAAAACCTAATTTCTATCCAACCACCAAAAAATAAAACTTACATAAAGTAAAAATAAAACCCAAAAACCTAATTTCTATCCAACCACCAAAAAAAAAAAACTAACTGCCACCATTGTCCAAAACCAAAACTCTAAATTGCAATTCCAAAAGACCAACCATATACATACCAGTCACCAATCACCATCACCAAGTTGCTACAAAGCATGCCACCATTATCCACTCTACCAAGTCATTAGTCTCTACTTTGATTCCGCCAACCACCACCAAGCACAGCTAATCCATGGTCACACCAACCGCCACGAAGCACAACAAATCCATGGTCATGCAAGCCGACAAGCCAGTAGCCTCTCTCTACTGATGAAATGGCGTTTTCGGTGTAGTCCTTTATAGGTGATGCAAGTGATATTGAGTTGTGGAAGTTGATCAATTTTTTTTAGGCATGTGATGGTTTTCTTGATATGAGTGATGCTGTGAAGATGTTTGATCTTAGCAAAAGGTATAAGAAGGAAGAACTATGATTTTTATTGTTCTTTCGATTTGTTGAAATGATATGTGTTCAACATGGGATCATTCAATTTCTCATGTTGAAATTCCAACTTAGATATAAGGTTCCTCTTATTGTAATCTAATTTGTAGCTATGTTTTGACCAATTCCAACTTGAGTTATCAAATCCAAGATTATGATATGGTGATTCGAAAAAAAAAAATTCTCTATTGCTTGCTTAAAAATAATGCTAACTAAATCTGATTGGATCCAAACTCAACACGAGGTTTTGATCCAATCCGATCTTATCTGAATTAAGATTGCTTCGGATCAAGTTATAATTTTGAGTTGTGGTCAGATGACTTTTTTCCTTAACCGGATTCACTTGAAATCTAATCAGGTTAATTCGAACCTAATTCGAACTCGAGTTTGCTTACCCCTACAAGGAATCATAAGATTTGCACTCTTTTTAAAGGATATATTATGAATAAGTATGATCCAACCATGTTGCAATAATGGGGCCATAACATTTCTTTTGTCTTTTGCGACAACACTATTGTAAATTTTCATATAACCCCTTCAAGTCATTTTTATTTAAAATCTTTGTTATAGGTATTAAGTTAATTTCTACCTCTAACCATTGGCAATTTCAATCAGTTCCTTACATTATTTTATATCTACAATTTTTTTTATTTTGCATTATACTTGTATTCAACACCCCTTCTTTAGTATTTTGAGACTAAATCATTGACATATTTAGTTTAGAATCTTACATTCCTTTTAATCACGGTTTGTCTTTAGATATCATAGTACTTTTTTATATCCACTATCAAATTTCATTTAGCTCTTTACTTTATTTGAATTTATAATATATTTATAACTATTAGTGTAATTTCTACTGATATCTAATTTTTTAAATTTTAGTTAACACCTTACACTCTTTTTATTTACTATTTCTAATAAATTATTGTACAACTAATTATTGATTTTTTTCATTAACAAATTTAAATAATATTATTAGATATAAATAACAATAAAAATATTAAAACATATAATGCCTAGTAGCTCATATTGATATGGAGTGGAAGATTGAAGTAAATTTTGGTCTTCATGATTCATGAACATTATACTGTACATATACATAATGGATTATTAATTTAGCACCCATTTAGAAGATGATGAATTATTAGTTATAACAATAAAAGAGAAAAAGTATGCAATAGTAACATTGAAAATAATGGGAATCTCTTCCAACATATATATATATATATATATATATATATAGTGGCAAACCCATTGGCCTATTAATTTTTCCGCTTGAATGGATTACTATAACTATGCAATCACATGTCTATGTTTATTATATAGACAATCAAATTAGAAATAAGAATTGATGACAAAATCAATGGTAATTCATACCCTTATGAATCTACAATTTTTAATTCTTCTTCTATTCTAGTATAATACTAGTGAGTAAAGTAGAAATTCATCAAAGAAAAAACACAAACTAATTCATATTTATATGTAATGGTTGCTTTGATCGACATAAGATTGTAATTAATAATAATAATAATAATAATAATAACATCAACACTAAAATTTGCCTCATTTTTTTTTAATAATATAGCTGCCAAATTGATGTAGTAATTGATGATCAAATTAAATTATCATAATTGCTATTTTCTAGTTGTAATAATTATATCTACTAATTATTGAAATTTCTTTTATTAATAAATTTAAGTAATAATAGTAAATATATATTGTAAGTGCTAAAATATATAGTCATTTATGCCGCATCATGTGTCCAAAATTATTACAAAATATAATCCAAGAATAAATAAAATTATTTTTGATCCAAAGTAAAAGCAATGTATGGTTACGTGAAGAACTACATGATAAACCATACAAAACCTAGAAAAGATTATTGGCCTAATATGGAAATATAACAATGAATGACAAGTTATTACTAACAAAATCACAAGTCCACAAGTTGAATATAGTAAAAAATAGTTATAAATCTAATAGTGCAAAATAAAGGAAAAGATGGATGGTGGAGATTTAGATCCAAAATTAAAATCTCCTACCAAACTCACTTTTTTGGATCTATAAATATATGCCAAAATGTTTGAGAAAGGACTTTTGACCATTCTCTCACTAGCTAGAGAAAACTAGAACTTGAATTTACTAAATTCAAAGAATACCAAATCTAACAAGAGTGTCGAAGTGCTTTCTTAAGTACATGGTCGAGTCAAATTTGTGGAGAAACATATGAACAAGAAATAACTTCACTTGCAAAGAACAATTTGGTATAATTCGAACCATTGGTTTATTTAAATTATAGCAAGACTATTGAATGATTTTCTATCCTTCATATATAATAATAATAAAAAAATTAATACGTATAATGTCTGTCCATACTACATAAAATATTTTTACTAAATTATAGCTTAATACAGCCTAATATGATAAAGCCTAATGCAATACAACTTAATGCAATACATAATAACGAACCAAATGCACCCATAAGATAAGAATACTTGGATTAAATAACATGATCAAAATAAGAGTGTAAAAATTATAATAATTTTTGTAAGAAAAACTATTGAGGTTACATAACTTGTCATGAATGTAAGAATAAGTACCATAATATTTATAAAAAAAAATTGTAAATAAAAAGAGTTTAAAATGTTAAATAAAAAAAACTGTAAATAAAAAGAGTTTAAAATGTTAAATTTGATAGTGGATGTAAAAAAATACCCTCATGTTTAAAAACAAATTATAATTAAAAAAGAGTGTAAAGTGTCTCAAAATAATAAAGAGGGGGTGTTGTGATACAGGTGCAATAGAAAATAGCAAGCTGTACATATAAAATAGTACAAGGAGCTAATTAAAATGTGCTTACGGATGCAAAGTAGAAATTAATTTAATACTTATGAAAAAATATAAAATAAAAATGAGTGGAAGGAGTTATTTGAAAATTTGTAGTGGTGTTTTCAAAAATAAAAAGAAAAGTATGCTATGACAGTCGCAGCATGCTTCTACCCGAATAAGTGAACTAAAAATAAAATTTGGAATGGAATTAAAGACATCGGTGGCCAATCATTTAAAATTAACTTTCCAACTACCGTCAAAAGTACCAAAACACTGCTTTTAAACAGATCTTTCATTCTTTCTGACTTTTTCTATCTTCAGACCTCCACGAGAGAGGAGAAAAAAAAAAAGTAAACTCTTTTATTTTTCAAGAAAAAAAATCCCAAATTATGCTCTTCCGGTTTGCCTCTTGCCTTTCTTCCAAAGTCAGGTGAGGTGCCCTTTAATTATAAATTTAGTTCCTCAAAATCATATTGTTTATTTGTTTTCGACTCGTGCGTTTTTCGATTGTTCATGTCAAGTATATTGCAGGCTGGTTAAGACAAGTATCCCATTCCAGCCGGTGAGTTTTTTTCTTTTAAAATTTTTTTGAAAATAATAACTAGTTGCTAAGTTATTCATTCAAATTCAATGGAAGTCAATTCTGTATCAGGTTTTTGGTTGTACATGGAGCAGAAACTATTGTAGCGATTGGAGCCCGTGGATGTCAGCGTACGGAAAAGATTCGGAATATGAAAAAATAGTTTCCGAAGCCCTGTATAATGAAGCATGGAAGGTACAGGACGCAGCAGCTAATTTCAATTCCGTACATCGAGGGCTCTCTATGGCAGCAGATGCAGTTGAGAGCTGCTTAAAAAACCGAGCTCGAAAGATCACCACATTTGAAGAAATTTCCCAGGTTATCACTTTCTCAATTCAATTACATGTTCACCGGCTACTGAATTCATTTAATGATATATTTGTCCATTTTTTTTAATCTTTATCTGAGGATATTTGCATATTTAATGAGTAATCCTCTGGTCGGGACGTCAGGATTTTGTAAAATTTGGATTTAAACTAGAATCAGGTTCAGAGTTGTATTTTGAAAAATACGGACGTCCAGACCTGAACACCAATATATATTTAATAAAATGTGGCTTTTCCAATGAAGATTGCAACAATTGCAGCAGATGGTGACACAGAGATTGGTGAGATCATTGCCAAGACTAAAACTACAACGGGAAAAGGGGTTAGCATTAGCATACGCGTAAGTTTCTTGTTGAATTCTTCCATTTTCTCAGTTGTTTTATTTATTTATGAATTTTGCTTTTAATGTTGAAAATCTGTTGTACCCCACTTGATTACTAGAGGGAAAATGTAAATCCTTTTAAAGTTTCTATGGATGCATTAGAGATGTGAACATGAACTTTGCTTATTTATTTGTTTGTGGTGATTTTTATTTTCTAAGTCCAAACTGTTGCAGGATGGGGATCAGAAAATGCCAAATATTGAATTGGATTCTTATAAAAAAATGGTGTTAGATTTTACTCCGATATCGTTTTACCTCCGCACCAAACCTGTAAGTATTTCAATTTATCCATTCATAACTTTTTGGGGTTGTTTCATTGTTACATGATACTGGGTTTTTCCATTTTCTAGGTTCTGCACAACCCGTTGGTTTTAATCCACGAGAAGAAAATTTCAAACTTAGATGTTATTAAGCTAGCTATTGGGCAGGCTACACAGGTAAGAGGGTTTATAAGCAGAAAATTGAAGTTAATTTGTTTATCAGAACAATTTAATTGATCGATTCATATATTGTTTTCCTTAGAGTCGTAGATCTTTATTGATTGTTACAGAAGATATGGACAGAGAAGTATTAGGGAATCTTATGGTAGACAAGGCTTATATTGGAACCAAGGTAATCCAGTTTTTGGGGACATGCAAAGGAATAGTACTATACATACAAATTTGGATGCAATGTGTCATTTTTTGAGAAATTAAGTATTTTTTATTCAATCATTAAGATAGTGGTCTTGCAGCACCATCCAATATGTCAAATGCCAGATCACTTAGGATTACAAATGTTGTCCCTACTTTCTATGAACGGTGTTACTTGAAACAAAAGAATAAAAAAAATCAGGACCAAATGATTTGTAAGGTTTACAAAGTGCTGTTTCGTTCTTTTACTTTATTTTTACAAAGTGTTACTCTGAATTGGTTTGAAGGTTTGGGTCATCGTACCTTTTGGGACAAGAGATAGGAAGGGCATCATGGAGGACCTTGCCGTAGTCACA
The DNA here is from genome assembly GCA_030449905.1 of Luvunga scandens. Lineage (NCBI taxonomy): Eukaryota > Viridiplantae > Streptophyta > Magnoliopsida > Sapindales > Rutaceae > Luvunga > Luvunga scandens. The sequence continues at coordinate 2,073,076 of JASUUG010001266.1, forward strand.
GGAGCACAGGTAGGCTCATTGGATGAAATTCCTCTCATCTTTGAATCTAACAGTCATATAACACCATTTATTATGTTTGTGCCCTTTCATTTTTAGGTTTTAGAAGGAATGTCTAATAAAACTTGTGCACACAGCATGCCACCAAAGCTTGGGTCATGCGAAGACGTAAGATATATCATTATATGAAGTCATAATTCTGTACTGTTGGTGTAGAAACCCAGTATTTTCCTTAGAGCACATCAAGGGCAGGTTTTGCTCAAACAAGTTAACGTAAAGTTTTCTTCATTTTAGGTTAGTAGTATATATCACAAGATCACTGTATATGGTGGGTCTGGTGATTGGTTAGACATCCACCATAGGTGTGAACAGGTTTGTTGAGGCTTTCTCATACAGTTTACTTTCAATGATTCAGGCTTTCCATAGTGTTTATTAATTACACAATATCCGCTTGTTTCTGCTATATCAGCTGAGATCCACGTTAGAAATCAACACTTCGTATGTGGGGGAAATGCGTTGGGAGTTGGAACATCGTATTCGACAGCTTTCGAGTTGTACTGCTATTTTGAAGGTTAGGTTAATTATTTGATTTGTATATTTATTTCTACATGTGTTTAGTTCTAGCATTTTCTGCATATGGAATTTCCCTTCTAAACGAAAGCATATATTAATGGAAGTTGTTTTCTTTTAAGGTTAGTGGAGCTAGTGAAGTAGAAGTAAAAGAAAGGAAAAAAAAGGTTAGGAAAGCAGTAAGAGCTTCCGGGAGTGCAATGGAAAATGGAGTTGTACCTGGTAATTGAGGCTTTTATTGTCAGAATTTCAAATACATCTTGTTGAATTGATGATGTGCCACCTTTCTTTTTAAATATTTTGAGGTTTCCAGGTAATGGTGTTGCACTTTTGTACGCCTCAAAAGAGTTGGACAATTTGCAAACTACAAACTCCAATGAGAAGATTGGCGTTAAACTTCTCCAGGATGCTCTTAAGGTTAGTGGTGATTTGAATATCAAGTTATCAACTCAAAATGGACCCTTTTTGGATTTCCCAGACTGGTGATTGAGTTTTGTTCAAAAGGAAAAAAATTACATAGCAATTGGGGCTAACAGACACAATTAATGCCATGTTATACTTATTTAAAGTATTCAAAGATTTCAGTTTGACCTAATAATGTCTACGTGCAACACTATCATAGTCATTCAGCTAGTGTTCATGATAAATTATTGACCATTGAATCCAATAATTGATTCAAAAGCATTCTTGTGAAACCAAAATCGAATTGAATCCAATAATTAATACAAAAGAAAAGTATGTTTCTTCATGAGTTTGATTTAGTCAAACATTTTTTATATGATTATTAATGTCAGCAGGCATGTGTGATTTTGGGCAAACGTTCATTTTTATTTTTATTTTTTCCCCAAACAACAGGGGGGGACGTGTGAATTTCCTTTTAAAGTTATTAGTTCGTCGGATCACCTATAATTAATTAAGCTCCAACTGAAGGTCTAGGCTCTTTTTGCTAGTTAATAGAATTTGTGGTGTTTAGAGTATTTAGACAGGAGACGGAAGCTTAAGGGCCAGTTTGTAATTCTTTGGCTTATAAAATAATTTTACTGTTAATTTGCTTACAAATGACTAAACATAATGGTAAATAAAATTTACTTACACATCTAATCATTTATATATGATATTTTTTATTGTCTATATAAAATAATTGGTAACTTACAAATAATATTTGCATTTTATTATTTTATTTCTTTTATTTGTTATCTCGAAATAATTGATAACTAAATAAACTGAAGAAGAAATTGGGTAAATTAGCATATGTGAATGAAAAAAACATTGTAATCATAATAATCTCCTTAATTTTATTGTTTTTATTTTCTAATTGAAAGAGGATAATTTTGGATGTGTAATGTATATGAGAATAGCTTTTCAAAATCAAATTTTGAAAAGTTATTTCTTCCTTGCTGTTTAAAATTTGCTACAAGATTGGGTGATTTTGTCATAAGTGATTTTTAAATAAATTAGCAAACACCAAAATTAATTTTTAGCTTACCAAAATTACTTTTGGCTCTCACAACAATAATTGTAAAAGTGTCCTAATTAAAATTTTGTTGTTTTTCTTTTTTTTCATTTTTTGTCAAATCACATGCTAGTTTTTTGTTTTCTTTTTCCAATACTTCGCTGCAAACCATCACAAATTATGAGGCATTAGGCTTATTAATGCTTTTCATAACACCCTAGGCATTAGGCTTATTTATGCTAAGTGTTTCTACTATTCATTTGAATACGAATTTGCAGATGCCCACGCGCATGATTGCTTCTAATGCTGGAGTTGATGGTTCAAGTATTATTGATAAGCTACTAAACCAAGACAACCAAAACTTTGGATATGATCTGTTCAAAGGTTTGTTTTCTCGGATAAAGTAGCAAATTTTAAAGATTTTTTTTTATTTTTATTAATTTGCCATATTGTTACCAGGTGAATATACAGATATGATTAAGTCGGGGATTGTTGAGCCAATCCCGGTCACAACCAAAGTACTTTCTGGGGTTACACAGGCAGTGTCTAATTATTTACGGAAGTTAAGAACTATCCTTTTTGAATGTATGCTTTAAGTTCATGCTAGTTATTCGATGAAGCAAATGCCAATAATATTGGTGCATAATCAGGTGCTCACAAGAAGCAGCAACTAACCGATGAGAAGAATGGTCCAGCGTGGGAAGGAACATTGGTGGAATTGTGGCCGATCAGCTCCTTGTATAGATATGAAGTTTGGGATTTCCGAATTTGGAAAATTTAAGCTCATCCTGGGCTTTCATCCAGTACTTTAATTTTCAATTAGCTTTTCACTTGCATTTTTTAATTTATTGAACAAGTTAATCAAATTAATATTATAACCGCTATTATTAACTGTAGTTGAGGAGGAATGATTCGTGGCATTGTATCTTTTGTTTCTTTATTTTACCTAGCACATGCTTGTTGTTTATAATTGAAACCAAAAAAATAAAATAAAAAATTTCTGGGTCTCTATTTCCATGCTGTGTAGTGCCATTCTGGCTGTTCCATTTAGCCCTCGATTACACCAACCATGGCTTTTAAGTCCCTTTTAAGTGCCATTCTGCTCGTACGTTACTGAGATTAATCCTGGTTATGTTTACTATGGTCGGGATAAGGATATTTCAATTGAAGAACATTGCACTAGAAATCTATTTTTCAAATAATTTTGTTTAGAAACTTCAATACATTACATAAATATAATTACTCTTCTCCACTGAATTAAAGTAGTTGAACAAAATTATGGATAAGAAATCTCCATCTCCTTAATTTTTTCTTACACGTATAGGTATCATCCAACAACTTCAATGACGTGCTAACATCTCACTACACAAGAAGAAAAAATTAATACGAGCTTAATTGGAGAATTGACATAAGCTTTAAGGTTTTAATAACCAGTTGCCTTGTAGCCTGCACCAAGACTCTACTTAGGGCTTTCAATGGAAAAACAGTTTCCAATCGCACAACCATATTTGCATACTCATGTGATATAAATGTAAATCAAAGTATTCTCACCTCAATTCACAAAAATGGATATGCACTCATTTTCTTTTCAAATTTTCATTGTTTGAATAAAAGGAGGAAAAAGATACAAACCTTTATCCAAAGATAGGATTGTCTTGCATTAGAAGCTTATCAAGTTTAGGGAATAAATGTAGATCTTACCTCTCAATTCACATGACACTGGAAGTTCACTCATTTTCTATACAATTTTTCATGATTTGATTAAAATGGGGAAAATAGATACAAACCTTTAAGCATGTAGTCTTCAGCGTCAAGATTTTCTAGCTTTATTGGATTGTCAAAAATAACTGATGTCTTAACTCCAACAGTAGCAGCAATTATATTCAGTAGCAACGTCTATAGATGCAAGTTCAAACTGTCAGAAGGCTTTCAAAAACTCGATAACTTGCTACAAATATTCTCTTCCCCAGAAGCCGTAGTCATGCATGCATTTTATCTTCAAGTAAGATGGAAATAACAACTCACATGATTTCAAATTTTCAATCAGAATTTCATGCATGAGTATTCCAGACTACAAAGATATTTTTGTCGACAAAAATGTGTATAGTTATATAACTTGTGTCTATTCTCCACCCTCCCCTCCCTGCTGGTGCAGTTCTTGTTGCTTTGTTGAGTATATCTTACTTTTCGCTTGGACCGAGAATCAATTTTGGCAACCATCTTAAGCATTAGCCTTTAGACAGATATACTAGGAGGTTTTAGGAATATCACATACATAATCCTAATCCAAACAAAAAAGAAAGCAAACCTCACGAGCATCTTTGATAGTCCGAACACCGGTCTTCTGACCATAATTAGTAGAATCTAATTTATCCAACTCATTCAAGGCATATAAAAGTGACAAGCCACTACCTGCAAAATAAATACATACAAAAATACGGTTCATCAATCAAACAAGATAGACCAACAAAAGCACAAAATATGAAAGGTTTACCAACTCCTCCTTCCTTTGCAGCCTTGACGGCATTTACGGCACTAACTACTGTATTCTTCTTTTTACGTACTTCTGCTTTATTAGCTCCACTGATCTAACAACAACTCCAAACTTTTCATTTCAAATTACATTACTTCCTTAATTAGCATCTCTCAATTCAAGAATTTTTTCATCCCAAAATAATGCAACAACAAAATAATGCAATTACTGAAAACAAACAACCAGGCAAACTTATTAACAACTTTGGCACATTCCTATTTGTAATGGACATAAGTTTTTACAGGTACATGCCTCCAAAGCTTTCATATGTTTTTAATAATTTTTTTTAAAATGTTTTCTTCTCTGTTTTATCCTTTTTCCATTATTGTAGTACTTGCATTGTGTCAGTCTACATTATACTTTTATTATATTAGTACAAGATAGGAAATAAACTTTGAATCCAATGAATTAGTCAATAAATTGAATCATTTACTCCAAAGTAATCTGATCATTGATCCTTCATTAACAAAAGGGTCTATTCAAATTTCTGGACTGACCAACCAGAACTTAGGCCCAGGGCATGACTCAGCTCAAATTGGTTGCGATAATAGGTCATGCTATGCTGAGAATTTCCTTTCCATGCCCAATAAAGTTCAGTTTCAAAGCACTCGGAGAACCAATATACAGTTCCATAAACCATACCTGTAAAACAGCAAGGATATTAGAGTGCTTTGTATGGTGCTTTGCAGGGAAACTTGTATATTTTCTATGGTTGATCTCTTTAACAACAGTGACAGACATATTAATGAAAAGAAATTAACTAAAAGGGTGAGCATGTTGTCCACAGAAAGTAGGAACAACCAAAAGAAGAACCAAAGGACCTATTCAGTGTAAACTGAATAGCAGAGGTGCTACAAATAACTAATAAGTACAGTGGAAAATCTGATAACTTCTTGTCAAATCATGTTAAACAGCCACAATACAGACTTGTGCACATTCTCCATGCAGAGGAGAACGAAGGATAACCGTCTGATCCTTTGACACCGTAACCTACAATGATAAAGAAGGCTAAGATATATTGTTTGAACAAAACCTCGTCTTTCTTAGAAATATGCCAGACACCTAGAGTTGTCACAAACATGACCTATTGTTGATTCAAGCATGATTGCTCCAAAAGTAATTATGATGGTCGTTGGCATGGGATTCTCAATTTTAGATTGACAAATGTGTACATGATTAATAAATAAAAGGGTTCTCAATTTTAGATTAACCAATGTGTACATGATTAATAAATAAAAGGGTTCTCAATTTTAAATTAACCAATGTGTACATGATTAATAAATAAAAGGATTCGGCTATGTTAGAACTGTTCTAAAGTAGAGCATGCATTCATAATCACAAAATTAAAATTATAATATATTTTTTACTATTTATCACTTTGCGTGCCTTGTTATGATTTGTACTCTATCTTAGAACAGCTCCAAAGTGGTTATTCCTAAATAAAATTATATTTACAAGAATCTATAAGATGGAAAGCAGATTAAAATAAAACTGAAATTAAATAAGATATGCTGAACCCAATAAACTCTGCTCTGACTTCTTGGTCGACATCAGCATATTTTGATATACAAAAGTTTTTTTTTTTTTTTTTTTTTTGAGAATGATATATAAAGGGATTTAATGCATCAAACTCCCACAAAATGCAAAACGATCAGTTAGTGTGACGAGGATGAAATGCCCTCTAAAGGTAAGATTTTGATAGGCATACGATCGAATGAAAACAGTATGAAAGCAGGATGCACTGGCCGTAAGCTTTGCTTCGCCAAGATGAAAAGGCAGAAAAGCACTAGTAGACGCAACTGAAACGCATTGGCCAAGGAGTTAAAGAGATGGTGTTGGTCTTAGCCAGCAAAAGGTGGCTTATCAAATGCACATGTGATTTCCGGAAAGAAATATAGTAAAAGATCTCCTCAAATCAAACTTCAACCAAATGGACATTCTTTGCGGCTTCCTTATTTTTCATGCAGCCCTTTTGATAAGATAAAATAAAATTTTTATGGAGATAACCAAAATGAATTCAGAGCTACTAAATAGTTTACATGGTTAATAAATAAAAATGATGCCTCAAAAAGTTTATTACAAGCTTCCACCTATTCCTCATGCCATTACATTCAAGACCTTCCCTCTCATCCTTCACATGCTCGGCCACCATGGACTAAAGTTGTATTTTTCAATGAAACCATACTACACAAGAAGCAGCAATTAGTATTTGTTAAAGAATAGATATTACATAAACTTAAGAGGTTTAACCCATTACCTTGCAGCGTTTGCAAATTCTGATCGGACAAGTTTCAATGGATCAACAACTCCACACAAAAACATATCTGTAAATTTGCCTGGTTCAGACAAATATGAAAGCATTCTCATCAACTCCAATTGTAACTTCAACATACGAAAACATTCAATTTTTCTTTTTATTATTTTCTTTATTTGGGAAAACAAACCTCTAGCTAGATCATATCCAAGATCTAAGTTGTCCTGCTCTAGTAGCTTGTCAACTACTGAACCATCAACTCCAGCATTAGTAGCAATCACATATGCAGGCATCTGAAGTTATCGGCTCAGTAAAAGTAAGAAAGCTTTTCAAAGGAGTAAAATATACAAAATCTACAACCATTCCAAAACCCATATACAGATAACATTCAGATTTCAGGCCTTGTTGCTTGTGTCTTTCCTATAAGCAATAAAGCTGGAAATAATAGCCAATCTTATTTTGATTATAATTGAAATTTGAACGTCACCAAGCAGTGCAATTGATAACCTACAAACGGTGATGCCATTTTCGATGACAGTTGGGTTCACAGATTGATTGCAAAGAAAGAAACAACAATAAGGAGAGAAACCTTAAGAGCATTCTGGACGATCTGAATGCCAATCTTCTGACCATCATTTGTGGTTTTCAATTTCTCCAGCTCCTTTGAAGCATATAGAAGCGCAAGACCACCACCTGCCAATGACATCAGAATACAAGAAATACGATGCATCGATCAATCAGTATAACAGCATAAATGAAACAAACATCTAAAACTAGAATGTCTACCAGGCACAATTCCTTCTTCCTTTGCAGCCTTGACAGCATCAAGGGCATTAGTAATTCTAAGCCTCTGTTCGCGTACATCTGGTCTGCCACATCCATAAACCTTAGAACAAAACAACCTCCATCAATATATGTGGTCACTAAGAGTCTGTTTTGCATATGATTAAGATGCAAAAACAATTGTAAAGGTCAATGTACAATGCTCAAGAACCAAACCTTTAAAACAGCAAATCCACCTGAAAGCTTTGCAAGCCGATCTTTTAAACTCTTGTCCAAAGTGCACAATTCAATTGTAGATCTCAACTATAGCAGCAATTACAGTAACATGTTGAATAATTAATAAACACAGCCGGAATCCTAATAGATCGTTGGAAAAAATGGGTGAAACAACCACAACAAACCTGTTCACACCTTTGTTGAATGTCTACCAAATCACCAGACCCATCAAGGAAAACAATATTATCCATTGTTGCTATAATCTAAATGATAAAGAAAGAGGGTAAAGAAATAAGCAAATCAACTCTTAATGTGGTCTAGTGCGAAGATTGGATTTTCTTATGACCAATAATGCAGTTGTATACTTCTACCCTTTGTGCAATTGATACGTCTCACCTTTTTGCATGAGCCAAGCTTTAGAGGGACAAAATATGTAGAGTTCATATCAAAGCCTCCAGTTATAGCCTAGAAAAGAGAAGGCAAGCATATAATATTCTGTGTTAATGTAAATCACAGTGCAGAAGGGGCGGGGGATTTATGAAATCAACCTAGCTACCTGGCCTCCAGTGAGAATTGCAAGGTCCTCCATGATGGCCCTCCGATCTTCTCCGAATCCAGCTTTAACAACACAAACCTTAAATCAAATTAAAAAAATACATCACATGCTTATTGGTGTATGGAAACACTTTGTAATGAGAAATTAATAATTGAATGAAAATAGGTGTGTCAGTTTGTGTCAGCGTCTCATTTTCACATTGTGTCAACCTCTTTGGAGAGAAATAAGGAAATCCCATTTTGAGAGGGAAAGTTCACCAATCCCACAAATTTTGAGTTTAGATTTTCTGTGCATCTAATTCTTGTCAGGAAAGTTACAAACTTACTAGTCAGGAAAGTTGTGGGAATTTAATTTGAACTCTAGGTATAATATAATTCATATTTAATCCTTCTACACAAAATCAACACATATAACATCCTTTTCTTAAAATAAAACTAAAATAACTAAACAAATATCATAGAACATCCAGTCTAATCTATCCAACAAATGCTAAAGCTCACTCAAAAATTAAAGTCATCAACCATAAGCAAAGAAAGAAAAGAAAACTCTTATTACCCTCTGCTCGGTACAAACAGAGTCTGTCGTAAGATGTCCTACAACTTCACTTTCAATATCTCCAGCTACAACCAATAAAGGTCTCTCTCCCTGAGAAAAAAATTAAATAATAATAATAAAATAATAATAATAATAAATAGGTTTAAATTTCTAGTTTTTGCTTGCAAATCCTCTTACCGGCATACATGGCAAAATTGATTGCTTAATGACATTTAAGTTTGAAATTTTCATTTCATGGATTAAAATCAATGGATTGTCTAAAACCTGGAAACAGTGAAACCAATAATTTGTTAACACATAGAATGATACAACATAGTCCCAATCAACAAATTAGCAAGGCACCACTTAAAGTACAACCAAAATGTTATAACACAAAAGGGGCAAATAACCCATAAATATATTGAAATTCTTACACATTCTTCTTTATTCTCATAGGTAAAGAAGTAAGGGGATATAATGCCCCAGTTTAGCTTCATTCCCTTAACAAACTTTAATTCATTATAGAGTGCTCCTCTATCCTGCACCAATTTTGGAGAAGCAAAAACAAAAGAAGGAAAAAAAAAAGGCATTACTAGATATCTGCATGATTTAAAAATAAAGGAAAGCCGGAATCGTCAAAGAGGATAAAGCTACAACGTGAAAAGGAAACAAAATGGGAGAACCGAAGAAGAAGAAACTGATTCACAGGCACAGCAGATAAAAAATAAAAAAGAGGAAGAATTCAAGAAGCAACTTACAAAGACAATAATAAGATCGCTTTCCCAACCTTTCTCAAACGCCTCGGCTATGAGCTTACCAATCTCTCTGTCACCATTTGCTGCTGTAGTTCCAACCTTCATAGTGAATAATTCAAATTAAAGCTAGCTCCATTCTGTATTGATGTTCAACAGCTGTGATGGTTTGATTCAAAACCTATATTGGCGCTACCATATTATTAACTTTGATAGTCATACTTATCAAACATTATTAACTTTTATTTCACAACTGGAGCAGCAATCAAGCCGCAGCACCACAATACTACAAGGGGTCTAAATCATAGTCTAAGCAAAAGATAACTTTCCAATGCAGACCTCTGCAATTTATAAAAAGTGTAGACTGACCCCTTCACAGGGATGTAAAGTTGGCACTCGAAAACGACTCACTAGGCAAACTTGAAAAGTCAGAAGGTGAACCTGAGCAATTTCTTCAAATGTGCTGATCTTCCGTGCTCTGCTGTTCAAGTTTCTGACAACTGTATCAGCAGCCATTCGAAACCCTTGTGTTAGGTCCGGGAGATTCGCTCTTCCCACAGCCTTGAATGCTTCATCCGTCAGGGCTTTGACAAGAACACTTTCATATTTGGTGCCTGCAAACAGATACACGTATTACACCCATCCCCATCATCGGAAAGAAATCCAAAAGCTGTTTTACGTTCAATAAATCCTTTACTGTATTTAGCGGCATGGTTTCTCCTCCAAGTACAACAAACCTGATACAGAATTAATTAATTCAATGAATTTAATTAATTAATTTACATTGAATAAACACAAAACATGCAAACAAACAAACAAACTCACTGGCTGTATACTGGCATTAACCAACCTACAACATAATTGACAAAAACAAATTAGACAATGTGGAAACAAATAAACAATAGAATTTTGGGAAAGTATAAACGACAGGGTACCTGACTCTGGAAGCGAGGCCAGAGCCAAACCGCAACATAATGGCTTGGTCTGTGATTTTTTCTTGGCAGAGGAATTGATCAGAGCAAAGACTTATTAAGAGCCGTTTGTTTTGTTTTGTTTTGTTCGTGGGACGAATGGCCTCAGTCAGTTAGGTCATTTAGAAAGTACGGTTCAGAGTTTCAGTTGGAAGAAAGCACGTTTACTCTTTTGACTCGAGTTGACTTCGTGTAGAAAGCTAAAAGGGTAGAATTGTAATTTCGAGAACTAATGAAAGTACTGATTTTTCCCCTTATAAAATTTGACGAAGAGGGCTGCTAAATTCAAGAAAACTAACCACAGCAAGTATCTGAAATTTTTCAGCAGAAGAAACCTTCAAGATCACCCCCAAAAGCTAATAGAACGTTCAGATAGTTTTAGCATCGTTAATTGTATGAAACCATTTAACAACACCATGATGATTTATAATTTAACAACATTTACTTGGGATATATGATTTGTGCATCCTAAATGACGCGGAATGGAAATTCGACGTTTATTTATAATGATAAGATTAATTATCACATTATAATAAGAGATGATAATTGATAAAGTCTACCGAAGGGATATTCCTACCCCACTTCTTGTATAATAACACCTCGGTTATGAATTTTTTTTTTTTGGTTATATTTATAATTTTATCCTCAAACAACTGTTTCATTCTTTTTATAATTATAGTCCACGGTAAATTGGCATCCTCCAATGGCATCTGTTTCATCCATAAAATCAATTACATTTGGCATTTGAAACCTAAAGCAAATTGAACGTTACGGCTTGTACCTGGTAACAAAATGTTTTTCCCAATGTACTGTGACCAACACAAAGAACAACATTGAAGGCCTAAATAATTTCAAGTTTCCAGCCCGATTAAAAACCTTAAATGACTAAAGATCCACAACCTTATTCATGGGCGAACCCACCGACTTCAACCCCTTCTAAGACATTATTCATTTTAAATATACCCTAATCACATTTATTAAGATTTCTTTTTAAATAGAATTTATTTAAGTAGAATTTTTACAAAAAAGAACTTTTATCCAAAAAAAATTTAATTGTTTAGTTGTCAATGAGAGTTTTTATTAAAAATAATAAAATTATTTTAATAAACAATACTTTTAAAATTATGTTATGAAAATAATAAAATAAGATTCTCAAATAATTAAAAAATGCTTTAGACATTTCTCCCATTCCTAGAAACAAAATAACTTATTTAATCTTCAAAAACTCTACTAAAAACAATCAAACAATAACAAAAATTTTAATAAATACTTATGGTATTAAATAAATACTTATAATCATTAGATAAGTTATACTAAACATGCTCTATATAACAAAATACTTATAGTTTTTAAAACTTTCTTTGCAGATATCATATTTTCTGTTGGTATTTTGTTCTTAAAAACTTAAATTAAATTTTTTATTGATAACGATTTTTTTGTTGACCTCATTTGAATAATAAAAAAATAGTAAGCCTCTAATTTAAGATTCTGAATATGATCTTATTCAATTTCTCCCATTCATGCATTAACTTTTTTTAAAACTTTCTTTGCAGATATCGCTAATTAAATTATTGATACGATTTCTTGTGTTGTGGTGGTTGCGTATGATTCTCTCCTTTTTTGTGAGCTTTTATTTCTTTTTAATGTTTATTTCTTTTTAATGTATATTTCTTTTTCGTGAAATGGGAAATCAGGATGTCAGTGAATAACCCTACACGTGGAAACTAATGATAAGCGATACATAAATTGCAATAGAAATTATATTGTAAGTTTAGCGTTACTGATATAAACAATCATTGTCATGAGCACTCGCCTGCATTCTATGAAGTGCAGCTCGCGAGCATTCTAGCTTCAAGCCTCCTTTGCCTGTTGACCCGTGCAATGAAATCATCAGCTCTTTTGCTCAATTCCTCAGCTGGGAAACCAAACTCATCTTCTTCTTCATTATTTCCATTCTCTGCCCCAGCTTCTACTTCTTCCTCATCAACGCATTTTTTCTTAACAGCATTCTCTCCAATATCTTCACTAGTTTTCTTTACATTTTCATTCAAACATTTCTCTGTAGATGGATTTTGAACACATCTAGTACTCTTGCTAACATACTCATGATAGCACACATCGCTAGCGGGAGAGGATTCTGAAGCAAAGAACTTGGATTCTCCTATTAGAATAATAATGATTAGATTGCCCACAAAGAACAAAACCTTGGGGCTGAGTACGACCATGGCAACTTTTGGGAGAGAAACAAAGAGAAAGGCCTTCATGGAAGCTAACAAATAGGGAAACCAGAAAGGGCTGAAACAGAACACACTACAAGTTAGTGCTGTTAAAGAGTAAATGAAGAAATTGTCGACAATTTGATAGCTCTTGAACTTTTTCATGGCTTCGGTCATTTAGATTGTATTGGAGAAGGGCTAATAAAAAATAAGTTCAGAGACGAATCTCACTAAGGGGCATGTGAAGGAGAATTGCCATCTGACTGAACATAAAAGCAATGAAGAACAAGATTATATAGTGAAGAAAAGTGGGTGGTTTTGATAAAATTATTCATCACATGGTTCACCGTCCCTGACTTTTTGAAAAGCTACAAGGGAGATTGATTGGTGCTTATTGGCTGCCTTTTTCTATTTTCACCTCTGGTTTCCACTACTATTGGATGGTTTGAGTTTTTCTTTTTTCTTTTTTCACAGCAATTAAATCTTATTACAATAACTATAGATAAGGTAACTTTGCCGACAATTTCCTTGAAGAGTGAAAATGTTGCTCCAAATATTGTACAAATCTCCTATATCCGAGAAGCTGTAATGAAGTTAATTTTCACATATATCAACAAAAGTTGTTGCACCAAGAGCAGGCATATCTCATTGCTTTATTGATTGTGCCAGTGCATTTGTCTAAGGTAATGAATTAAAGTGGGATTATAGTTGGAGGTTGCAAATTGATTTTGAGATGTTAAAATTTAATTTAATATTTGGTAAATTTTTTTTAATATTATTTTGACAAAATTAATCTATCCTACTATAAAATCTGATCTTAAAATGAGTACCGTATATTTTAATTTTTTTATTCCAAAAACTATCTCAAATAATATGATATTTATCAATTAATTGGTAAGATAATATAATTAATTCGCTTGAATCTTATAAAAAATTACCCATCACTTAATTAATCACACATATTTGAAATGAAATTTAAAATAAAAAATTTGGGATATCTACTAAAATTTTATCCTTAATATAATTCTACTTATAATGGAGGGTGCCACTACCACCGTTGTAGGATCATGTTTTCTTTATTGAAATTTTTGATTTTTTTCTGGGGCTTGCAACTTCCTTAATAAAAGAGGACTCCACTTATAAAAAGAGCATACGTGAGTTGTTTTTCATTTTGAGATGCTTACACTGAAAGAGAAATGGCAGTCTACTGGTTAAAGAAGTTGCTTTGCCTTTACCTTCCGTCTATGGTTCTGCAAGTAAAACGGAACAAACATTACAGAGTGGAATGGAAAAGGGAAAGCTCAAAGCTAGTAATAATACATTGGAAGTGGGATATAATAGACAGAATAAAGGCATTTTTGGATCTTCAATGTACCTCTTTAAAAAAAAAAAAAGAAGAAGAAGAAATAAAAAATGGTTGCGAGTTCAGCTTATGGTGTAAATTTCTGCCCAGCTTATAACAATTTGATTAAATTCAACAACATAGCTAGGACTAGTCATCTACGCACAGGTAAAAATATATTATGCCTCATCCAACATATTGATGTATATCAAATACTTCAATTGAATAATCTGGAGCATATTCTGTAATTTTGTGCTCTAATACGATTTATTAATTTTCCTTAACATCCACAAAAAGTTTTGAGGTATAGGGGGATCATTTCTACTTTTGCTAGTTCACAATGAGGCTTGCATATTTTTATTTTGCCGCATGAGGAACATACCTTTTGAATTCTAAAAATAAGTGCGTCTAATTAATAGATGCTTATTTGAAGTTTCATAGTCTATGTTGCGAGAATTTGAATCTAGTACTGAGATGAACTATAATGATGTTTTTTCAATTTTCTGTTATGTGCGTATGTATACGATAGTGTATTGACCCAAAGTTCAGTTCAACACTGAATTCAAATCCATATTAGATATAAATTAATACAAATTTGTAATAGTGTATAGACACAAAGTTTAATTCAACATCGAATTCAAATTTATGTTGCATATAAATTAATACAAACTTGTGACATTCGCTATATTCCACTTTCTCATTTGAGTCACTTTTGTATCTTTATTAGGTAGTTAAAGTGTCACTCACTTGTTAAGTCCAGTGAAGTGATCAAGCAATATTTGCAATTATCGTTGATTGCGAGTGCATGTCGGAAAGTGATTATGCATTTGCTTCAAGTTTTCGATCCTTATTCTGACTTTTTCTAAGTGATTACAAACAGAAAAGCTGGACACACTTTCGGTGAAAGTTTCTTATTTACTAGAAGATATTTCCTCTTGCAATAATTCGAGGTAAATGAAATGCTAGCCCCTTTTTCCTGTGCTCGTAAAAAATTGTAAATAAACTTGCAATATTAGTTGGCTATATGTCAATGAAGACTTTGCATTTGACCTCTAAACGCTATATTTAATGGCTAGTTGTCTTAAATTTTGTACAAAGGAAGTGATTTCTTTTAATCAATTATGAACACCAACTGGTCAAAAGAAACGTATAGAGTGTGAAAATGTAGCTTATTATTTTCTTTTAATTGATTACGAACATCAAGTGGTCAAAAGAAATTAACAGATAATTTAAAATTTTATTTATATTTAATAACAAAGTGTTGAAATTTTAATATCAAATTATATTTTAATTTCATGTACTAATCAAATTAACAATGAAATCGATTCTACTATTTTCTGTTTTTTTCCTCTCCTCTCCTCTCTTCTCCTTCCAATTTTAATTCTCTCTTTAAGCAACTATACATCATGCAGTAAGGAGATTTGAACATAAAAAGGAACTTCTTAGCAGCATACCAAAAGAAAAAGCTTGCTAAAGTAAATAGCAGATATTCTGGTCTAGTGAACCTAAAATAATTGTAGTAATCCCTCATGCTTGAACAAAACGAGTCCAGCTAAGGAATATGTAGCGTGAACTTTAATTAGTTTAATCTCGTGCTCTAAATTCTTTTGTCTTCTCAAGAATTTGACCCAACTCTCTTTTTAAGAGCATAAAATATGTTTAGTATATAAACAGGCAAACTGGATACGTTTTGTGTACGTGCATCTTTGAGAAAAGAGAGTTAAAGATAAAAAGGATACAAAGGAAGTGGGGAAATAATTTACAGGCTGAAAGCCATTATTGGTGATTCAAAGGTTCGTAAGAGATGCCAATCTCGTTAACTTTTTGCACATGAGAGTTTATATAACAGTGTAGATCCTCTAAATATATATATATAATACTAATTTAGTTTAAGATTTTGGACTTTGTTAAAGTTTGAGACTAGATAACTTAATAGATTTTTTAAATTTTATTAAATCTAAGATATTGGATTGAATTATAATCAAGTCCGAAAATAGGATAGTGTTCATAAGGTACTTTGCTTAAATTTTTCCATGTGAATTACAAGTTCCATTGGTTGATGCCTTTGTAGCGTTTTATATATATCTATACAACTCCTTATAGATATGGATTAATGTTCTCTACAAGAAAAATAGTTATTTTTCACCACCATTACTAATTGCAGGAAAATTTTAGTTGCAAATATGATTATTTTCGATTGTAAAAATTAGTTCATCACTAAAAGAACAAAGTGATGTTTCATATTTTCAATAGGGGAAAAACGGTTAAAAATAAGTTAATAATTAATCACTAATACTTTTTTTTTTTGAAAATCAATGGTGCCAGTACCATTTTCAATGATAGGAAGTTACTTGTGGAAAATGAAATAATATTTTCAATAGCTTTATTAAATTTGTTACAAATACATGATTATTTGTAACCACATTGTTTTAGAATTAATAATAATTTAATTTCAACCAAAATAAGCCCCTAAGCATTGGCACCACTGTTATTTGCAATGGCAAGAATTTGACAATCGAAAATATCATATCTTTTTTACCAAATATCAAGGTAGTCACAAGTGAGCATTATAATTAATTAGGTGGAATAATTTGAGCTATGACATTTTCAACTTGCTAAACTTGTGGTAGAAATAAATTACTATTTTCGATGATTTTTAATCATTATAAAAAATACATTAATATTTACAACTACGCTAGATAATTGATTGAAATAGTATGAAATTAATAAGATTAATTTAAGGGGGAAAGATTGGGCCAATACTATTATTTATTAGTATTAAATATGAAAAAAAAATGTTCAAATGTATTTTGTTAGACTTGAACTCTTGGCCAACTGTCTTCATTGTCAAACAGTAGCCAATTGGACTATCATTAGAAGATGTAAAAATAATAAAAATTTAAAGTATATATATTTTTATATTTACTGTATGTGATCTCTAAACTTTTGTTTAGAAATAATGATAGCTTGAGTATAATGAGACAATTGAATTAAATAGATCTTTTTTATTTTTCCTATAAATTGACCTTCTATAGTTTGAAGTAATTAACTTAATTACTAATATAATTTTCATGATCATAGTATACTCAAGTACTCACTAAGACATATCTAATGTACATTAATATTATTATTTTATTTATATTATTTTTATCACTCGATTAGTTTTTATATAATGTTTAATTCGTGCAATTTAGTTTTAAATATAAAATAAACATTGGAAAAAAAATTTGAGATTAATGTTAAGAGTGAGAGTATAAGAAATGTTCAGACCATGTTCAATCCTGGGCCATTGGATATATGTTAATGTATAATGTTATAGATTGAGTTATATATATACATGAACATAAAAATTAGATTTTAGTATTAATTTGATAAGGCAAATGAGTTTGATTTATAAGATATGTTAACATGAAATTTGTAATTTTGTTTCATGTTGTTGGTATTCATGTTCAATATTTCATAGTAGATATTAAACATATAATCTTCAAACATATATAATGATATATGAACTTTGCTTCAAAGAAGGAACACACAATGACGGGTGTCACATGATTTATATAATATTATTAGCTATGTTATATCTTGTAATTACATGATTAGCAACTTCCACTAATAATTAAGGAGTTACATTAATTGTTCACTCATAGCTTCATAAAGTTAACCATTTAAAGTTTGAAATATTATTATACTTAATTAAGAGTGAGCATATGATATAGTTATGAGACTATGTTATATCAAATTAATTTTGTGATACACACTCAATTATTCATATGACTAATTAAATAAATAAATAAGGTGAAGAATAAATTACAATAAATCTAAATTAAGATTACTTTAATCTTAAAATGTAGATAAGATTATCCATATATAGTAATTAGCGTAAATCAACCTTTATTTGGTTTTTGAAATTTGACTTAAAAGCTAGATAGAACTAGATAACAATGACTTGAATTTTGTGGACCACTTTTTCCCTTTAAACTAAGAATATATAAGTTCAATTTGATTAAAACATAGATTAGACTAACTAAAATTTAATTTGACTAAACTTATATGTCCGATTTGAATTAAAATGAAAAGCCTGATCATGTTTTTTTTTTAAAAGCCTTATCTTAGCTAATAAAAGAAATCAAATTAAAAAAGAAGAACACAACAAAAACAACAATCATGTGTACCACCAAAAAGAAAAAGCACAGTGATAAGGCTTTCTTTTTATATTGTGAAAATTCATAACTTGTTTTATCCCAAAAAAAAGAAGAAAACAAAGAGCATGTCAGTTCTTTTTACTCCATCGTGGAAAGCTTAGTCCTCTAACACTTTCATTACTTCATCTTAAGAAACCCTAAGATCAATTATTACTTAATTCAAGAATTTATCTTCTCAGGTAACTCTCGATTTCATGAGTTAATTATTACTTTAAATTTTATTAAAGTATTATAATATTAAAAAACAAATATTAAGTAAATTAACCTACTTTTTCCTCCATCAATAAGTACCAATCAGTACCCTATCCCCCATGAAGGAAGTTTTTTTTTTGGGGAACATTTTAGATGTCTAGGGTTTCTTTTATATTTAATTATTTTTGGCTTTGCGTCTTCATAAACTTTTCAATTCAGTAAAATTCTTGTTTGGAACTAGACTTTTGTTTGGAACTTTGTGTTAGTCGATTACAATGAAAATATAGTTAGTGATATTGATGCAAATACATGTCAAAGAAATGATAGGAATGGCTGCAGTATTGATTAAACGTGGCCTTATCTATTTGCCCTTTTAATTTTTTTTTGAAAATTTCTTTTTCCAGTAAAGTAAATTTGTGAAATCATCACTGCAGAAGCAACATCACATTTTTTCTTCCACCTGAGCAATTGTTGGATCATCATCATCTTCAGGTAAAATACTATTTACTTCATAATTTATTTGTATGTTAAATTTTATTTGATTGAAGAATTTATTTTACCGAATTTTTTGTATCATTCATATGTGCCTGCTTTTCTTTAATTTTTTTGCTTGATTGTCACACTGATTTTGTTTGTGCTTTGAGATAGAAAAGAAAAAAACTTAATATTAGCCATTCAAATAGGTGACCTAATGAGTAATATTTTATTATTAAATTTTTTAATCTGAATATTCAGCATTCATTTACCCATAACTTGATGTAGAGAATTCCAAATTAAACACCGTAAAGAAGAGGTTTCTAAGACAGGTAGCCTTGTCATTAAATCTTGATGAATCGATCTAGTTAATTAAAAATATTTGGCCTTGTGCAGATGCTGAAAGATATGACCTTTGTTGACTCTATCTTAAGTATCTTTAAGAAGAGAAATTCAAATTTGATTTAGTAAAATTATTTAGAAACTAGAAACATTTATATTTCCAGCCATATATAATAAGTAATCTAGTAACTTTTAGATTAATACAGTTAATTCAAAAAACATGAGTGATAATCTTGAGAACCTTTTGGCCTTGTGCTTATTCCTGTCAACTATGACCTTTGTTTAATGTATCTTGAATATCTTTAAAAAGAAAAATCAGAACTTAATTCTGTAAAAGTTTTTAGAAACTAGATAAATTTATCTTTCCAACCATATATAATAACTAATCTAATTACCTTTAGGTCAATACAGTTAATTAGGACAATATGAATGATAATTTTCAAAAACTTTTGGCCTTGTGCTGATTCCTGTCAATTATGACCTTTGTTCAATTTATCTTGAATATCTTTAAGAAGAAAAGTCTGAATTTCATTCTGTAAAATTCCTTAGAAACTACACAAAAGTATATTTCCAATCATATATAATCGTTAATCTAGGTTTTTTTAGTTCAAAACAGTTAACTCAAACAATATGAGTGATAATGTTCAAAAACTTTTGGCCTTGTCTTTGATTCCGTTAGTTATGACCTTTGTTCAATGTATCTTGAATATCTTTAAGAAGAAAAGTTTGAATTTCATTCTATAAAATTATTTAGAAAGTAGACAAAATTATGTTTCCAACCATATATAATAGTTAATCTAGTTACTTTTAGTTCAATACAGTTAATTCGAACAATATGAGTGATAATCTTGAACACTTTTGGCCTTGTGTTGATGACAAAAACAATGAGCATAAATTAAAAACATGTCCATTGACAAATCTTGGATGCAATCAGGAAGGTCAACACGTGCATATTTTCAAGGAGCTGCACAATTTATTGATTATGTGTGTAAACATTGTAAATCTGATTCTGTGGAGGTCCATTGTCCTTGTGAAAAATGTTGTAATAGGTATAAAATGTTACAAGCTGAGGTGCAATTACATATTTTAGAGAATGGCATAATGCCTACCTATATGACTTAGTATCTGCATGGGGAGAAAGAGGATTTTGACATTGAATGTGAGATTGATGAAAAAGAAATGATAGGTTCAGAGGAAGAAGATGATATGCAAAATTTAATTAGAGAGATTTATAGAGAAGCTCCAAATTTAAGCATGGTCATGCTCTTAGAGGCCTCAAAACTGAAGATGTATATGGATCCACTTCAAGCCGACCGTGCAACAAAGAGAAATGTATACAACGTGAGGAGTTTTTGTTGAGTACTTTGAAAGTGGTGGAAGAGCAACTAACTATTGTACAGAAAAAAGTGGAAGAGTTAGAAGCAAAGCAATCTCATTCTCAACCGATTGTGGATTCCTCTTCAATGGTATAATGTTCTTTTTAATCTCAATTTTTTTTAATTTACATAATTCATTATCACTTAATTATTTTAACTATTCATTTAATTTTTCTTCATAGGATCCAACTAGAAAATTGAATGCAAATGATGGTGGTGGTGTAAATTCTGAAAATAGTGGTGGTGCAAATTCTAATGATGCTAGTGGTGCTTATTCAGATGACAATGGTGGCACTGATTAAGAGGACGATGGTGATGCAAATTTAGATGATGATGGTTATGGTGATTTAGAAAACAATGTTGATACTAATTCAGATGGTTTTGATGATATTTGATATTTATATGATTTATGGCACTTGAAAATAATATACTAATGCTTTATTTTTTTATTATGAAATGTTTTTGGACAATATGAATGTTGACGATTTCGATTGAATTGCTTAGGAGAATTCATTCATTTTATAGTAATGTTGGTTGAATAAAATCTATTTTCAATAGTCATATGTTCTTAGCAATTGTATTAGAAAGTTGAAAAAATTGTTGTTCCAATTGCTAGTGGCAATTAATAAAATAAGTTTCAATTGCATAGATTATTTTCAATTGTCTATCCCTGTTAAAAGCAGAGAATTTCCAACAAAGGTATGTCATCGAAAATATTACTTTTCTGACGGTGAATACATTATTTATAATGGAACAATTCAATTGCAGGTATTACTTATTTCGACTAATATGCAGTATTTTCAATTGCAAAATCAATTAGAACAACATGTATTTCCAACTATAGTTTAGTCTTTTTTGGCTGTTTTTCCCCATCAAAATTAATGTATTTCCAATGGTCATATTTAATCGAAATTGCTATTACAAAAGGTACTGCAAAAGCCAATTGAAAATGCTATTTTTGATGGCTTAAAGGGATCATAAAAATTATTCATTAGTTATGTGTCCATATTATTTCTTACATACTTTTACCATTTTTCCATGGCTAATGTCGCTCGAAAAAAGCATATTTATGATGGCTGGTTGGAAAAAAGTATTTCTACCCAAACTATTATCGACGGCCAGCGACTACCTTCAGCAGTTGAAAAAACACATTTGTAACGGCATTTTACTTGTTTTAATTGTATTCAACAATCACAAAAAATAGTTTTTCTTGTAGTGGTTTTTGTACTTGTGGCTAAGCAAGCACCGTACATTCGACTTTCTTTTTGGCGTCCTCTTTTTTTTTTTTTCTATGCGGACACACTTTTACATTGTATGGTTTAAGATAATTAGTTTTTAATCCTATTAAACTACATGACTTTATAATTTATTTAAAAATAAGCCCTATTAAATCTCACAGCTTAAGAGCATGACCCCATTTAAAAAAATAAAGGGGTATGTACTTGAGAATGATTATATATATTCTGATGCAAGATCCTGAATTTGTTGAAATCCGAGAAAGTTGTTAAACCTTGTTGATTAGTTATGACTATGAAAACTAATGTAATGACATTATATTATTAAATCATATAGTTTTATAATTTTTTCAGACTTCAAAAAAGTCTAAAATCTTAGACTTATATATGTGATGATATGATTTAGGATCTTGAACTTTATTGACGTATGAAAAATTATATATATATATATAGATGTATGAATCAACAAAAATATTTCATTGAAGCACTCTTTCGTTAACATATATCTGTAGAGCCGAAAGTGGGATTTTGGTTCGAGGGGGCCAAAATGCTTATAGATATAAGCAGGTAATAACATAAAATAGTGAAAGTTAGATGACCAGTAATTTTTAAATGAGGACTATAAAAAAGAATTCACAACCTTTGGTTGATCATAACAGAAAATATAAAAAGAAAGGGGGCGGACGTTAAAATATGCATAGAAATTTGTGAACTTCTAAACTAGTCCCTTATTTTTCATAAAACTTTTCCTGGCACATCAACTCAACAAAAAGAACAATCTACTTCCACTTAGTGGATGATAAAATGTCAAATATAGGACCTTGCTTAAATCAAATTAGGAGTAAAAGTTCGTGGTGTTGTTTGGTTATCAAACTCTCTTGAATTTTTGGGTTATTATTTTTTAGTTATAATGTAACTTAGAAAGGTCTTAAAAGATGTCATAATTTAAACACCTCATGAAGTTCAAAAAATAAGGATACAAAACAAATAAACAATAAGAAGATAAGCTCACGCAAAAGACAGATTTAAAGCAGTAGTTCACTAATCATAAGTAGAAAATGCATAAAAAGAAGATCCTTTAAGCTTAAGAATATATTACAGTTCTGTTGTAATTATATAATCAGTGATTATTTCTTGTATAAATAGATATATGTATTAGAATTCAGTTAAAGGCAGGTGCCATGTGCCAGCGCTTACAACAAGCACTAGTTACATTGTAAAATCCTCTTGTTGGCACATGGTCGCACGTGGCATGAATGAATCAATGTCATCACCATTACCAAAGAAGACTTAGCCCAATATTGAACTGGGCTGCAGCTTAATACTTGCTTTTTGTTTTGCTGGTAGAGCTTGAGATTTAAGGCGAAGTAATTAATTTTGGGTTCGGTAATTATACTTCATCAAAGTTGTAAAACATATTTGAGTTGAAACTTGAAAACATAGTATTTATAGGATTTTTTTTTCAAAGGAGCTTTGTAAGAAATAACTCAATCAGCCACTCCAAGAAGATCAAGTAGTTGCAATAACCTTGTTGCTGAAGGTAACATGGACAACTAGTTATATGAAGACAGAATACTCTCTATATACATAGTATAGTGCACATAGAAATATTATGGTATCAGCGTAGGGTATTTTGATAAGGTCCAAGAATGGCTAACTCTAAGGTTGATTTGGAGAAATTTATAGGCAAGAATGATTTTAATATGTGGAAAGTCAAGATGGAGGCCTTACTAATAACTTAAGGATTGGGAGATGCCTTAGAGCCAGTCACCAAGAAAGAGGGGAAAAAAAGCATCATCATCACTGACACCACAACAGGTTGCTAATATTGATAAGAGGGCAAGAAGCACGATAATTTTGAGTCTTGGAGACTCTGTTATCAGAGAGGTTGCCAAGGAGAAAACAGTGGCTGATTTGTGGGCCAAACTTGAAACAATCTACATGACAAAGTCTCTTGCCAACAGACTTCATATCAAGAAGAGGATGTTTACTCTAAAGATGGCTGAGGGATCCTCTCTTGATGATCATATTAATGAATTCAATACAGTTTGTGATACTTTGGAAACCATTAATGAAAGGCTCAATGATGAGAGTAAAGCCTTGCTCTTGGTGAGTTCACTTCCATCATCATACTCTAATTTTGTAGATGCTCTTATATATGGAAGACAAACCTTGTCATTAGATGAGGTTAAAGCAGCCTTAACAGTGAAGGGAAGAATTGAAAAGAATGAAGCAAAGAAAAAGAAGCAGCATAAAACCAAAACCAAACCTAAAAACTTAAAATGCTTTCAATGCCATAAGGAAGGGCATTTCAAGAAAGATTGCCTTGAAAGAAAGAACAAGAGGAGGGATCAAAATGAAGCTGCAGCCACTGTTAAAGAAGAAGAAGAAGAAGGCTATGAGTCAGCGGGTGTATGTGTAGCCACTAAGGACATGCAAAAGGGTAAGTGGATTTTAAATTCTGGTTATACCTTTCATGTGAGCCCAAATAAGAGTTATTTCTCTAATTACCATGAAATTGATGGAGGAAAAGTAATCATGGGTAATAATACAGTGTGTAAGGTCATGGAAATAGGTAAAATCTATCTTAAAATGCATGATAGGTCCATTAGAGAGATTAGACAAGTTGGCATGTTCCAGATCTCAAAAGAAATCTGATTTCTCTAGGAATGATGGATCAAATAGGTTGTAGTATTAAGCTTGAATCTGGGGAGCTGAAGGTTCTTAATGGATCAACACTAGTTATGAAAGGGATCAAAAGGAATGAGGTGTATGTCTTGGAGGGGAAAGCAGTAACTAGTGTCTCTAATGTCATTGAAAATATAGGAAAAGATATTACAAAAGTATGGCATTTAAAGCGAGGACATATGAGCATTAAAGGTCTGAAGGAGTTAGAAAAGCAAGGTGTGTTAGGTAGTGATAGGATTGGCGAGCTGGTTTTTGTGAGGATTGTATTCTAGGGAAATCAACAAAGAACAGTTTTAAGAAATCTATCCATGAGACCACTGATATCTTGCAATATGTGCATTCAGACCTATGGGGGCCATATCAGGTATCATCTCTATGGGGGAACTGATATTTTATGACTATAATAGATGATTATTCAAAAAGAGTTTGGGTTTATGTGATGAAAAGTAAAGATCAGGTGTTTGAGAAATTCAAAGCATGGAAGGTTCTGGTAGAAAATCAAACTAGAAAAAGGGTTAAAAAATTGAGGACAGACAATGGCCTTGAATATTGTAACCAAGAGTTTGACAGATTCTGTGCAAGTGAAGAGATTGCAAGACACAGATCAATAAGATTAACTCCACAACAAAATGGGTTGGCTGAAAGAATGAACAGGACTTTAATGGATAAAGTAAGATGCATGATGATACAATCATAGCTACCTAAGGGGTTATAGGCAGAAACTTTGCTGATAGCATGTTTGTTGGTGAATCTCAGTCCTTCTGCTGCAATTGATTTCAAAACACCGTTTAAAATGTGGTCTGGAAAACCTAGTAACTATAATGACCTCAAAGTGTTTGGATGTCATGCTTATGCACATGTTAAGCAAGGTAAATTGTCTCCAAGAGCTTTGAAATATCAATTTATAAGGTATCCAGAGGGCATTAAGGGTTTCAAGTTATGGTGCACAGATTTAAATCCACCTAGGTGCATCATTAGTAGGGATGTGATCTTTAATGAGGAATCTGTACATATCAAACTGTCACCTTCTAAGCTTGTTGAACCTCAAGCAAAACCATCTAGAAGCGTACAGTTTGAGGTGGAGCATTCAAATTCAAAAACCTCTCATAAAGATGCAGACTCTGATGCGAGTGAAAATGAAGGTGGTGGGATTGCTAAAGCACAACCTCAACAGCAAGCACAGAGTCAAATTACTGATTATCATCTAGCTAGAGATAGAGAGAGAAGACATATAAGACTTCCCCAGAGATATGACTATGCTGATCTCATTGCTTATGCAATGCAGAGTTCATGAGATTAATGACAATGAACCAAAGAACTACAGAGAAGCAATGCAGAGTTCATCTAAATCAGAGTGGCAGAAGGCTATGAATGAAGAAATAGAATCCCTACATAAGAACAACACTTGAGAGTTGGTGAAAAAACCTGAAGGGAGAAGGGTTGTTGGCTGCAAGTGGATTTTTCGAATAAAAGAGGGTGTGACAGCAAATGAGCCTAGGAGATTCAAAGCTAGGCTAGTAGCAAAAGGGTATACACAAAGGGAAGGAGTTGATTTTAAGGAAGTCTTCTCACCTGTGGTCAAACATGCTTCAATAAGAGTGTTATTGGTCTTAACTGCAGTTTATGACATGGAACTTGATCAACTCGATGTCAAAACTGCTTTCTTGCATGGTAGATTACAAGAGGAGATTTTGATGACTCAACCATAAGGGTATGTAAGTTATGAATATCCTGACTTTGTCTTCTTGTTAAAGAAATTCTTATACGGCCTGAAACAATCCCCAAGGCAATAGTACCTCAGGTTTGATGAGCTCATGGTTTCTCATGGGTTCAAGAGATACAACTTTGACTGTTGTGTATACTTTAAGCAATGTGATTCAGATCATCACATATACTTACTGCTATATGTTGATGATATGTTGATTGTCTGCAAAATTAGGGATAAAATTGAAGCTTTAAAACAGATGCTGAGCTCTGAGTTTGATATGAAGGATTTAGGTCATGCCAAGAAGATCTTAGGTATGGAAATCAAGAGAGATAGAAGGAAAGGAACTATATTCTTATCTCAGAAAGAGTATCTGGAAAAGTTATTTGACACCTTTGGTATGAATAGTTGCAAACTTGTAATAACACCCTTAGCCTCCCACTTCAAACTTTCTAGTCAACTATGCCCAAAAACAAGTGAAGAAAAGCATGAAATGTCAAAGATACCTTATACAAATGCTGTAGGGTGTATGATGTATGCATTGGTCCTTACAAGGCCAGATATTTTACATGCTTTAAGCTTGGTAAGCAGAAATATGATATCACCTGGAAAAGAGCATTGGAAAGCTGTTAAGTGGGTGATGAGATATCTGAAAGGAACCTTAGATTATGGGCTGATGTATGGAAGAGATGAAAAGGCAAATGGTGCTGGTCTATAGGTTATGTTGACTCTGACTTTCGCTGGAGACCTGGACAGGAGGAGGTCACTGACTGGATATATGTTTATGTTGAATGGGTGTCTAATAAGCTGGAAAGCAAGCCTACAACATATTGTTGCCTTGTCAACAACTGAGGCTAAGTACATAGCAGCCTCAGAAGCTGTCAAAGAGGCATTGTGGCTTAAAGGCTTGGTCAGTGAGTTGGGCATAACTCAGAGGGTTGTTGACATTTATTGTGATAGCTCAAGTGCCATTTACTTGAGCAAGAATCCAGCCCATCATGAGAAAACAAAACATATAGATATTAAGCTGCATTTTATGAGGAATGTAGTATCAAAGGGAGCTGTGAAAATTATAAAAATACATACAAGCAGCAATCCAGCTGATATGCTAACAAAGATGGTTCCTACAGCTAAGTTCAAGACCTGCTTGGACATAGCTGGTTTGTGCAGATTGTGAATTTGCATAGTATTGAGGAGAAAAGTGATATGGGATGAATTGTTTCAAGGTGGAGATTTGTTGTGTAACTGGTGAAACAGATTCAATGCTACAAAATGACCTCGATGGTATGTGTTTTGATATGTAGAAGCAATACTCACTGAAACGACTTGGAATATTGCCGTTTTAAGTAAAGTGTTGCATACAAGCTACATGTGAAGAAAAACGTCATATTCAGGTTGTTAGAAGCCGTTAATCCTCGTGCTCTGCACGTGAGGTTCTGGAAAATGCATCAGGATCATTACAGGCTGGGAAAAAAACGCAGCTGATTAAAATGAATCTAATTGGGTTACACTGAGAGAGTATAAAAGGGAGAGAAACCTTGTAAATAAAGAATACACAGTTTAGCTCTCAGGAAAATAATCTCTGTATCTTGTTCATGATTCAATGAAAACTCCATACACTTTGTTCCTTCGTGGATGTAAGCTAATGAAAGTTAGTTGAACCACGTTATCTCCATTTATTTTGGTTGGTTGATTCTGAGTTTCTTGGTGTTTTCTTATTCTGATTTGTGATTGAGTTCTTAGATCTTTATAATCTTGATGAGCATTTATTCTTGGTCCAAGAATTCTTCTAATCATCTTCACAGCATCTTGTTAACTTGTGAGAAAGATTCTGGGCAGCAGCTGAAGTTGTTGAGAAATTATAACCGTTCAGTTGCTACATATGATAACCCGTTTGATGCTACGGCTACACAAACCTATGGTTAGATTAACAGTTTAGGTTGCTTGGAGAGCACAAAAACCTTTTATATAAATTCATGCTTATGCAATGATATTAGAGCAATGAATCTTCTTCATAAACAAAGGCTTGTCATTATCTCAACATTCAAATTCTAACATGGTATCAAAGTGATTGTAATGGCAGAAAACAATCTACAAACAGCTCTTACGACCAACAACAACCCTCTACCAAACATTACTCAAGCCAACCTTCCTTCGTCGAACAACAACCCTCTCTCAAACCTCGTTCAAAATAGCCTTGCTCTTCAGACTAACCCACTTCCAAACCTCAATAAGAACAACTCTTCATTTGTGTTTACAGATTCTATCAAGTTAAATAACTCCCAGTATTTACTTAGAGGTCTCAAGTCTTACTAACAGTAAGAGTTAATGGCCTAGAAATTTTTCTCAATGGAGCAAGACCATGCCCAAATAGAGTGCATATCTCAGCGGATGATGATGGCATTGTCACCACAACTGACAACCGTGAATATTTTCTATGGCTCAAACAAGATCAATTACTCATGAGTTGGCTACTCTCATCGCTCACTAAAGGTATTCTAGCCTTAATAACCAGTTGCACTTCAGTACGTAGAAGTGTGGAAAGCCTTATTAAAACTCCTGTCAACAAAAATTAAGCCCATAGTATTGCAATTCATAGCTTTTATTCAAACCACATGAAAAGGAGCCTCCGGCATTACTGAATTTTGCAACAAAATCAAAGCTTTAGCAGATGAACTCAAGTCTGCTAGCAGTGAAAATCTAACTCTCTTTCTACTTGCAGGTTTAGGACCTGAATATGACTCCGTTGTTGTTAAAATCATTGCAAGATTTGAGACTCTAACACTCCAAGAAGTCTATGACATATTGCTAAATCAGGAAAGTAGGATTGAACTTTACAATTTGCATGGTAGCGTATCATTTGGCAACACAAGTGTCAATTTTGCTCAGTCAAGCAACAATCAAAGGAGAAACTAGAATAACACAAAGAAAGGCATGAACTCAAATGCTGGGAATGATGCAAATCAAGATAAAGGGAATGGAAAAGCCTCTAAAGATGAGCCTAAGCCACAATGTCAGATTTGTCAGCGGTTTGGACATGTAGCCTTTGATTGCTGGTATCACTACAAGTAGGACTTCTACCTTCAACAAATCAGAACAACAACATCTAGAGAAGGAGCAATAACAACAGCAATAACAATCCACCTCAGAGAGGACCACCTTATAATCCTGCAAATAACAGCAAGAGATCTGCATATATTGCTACATCTGAAAATGCTGCTGAACATAACTCGTGTTTGGACAGAAGTGCAACAAACCATATCACCAACAGTCTGAGCAATCTAAATACTGGTGTACTTTACAAAGGTACTGACAAGCTGGTTGTAGGTAATGGGCAATAGCTTATAATTTCACATGTTGGTGATGCATTGCTGCCTACACACTTGCAAAACACAAAACACTTGCATTTGAAGCATGTACTTTATGTGCCTAAAATCACAAAAAAATTAATAAGCATATCTAAATTACTTTTTGATA
This sequence comes from Luvunga scandens, assembly GCA_030449905.1. NCBI lineage: Eukaryota > Viridiplantae > Streptophyta > Magnoliopsida > Sapindales > Rutaceae > Luvunga > Luvunga scandens. Next base: position 2,102,944 of record JASUUG010001266.1, read on the forward strand.
ATGAGATTAATATAGAATTTTATAACAATATTTGTGTGGTTAAGGAAAAGAACCAGAGGAGAGCTCTTGTAGGAGTGGCTAAAAGAGGCCTTTATCAACTGCAATGCTATCCAATAAGTCCAGTAAAGTGTCAAAATTTGCACTAGTTTTAAGTTCAATCAATAAAGTTAGGTTTGGTCTAGAGTCAATGTTTTCTTTCTGTTTTAATCATCAAGAGTCAACAAATGTTATCTCTAGAGCTAAAAAAGAACTCACTTCTTAGTATAGAAGGCTAGGACATCTTAACGTAATAGCTCTACAGGAAACCCTCTCTAGTTGTAATCTTTTCAATTGGAATGAAAAATAATTCCTAAGCTCTGCAGAATGAAAAATAATTCTTAAACCCTGCAGTGCATGTCAGTATGGAAAAATACATCAAATGCATCTCAAATCATCAGAAACCAAAAAAACAACTCCCTTACAATTAATACATTCAGACATATCGGTGCCACACCCTTAACTTTCAAACCAAGCACTACAAGAAAAACTAGATATGGCAACAAGTATTCCACGTTGCTAAAGGCCTTTAACAACGTGCATCCGTGCGCTGTGGATCAAGATGTTGTCTTAGGGTAAGTTACTTTTAACAGCATGCAAGACACGTTGTTAAAAGTCTTGCGCTCGTAGTTAAAAATGCTTTAAACAACACAAAATTAACGTCGTCAAAATCTTTATACGTAAATTTCTTTTAACAACATGCTGTACGATCATTGTGAATTGTGTTATTTTATTTTATTTTATATGCACGTTTTGCTTGCAAAATCCTTTTATTTATTTTTTTTCCAATATATCCTTTTTTATAAATATTAAAAACTTACAACTACAAGTCTACAAACAAACTAATAATTCAATACAAAAATTATATTTCATTAAAAAAATAACAATAAATTTATTGGACAATCACTGCAATTAAAACAGTTTATATTACAAAATTCAATACTTTCACAAAGATATCATCATAACAGTGATCGCTTCATCACATACAATATTATCAGCGTTCGGTAGCTCCATCCAAACCATCTTCTTCAGTCAAGCTCCATCGTGTGATTAGCAATAAAATCAAATCTCCTGCGCAAACAAAATCAAGATTAATCAAAATAATTATAATAACACAATTACATTATAAACTAAATGAAAAAGACAAAAAAAAAAGAAGCATTTAATTTACATACATCTTAATTAACATAGAAAAAACGTAAAAAAAAAAAAGATAGATCTCCGAATAGGCCCCCAGCATTCAATCGAAGTGGCACTGCTTGACAATATTTCCGTTTTTTTTTCTTTGACTATTTTCAAGATTCTCGCTAGACAAAATAGGAGTATAATACAAAACATAGTTATTAATTTCTAAAACCAAAATTCCCATGAATGTAAAATTTAATAAATTAAAAAAGAAAAGGAGAAAAAGTAGGACTTTTGAATACACTTGTGCCATAAATTTATTGTTATTATTATTATTTTTTCTTCGTGAGAGACGATTTTTTTAAGCATGAACAAGGCATAAGAAATTGATAAAAATTGACTTAGAGGTAGAAGACATGATGGTAAGATCTCCTTAGTTCCTTCGTTGTTGATGCAAAAAATTTGATAATGAACTCTAATCTATAAAAACATTCTTCTCGTACTCCAATCTCTTATGTTGTTGAACAGTTCTGCTCTACTCTTGCACAAATAATCAAACCACCTTTACTCCGACCTGGCTAGTGTATACACATGCACCAACAACACACAATTAGAGGGCGTCGAATATTTTTCCGGTGATAACCCTCTAACGCTCAAGTCAATATTCAGGTTTTAACTCTTGGAAAACTCATGTTACAGTTCTAGGCCTTTCTTTCCTCTCTCACGAGAAATAAGCTATTTGACTTATAGAAGGGGAAAAGAAATCAAAAGAATCAAAAGTGAGATGTTAGTTTTAGAGAAATTTTGTTCAACCCCTTTACCTTCGCTCTTTCTCCCTTTTATACCTTACTCGAAACCTTCAATCCATCTTTTCTCCTCTTCCTTTCGGACCCATTACCTATCATACGAGAACCAGAGTTTAGCTGCCCTTGTGTGGGTGTCATGCCCGTATTTCATGGGAGGTACCCACATCCTGGTAACTGTTGCATGCCATAACTTTAAACTCGTATATGAGCAAAATTCCTGGTCGACTTAATAAAAAAAAAGGGCGAGTTTAGGTGACTAGAAACCTGGACGCTGGTATCGATGAGACCACTGCCAACCTAGTGACGAGAATCGATTCGACTAAATGACTAGAAGCGTGGACTTGAAGCGGTTCTCTTTTGTCTGCCCAATCGCCTGCTCGAGCTAGTTTGCTCACAATCACCACAATGACCTCCTAGTCGAGATAGTCTGCTCATGGTGACCACAATTATCTCCTGTCGAGATAGTCTGCTCATGGGTACCACAAGTACCTCTTAGTGGAGATGGTCTGCTTATGGTCGCAAGGACTACTCCCTGTTCAAAACCTGCTCGAGATGATGTGCTAATGATTACCACAATTACCTCTTGGTCGAGGTGATTAGCAAATTACCTCATAGTCGAGGTGATTAGCAAATTACCTCATAGTCGAGGTGATTAGCAAATTACCTCCTGATCAACTATCAACTCTTTTCTCATTTTTCACCTAGAGGAGATCGTGGTCACCATATTTTATTCCCCAAACATTCATTGTCTTTGTTATTGAGGGAGTTGAGTGGCTTTTAGGAGCGACGGCAATAGGGAGAAAGAGGGGATAAGATAAAAGCTAGGGTTTTTTAATTTATTATTTATATTACTCTGAAAACTTATAGTGTTGGTGGCGGGTTGGGCTTTGTTGCTTTTTTATTTTTTGAAATTTTCAAAATCTCTCTTCTAACATAAAAACTAAAATAGTTTTTATAAACTAAATTTACCATTAAAACCTACTTTTTAAATTATTACATAATAGCGAGTCAATTACATTATTATAATGTGACGCGATATTTGTAGTAAATATGGTTAGTGATCAACAAGATAAAAAATATAATTAATAGTAATTTGTTAATTAATTTAAATTAATAGTTGAATTAGCAAATAAAAATATCAACAAGATAAAAAATATAAAAATTCATTAGTTAGTTCTATTGGTAAAATCTCTTGAGTATAAATAAGAGATTTGAGATTCAAACCTCGTTCACATGAGTTGATTCTTAAGAGTGAATTGAAATGTCATTTGCTAGGCTATAATTTAAAAAATCAAATTAATTTTTAAGTATCTAAATATAGATACATATATTTAATGGAATTTCTTTTCTGAATTTAATTTTTAAGTGTCTTATTCTATTAATAAAATTATAAATTTTGCATAAAATGAAGAGTTAATGATTGGTTACAAAAAAGAAAAGAAAAGAATTATTATTTGAAATTATTCAATTTGTTATTGTTGTAGACAAAATGATAATAATAAGTGTAATTAATAATATGCATTTACAGGTTTTGATATGATATTTCACAACATAACAAGAAGCATGTTGTTGAATACAAATAACAACGGGCAAAAAAATGTTGTGATATGTTCTTATTAACAACATTCTGAAAATGTTGCTGAAGAAGAAGCTTTAACAGCAGCACGTTGTCATTTGGCTTATGAAATCTACCACAATCGCAAAACTGTTGCGATTATATGTTTTGCAACATGCCATGAAGTGTGTTGTTAAAACTAAACTTTTACCTTCTTTTAACAACGTGCTATCTTCAAATGTTAAATATCATATTTTGCAACACACATAACACACATGTTGCTAAACTCCTAGTGTCTTATCTTTTTTTTTTTTTTTTGTAGTGAAGGTTATAGATATTATGTGTCTTTCATAGACGATTAAAGTAAGTTCACTTGGATTTATCCCTTGAGTGCAAAATCAAAAGAAAAAACAGTCTTTATTAACTTTAAAAGACAAATTGAAAAGTCTCTTGATGTCAAAATCAAACTAACTTCAGTATCATTTGGGAGGTGAATATAAAGCCCTAGAACCTTTACTCAAAGAGGAAGGAATCAAACTAAGATGTTTTTGTCCCCACGCATATAATGAAAATGGCATGCTGAAAGAAAACGTAGGCACCCTAGTTGAAACTAGATTAACATTACTCTCTCAAGTTGGTATGCTACTTAAATTCTAGTGGGAAGCCTTTTTAAGTCACTCATGTTATAAATAGATTATTGGTGTGTGTGCCTTTTAGGGTGTCAATGTGCAAGTGTACACAACAAGTAATATAATAATGAATATCAAAATTGTCTCCACAGAAATTGATGTTATAGGACTTGCTACAATAATCTTAAAAGTGCAAATTTTAGTAAACAAAATAAAACAAATTAAATGAAGAGATTAATGATCCAATGAAATTTAAAATGCAAGAAGAACATAATGCAGTAACAAAAAAAAAACTAAAGTCAAACACAAAGAGATACTTTAATGACAGAAAGGTAGTTCAATGATTAAACTCACTTAATAGTATTGACTATTTTTTAATTACGATATTGTTGCTACAACATTAGGCAAAATTTTTCATGCAGCCTTAGCTGTCGCATATTGGATGTCTCATATCTATATACAACCTAATAGTCAGCAGTTGTTATGCTAACATTAAATATTACATTATGTGTTCTAGATTCCAACTGCCCTATAAGGTGAATCCCTATGTCTAATTCTTCATTAATCTTAGATCAAGCATCGCCCTATTCAAATTGAGATTAACTCAACTTGGGAAACCCAATTTAAAACCATGCATTGTCTTGATTTATTCCACTAAGTCAAATCTTTTTTTAGCTCTTTCTTAGCTAGTGTCTATTAAATAGGTGGTCAACCGAAATAGAGATTTGTAATAAATAAAATCAAAACAAAATGCTAAAAGAAATTCTAAGCAACACATATATATAAGTCAAATAACCATTAAGCTTGTTTAACACCCAACTACATCAAAGTTTAGTTCATGATTGGTAATAAAACAGTACAACACACGTTTTTGCCATCAAATACATTCTTAGAGAAAGATGAAAACAAGCAAATAAATAATAGAAATTGGGATTCGTTATAGTTAGGATGCCACTCTCTTAGGCTTTTGCGATCTCTCCTTCTTCTGCTCTAAAATCCCTTGTTGCCACCCTCATTCCCCTTTCTTTCTTTTACATGTGCTATTTTTATATCTTGGAATTAGGGCAACTAAAAACATGAGGCCACATGTCTCTTTTTGGCAACCTCAAATCGCATATGTTTTTGTGTCGCATGTCACTCTTTTGTCTACACGTGATAATGGCAAACTGCAAGTGCAGTAACTATTGCAACATGCTTTGTCAGTTAACACATAGGCAGTCTTGTCGGTATTTGCTCTTGAATTGTTGTGGCAATTGCTACAGCATCTTCTCTGATTTAGACTTATTATAGTTCATATATAGACAAGTTCTTTGTCATTTTTGTACGTCTGCTGCTATAGGATCCATCCGTAAAGCTTGAGCTCTTTGGTCACCTACAATCATGCACATAATAAGAGCATAAGGTGATCTAAAACTCAATCAATTTATTAAAAATAAATTTAAATAGATGCTCATGCAAAATGTAACTAAAAAAGTAATAAAAACACATCATTTACTCTCTAAGTAATATTAGTTTAAATTTAAAAATGTCATGCTAACTCTCATTTCATAAAGTTATCAATTATCCACACTAGTACTTTATGACAAAACACTATGTGAGATGCTTTGCAAGAACAAACCTGATTCTATATTAATCCAAACCCTTGGGTGTGAATGTTAACCTTATTTAAGACCTTACAACACACAAAAATTTGACTTCTGTACTACTAAATGTGTCTTTCTAGAAATCAGTACTTATCATAAAGGATACTTGTACTTAATTCATATAGAAAGAGTTTGTGTGGCTAGATATGTGAAGTTTAAAGAGTTCTTTCTTTTCTCAAATGACTAAATTTTTTGACAAACCAAATAATATGAATCGAATGAGTTACTAAATCTTATAATACAATTCTATACAGTGAGTCAATATTAAGATAGCATACCTATAGTTAATGAAGATTCTAACAACCTCACATTCGGAGTATAACTTTCTCATTGATAGCTCTTAAGACAATACACCCAACAACATAAATGTTGAACAATTATCAAGTGAAAAAACACAAGAAAAAGAACCTATCTTATAAATTCCAAAACAACAACCCACACTGCATAGGTAGTATTGTCAGATCCTAAATAGAAACATGCTATGAAAAATAAGTTTGATGCCCTTATCAACAATCATACTTCGTCTTTGGTACTTTATACACCATATAGGAAATTAATTAGCAAGAAATTAAGTTGTTTAAATCAAGGAAGAACAAGATGATACTCTAGATAAGTTGAAGGCCAGATTGGTAGAAAAAAGATTTCTACAAACATAAGAAATAGATTTTAATGAAGAATTCAGTCTTGTAATAAAACCCTACACCATTAAAATCATACTAAGCCTTGCCACTGTCCATGACTAGCCATTAAGACAAGTATATGTCAATAATGCCTTCTTGAATGGTGAACTAATAAAAATTGTGCATCTGCCGCAACCAGAGGGGCTTGAAAATCTAGACAAGCCAAGTTATGTGTGGAAGCTCAAGAAGGCACTTTATAGACAAAGACATGCTCTAAGATCATGGTTTGAAAAGCTTAAAGAAGCTTTTATCTCATGGGTTTTTCATGTTCAAGTTTAGATATCTCATTATTTATTAAAAGAGACAAGACAAATATCTTACTAACATTTGTCTATATTGAGGACATTATAATTACAGGTAGCAACAACAATTAAATTGAAGACATTATATACAAGCTAAAGGAGACATTTGCATTAAAAGAAATGTGAAAACTTAATTACTTCCTTAGTATTAAAGTAAACGGAAATAGTAACATATTTTCTCTATTACAAAGCAATGGGTTTTTCGTGTTGTCAAAGATTTGAACAATGAAAATAGATGGCAAGTGCCTAATCGAATTAATTGGGTCATGTAGGAACAAGGTTCAAGTCTACCGGTCTGTTAGGATGTCTCAGTTGCATACATCCATGCACTTCCACTTGACACCTATCGTAATGATAAACGGCTCGTCTCGCCATAACCTTCTCTTGAATTCTCAAAACTTCTGTCGCTCCATCCCCGCAGGGGCAGAGAACCCGTCGTTGTCTCGGCTGTGCTACCGTACGCTCTGGGGAAGTCAGAATAAGAGAGCACTCATCTTGGGGTGAGCTTACTACTTAGATGCTTTCAGCAGTTATCCATTCCGTACTTGGCTACCCAGCGTTTACTATGGGCACGATAACTAGTACACTAGAGGTGAGTCCTTCCCAATCCTCTCGTACTAGGGAAAGGTCCTCTCAATGCTCTAACACCCACACCGAATATGGACCGAATTGTCTCACGACGTTCTGAACCCAGCTCACATACCGCTTTAATAGGCGAACAGCCCAACCCTTGGAACATACTACAGCCCCAGGTAGCGAAGAGCCAACATCAAGGTATCAAACCTTCCCGTCGATGTGAGCTCTTAGGGAAGATCAGTCTGTTATCCCTAGAGTAACTTTTATCCCTGAGAGTAACTTTTCCACTTGGAGTCGAATCACTAAGGCCGACTTCCCTACTGGCGGGTGGGTCTTGATCAAGCTTCCTTTTTTTTTTTGCACTCGAGGGCCAATCTCGTCCGTCCCCAAGGAAACCTTTGCAAGCCTCCGTTACCTTTTGGGAGGTCTTGATAAAGTCAAGCTCCCTTAGCCCGTAGGTCCCGACACAAGGTTGAATTCACTCGAGTGGTATCCGATGGCTCGGGCCCTCTCGGATGGAGGAAACCTGGGAAAAGCCCAAAGCCAATCCCGGGGACGCGTGAAGCTTCAGGGTCTTTTGGTGAGGCCTACGCCGCATCTTAGAACATGTCTATTTCACCGACCTCTCTCCGAGACGAGTGCCCGGATCGTTATGCCTTTCGTAGGTCCCGACAAGGAATTTTAGAATTCTAGCTCTTCCAGGGAGTGGTATCTCATCATGGTCACCAACTTCCTTGACCTTCCAAGCCTTTGGCGGCGTCGGAAAGACATGGTCTTACAACCTTCCACCTATGTTTTTGGTAAATAGTCGCCCGCCTGGTAAGTCGCTGCGACAGAAAGGGCAGCCCAAAGCGGGGTTATTTTGCCGGGAACAATGAGAGAGTTATCTCGTGCCCCTAGGTATTCTCTATTTACCCACTTGTGTCGATTTCGGGTACAAATACCAGTATGATCTTTTAGAGAGAGTTGAAATGAAAAATTGTAATGGCATATCAATACCACTCAGCACAACTTATAGGCTCTCAAAAATTGTAGGAGCCATATTCTCAAATCCAACACTATACAGAAGCATTATAGGAGCACTGCAATATGCAACACTAACCAGGCTTGAAATATCATTTGCAGTGAACAAGCTAAGTCAGCTCATGTCAAAACCACTTGAGCCATATTGGCTTGCTTGTAAAGGAATTATAAGATAAATTAAAGAAACACTTCATTTCAGACTTGAATTCAAAAAATCAGATCGCATAATTTTAGAGGTCTACATGGATGCAAATTGGAGAAGTGACCATAATAAAAGAAGATCAATCTCGGGATACAATATGTACTTGGAAGGCAACCTGATTTCTTAGAGTTCAATGAAACGATAGGCTGTTACTAGGTCTAGTGCCAAAACAAAATATAAGGCAAAGGCCCATGCATGTGCATAGCTTACTTGGATCATGTTAGTTTTAAAGGAAAGAAATTTCATGCCTTTGAGAACACTAATCATTTGGAATGATAGCATCAGTGGAGCGGCAATAGCAATAAATCTAGTGTACCACTCCAGGACTAAACATATAGAAATAGACCTTCATTTCATTCAAGACACGCTGCCAACAATAATATTAATATCAGATATATTCCAAGCAAAGATCAAATCTCAGACATTCTCACAAAACCACTCTCATATAACAAGTTCAATTACTTTCGAACAAGCTCAAGGTTTGTCTACAACCCTTGAGCTTGAAGGGGCATGTAAGTAATAACTCAATGGGCCACTCCAATTCTTAGCCCAATGTGTAGTTTATTAACCGAAACAAAAAAGCCCAGTACTGTGCTATTGTCTCCTTGATTGAAAAGACCTATTAAGCTATAATAACCTTGTTGCTAAAGGTAACAAGAATAGCTGGTTATGTAAAGACAGAATACTCTCTACATATATCGTATAGTGCACAGAGAAATATTGTAAGCCATTTGATGCTAAGGCTATATACAAATCTGTGGCTAGATTAACAATTTAGTTTACTTGGAGAGAAAAAAACCATCTATATAAATTCATGCGTGTGTAATTATATCAAAGCAACAAATCTTCATAAACAAAGGCATATCATTACCTCAACATTCAAAATTCTAACTCCCTTATGATGAAGTTATTAATATATTTATATATAAAGTTTAAAGGGCATAATTATTAATAAGGGATATGTCTCTTAAAGTAACCTAATACAATTTAAATAAATTATAACTATTTTCTTAAGAGACATGAGTAATCCTCAATAAAAACAACTTCCCCTATAACTTAAAAGTTAAATGTGTGTGTGTATATATATATATATATAAAGGTTTGATCAATAGGTATCAATAATGTGTAAATAGACCCTATTATATGTATTTCACATTATCCATAATTATGAGATTAAGACATTAAGAGTTCTTAGAAACTCCTCTGTCTTAATGAGTATTAGTTATAAGTGATTTCGAATTTAACAACAATCCTTTTAGTATTACTTTTATGAGGACTGTATTAGAGAAAGGTTAATATTCTATTTGTGGTTTAAAAGCCAAAATAAAAGTTATTTTGGAAGTAATTCAATGTGCCCAAGACCTACGATAAGGCGTGTTAAAAGAACTATTCCAATGGGGGTACGTACAAGAACAATTCACAATCAAAGAAGTATTGTTCAACAACGTTGAGTATTGCAAAGAAAACAACATCTACAAGAAAGATATTTAGATACTCGATGAAGAATTTTTTTAAAGTCTCTAAGTGCTAATCGAAATCATTAATGCTTATAATCAACCTATTCAAAGAATATTTTCAGAGCACCAAATTATATATTAAGATCAGATTTTTTATTTTACGTTACACATTATTTAGTCTAACGTAAAATCTAGTGATACTAATAAAATAGAAAAATTAAATGGGTTTAGTTATAATATTTGGAAAAGAAGAGTGTCCTATATTTTAATTCATGATAAAACACATTATGTCGTTACAAGTGATATTCCAAGTACTATAAATGATGGTGAACCAAATGCTGATTTCATTAATCATCAAAATAAATGGGTGAAAGATAGTACAATTGTACAAGCTACAATTTTAAGCCATATGCAAGATGAACTTGTTCCTTTATTGAAGATCATAAGATTGCAAAAGAAATGATAGAAGCCCTAAAAGCTAAATTTAGTGCAAAATCTTAAACTCATGTACAATTATTGCTTTAAAAATTTAATCGAATGTACATGTAGTTAACCATGTCAATAATATGGCACTATTAGCTAAGGAATTATTATTTTTAGGTAATACAATTACTGATAAAATGAAAGTCTCCATATTTCTTAATAGCATACAACCATCACGGGATTCGGTTGTTGCATCTTTAAATTGTTCATGTCAAATTTTGACAATAGAAACTTTAGCATCAATTTTGGTGCTGGAACAAGAAAGAAAGAATCGCCAGAAACACTCAAATTTGATGATGATATAGGATTCTTCTAAGCCTTCCATACGGTTCAAGAACCAAGAGAAAGGAAAGAAGAAAAATAAGAAATGTAAGTGGCCATAGAAAAATAAGGAAACTAAATGTTTCAAATGTGGCCAAGTTGTACATTTTAAGAAAGATTGCCTAAAGATCAAAAAGATTGAAAAAGTTGAGCTAGGAATGAAAGAGCTTACTCTTACTGTCTTAGAAGCTTTAATAATGTAGCCTAATTTACATAATTGGTGGACAGACTCTGTAGCTACCCATCATGTGGCAAAATCTAAAGATGGCTTCCTCACATTCAAAGAGCTATCATCTAGAGCACATAGATTATTTATAGAAAAGAATACATACAGTGATGTGTTAGGTATTACGAGTTACAAAGTATGTAATGACAAGTCTAATATTATAATAAATAATGTGGTGTATGCGCCAAGTGTTAGGCGTTATCTTATTTTTGTATCTGAGTTAGATTAAAAAAGAATTTGAGGTTGGGTACAAGTTTGAAAAGGTGAGCGTTGGAAGAAAACATCGAGTTTATGTAAGAGGTGATAAAATAGATTGCATGTATTGTATTGCAATTGACGATGGTAATAAAATAATTAATTATTCTTATGTGCTTGAGCCTAAGTTTAATAAAATTGATTCATATATTTGACATCTTAGACTAGGATATATAAATAGAGATAAAATGAAAAGAATGCATAAAAAATTTACAATACTTAACCTACAAGATATAAATTTTAAAATATGTCAACCTTGCTGATTAATATTAAAAATTGTATGTTTATTAAAAGATAAAAATGTTATTTTTTGCATATATTATAATTTATATTTTTATTTATGTAATATATTAAGAATTATTAATTATGTTTTAATTATATTCAATTTTGAGTATTTTTGTGTATTTATTAGGTAAAATATTGATTTCATGTAATTTGAGGCTCCAAATGGGAAAATGAAGGTTAAATTTATATTTCGGAGGTCCGAAAACCTTAGGATGGGTCAAGACCGGCTTAAAATTCAGGTTTTAGAAGAAAAATTGACTTTTTCAGTTGACCAAGCATTGATTTGATGATAAAATGAGCTTACAATAGATATGGATGCACTGGATAGCTGTCAATTTTGACTAAATCTCAACCGTTCATTATTCAATGGCTAAGATTGTGCCACGTGGCAGTGGTTGGTGAAGCAAGTTTAAGGATCTGAATCTTTGTATTTGGGTTGACCCGATCCACCCATTAACCTGCCAAATCTCAATCGTTCTTTGATCAAATCGGACGTTTCATATGATGCCACATGTAAAGTTAACTTTTGAAATTTAACCAGCCGTTGGATCTTGACATAATGGTTGTGTGGAGCACATTCATCAAGCTAATCATAGACCGCAAAGCACTGAATTATGAATTTATTTTTCTATAAATAGAGCCTCATTTTTGTGTTTTTAATCATCCCTCTTCTTCTCAAATTCTCTTAATCTCCTTGTAATCCTCTTTGCCAGGTGTGTTTTAATATTTTGTGTAATTATTTTCATAAATAATATTAGTTTTATTTTCAATTTTAGTTGTTTTATTTCCTTTTAATTATAAGTAATTTAATTTTAAGAATTATTTTTATTTCAATCATGCTTAGTTAAATAATAATAGTTAGGGTAAGGTGAAACTCTTGAGAAATAAATATGATTTAATCAAATTCTATTTTTAATTATATAAATTAAATTATTTTCTAATTAATTTTATATATATTTTAAAATTTTGATTTATTGTAGACAAAAAAATAGATTTTGGCACAATAAATTCTTAATATCTTAATATAAGATATGGTAACATGGTATTTTGATTTATTATAGACAAATTAAATTTTGGCACAATAAATACTTAATCCATAATAAATTAATGGAAAAATAATAATAATTTATATAATTAATCTTTTGGGCAATAAATCTAAATAAAAATGGCAAAAAGAATTTGTTAAATTTTATTTACTATTAAGAGTGAATCCATAACCTTAACTAATTCAATTTCATAGTTTCACTTAAATTAAGTTTCATTTATTCAAGTTTTATTTTTATTTTTAGAAAAAAATACAATAAACAAATTAAATCTTTTCTCTGTGGATTGACCTCGGACTCACCGAGCTATAATACAAAAAGACAGTCTATACTTGGGAGTTGAAAATCACTTTTAAGTCGTGTCACTTGCATACAAGGAAAGTTGGCTAAAAAATCATTTACTAAACATTGGCGTTCATTTAAATTATTAGAAGTAATTCATATGAACATTTGCGAACCTTTAAGGGTAAAAACACATAGAGGAATAAAATATTTTATTGCTTTTATTGATGACTACTCTAGATATGGGTATGTCTACTTTATTCAATAAATCTAAGGCACTAGAAAAATTCAAAGAATATAAAAAGGAAATAGAGACTCAATTAGAAGGAAAAATTAAATCTTTAAATATTGATCAAGGTGGGGAATATACTTTAAATCTTTTTCAAAATTTTTGTAAAGAACATGGCATAAAACATTTAAATACAATGCCTTATCTGGCTTAACAAAATGGCATTGTTGAAAGAAGAAATTGAACATTAATAGAAATGACAAGATTTATCATGTTCTATTCTAGTTAATCATTAACTTTTTGGGGAGAGGCTCTCAATACAGCAATGTATATTTTACACAAAGTCACCACAAAGTTCAAAGAATTAGTTCCTTATGAATATTAGACCTATAGGACACCTGGTTTGTCGAACCTAAGGTTTGGGTTGAAAAGCTTATATCTTAAAACCTAAACCTCCAAGAAATAAGCTTGAAAATCAAACTTATTAATATAAATTTATTGGATACCCTAACAACAGTTCAGGATATAAAACTAATCATAATGAAAAAAAGCTTAATAGAAAGTAGAGATATAATTTTTGTTGTTACTACAAGTAAATCATTTAGAAAAAAAAATATAATTATTAGAAGAATACGCAAATATTTCTAAGAGTAATTTGTTTTTAGATGTAGATCAAGGGATAGAACTGGTAAATCAAGATTCTCTTCATTTAAGTAGAATGAATTCTCCACACATCCTTTGCTTAGTGGGAGGAAAAGAGTAAGAGAACCTGCTTCCAGGCTTAAAGATTATTATATTTACAACATAACAAAATAATTAGAAGAGCCTAAAAATTATAAAGAGGCTATGAATTCATCGGATTCATCAGAATGATTGAAGCTATAGAAAAAGAAATAAATTCAATTAATAAAAATGAAATTTGGGAAATTAACAGACATCCCACAAAGAAGAATAGGCTATAGGATGTATATAGTTTTCAAGAAAAAACTCATGTCTTATGGAACATTAGAAAGATATAAAGCTAGGCTCATAGCTAAGGGTTATATAAAAAAACTCAGGATAAACTATATAGAATTCTTATAGCTTTAATTGCTAAATTAGACCATGAATTGTTCCAAATGAATGTTAAAACTGTATTCTTAAATGGTGAGCTTAAAGAAACCATCTACATGGAATAACGAGAATGTTTTATAGAAAATAATCCAGAAAATAAAGCCCATCAGCTAGAAAAATCTCTTTACAATCTCAAATAATAATCTCATTGATGGTATTTCACTTTTCACCAAGCAATACTAGAAATTGACTATGAAATAAATAAGCCTAATCATTGGGTATATGTTTGGAAAAGTGGGAGTAAAATTACAATTTTATCATTATATGTAGATGACATTTTATTGGCTGGAAATGACATGCAAAACAAAATCATGTTTGGGATCAAAGTTTGAGATGAAAGACATGGGAGAAGCATCTTATGTCTTGGGATTAAAATTACAAGAGATTTAATAAGAGATTTAATATGGAGATTTATAAAGCATTATCCACACCTATATATAAAGAACGTTTGAATAAAATTATGTGTCCTAAATATAAGCATGAACAGGAAGATATGAATAAAATTCCATATGCACAATAGGTAGCTTAATGTTTGCAATGACATCAACTAGACCTAATATTTGTTATATAGTTGAATTGGTCAGGCAATTTCAATCTAATCTAGGTAAAGAATATTGAAAAGCCACCAAAAGGATATTTAGATATTTACAAGGCATGAAAACATTGAAATTATGTTTTGTTAAGGGTGGTCTAGTAATAAAAGGTCTTTTTTATGCAGATTTTGTTGGAGATCAAGATGATCGCAAATCAACAAGCAGTCATGTTTTCCTTTTTGGTGGTGTGGCATTTTCTTGGTCAAGTAAAAAAAAAAAACATGTGATGGTAGATATACAATGGAGGCAGAATATATAACATGCAGTATGGCAACAACATATACCATATGGATTGGACGTTTCATTGAAGAATTGAAATTTGATTCACTTAATAAACCAATCAATATGTTTCATTGAAGAATTGAAATTTGATTCACTTAATAAACCAATCAATATGTTTTGAGACAACAAATTTCCTATCTCTCTAACAAAAAGCAGAGCAAATAATTTTAAAGGAAAATACATTGATGTCAGTTGTCACCATATACAAAATATAGTGGAACAAGGAGAAAAAAAGTCAACTACATTTCTTTACAAGAGATGGTGGCTGACCTTACGACCAAGCGGATAATTTTGAATAGTTTCAATAAGCATGTAGATGCAATGAGATTAAAATTCAGCTAGGTGTTCCATATATGCAAGAAAATTCTAGTTTAAAGTTTTTTGGGGAAGGCTAAGAAATTAAACTAGAAAATGTGTTTTAGTTAATTAAAATAATTTTTGGTTGAAATTGACACATAAATAATGGTTGTCTGTGATCTTAAAATTACTTTGTCTAGAATAATAATGATGAATTGGATCAAGGAAATTTAATAAGTTATTATTAGACAAATTATAAAAGAAGTTTAATATATATGTCTAATTAATAAGTATGTCCAAGTTGGAGCTGATGAACATTATTAATATATTTATATATAATATTTAATGGAAATAATTACTAATAAGGGATATGTCTCTTAAAGTAAGCTAACATAGTTTAAACAAATGATAACTACTTTTCAAAGGGACATGAGTCATGACTAATCCTAAAGAGACACAACTTCCCTTATGACTTAAGAGTCAAGTATGTATAAAAAGGTTTGATGAACAGGCATTAATAGTCTATAAATAGACCTTGTTATATGTATTTCATATCATCCATAATTGTAAGTTTAAGACATTGAGAGTTCTTAGAAACTCCTTTATCTTAGTGACTCTAAGTTATAAGTGGTTTTTAATTTAACAACAATTTTCTTAGGATTACTTCTACAAGGACCAACAGTTTAATGGGATTAGAAGTGTGTTTTAAAGATGGATGTACTTACCCTCTCTTGATCTAATTAATCTTTCGTAAGCATTGTATAAGATGAGAAGTAGTAATTTAGGTCATGATTCGTTGATTCGATTCGATTCAATTCAAGTGAAATTAAATGAGTTTAGATTTTAAAATATTGATTCATCTAATAAATCGATGAATTTGATTCAATTCAATTCACTAAATAAACAAATCGAATCCGAGTTTGAGGTCACTAATTCATTTATTCATTTAGAATTCATTTAATAAACGGTCCATAAATGAATCGAATATGATTCTATTCGTTTATTATTCCTTTGATTAAATTACTTACTTACCATTAAATTTTTATGTATAAATTTAAAAATTTTATGAACAGTTTCGTAATTATAAGCTATAATAACAAGACAAAAATAAATAATTATGAATAAATGAATTAAACGAATTATAAATGAATCCAAATTTGGTTCTATTCGTTTACTTTTGTACAGTAAATGAATATTTGTTTAACAAACGAATATTGATTTAATAAACTAATCGAATTCAAATCATAAGATTATGATTTATTTATTAAACGAATCGAATCAAATCCATTAAATTTTGACCTAATTCATTTACAAATTTGATTCGAATTCAATTTATTTATTCATTTTACCGTCCTTACTAATCATGACGCATTTCATTTAAGTCTTTCTAAAGGCTAGGATATAATTTTATTTTAGGCTTTTTTAAATTAAAACCAAAACACATTATTTTCTTGGCTAATTAAAACTGTAAAACTAACGGATGTCTAACCAGCATTAACTCCACTTCTATTTCTTTAGTCTGATTTTTTTCTGTTTCTCTTTTCTATTACCTTTTCTCGTATTTCATGTGCACCCAACAATTATTTTTTTCGTTTCTCTTTCTTATTGCCTTTTCTTTTATTTCTTGTTCACCCAACATACTATGATAATCAATTAAGCAGGTTAGATATTTTTCTTTTCTTTCTTCGTCTTTTTAATTGTCTTTCTAGGGACCCAAATTAAAAGGAGAATGAGAAAGATGGAACAATTTTTATATATGTAAAACAAAGTTAAATGAATTGCAGACAATTGCAATAGAAACTGTCTTCGATCCGTATTGTCTACTTCAAGTGTCTTCAATTGTTATTGCATACTACCAATAACAATAATGCATTCAATTTTAATCTAATTCTGTGACAAAAATTCTTAAAAGAATTATGAATTAGTCGGCATTCTCAAGTTCACCCCAAAAGTTTAAAGCATGTGATATAAGAAGTAGAGAGGAAGAAACGAGAAAGAAGCAGCAGTTCCTTTAAAAAGTGACACGCTTGTCTTGTTATTCGTTTAGCCAAGAAAAGTAGAAAACGATGTGTTTTTATTTTATAAGGAAAATCTAAAATAAATTAAATCCTAGCCTTAAAAAGACTTAAATGGTATGTTTCATGATCTTACATAAAATTTAGGAAAAATTAAATCAGCAGAGAATCTAAAATATATTTAAAAAATAATAGAAATATTATCATCTTTTTTTTATATTTTATTTTGTCACTAAAATTTTCTAAAAATTACTTTTTTTTTTCTTAGTATTTAGTTTTTATCAGTTTATCACCAAAACCATCAAAATAAACAGTATTTTTAACAAAATATTGTAATAATTGTATCATTTGATTATTTTATATATTTAAAATAATTAATTGATAAAATTATAAATATTATATCTTGTGAAATTCTTAAATACATATACTAAAAATTCTTAAAATACCCCTCTAACATCAGTAATTTATTAATGGAATTAATGGTTAATAGTAAAAAGTTAAAAAATAATTTTCAAAAAACTTCGATAATAAAATAATATGTAAAAAAAAAACTAAGTGATAACATAATAATATCACTTATATGAGTTTTTGCCCTTGTGGATGTGCTACTCTATCCAGCTCATTAATCATTTATTTTACTTCCCATTTTTGTTTGAAGTTCGGTAATCTCTAATTTAATAATTGATTGTGTGTTTGATCCAAAAGACAATCCAACTATGGTTAAACTAATTAGTCAACTTAAAACATGTGTACTTACCAGAAACCGACATTTGACCTCCAGCAATTAATGGTTAAGATCTAGGATGTAAAGAGACGCGAAGTTCCTTCGTAAAATCTCGTCCTTTTATTATTATTTTTTTCGAGTAAAAAGAATCATCAATGATCGATCGCACTAATTATGCGTCAAATTAATAATCATTTGAATACAATTTGAAATACAAACTCTTCATGTAAATATACGTGTCAGATAAATAAATAATTTAAATATTGAATAGATGAGTGAATTTTTAATAAAAAATCCCTGATCATATATTTTCAATGATCTGCAATTCAAACATTTATATTGATTTGATACCTGTCAAATGACTTATATAATCGATAATTTTTCATATAATTTCATTGAATTTACAAGGGAAAGGTTATCATCTCCATAGGATTAATTCCCAAGTTATAGCAAAACCGATCAAACGTGAGTACAACTGATTCAGTTGTGTTCACAGCATAAATATGTGCCTCCGAAAAGTTTGTTCAAACCTTGCTTCGGACAGAAGAAATTACTTGCCAACTTAATGAAAGCATCTCAGTTATCTTTCGGTTGAAAACAAGAGCATTAGGATTAATTAATTTCAACGATATCATAAACATCATGGCCCACAAAAGACTTGCGCAAAGAAAAATTTAATTTCAGGACCATTAATTGCTTCATTAGAGTCGTCATAAAAGCCTTAAAAGTCGCAAACTTGCAAACTTGTTGTACACGGGTTAAAAACATTCATTTATAAATTTATGCAATTACCATTCATCAAGAGAGCAAATTAATCTAAAAGCAAAGCAAAAAGCACGAAGCAGCGGAAGCCTGTGACTATTCTTCTCTTCTCTTTTTTTCTCGTAGTTGTTAAGTATGCCTCGTGCTCCCCCGTCCACACACAATCAATTAAATTAGCATCCCATAAGAGAAACTCCAAATGACCTTAGTCCCTTGTTCTCTCTCACACTTTTCTTTATTCTCTCAACATAAGAAATAACATATATTAAAGTTAAATGGTGCAATGGTGCTCAGATCCAGATGTTTAAATTTTATGATAACTCGATTCTAATTACAATTTGATTTAATAAAATTTAGAAGTCCAGACTTGAGCATGACTCAATATATAAATATATATGATTAACGGCGTCCCATTAGAAAACTAAACACAAATCTTAGTTCCTTGTACTCTCCCACACTTTTCTTTATACTTTTCAATATAAAGAAGTTAAATGGCGCTCAGGTCTAGACGCCTAAATTTTACGATAACTTTGATTCTAAATTAAATTCGATTTAAGAAAAATATCAGATTTGAACATGATTAAAAATCTTTTAAAAAAAATCGATATGTATGATTAATTAGCTTACTTTCTTGGCCATAATAAAGTATACAAAGTTATTCTTGCCCTCGGCATTGCGAGTAGGAGAGGACTTGTGAAAACGATGATGGTGATCTTGGATAAAGCTGACAGATCTAATAAAGCCTTGGCAATTGCAAAGTCTCACTGTTTGAAAAAAGCCGAAAGTGTGTTTGGATTCTGAGAAAATAAAGAGAAATGTGAGAAAAGAAGAAGAACAAGAGAGAAAATGAATACTGTTTTATTGAGCTGAAAAATCAACTAAATCAATTACAATTGTTTGTATTTATACT
This sequence comes from Luvunga scandens, assembly GCA_030449905.1. Taxonomy (NCBI): domain Eukaryota; kingdom Viridiplantae; phylum Streptophyta; class Magnoliopsida; order Sapindales; family Rutaceae; genus Luvunga; species Luvunga scandens. The sequence continues at coordinate 2,122,798 of JASUUG010001266.1, forward strand.
GATACAATTACACACGTCTATAAGCTTCTTGATCCCACTGGAATATTCATGCACGTAACCACTAATCACTAATTCTGTTACAATACGGTTTTGCTATATAACAAACTTCGGAATGTCAGCATAACGACCTCTGTCATGTCAACATAATCAATTTCATAAGCTACTTGCTGCAACACCGGACTTATCTTGTATCAGCTACATCAGAACATATTCTAACATCCCCCTTCAAGCTAAAATGTCCAAGAACTAAAATGTCCAAGAAGAACCCTTTTTGTGAAAAGATATCTGTCATTTGATCAGCACTTGGAACAAAACAAATACTGATTTGCTTGGCTAAAACTTTCTCTCTAATGAAGTGAATATCCAGCTCAACGTGTTTAGTTTTCGCATGGTAAACTGGATTCTTAGCTAAGGTAATGGTCCCTTGATTATCACACCACATTATACACATGTAAATTGATCTAAACTTCAACTCTGAAAGTAAAACTTGAATCCACATTACTTCTACTATTGCCAAAGCTAAACCTCTGTATTTAGACTTGTTGCTTAATCTTGAAACAAACAATTGTTTCTCAGATGACCAAGATACCAAATTAGAGCCTAGATATACGATATATCTAGTAATTGATTTTCCATCATTCCCATCACAAGCCCAATTAGCATCAGTAAAACAATTAATTTGCAAACTACCAGTGTGAAAAAAAACTAATCAAAGATGAAGAGTCCCTTTGATATATCTCAATAAGCGTTTGCAAGCTTGCCAGTGTTCATCAATAGGATTGAAGAGAAATTGATTCAGTTTATTAGCTGAAAAAGCAATTTTAGGCCTAATAAGAGCAACATATTGTAATGCACCAAATATGCTTCTATATTGAAAGTCATTGTCAATAAGAATGCTTGAATTTTTTGTAAGAGAGTGTGATGTAGCCATTGGTGTTGCACAAGAACTACTTTTGTCCATATTGTGCTTACCTAAGAGATCTATTATGTATTTGGATTAATAAAGGCGTATGCCCTCTACTGTTTTGGTAACTTGTGTCCCTAAAAATTAGCTAAGCTCCCCCAGATTTCTAAGTACAAATGTAGTCTGCATATGAGACATAATTTGAAGCACCATAGATGGATTTGAGCCCGTAATGATGATATCATCAACATAAACCAAAACAAGCAAGATATGGCCAAAATGCCCCTTAAAGAACGAAGAGGAACCTAATCTAGAATTTCTAAAGTGCCATTGTTGAACTATAGCCATTTTGAATCTATCAAACCAAGTCTTAAGAGCTTGTTTTAAACTATAAAGAGCCTTTTTGCACATATGATGAGGCTAGAAAAAATTAATGAAACCTTCAGGTTGTTTCATATACATATCTTCCTTAATATACCCATTGAAATATGCATTATTAACACTAACATGTCTAATAACCCATTTATACATCATAGCTATGCTTAGAACAATTCTAATAGTAAAGGCTTTAATCACTAGACAAAAAGTTTCATTGTAGTCAACACCTTAAGTTTGAGAGAAACCTTTTTCAATACGTTTGGCCTTATACGTAAATACAGATCCATATAGATTATATTTGATTTGAAACAGCCATTTGTTGCCTATAATCTTGACTAGTTTAGAGGGTTGAATTAGAATCCCGATTTGATTTGCTTGTAACGAGTCAAATTCTTCTTTTATGGCCTGAAACCATTTAGGATCTGTTGATGCTTGAGCCACAGATGTTGGTTCTATAGGTTCAAGAAGTAATGCTGCTAGATAAGTCTCAGGCTTAAAAATTCTAACCTTAAACTTAGTTATCATTAAGTGGCCAATGGGTTGAAGAAGAGAAAGATGATGTGTAGTTAGAAAAGAGCCAAAAAATGAATCTTGAGTGAGTGTAGGGGATGATGTTTAAATGAGTGGCAAGTTAGGAGATGAAGGAGCAGTAGTATCAGAAGAAGAGAGAAGTACCTAGATTAGTATATAAACTAGAGAATCAGGAGTTATAAAAGGTGATGAAAAAGCTTGTATGACAGAATAAGAAATCTCCTCACTAGACTATAAAGAAATATGTGATTTAGGAATACATGAATTAGAAACAAAAGAGAAATCAACATCAACTTGATAAAGAAAAGATTGTTCATAAAAAAACAACATAATTAGACATATACACTCTCCCAGATGAGTGTAAACACTAATAGCCTTTATGTTGAGAACTGTAGCCAATAAAAATACACCTCCTTATTCTAAACTCAAGCTTGTGGTTATTCTAAGGTCTAAGATAAAAGAAACAAGAGCAACCAAAGACACTTAGAAAAATTATAATCTAGTTTTTGATAAAAGAGCTTAAAATAAGTTGTTTGATTGTTAAGAACAGTTATAGGAAACTTATTGATAAGGTATACCGTAGTATGTAAAGCATTCTACTACTAATGACAAAAGCATATAAGCTTGAGCTAATAAAGTGAGGCCAATGTCCACTATATGCTTGTTTCAATTCTACCATTTTGATGATGAATATGAAGACAAGGGTGTCCAAATTAAATCCCAGAAGACATTAATAGTGAAGAAAAAGATCTTAATTCTCCCCCCAATTTGTTTGAATTGTTTTAATTTTACTGTGGAAATGTTGATTTATAAAAGACTTAAAGATTGTAAAAACACCAAGAACATATGATTTAGCAGTTAAGGGAAAAATCTAGGTAAACCTACTGTAATCATGTAAAATTGAAGAATAGTAAGTATAACCCTGTGTAGATGGTATATATGATGATCCCCAAACATCAACATATAATAGTTGTAAAGGTGTTATTGTTTTAGTTGGAAAAGAATTGAAATGTTGTAAATAACTTTTTCCTTGGAAAAGAATTGAAATGTTTTAAATAACTTTTTCCAAATTGGCAAGCATTGCAAAAACTCTATTTATGAATCTTATTGATATTAGCAAACATGTTACATGATTATAAAACATGTTTGAGTTGTATCAAAGGCTAAATGTCCTAACAATGAAGTATATTTACATTTATTGATATTGGAGAAACTGCGTAATAACTAGAGTACAAGACTCATTATTCAATTCTGACAAGGGATTGAAAACACTAGAAGTAGAATAATTTGACTTAGAACAATTAGACATAATAACAAAGAGAGATATTGGCTTATTAAGAACTGAGTGAGAAAGAAAGGTTGAGGTATCTAAAGATGAACATTAAGAAGATGAAAAAATTCCTTGAACTTGATACAAGCCTTTTTTAGCAACCTTTAAGCAAAATTATCCCTAAGTTCTTGGACTTAATATAACAAAAATTGTCAACAAATTCAATGACAACATCATTATCAGTAAGTAGTTTAGATATGCTCAATAAATTTTTAGTGATGTGAGGCACATGAAGAACATTATTTAGTAAAAAAGAATTAGAAGTTAAAGTAGCTAGGTTAGTAGATCCAATACGTTTAATTTGTAAGCCATTTCTATCACCAACAAGTAATTATTCTTAACCAATGTAACATTGTAAATTGAACAAGATACTTAATTGTTTGTCACATGAGTAGAAGCTTTACTATCTATATACCATTAAAGATCTTCCACCATCTCAGATAAAGGAAGAATTGGAGTAGAAGGAGCAGCAAATCTTACTGAAGTGTCAGATGCTCCATTATAGCAATTGAAGACTATAAGATTACTAGGACCAATTGAAGAGCTAGCACCATGATAAAATCTAGCAGAAGTTGTGATAGGATAGCCATTAAAAGCTATCGAATATGAATATATCATGTTACCTTGATAACCATTTCCCTAAGGACTATGTCCCCTATTGCCAAATTGACCATTAAGCCCTATACCATTACCAACAAATGGTCTAGATCCAAATCCTCTGCCATTTTGTCCATAAAAAAGAATTAAATCTATTTTTGCACTTTTGAAACAAATATCTCTACTAATATATAATTAAGTCAAAATTATTATTATTTTAATCTAAACTAGATCCATTGTTATCAAAATCAATAAAAATTTTATTGTTTTTTTGAAATCCACAATTATTTTTGCCAAATCCTTGATTCTTTTTAGTAGAGTTTGTAGCAAGATTATGCATATAAGTCATCTAGACTCAAATTTTCACCTCTAGCTAATAAGTTTATAATTGAGTCAAAATTATTATTATTTTAATATAAACTAGATGCATTGTTATCAAATTCAATAAAAATTTTATTGTTTTCTAAAATCCACAATTATTTTTACCAAATCCTTGATTCTTTTTAGTAGAGTTTGTAGCAAGATTTTGCATATAAGTCATCTAGACTTAAATTTTCACCAAATCTATTACCTCATGAATTAATAAGTTTATACTAATCGGACATTTAACAAATGAAATCTTTTAAGATTCTTTAATCGAGGTATTCTTGAAAATCATCATTTTACACTTCAAATCACTAACATCCCAGTTTTATGTCTTTAAGTCCTTAATTTAATTATGTATGTTTTATTTTAATTAAATATTTTATGTAATGAACAAGGGATATCATGATCATTTCACAATGAAGCGAGAGATCGGATGGAAAAATACATCAATTTTGACTCGGAATGATCAAAAATGGCAAAAGCGTAAAAGAACCTTTTCATTTTACCAAAATATACACTCATAGGCTAACCTTTTCTTAGCCATTTGTAATTGCATTTTCATAAGCATGACAATAACTTGTGTTTGAGAAACAAACATATGATTTAGTAAATCCTACAGCTCTTAAGAAGAAACACAGTAAATTACTAAGGAAAGTAGATTTTCTTGAATTGAAGACATCATCCAACTAAGGAGAACTAATCATAAAGGGAGCTCCCTCCCTCCTAATTTGACATCCTTGAATTCATTTTTGAGCTCCATTTCTTGTAATTCCCAAGCAAAAATTTAAGTTCAATTATGAGTGGATAATTTCCTTTCAAGCTTGGGTTGATCCGATCTATGGGCCAATTTATGTGGATGAATTAGTACCCATCTCCGTAGCAAGGTTATCTACATCTTATATAAAATACTAGACAGATCCGAGAAATCCAAGCACTTCATTTTAATAGTTTATTTAAAATAACTACGTCATTTTTTATTATAAATCCAACCACCAACTGAAAATTAATTCTACATACAATTAAAATTCACCTGAAATATTTTAAGCCATTGCCTTTAATTAAGGTAAGAACTTGAGTTCTCAAAACAATAAAGTTATTTTGATCAAGTTTTATTAGAGTAACAAAGTTATAGTATTTAAATAAGTTGATACCATGTTTGAAATAAGCTGAAAATGTGTTTGGATTTTAAAAACTAAAGAGAAATGTAAGGAAAAAAAGAAGAACAAGAGAAAAAATGAATACGTTTTATTGAGCTGAAAAATCAATTGAATCAATTACAACTATTTATATGTATACTGATACAATTATACACATTTATAAGCTTTTAGATCTCATTGGAATATTCATGCACATAACCACTAATCACTAATTCTGTTACAATATGGTTTTGCTATATAACAAACTCTGGAATGTCAACATAACAACCTCTGCTATGTCAGCATAATCAATTTCATAAGCTGATTGCCACAACACTAGACTTATTGTACTCTACAATCCTTATTCCCTATATCAACTACATCAGAACATATTTTAACACTCGCTATTGAACTTGGATAACGCTTATTTTTTTTTCTGAAATCTGAATAGATTTGAAGTCGACTAAAATGTAAATAGGTTTAAATATAAATGTTTGAATAATATATTTGCTTTGTTCCTAATATTTGAATATAAGTGTCATCTAATTTATTTTTGTGAAGGTATATTTCACTGTGCTCACTACTAGAGTGACTATCTTCAAAATGCCCCCAAGGACTAAAAAACATCACCCTATCCCCTAAATGTCGTTACTTTAACACTTGACTAATGTTGACTTAGTAAATTATAAGATTGCTATTGTGGGTAACATAATATTCTATCTAACAGTTTTGTTATGTGAACACTTGAATTTTGGTACAACTGTTGATATGACATTTCTACCAAAAGATGTGGAAGTGTTAGGCTTTTTAATATTAAAAATCTATATTTACTTGTTTGGAAAAAAAGTTTTAAAATGATTCATTATTTGGGATTTGGATTCAAAAACATTGCTAAGCATGTCATTAAATTAAAACTTTTTTACTAGGATTTGCACTATGATTTCAACCACTCATTTTGAAAATTCAAAAAACAAATCATCCTTCTCTTTCCATGACTATAATAATTCCAACTCAAGATCGAACTAACCATTATTTTACAGATTTGAACAAGGTTCATACTTAGGAAAATCACAAACATCACATGACAAAAAAATCAAGAAATAATTGTAGGTATTTTGTCTTCAAGAGGTGGTTGTTTTGATTTCGAAGATAAAGATGAAGATGAAAATGAGAAGTCAGGGATTAATGGGAAGTCACTTAAGTTCACAAACAAAACATGCAAAGATTACAATAAACATATATCTACATGCATCTCAAAGTCTACTGCAAATCTTAACATGGTATACTACAAATGCAGCAATAAAGGTTGTAATTTCTTTATATGGTTGAAACCAAGTATGGACAAGTATAAAGTAGTTATAAGCGGATTGGGAAAGTTGTGTGACAATTTGCAGGATGATGATGCAAGAAGATGTTGGAGATGGGAATTAACAAGCTTGTTGCAAAATCAAATTCAATCATTAGGCTATTGCATATTATCTTGTTAATGCTGGCACTTTGTATGATGTATATGTTTAATATTGGCCATAACTGAAGTATGAGGCTAGAAAATAGTAGAAATTAAATTAAATAACTGAATGAAGAACTTCCATGTACCAAACAAGCTCATGTATTACATCTAGTGAAATGTAATTTCAATTCAAAATATTACGCTTATGTTGTTGCAATCAATATTCACCATCACCAGCAGCATATTACATTTTGGCTTTTCAACTTCTATAACAAGGGATTATAAACTAAATATTAACCGTAACAACCCCAAAAAAATAGTAATTTAGCCTAAAGAATCAATAAAATTAATAATTCTAAAAAAATTTAGGCACACATACTACATCTTAGTATTTTAAAGTCTACAATTGGATTGTAATTACATATATATAGTGCACTATCATAATAGTGTATTCAAAAGTATCAAAATATCAAAATCAGCAGCAACATTTTCATAAAAGGTACATACTACTAGCATGATACCATTGAGTATAGTAGCATTTCTCTGCAACATAAAGCCCTAATTTATTGTTAACATATTGGAAAAATAATATCTTATATGTAAATATAAAGATTGACTTTAAAGAAAAAGAAATAACCACATTGACCCACTATTTTGCCCTTCCAATCTCTTTTTGTTTGAATTACTGCAAACTATAGAGTAACCTTATCAATTTGCCTTCCTCTCTAATTTTAATTCTTTTTGTTGGTGATACTAGAAATTGATAAAAAGTGCATTTCTTGCTATTGATGCATTCCTTAATCTCTCTTTTGCTCTATTTATTCCTCATGCTTCATTTGTTTCTACTGTTTCCTTTATTGTTGAACCCCCTGTTGATTGCTTTGGGACAGGTGTTGAAGTATTAAAGGATGACTCAACAACTTATCATAATTCATCATCCATCATTAATAGGTTTAATACTTTAAATAAAGCTATGTTTCAATTTAAAGATTTTTTACTTCATTATCACTTATCAAACATCACATGCCTGATGTACATCCACTAGGTGTTAAGTTTCCAACAGTATTCACTTCTGTAAATGATGTTCCTAAGCTTGAGGCTACCACTAAGTTCTTACGCTGCTTCTGTTCAGTATAATAAAGTAAATTTTATTAGTACTCTCAATCATTTAAATATAGTTAAATTCATATTACTCTCGATCTAGAGTGATAAAAATTTAATTTACACCCTACAATTTTGAAAACATCAATTTACCCTTATAAGTTGTCACTCTAGGTAAGGGTAATTTAAAGCTAACCTTAACAATAATTGAAAAAAATTAAAAAAAAATTATAAACAACCTCAAACTGATTAATATATGCTAGTCTTTTTATGTGCATTGGCTAGATCAATAAGGCTACCCTTTATAGTATGACCAATACCTCAACAGTGTGAACAACATGCTGCAAACCTTCTTCTATGTGTTGGTGGTTCATCAGCCTCCCTTGTTTTATATGTCTTAAGCTTATCAGATGGTCTTTGAACAATTTAGGATAATGGATAAATAATGTCATAATAGCATCTCAAATATACATCTTTTATAAAACAAGAAACAATATACTTCTCATAAGTACCCGTAATATGAGCTATACAAGGCATTGCATGCTTACAAGGTAAGCTACAGATCTGCCATAATCCACAGTTACATGTATGTTTATCAAAGTTGACAATATAACCTGTTTCAACTTCATATAAGGCATTATTTAATAGTATGACGTGATAATTCTTATTAACTTTTAGCACATTGTTCATCTCTTTGTTAATAAAAGCAGGAACATCACTTGGCCACTTCAAACAAATTTGTCTCCTCTTATTTATTGCTTTCATCATTTGCTTCTTAACATTGTCTACCAAAGCTACTATTGGTGCTTTCCTCATTTCACCAAGCTATGCATTCTAATTCTCTATCATGTTGTTTATTGTATGATCACATTTTATAAACTTATTAGAGGTATGCACTAACCAATGCTTGGAGTTTAACTTTCTTAGCCACTTAAATGCATCTTTATCAATTTTTTGTATGTCATTCATTACCTTCACAAGAACATCTTTACTAGATAGTCTTACTTCCCTCCAAAAGTCATCCTTCAACTCCACTTTAAGGAATCATGTCTTTAAGTTTGCAAACACATATCTTGCATAGAACTTATTTTATGCTTCGATGAACTCTAAATGAAGTGTACTAAGTACTCCCTTCTCCCTGTTAGTCAAGAATGTTACCTACTTGTCATCAATTAAATATTATTTCAAGTGGCCCAAAAACCAAGTCCAGCTTTGAGTATTTTCATATTCACATACACAAATTGCAATAGGAAATATCCTTTGATTTGTATCCAAAGTTACTATTGATAACCGACACACCTTCAAATAGCCCCTCCAAGTGACAACCATCAAGTCCAACGAATGGCCTGCAACCCTCTTTGAACCTATCTCTAAGGCTTAGGAAGCTCAACATAAATCTTTAAAACCTCCACTTGTTAGCATGTGTGTCATGTTTTTGTCACTTTCAGTAAGGCCAATGCCCTTGGCATTTGCTATTTGATGATATTTGCATAATCCCAAAATGATTTAAAGCTGTCAGTATGGTCACCACCAGTAGTTGATTTTAAAACTTTGCTTTTTGCTCTATAAACCTTTTATGGAATAACAATCACCCCGTACATTATCTTCAGATCAACTACAAGCACGTCCATACCTATCTTATCAGCAAGGAATTTATTGTGGTATTTTTTTACTATAAAAGCCTCAATTACCTTAAGATTACCATTCAAGCCTTTGTGGGTGTGTATGTTGTGCAAAGACCAAATTTGAAAGCACTTATCATAGTTCTAAAGTGCTTGATATACTCTAGATGGGCACTTCTCTACATAACAGCCACACAAAATCCTTTTTTTCTCAAACTTGATCTTTTTACCCTTGAAACTCTTGCGAATTCAAAAATCCTTTAGTGCCTATGCAAATTCTCTGAAATTCTTGAACATCATTCGCTTTCTAAATTTTATTGGTTTTATACCCTCTGATTTGTCTACCTAATGCATGAGACATCCTGGTAAATAGATGCTCATCCTCTAAGTCTGAAAGTGGCCCATAGTCATCATTCTTACTTTCGTATCTATCAATCAAGTCATCATCTTCTTCATTTTGAGCTTTTTGTTCAAGCTAACTCTCATCTACTCTTATGCCTCCATACATGTCATCTTTTGATTCATACCAGATACGAAATAAATCAATTTCCTCAACTGATAGCATCTTATTATCTTTTTTTATATGTCTTGATGGACCAGCTCTATCATCTTTTTTGGTTGATTTACTATCTCACTTTGCTTAGGCCTACTCAAGACTTGCTTAAAATCTAGAAAGTTAGCTTTTATTTTATTTTTATAGTCCTTTTATAAGCCTTTACTGTAGTTGAATGAGGCACCCTCTGATTTATAATAGCATTTCTCTTGTTGGCTTGCCCATATAAAGGAGTGACAGTAACGAGTGACTTGCTGACATTTTTCCCCCCCTTTTTTTAAAAGGCTCAATTTGCACAACCTTTGATAGTAAATTCTTAATAGGCACCACATATTGTGCTTCTTTTTTTAGTATTTCTGCTTGAGAATATGCAGCCACTGAATTTGTGGACCTATGAGATAGATTATTCTTTAAGAATTGGTATTATGGTGATCAACAACCTCAACATTATCCTTATCAGCTTCCACTGAAAAGTTATGTAATTCATCAGCAACATGAAAACCAAATAAGTGACCACTATGCTCTAAAAGGTGTAAGTAGTCAGTCTCACCCTCATCAACACCTTTGTTTGGACCATCATCACCTAAAGAATTTTTAAATATAGGCATTGGTAATAGGGTTTTATCAAGTCAAGATGGTGGTGCTGTTGTTGGTATTGGGAATGAGGTTTACTTAAACTATGGTGGTAGTTCTGTTATGACTATTTCAAAATCTAGGAATATTTTATTTGCAGTCGCTTTCTAGATGTGACAAAGGGATTAAACATACCAAATCATATATTGTTGTTGACATGTGCCTTCAATTTCTCTAATACCTATTTTGTAGTTTAAATATCAGGTTCAACTTTAGATGGGGGTTTACGTGTAAGATCGGGATGTAGTTTGGACTTCAAGATAGTGGTTTGAGTTATGATTTGTGTTTCAAGTTCAAGTTTTGATGCAATAGAAGGTTGAGTTGAGGTTTATATTTCAGGTTAAGCTTTTGTTATAGTGGTGGGTTGAGTTGTGGTTTGTGTTTGAAGATTGTCAGCTTTTACTATTGTAGTAAGTTCAATTGTGGTTTTTGTTTGAAGATTATCTTCTATTGTAATGGTGGGCTCAATTGTGGTCTCTAATTTTGGAATTGAGATACTAGAAAAATTGGTCTCTGAACTTTGTTATCTCTTTTTTGTCACTAACTTCCTTTTAAAACCTTTTTTTTCTAGTAGCAATTGCATGTACCTGTTGTTGTGCTTGAACATTGTCAGTTGGTTGACTCTGAAACACAGATAACATACTATTAGGTTCAGCATCAGGCCCAGTAGCAACATCTTCTATATTATCCTTGAACAACCTCCTTTTAATCACATTTATCACATTAAGACCTATGATGCTCATGCCAAACACAATTTCTATATACTTTTTCTCATTGTATAAGTGCCATACCTAATATAGCTTATGATCATAGTCTATTGTACCCTTTTTTCCATTCCATGGCAGTGTAAGTTCAGTGATGAATTTCTCATCTCTATAACTATATCTCATAACCATTTTTTCCATTGCAGCATTGATCACAATAACTCTACATAGAAAATCAGGGTTAATAAGGCCAACCTCAAAAGTTTCACCAAGAAAGTTGACAAAGCCTTCACCCTCTAGTTCCTCTTCCATAACAAAAGCATTCATAGTAACAAACATCAATAACAACAACAACATAGGCATGATATCAAAAAATAAAAAACAAAACCAAATATCCATCACCAAAACATGCAGGGTATATACCAATAACATAGTTTCTAAGTTACATTTACTAAACAACCACTCAGAACAATATATGTCAATAAATCATACAAACATGTATGCTTTTTTTTGTCTCCAACAACTTATTTTTAAAGGAAATACTATAAATTTCGTTAATGGTATAATGAAAACAAAAGGGCTCAATTCACTAAGAACTAAAGTTTAAACCCATTTTTCTTCAAATAATAACAACAATACACAATTTTTCATATATATAAATCATTGTTTTACTTAATATTGTCCTACAATTGAAAAAAAATGTTGCTAAACCATTTTAATGGAAATAACTAAATGAGAAAAAAATACTTTCCTTACCTCAACCATTGTAAGGTTGTTGTTACCGACAACCACTCTCCAAGGGTCACTTTTTTGGTATTCTTTCGAAGCGAAATGCTTCATTTATGCCCAATATTTTGGTGTTTTGTTTCAAAGTTTCTCTCTCTACACTGTGAACAAGATATTGGTTCATGCTAAGAGAAAAGGATACTTTGTTGTTTTTACGTTTAACCACTAATATGTTTTCTCATTAAAAATATTGAAAATAACTTATTATATTATTACACAATATAAAATTATCAAAAATCTAAGGGGCAGTTAAAAGGTTGCCTTGATTTGACACAACTTACAAGAATGCTTAGTCACATTCTCGTAGGCTAACACTCGTTACAATATTTGTTCAAACATGATTTTGCCCTTTAAGCTGTTAACTTTAATGGGGAGATCACGTCATCTAAGGGGTAGGGTGATGTTTTCAAGTCCTTTGCGAACATTTTGAAGATAGTCACTCTAGTAGGGGGCACAGTGAAATTTACCCCTTGTATAAATAGGAATCCATACTCAAATTAATATTTACCACTTACCCCAAGAAAAAAGAAATAAATGAATTATTTATTTGATCATTTAACTTAGAAATATAAAATATGTATTTATTATAAAACATTTAAAAATAACAAAAAGTATAAAAAATCATATTATTAATTTTTTATTCACTCCAAAAAAAATATTTTTTCTTATTTTTAGTACTTAATTTTTTTAAATTCTATTAATATAATTTATTTAATTTGTAATAAATATGAATAAAAATATATTTAAAAAAATGATAATACTATAAATTTATGCTGTCAAGAAGGTTATTAAATATTACAAAAACTATAAGAACGAACTTTGTTTCGTTTCTGGGTTTATGGATTGGATTCAGTCAGTGTCATGACATAGAGTGGTAAGTGATATTTATTGATTTCAATAGAAGAGAAATTGTCGATTCCCCTTGTAAATAAAAGAATATCTTAAATATAATTATTTGACATTTATATCCTTCCAAGTCAAAACATAAAAAGAGAAGACATTTTAGAGTTGAAGAAATAAGTGTATTTAATAGAGATATTTCTTGAACGTAATATTTAATTTTTATTCAAATCTTTTCCCATTTAAATAAAAGTCATAGAAGTTTATTTTTTCTATTCAAACATAAATGTTTGAAAATCATAAGTTATAAAAAATAAATAAGTAAATTTAAAAAAAAATCTAAAGTTCTATAAATTTCAGACTTCAAATGTTTAACAAACATGGCCTATTAAATATAATTTTATAATTTGTTTTTGGTTTTTGCTAGTAAAGCTTGAAATTTTGAGGGAAGTAACCAATTTTGGATTCGGTAATTCTATTTTGTCAATTTTATAGTTTAATGGGATTTTTCCGGAGGAACTTAATGGCATTTTTTCATATATTCTAAAAAATAACTTGTATATGAATTTGTAGACTACAGATTTCTTAGCTTGTTTTTTACGTAATGAGTTAAAGGAAAGGACTTATATATATATGTACAGAAGCCAGATGGCCAATATGGTATCAGTAGATACACACCATGCAAGAATCTACGGCTCGTTTAGTTGTTGGCACCACAGGCCAATAAAAATATTACATTTAAATAACAGTACATTTAGTTCAAGTTCGCGATGCATGTTAAGCTAATAAAAATATTTTTTGTTCAGCCTCAGAAATTGTTCTAATTTAGGGTCAGTTTAGGATTACGGAAATTGATAAAATAAATTATTAATTAAAAAAGTAGTTTGATATTTAGTAAATTGTATTGTTACAGTTGCAGTGAGTTTAAAAGGTAGAGTACATATGTTTAATAAATTTTATTACGAAACTACTATTCTATTATATAATTATCAAAATAAACATAAGTTTTAATTACTTTGTATTTTTAGGATATGTTTAATAAATTGTTTAAGCATATCTTTTTTCTTAAATATGTAAAATTACATTAAAAAACTCAATAAAAAAATAAAAAAATTCATAATATGTTTTATAAAATATAATAAAAATAAAAGGATGATATATATATTTGGGTTTATGAATAAGTAAAATATAATTGTCCTTTTATTAAAATCTAGGATTATAATAGAAATTTTTAAAAAGTATAGTATCTTATTAGATAAGCTACTTATAAAAAATAACCACCTACTTATTTTTAAAAACTATTGACAAAATATAAAAAATTTATGAAATAAACCATTTTTACAAAATTTACCACACTATTTTTATCAAAAATTATAAAACAAATAACTTATTAAATTTCAACCACAATTTCAAATTGACCCTTAGACAATAAAAATAATTTTCTAAAGTGCACTTATGTATTAAGACCCCATATTTATAGTAAATTTATTATTTTATATTTATAAAAATGTAAATCCTAAATTATAACCAACTCATCAATTGTGATACTCTACCCAATACTTAAATCACTTAACTGCGCTTTTGAAGTTTGGTAACACCAATTTAATGATTACTTTTGTGTTTGATCAAGATAGTTGCTTGCTTATTTAAAAATCCACCACAATTATAAACTTGCACTCAGAAACCGACATTTGCAGCTCCCAACAACGAATATACAGAAAGACATAGTTAGAACCGACATTTTGAGCTCCATGAATTAATGGTCAAGATCTACGACATAAAGAGACCCGATGTTTACTTTGTAAAATTTTGTCCTTTAAAAAACAGTTTAAAGTACAAAGAACCATCACAACAATTTTCCTTAAGGACACATTGTTCATACAAATTTATTTGTCAAATTGATAAATAGGAATAAAATTCTTTATACAAATTTATGTCAAATTAATAAATAGATCAAGAATCTTGATTCTTGTCAAATAAATTACATGATCAACAAATTTTACGTAGGAAAATTATCCACCGACCACCTAATATTTTGGACTTTTTCAAAAATACACAATTCTTTTTTTTTGTCTGAATTACACCCGAAATAACATTTCTTTTCAATTTTCCACCTCCGTCATAAAACTGTTAGGAAAACTAACGGAAACTTAAGTAAATGACTATTTTACCCCCAAATGAAAAATTACAATTTTATCCTAAAAAAGCAAAAAATAATCATATTTAATATTTTAGCCGTTAGCTTCCAACGGCTACAATTTGGGGTATTTAAACAGAAGAACCAACATGCATAAACAATTCATGCAACCATGCAAGCTCCTCACAACCATCCATACAAGCTTGCTCATACAATCTATCAAATTTGTTCATATAATCCACAACACACCATAACTGTACCATTCAGTCAAAGTCATTATCTACACATTAAAACATCACAACCACTCAACTATTTATTCATTCAAACAAATATTGCTCAACCATCATCCACACATCACCGCTTAACCATTCATTGAAACACAACATCTACACATTGAAAATGGCATCAAGTTATAATTCAAGTTTAGCATTAGTGGACAGCCACATAGAAAAATTAAATGCATTCTAAGTATTCTTTGGCGTGGTGTGCGGGCATGTGCTATGGTTTCCACTACACCACAAAATCCTAATACAATGTTTTGGTCATGTAAGTTGAATAAATGCAAGTTTTGGCAATGGTTTTTCATTTAACTCTCATATATCCTAGTAGCAGTGATCAAATGGTAGAAAATCAGAATTTGGAGCTAAATGCAGTAAACTTTGGAGCTGAAGAGGTGGCAAAGATAAAGAAAAGGCTTAGGCTCATTGAAGGAAAGCTTGAATATATAATAACACTACTAGTATGTCTTTGTGCAATTGTGTTTATTAAAATGTAATGTATCCTATAAAACATGCATTAATGAAATAAAAGCTTAATTATAACCTAGTAGTCCTAGTATCTATCTTTGCAATTGCATTTAAGATACACCCTAAATGAGATATTGTTAACTACAATAAGTTGAAAATATGATATCATTGTTATCCAAAATACAGCTAAAATAACCATTAATAACATCATCAAAATACAGTCCAAATGACCATTAACAGCCACATAATTATCCAAAATATACCCAAAATAATCAGCATTATTCCAAAACAACAACCAAAATAGCAAGTTAAAACAAGTTTAGTTTGTTCTCATTCATTACAAAGAACCTGTGACAATTAAAGTTTAAGATAGATTTTGAGAGTGGTTCGGTCCCGAGCTCAATTGTCTTTTTTTTGTTCCAACACCTCTAAGCTAAATTTCCCTTCTTTTTGTTGTTAATTGAAACTTTGAAAAGCCACTAGGTATCTAGATAAATGTTATGTTAGTTGAAGAATGTGAACACAAAGAACAAAAATATACAAACATGCAACCAAGATAGCTAGCACCTTTCTTGTTGTTTCATAATAAAGTCCACAAACTTCCTTGCTTGAACCCTTGACATTTCTTTAGGAGAGGACTTGTGATGGTGATGATGGCGAGTTGATTTTTCTGCTAATGCCTATAAAACATGTTGATTTGTAAATGAATGTTATGTTATACATAAAAAAAGCTATAAAGGCACAACAAATGAAATTAAGTCAGCACCTGTTTTGTTCTCCTTATTGCTTGCTTTGAAGCGTTTAATGGTTGACTTGATATTGATGCCTACAAAACATGATGATCGTAAAACATTATGACAATATAAATATAATAAATGATAATAATTACATATAATAAATAATTATAAACACAATAAATAATAATAGTATATTAAATATACCTGAGAATTGTTATTCCTAGATCTATTTGTCCTTGCAACAAATGGTCTTAGTGGACAGGACCTCACATTATGGTTAGAACCACCATAAAATCAGTAAATGACAAAGAATTTTCTTCTCTCTTTCTGAGGCTCATTTGCTGCTCTTTTTCTGGATTTTTTAGGCCTTCCAATGTTTTTTTCAACAATTGGTGGGTCAATCAACGGTTTTCCTGTAGGCTCCCATGTACACTGATCTGGAAAATGGCTAAACATCACTGAATATGTGTTAAGATAAGAAAACGAAAGCAAGTTGGAATCAATCAACTTCATGTCTTGCATATCCCATGGCAGCCATAACATGTTGACAAAAGAACTGGCAATTTCCCAATAACCACAATCACATTTATGATTCAGGTATTCACCACAAACCTTCGAGATGGATTATAAGCTCTATCAATGACTTGAAAATTTAGATCACCGAAAGGCTTGTACAATCATTTGCAAGTGCAATCTTATTTTTTTGTCCATATCTTTCAAAACCTTAGGTGACTCATTTTTTCCAAGTGGTTTTTTTCTTCTTTAAACAATTTCATAAAACATCTAATTTCTGAGAGAGCATTGTCAAGCAATAAAGTGTCTGAATACAAGATAAGACTATTGAAGCACTCTGATGCATTGTTATCAGTTCGATCTACCATGCAATTTCTGTCATATGTGTGCATCAACCAATTATATCCATGTAGTTCTCGTTCCAACCACTCAAATGCAGCTTATTTTTCAACTTTGATCTCTGCCATTGCCTCATCAAAATCATGCTTGTTACTACTATTGGTAGCTTTCCAAAACAACTGTTTCAATTGTGCATCAACAAATGACTTAGAAAAATTAGCATAAACATGCCTAGAACATGCCCTATGATAAGCAGTAGGCCATGTGCTTGAAATTGCATTCATTTTTCCTTTTTTTTTATTAATCGATGAAAGTGATCCGCCTTCCATCATCTAAATAACTATTCAAATGCTCCATAAACCATCCCCATGTCTCTGTATTCTCAATCTCACAAACACATATTGCTAAGGGGACAATTCCATTATTACCATCCATGCCAAAAGCAGCTAATAACACTCCACCATATCTACTTTTTAAGTGACATCCATCTACTCCAATAAAAGGTCTACAACCATTAAGATATGCATTTTTTTGTGCAGGAAAGGCTACAAAAAAACCTTTGGAATAATACCTTGTTCGGAATAGAAACAACATCGCACAACACCTTGCATATTGATCCTGGATCAGCTTTGTGAATGGCAGCAGCATAGTCAAATAATTTCTGATACCCCTTCGAATGATCCCTAAACACCTCAAGTCTTGCCTTTGTTCTAGCCCTATACAATGTCATATTTTCAATCTTCAAACCATAAGTTTCTTGCACATAATTCTTCAAAATATCAATCTTTATATTAGGGTCAACAGCAACCAGACCCTTTACTTTAAAAGCAACCCAAGCAAAGGTAACGTTCA
Source organism: Luvunga scandens (assembly GCA_030449905.1). Classification (NCBI taxonomy): domain Eukaryota; kingdom Viridiplantae; phylum Streptophyta; class Magnoliopsida; order Sapindales; family Rutaceae; genus Luvunga; species Luvunga scandens. The sequence continues at coordinate 2,141,053 of JASUUG010001266.1, forward strand.
CTGTCTTGTTAGTAAGTCTACACTCGTGCTTTTTGTTGTATTCTCGCAATATAAAATGAAGTTCCATCATTGACTTTGCAACCCAAATACCATGGACAGTTAGCTTCTTTACAAGTACCCACAAATCTTCTTGGCTCACTATATACTGTTTTAATGGAAAACCTTTTCCTAACCATCACCTCATGTAATGTCTCTCTAAAATGAACAACATCTCTAAACACTTGCCCTAATTTTAACCTATGTTTCCCATCAGCACCTACTTTGTACTTATGTTCAGCACCTACTTTGTAAATAAGTAATTGGTTAAAAAATAAAACATCATCAAAAAGAATCAACAACCCTTTTTACCTCTTTATTAGCATTAGATAGATTTTCATAAATCGGATTAGTGGTCGCTTTGACCCCTCTAAATCCCCATTATCCTACTATTTTCTTCAACAATATTAGGTTAGAACACCATCAAATTAATACTTCCATAAAAATTAACATCATCATCACTATTATCCATTAATGCGAATAGTCGATAATAATGCCAACTCATTAGATTCAAATAATATTTCCTAAAGAACTTGTCCTCCAATAACTTTCTCCCCAAATTTAGGATATTTAGAAGCATTTCTTTTAACATATTCATTCAACTGAGTAATTAGCTCATCAGGTAACACAACTCCTAGGTTAGTAAGTAGTGATTGTAGTAAGGAAGAATCTAGAAATTGAGGGTGAAGAACTGGTACAACTTCAACAATAAACGTACTGACACCCAAAATCTGATGAATTCTAAGCAAAAAGTTGAGCGCAAAGTCTGAATCTAATGCAACCTTTACCTCATTCTCCGGGTTTGTAACATTCAATAGAATTTTTGAAGCGGAGTCTAATCCATAAGGCCTCGTAATGTTTATAGCAACCTCCTTTATCTTCGCAACAGTACAATCAAGTTCAAGCAACCCTAAGTTTTGGTTCATACCTCGAAAGGATATCACTAACTCTAGTTGTCGCATCCTGAAAGTCCAAAATAAACAAATAGATTGACCAAAACATAGTTAGATATATTGATGAGGCATAAATGCAAGTATATAAAGGAAATAAAACCAAACAATTAAGTTATCTTCTTATTATATTCCAACAGTGATTATTCCTTGAACTAATAACGTATTATTAATATATTTCAAGTAAGAAACTTAGAAAAAAGGCATGGAAACAAACACCCTGCAGGACTTTGTCAGATTATAAATTATAGTCTTTGAGAAATCTAAATTTCGCATGCAATAGCCAAACCTTCACCAAGGGGCTGGGAGATATAAATACATATTGACAAAACTTTTCAAAAAATCTCAGCCTATAGTTAAGCAACAAAAATTTTTCAAAAACCCTAAATTTGGTAAACAATAGGCACAGATACATGAGTATACAGGGGATAAATATCCATTCAAGCATACTAGCAACAATCTTTCATTTATGTGCTTGTCACCAACCCTAGAACAGCATATTACTGCCCAATTTATCATTACGCCCAAAAAGTTACTTCCAATCAACCTAATCTATATTCTAGGGTTTCAAGAAACAACGATTAACAACAGTCTCAATACAAATCTTAAATAAGATTGTTTCATAAGAAAACTAAGTGAAAATAAACAAATAAAATGAAACTTACTTGTTACTAGCCTTAAACCTCGAAAAACCTAAGTGTCGAGATTTTTAAACAGCTCACGGCTTTTCTTAATACCTCTGGATCTTTGATTTAACAAAAGCTTTGAAACTCAAGCTAGTTCATTGTTGAAAATGGATGGAAATTGCAGAGAAAATGGCGAGAATTTGTTAGTTCTTTATGCATGGTGGTGGGTCACCCAATGTGTGAATAAACAATGGCTGGTCTCGTTGCTTGCTCTGCTCTTGACCACTTTGCCTTTTTCTTTTTTTTTTCCTTATTACTGTAGCAAACGACGTCGTTTTAGGGTTGCTATGGTGTAAAGACCAATTTGCCCTTATGACGTCAATAACGTTATAACAGTTTTATGACGGAGGTGGAAAACTGAAAAGAAATGTTATTTCGGGTGTAATTCAGGAAAAAAAAAATTATGTATTTTTTAAAAAGTCCGAAACATTAGGTGGTCGGTGAATAATTTTCCTTTTACATAATCCCATTCAATCCATACGCCAACACAACTGATTCAGTTTTTCTTAACAAAATATGCCTCCTAAATGTTTGTTTAAACGTTGCTCCAACAAAAGAAATTACTTTCCAACTTAACCAAAGCATCATAGCGACCTTCGGCTTGAAAACAAACGCATTACGATTAAATTTTAATTTCAACATCATGGCACACAAAAACCTCACTAGAAAAAAAAACTCAAAATATACCACAAATAATACGACAAGTTAAGACATTTAAAATTAATAAAACCTGAATAATTTTTACAAATAAATATATACGTATCATAATATTATTTATTTATTATATGACCAACATCGCATCTTACATATATTTTATAACTTCTCAATTTCAAAATCACTAATTTCTTCATACAAGCTTCATAAAAGCTTTAAAGGTCGCAAATTTGTAAACTTGTACACGAGTTAAAAGTTAAAGGTTTCATTTATACAACAATCACCTAGACAAAAAATTAATCTAAAAGCAAAGCAAAGCACAAAGCAACAGAAGCTCGACACACAAACACAAGCCAACGGAGATTCTTCTCTTCTTTTCTTGTAGTTGTTTAGTATGCCTCGTGCTCCCCCTGTCCGCACACAACCAATTAAATAACACAACTCATTAGAAAATTCAACACACATCTTAGTTCCTTCTGTTCACTCACACTTTACGTTATTCTTCCAATATAAAATAGTAACGTAGATTAAAAGTTAAATCGTGCTCAGGTTCAGACGTCTAAATTTTTCGATAACTCTAATTTTAATTTTAATTCGATTTAATAGAATTTAAAAGTCCGGAGCTGAAACATTACTAACAAATCTTTTTAGAAAAAATTCAGACGTCTAAATTTTTCGATAACTCTAATTTTAATTTAAATTCGATTTAATAGAATTTAAAAGTCCGGAGCTGAAACATTACTAAAAAATCTGAAACATTACTAAAAAATATTTTTTAAAAAAAAAAGTGATTAATTAGCTTACTTTCTTGGGCATAATAAAGTCCACAAACTTGTTCTTGCCCTTGCCATTGCCAGTAGGAGAGGACTTGTGCTGGTGATGATGACGATGATCTTTACCTCCTCTGTGTTGCCTAATTTGCTGTCTGACAAACCTTTCATATATAAAAGCCGCCCCTCTGAACTGTGGCAGAACCAGCCATGCCGCCAACACTACCTTCACCGTGTACCAAATTGGTATCCTAAAATTTGATTATTCATAACGGAACATGTCACATATAAAAACTAATTAATCCCCCAAAAAAAAACTAAATGATCTATTAATTAATTTTACTTACCACTCCAAAACCGATTGGAGTACCATCTCAGTAAGAGTTAGAAATGAATACAAAATCCAATAAGCAAGCCACTGCTCATCATCCACTTTCGATGGGCTCTCTATTGCCATAACTGACGCATATCTGGCGTACATATCAAAGCCCCAATTTTAATTTATTATATGATCACTTAATTATTTAATTACTGATCAGGATTAATACAGAAAACGAAAAGAAATCAATCAATCGCTTACAAGGGATAAAGCAGCATCAGAACTGGCCTGCATACATATTTTATGATCAGGTATTAGAGAAATCATAACTAAAAGATTATTACTTGAGTAAAAAAAAAAACGAAAAACAAATACCCTGCAAGTGAATGAACACCGCAGATCAAATTCCAGAAACGACTCATTTTTTCTTGTTTTTTTTTTCTCTTTTTTTTGGACACTGTAGAAAATAAACACTGAGAGAGACGGACTGATGAATAAAGTGATGAATACAAGAAGACTGTGATTGCCAAGTGTGAAAATGGTTTCTCGTATTAAGACCAAAGTTGTGTGGACCTCTTATATGGGCTGGGTATTTATACTGGAGAAATTAAGACACGTGGCAGGATGGGATGCAGTATCGGATTCTGCCTTCAGCGTGTCCAACTAGATTTAGCACCGTCCAGAGTGTGAGCGGCATTGTGATCAGCAGAAGTAAAGTAGATTAAGAGCACGCTAGTCCAGCAATTTTATTTTATTTTTCCTTTTTTTTTTTTAATCTGGGGGTGTTTGCTTTGCTTTAGTCAATGTGGGGATGGTGAAAATCTAGTGGCTTTTGTTCTTTTCACCAGACAGAAGCCACGTGTTCATGTGTTTCCCGGATATAGTCGGTGACACTTGTCACTAAATAAAACGATCCAAATATGTAACAGCGATGGGATGGAAAAATCCAAGAGAAATTGACATTGCGAATACTTTAATTCAAAGCGTCTCTGGTTGGGCCAATTGATCATTTTTGGTCCATCTCTAGATTGGGTCGTCACACTTCATGATTACGACTCAAATACTAACACACGTTTGCTGTATTTACTAAACAATAATAGGAGGCAGATGAAGAGTCAGAATTAATGAGTTGTTTATTTATAAAATGAAATTTTAGAATTAGAATGAAAATAGTATGGGGCTCACAAATTTAAGAATCATCACCAGGGGTTGAGAATCATAACTTTATTTTTAAGAATGACTTTTTTACACCTAATTAAACTTCCTAATACTTATTTTATCTTTAATTTAAATAATAATTAAAAATAAAAAATAATAAAAATAATAAATTATATTTATATTTTAATAAATAATAAAATTAATAAATAATTATAATAATTAATAATAATAACAATAATATTAAAAAATTAATACACTATAATTATAATAATAATTTAATAAATAATATTTTTATTATTTATTAAATTATTAGTAGTAGTAGTAGTAGTAGTAGTAGTAGTAGTAGTAGTAGTAGTAGTAGTAGTAGTACCATCATCACCACCAACACTAAAGGACAATAATTAACAAAAGGCATTGTAATAAATTATAATAGTTTATTCATATTTGAAGATAAAATAAAATTTTGATATTGATTAATGGAAATAAATTTAGAGAATTTTCAAGGATTTGATTAAGGGGAAAGGGATCTTTGATTCAAAATGCCTCAAGTAAAGAAAAATTTATTCTAATATCTTATTAAAATCATGGATTCATGGTTAATTTCAATCCATTCGTTGGCATCTCGGGATTTCAACTCATTCTAATTTTTTTCAAAGATCGGATTGGTATTATAAACCCCATCATCAAAACATTTTTTTGATTATTGATTAATAAACACACGAATAGAACCTGGAGAAGCTCAAAAGTAATTTTGTGGTTTTTTTTTAATCTGAAATCTGAATATGCCTAAACATTTAAATCTAAATGTTATGTTTATTTTTTTTTGTTTGAATCTCTAAAAATAAATATTAAGTTATTTTTTATTTTTAAAATAAAAAAATATGTACTTTTAAATTTGTATCCTTATGAAATTTGAACATCAAATAATACACACACACATTAAAGAATATAAATACCATAATATTTTATCATATAAAAGAAAAATATATTCAAGTGAATACATAATAATTTTGAATTACAATATATAAATTTTTTTATAAAAAAAAATTATATAATTACATAAAAAATTTTAAGAAAAAATACCTTTGGCTGCTGATAATTGGAGATTGAAGAACTTGATGAGAGAAGTAAAGTGAGGAGGGATTCCATCATGGTTGAAAAAAAATTAAAAATGAAATTATTAGTGGCTAAACATGTATGGTTAGGTTTTGGGATAGACATGCAAAATAAATACTAAAGTAGGATATTTTTAATATTAGAAATTAGTTGGCTAATTAAGATTTCTCCATTCAGTAAAAAGCAAAAAAAATTAGCTTATTTTATTAAGTCAAAATTATTTGAAAAGTTCTATTAAGTTATAAAAATAAAAACATCTAATTAATTTAATTAATTAAGTCAAGTCACTTTTTGAGTCATTAAATTAATAAAACAAACACGCTCTTAAAAAAGTAAAAAATTAATTTTGATGTTTGATAATTTTTAAAAAATTATTTTTGAAAAAATCATCCTATTTTGTAATAAATTTTAAAAAAGAAAGCAGTAACTTAAAAAAAGAGTGTTTTTGTGTTTTGTATTAATTGCTTTTCAAACGCCATTTTCTTTAACTAAAAAAAAAAATTGGCTAGAAATTCAACTTTCCAAAAGTTGTATGAGGTGGGAATGGGTTAGGACTTAGGATTACGAACCTGTCATTCTATGATTATAAGTTGATTTCATACAATTTGTTCGCCAAAAATTAAATAACTTGTTAAAAACTTAAAATATAGCGTCCAACCTTTTGAATAAAGAGAAATTGACCTTATAAATTCTGAACTTGAAAGCGTGGCACCTCTTGATTTTTCAATTCTGCCGCTTGGGCCAGTTGGGCTGATTAAGCATCAAGGGTCTATCTGGATAAGGCTGGCCTACTTATAAACGAAATACATGGATATAATTTAGGTTTTCATGAATCAAGACTCGAGTCATAAATGAAACAAATAGGTCTAATGAACTCCCCAAATAATGGGATTGCTAAATACACCCACCTAAGTCTTCATGCATATGACATAAATGAATGGATGGGGCAGGGAAAGCAGATGACTTAACAAATAACATCTAGAGAACAAATCATCTTTTCTTCAAATTCTAAACCACTACTTACAAAATATCAAGCACAAAAGACCAAGTTAATGTATTTGTGGTTGTGGCATATTCCCTTAAAATGAAAAGTACAAAGCACCTTCCTAGTTCCTCTAATATTCGTGACGGTCCAAGCTATCATAGAGATGCCCCTCTAATAATTCTCCCCCACCCATCAAAGTTGTTGAACTGCAAATTATTTTTCAACCCGCACGTTATTAAAAGAGAAAATTTGCCCTTTCTTCCACTCATGGTCTTATCATATTCTTTTGTGAAATATAAGTTGTTACACCAACTAATATACTTCAAAAGTTTATCTATTCAACAAGGCAACATAAAAAGTTTAGAAAAATACCGATACGTACCATGCGCCACCTTCATTATTGTAGACTTGTTGAATGATCACTTAGCAAAAACGTCCATGGCAGCCACCAATGAAGTAACATTACGCTATTCAGCAAAGCTAGGGTGGTTTAATCCTTCATGGTCTTCAATCAAAGCGAAACGATGCAGTCGCTTTTCAGTGATTGCAAGTGCCAGTAATCAAGGGAGCTTGGACATGATAAGTGGAAAGAAAGTGAATGGAATTCACCATGTTCATGAAGCGCCGAATGTACGAACAAAGATTAATAGCTATGATGATGAGTTCGTTGTTAAACAAAGCCAGCAGCCTGATAATTCTCCTCTTCATGCATGTTTGCTGGGAAGGTTTGTGGAGGATAGATTTGTTTATAGGCAGACTTTCAGTATCAGGTCATATGAAATTGGACCTGACAAAACTGCCACCATGGAGACCCTCATGAATCTCCTTCAGGTTGGTATCTTTCTTTTTTATTAATCTTTTTTTTTTTTTAACTTTCACTAGTGAAATGAGCGTAACTCTCGCTAATAATACAAACTGTTTGTAAAAATTTATGCGACATGAAAATATTGATTGTATGAGAAAAAAAAATGAAATAATAACATGAGTCATGCATGCATATGATAACAATATTAGCACTCTCTTAAGATATATGTCAGGAGATACAGTCCTAAGCAATAGTGTCACACGAATTTGTATAAAAATATTGCATGTTAATATCATTATATAAAGTCACATAATAAGAATTATGCTTGTCCCGAGTTATAGGATCTTTTTGCACTTGATTCTACGGAAATCTTCATAATGCATGTTTCACATAGAAGTTTACACAAAATTTTTTCCTTTTTCAAGAGTCGTGGATTTCCATGAGCATTAATCATTTTTTTTATTCACTTTTTTTCATATGATTATGAACATTATTATGATTGATAAGAAAACATAGGCAAGACGGAAATGAAAAGGAAGCAATACTCATAGAGCGCCCAAGATTTTTCCCTCCTCTTTGATTGGCTCATAATCTTCAATCAGTAATAATAATAATAATTGTAATATTTATAATGATGGTGGTTGTGTTAATTCACATTTTTTAATGTATTATAAGCAGAAATATGCCAATGATATAAATTCATTTAATGTAGCATTGTGCGGCTAACATTACAAGTAGATGTCTACTTTCGAACTATTAAATGCATAAAATCATATAATTATTGATAAGTTAATTAAGTATAACTAAAAATTTACACTTATAAAGGTTCGATTTACATATTTTCAATAAAATAAAATAATTGTTATGGAAACTCGAACTTTGGCCATCTAAAGTCTAAACAATAGCCTAGGCGCCTTTGTTCACACTTTTAAACTTTACAAAGCCTAGAAAAATACGTAGAAGAATATGATTTGAATCTCGCTCTTATATGCCCCGAAAAAAGTTCCTCTGATTGTCAACTAAAGAACCACAAGTACAAAAGTTGCAAAATTAATGGCCTGATAACAACTCGTATGTGCGGAAAGCAAAAGAAAAAAATGGATTTGTGTGCAGATGAAAAATCCATTTTACCAAAAGTTAGATTTAGTCCATCAATATAAAAGTAATGATTGATGATTATAGGAGACTGCTTTGAATCATGTAACAAGCTCTGGACTTGCTGGAAATGGATTCGGTGCTACACGTGAAATGAGCCTCAGGAAACTCATTTGGGTTGTCACCCGCATCCACATTCAAGTACAGAGATATAGCAGCTGGTATGTTTTTCTCACGTTCTCCTCAGAGAAATCTGTTAAGTAATATGGGATTTTTGGAGTAATTTTTTAAATACAGAGATTAAATGAGTAATTGGCTCAAACTATAAATATTGAAGGATCATTTACGTATAGATAACACTAGTATGAATATATAGTTTCCCAAGTGTGTGGATATTTAAATGCGGATTTTCTGTGGATTTGCAATTACACCATATCTTGTTATAGTATTTTTGTTTAATTAACTATTACAGTGTAATAGTTAATTGTGCACAAAATCCGCATTTAGGCATTTGTACCTGAGACATTCTAAGGATGAATATATAATAAATGAATACACTATGTCGATTTTCATTATGCTGAATGATTAAATTTGACAGGGGAGATGTTGTTGAGATCGATACCTGGGTTGATGCATCTGGAAAGAATGCAATGCGTAGAGACTGGATCATTCGAGACTACCGCAGCCAAGAGATAATAACAAGAGCAACAAGGTGCGCTATCCCAATCATAAATTCTAGTTCCAATAAAGTGTCGATTCTTTTACAAATTTCTTATCGGTAGTTACTGAATATGAATACATATATAAATTACGCTGAGCTGACATTTTTGCTAATTTTTTAGAAATATACAATCAGTACTTATTAAATCAGAATATAAAACTAATTAAATCTTAATACATACAGATGCAGTAAAAGACCATAAAGAGTTCAACTCAGCACAGGCTCAAAATTCTTAAATTAAACCCGAGTCTTATACTAGTATAAATGCTCAAGTTACACAAGATCTTTGAAAAGATCAACAAAGCTAGTTCAGCATGGGATTCAAATTTTGAAACTATATATATGTATTTTGAGAAATGAAATATATATTCTTAATTAGCTTTAAAGAGACTTAACTTAACTAGTTAACTCCTATTATTATTGTTGTGCAGCACCTGGGTAATCATGAACAGAGAAACAAGAAGGTTATCCAAGATTCCCGAACAAGTGAGGCAAGAGGTGCTGCCATTTTACCTAAACACTTTTGCAATTGACAAAGAGAAGACCGATGTTGGAAAAATCGACAAGCTAACTGATGAAACCGCCGGGAGAATTCGCTCCGGTTTAGCTGTAAGTAATCTAATGCATCTGTTCTCCTGTCTTTGATTCCTTCTCATACTGAATTTGTCTTCTTGCTTTGCTTACTACCGTCCAGCCAAGATGGAGTGACATGGATGCCAACCAGCACGTAAACAATGTCAAATACATAGGATGGATTTTGGAGGTAATTAACTGCTCTTCAAAACACACAGATTTGAACGATAAGAATTTTTAATTTATCATTTACCAAAATGCTAAGAAGATAGAGAGATAGTAATAAGTTAACTACTGCTGGTTTACCTTAATTGACTAAATCGGCACCGATTTATCACTGTTTCTGTCAGCGTTCTGTCAAATTTTTCCATCTGAGTATCATTATCCATTTATTTAACCTTTGGCATGCATTGCATCTGCAGAGTGTGCCAATACATGTATTGGAAGACTACAATATGACAAGCATGACACTAGAGTATCGACGAGAGTGTCGGCAATCAAATTTGCTGGAGTCTTTGACGAGTCCATCCGCTAGCGTTACTGAGGACTCGAATAATAATAACAACAACAACAACAACAATCATAATCGTAATTCAAGTAATAATCGGAAAGCAGACTTGGAATATACGCATCTACTTCGCATGCAGGCAGATAAGGCTGAGATAATCCGAGCAAGATCAGAATGGCAATCCAAAGACAAGCGCTAGTCATTTCATATTCGTGCATGTTCTTTCCTCCAGCACTCACTTCGTGATATATATATTTTTTTTAATTTCTTTTTTTTTTTAAAAATAAAATTTATGTCTACTTCTTGTTTGCAAGTGCAATTTATGCCACTCCTATCACTTCTACTACTTCACTTACATATTGTATAAAATGGATTACCTCTATTGAGAGATTCTTTCTTAGGATGGAATTAAAGAAGATTTTATTGAAAACTAGCGGGGCATTCAAAATATTATAGTAAACCAAATAAATCTCTCTTTGATTTTTTTTTTAATAAGAATCAAATAATTATGAAAAAAATCAATCAAATGATTGATTATTTCTATCTTTATTAATCAATTCAAAGATTAATTGACTCAATCTTTATCAATTAATCAAATTCAGTAATTATAATTTCCTTTGTTATGATTTCAATCATTTATATCGCATCTTTGTGCTCATGGGCTGGCACGACACTGTTTGTTTGAAAAGCCTAGTCTTGCCATCCTAAGCCCGTTTGACAGGGGTGTGAACGTTGGATGGGGGTGTGACCTAGCACGAGTGCACGACATGTGTGGACTGCAAGTTGTGATAGGTCAGCTGATCAGGCGGACCTTGATTTCTATTGAAAAAATATGATGATTGTTGAAAGTAATTTTTATATACACGCTCATACACTCAAAACCATATGTAGTTCTAAAGCATTCGAACTACAAGAAAAATAATGCAAAAATTAACAAATCCTATGAAATAAGATAATGTTTGGAGTGGTGGAAAAACAAATAAATAAATCAGATGTTTAATAAATTGAGTCAAAATTTCGCTAATTCTAATTCAATTCATTTATTACATAAATAGAAATCTCAGGATTCGGATTCTATTTGTTTATTAAATGAATATTTGATTTTATCAGTTTAATTTATTTAGTAGAATTAATAAATAAATTGAATTGAATATGAATTCATTTACAAAATATAATTAATAAATAAAAATTAAGTAAATAAAATATAAAAAAACCATAAATTTAATATCTTACAAATATAAATAATCCAAAACATATTCTAAAATTAAAATATAAAGACATCCGAACATCAAATTACAAATTCTTGCTGAGAAAAAAAATAAGAAAGAAAAAAGATCTAAAATCATCATTGTCTCGAACTCTCCACCATAAACCCCGTTACCCCAACACCCATATAAAAAAAAAAAGGCTTATAATCCAAAAGGAGCTTACTTTCTTGCCCAAATCTTGTTCAATTTCATAAATTCTTTCGCGGGCAATGCCACTTTAACAAACCCATTTGCCTAGCAAAAACTTGACATAGTTGGGAAGCTACCTGGACAAAATTAAAAATAACCCGAAGCTCAAAATTTAAAAAAAAAAAAAAAAAACTTACCAATTAGATGAGACGAGGCCAGCTTCTGTAAACAACAAACAAAAAGAAATTCAACTTGTGCATATAAAATACAAAAACAATTAATGTGTTTTTTTTTCTTTTGTTGGTGGGTATTCGTGGATTTTACTTTCTGTTGTTTATAGTTTTGGACGAAAGAAAAAGCGGTTGGAGACTTCAACTTGTGCACATGCAAATCGTAGGATGTGGCCTAGCTTTTATTGGACTCTATATGCATTAGCCACTATCATAAACAGCAAAAATTCTGGCCCAAAGCAACCCTAATTTTTGAGCCTTAAAGTCTCAGCACTTTTTGACCCCTGAATGCAACCCCACTACTTAGGGTTCTCGTTATGGGTAAAATTGTTTTGATTAATACTCATCCCCATTTGTGCAAGTTGCTTTAGACCTACTCTCGAAAGAAAGCAAATCTACAGCCATTTAGGAGTGACGAGCCATCTTGAGCCATTGTTTTATGTCTTCTTGGTCCAACTTTAAGTGACCAAAACCTTATAGTTGATAAAACTTTTAGTGCAATTGCCATTGCCGTTGATATGCACATCACTGACTCCTTTCTTCCTTTTTAAATAAATGAAGTTTGAATAGATTTTGACAATAATATACATATTCCGTCAAAGAGAATGATCAATTTCAGTGTTGAAAATTTATAAGAAAGCAAGAATGCAGCAATCAGAAGATAATGCTTTTATAAATTATATTCCATAATCATGATTCCTGAACGCATCTCTGCCATTCTCATTTGACTGTACTTTGAGATGACATGTGACCCGAAATGATTGAGATTTGCATCTCCTCTTACCCTGAACCTCATATAGTAGCTATGATATACTAAGCATTATTTTATAACACCTAGCTATGCTGAATCAAAGCATCACCTCCACTCCTTTTTTTAACTGATTCCACATTATTTTACCAAAATATTCTTCCTTTTACTTGAAAAAATAAAAAAAGAATACCCATTTGAATATTATGCAACCGGCGTACGTACTGCAATCCGTCTCGTATCTTACACTTGTTCTACTGGATCCCACTCAAAAGATCGACAAAGAGGCAGTAACTCAGTACTATATAATACTGATTAATTTTGAACAGACGAAGTATATGACAAGTTAGGTCCAAAGTCACTTGCAACAACTTTCAAATTATTAAAGATGAGAAAATATTTGGGTCCTACTACAATGCAGCATCAATAAGTAAGATTGGTTACAATTTTCTATTACTAGTTAAAAAAAATGTTTTATCAATCAAAAATGTTATAGGTAACAATAAAAAGTTATTATAATTAACAGGTGACCGTAGTTATTTACAGATATTACAATATAGCAACAGCCTTAACTTAAGAATTTGCATCCTCATATCTATATTTACAACGACACAAATAGAAATAGGTATAGACAAATTTTAAAAAGATTGAGGTCAAAAGGAAAACATAATGATCTAAGGGTTAAAATGAAAACACAATGGTCCTGAGAGAGAGTCTAGATGATTGAGGGCTTGAGATTTGGTACTTGATTGTATCGGGGTCTCAAGTTTGATCCTTCTGATAAGCTTAAAAATTCCATCATTTATTGTCTCATGGGTCATAGAATGGGAGCGCCGCTCGATTGCTCCCCAAAATTAGGGCTTGCTCACGATAGACGCATGGTCCAAGTTAGTGCAGGAGTTTAAATTATGAAAAGAAATGAAAATTTAACATATTGAAAACAAAAATAATAGAAAAACTATAGATATACCTATATGTTCGTATGTATTTATGTGTGTGTGTGTGTGTGTGTGTGTATAAGGAAATTCTACAAGATTAAACCCGTATGGTGATGACATCAAAGTGCTGTTGCTTCAAGTAAATTGACATGAAAGCCGTTGTATAAATCCTTGATGAAGTTGAACTTATCCAGTTATCTCCTAGGGCAATCGAGCTTTGTTTTGTACTGTCCTACACGGCTCTACAAAAACAAGCAGTACCTCCATGATTGTTCAAAAATATGTCGCAATATACAATCATATAAAGAAAATGACGGTCCATTAATTTTTAATTGAATAATGCATGTACTTAAATAAGCTATAGATCATAGTGATGTAAGATGGTCCACAGTACGTCCGTAGAGCTGGCTAAGTGGACAAGAGTCACAAGACAAAGAACCAATGACTGTCAGTCACGTGATATATATACATACATACTAATATATATATATATATATATATATATATATATATATATATATATATAATTGAATCTGACCTGTGATTCTGAAAATATACTACGCCCCCACAATCGTATTTCGTTTTGTTCCCATTTTAACCTCACAGCATTACGCATAACCTCAGCACGAGGTCCCCAATTTTCGTTGATTATCATCATTATGACTATTCCAATGGTTGGAGACCTTACTGTCGGATCAGGATTGGATGCTCAATTGGGTTCGTACCGATCATTGAATTCAGAGTCTTTGATAATATAAATTACAATAAATCTAAATATAATTACTTCTAACTTTTATATATTGCTATTCTCTCATAGCACAATGATTACTTTTAAGTTGTTATAAGCAACTGACTTGAATCAATAATCCGAATGTATCTAACACCAATTTTATTCTCCTAAATTATTTAACATGAACTACTTAGGTTGTGATGGTTGATTGAATTCTCAACACAAACTCAGTTCAAAATTTAATTCTTACTCTTTTAAGTCTTGAAATAAAGAGATTCTATAATACTTGTTTTATATTATACTCACTATATATTCTCTAATGAGAATATTCTCACTTTATTAAAATAAATTTATCACTAAAATAAAAAAAAGACAAATTTTAATATACTAAAAACTATTTTTTTAATTTTTTTTACTATATATATATAATAATTCTCTAGTGAAAACATCCTCATTTTAATAAAGTAAGAATACAACTAATATATTTTAATATGTTCATAATTATATATTTTTTTATTTATTAGTGTATTAAAATAAATATTTTTTAATTTATTAATAACTTTCTTATTTTCGTTAAAATGAGAATATAAAATAAAGGTATTACAACAAATATATGCTAGAAGCTAGAGGTGATCAGGCCGGCAAAAGAAAATCCATGCGTACTCGTGTCGTACCATGCCTAATTTTTTTTCTCAGGCCTATGCCTAAGAAAAAAAGCCAACTAAGCTTTTTTATTAATTTATAGTTTTTAAAAATGCATACCAAGTTGTTGATATATTTTTTTAAGGCTTATATACCTTTTTGGATCTATATGCCTTTATTCAAATTTAATAAAATCAAAAATTCAAAACTCAAGTCCATATTCAATAATAATAAGAGAATGTAATATTAATTATTAAGTTTGACTCTATGGTATTAGAATTCTTTTATAATACTTAACAATAACAATAATAATAAATTTTTCTTAAGCGTTAACTTAATTGTTAACTTGAAATTATGTAGAGTCATATATCATAGTCCATAATAATATTAATACATATTTATAAAATCATGCTATTTATAATTTTATTTATTAAAATCATGATATTAATTATTTATTTAATAAATTATAAACATAAGTCAACTATAATTTTTTTGAAACTAAGAATTAAATAAATTTAAATAACTTGATTTAATAAAATATATTAAAAGATTTAATTTCGAATTACTTATAAAATCATAAAATTTTAAATTTATTTTTATTAAAAATAAAATATACTTATTTTATACTTTTTTAAGTGTCGTGATTTAGCACATCTTTAATTATTTCATACTTTTAAAGTCTACGTGCATAAAATTCTAAATTAAACTTGGCCTATATGCATACAGTGATGTGCCATGTGTTCTACCAAAATATACTTATATCATATCATATTATGCAAATATATATCATATGATACTATACGTATCAATATCGTATCTCGTGCCGTTCGGCCATTGATCATTTATACTGAAGGCCTAGAATCACACTCTAAAAGGAGTTGGTTATGATAGACCAACTAAAAATGCCTAGGGCCACCTGTAGACCCTATAGAGTGCTACGTGTAATCATGTGAATTGGAAAAACTAATATTTTCTTTTCAGGATGGATGGGAAAGGCACTAATTAAAGTTAATCTGCTGCTATTCAGGCTGTACAGCAATAGTACGACTGCTGTTTTAATTTGCCCGTTCTGTAAAATTCTTTTAGAAGATGTTCTGATAGTACAATTTGTAAGATTTTTAAAAAACCTCCCATGAATAATACATCGTAGAGGCGGTTTGATTTTTAATTTAATAATTTAAAGTGATCTAAATTAATTAAAAATATTTATTTTTATAATTAAATAAAATTTTTTAAATAATTTTAATTTAAGAAAATGAGATATTTTTTTATTTTTTATTAAATAGAGAAATTTAAATAAATTAATTAATTTTTAATATAAAAAATATTCTTACTTTATAATTTATTTTTCATATTTATGTTAAAACTCACTCATACATGTTTACCTACTAATAATCCCATCTTATAGTATGTATTATTACTAAGAATTTAGAATAAAATTTAAAATTTATGGTATTTTATATGTTATAATTCTAAAATTATAATGTATTTACTTAAATATAATTTTATTAAGATATGTTAAAATATTATGATATTTGTGCTGATATATATATATACTATTTTACATTTAAATTTAATATAGATGTAAATGTAAAAGTGCACATTTTTTAATTTTTAAATTAAAAAATAAAAAATTTAATATTTATTTTAAGATATTTAAATAAAAAAATAAATATATTATTTAAATTTACACATTTAAATCTATTTGAAATTTAAATCAATTCAGATACATTCAGAATAACGTTAAAAAAACAAAACAGAACAGAA
Organism: Luvunga scandens; assembly: GCA_030449905.1. Taxonomy (NCBI): domain Eukaryota; kingdom Viridiplantae; phylum Streptophyta; class Magnoliopsida; order Sapindales; family Rutaceae; genus Luvunga; species Luvunga scandens. Next base: position 2,157,881 of record JASUUG010001266.1, read on the forward strand.
CAAAACAAACGCCACCGTACGTAAACTGTGGAAAAAAAATTACAGTACGTGGAAATAAGAGTAGTATTGAGGAGGGTCACGAGGGCTATAGCCCGGATATGGACCCATCACGTGGGCCCGCCTTACAAAGACATAATGCTTCACCGCTGCCCTTTTTACTGGGGACATAAGAGAATGGCATGTGGTCACGCGAGAAATCAGAGCGTGGGAATTCAAAATGAATATTCCATGAAACTTTGAATTAATAGAGTTTAAATTAATCAGTAATCAAAATGAATTACAATTACAATTAGAATGGGTTGGAATTAAAATAAATAATAAGAATCAGAATAAATTATTTATTTCATTATAAAAATTAGAATCACAATGAGCTATATAGTCATTAATGTACTTATTTCCTATTAAAATTAGGATAAATTGTTGTAAGTTATAAAAATAAATTTAGTTTGTATTATTATTATTATTATTAGGGGTAAAAAATTATTAATTTTAATAGGGTATAAATATTAATTCATTTCTTATTTTTGTTCTGCATTATCATTTCCACCTCTCCCATTGGAATAAAATTCTTATTCGTCATTTATAAATTTGTGGGATTCACTCTAATTTCATTCTTGATCCTCTATATTTTTAATAAATAAATACTATTAATAATTCTCATTCTCCATTCTCATTTCTCAATCCCACAAGTAAATACACCATGAGTCCAGAGAGTGGACTGTGGGTAGATATGTAGGATTCAAGATCCTAACTCTCCAATACCATATAATCATTTACTGGATTCGGAATTTTAAATGGCTATTTTTGTTATGCAAGTCATCTTTTATGGGCAAAGAGTGTGTTTGGAACATAGGCAAAGAGTACTTGTAAGTATTCAATAAATTGCTACTATTCTTTTTGAGGATCATGTTCAATAGTGTTTATACAATAGTTTGTAGATGTAATATTATTATTATTATTATTATTATTATTATTATATAAAAGGGAAAGAAAGAAAAAGATGTAATATATTACTCATCTTAAAAGCATTAGATTGGAAACTTCAATTTGCACCACTACAAATCCTATTAGCTTTCATCCCCTGTTAGGGAACCAAAAAAAGATGCTTAATAAAACACATCAAGAATCTTCAAATTGTTATCTGCGAAAACTGTACATTCTTAAATAAAAAGAGTTGAATTTTCTTTGAATTTTTGTTATCGATTTTCTAAAAGAAAGTTTGTAAACAAATGGAATGATTTTAAACCAATATACAACACTAAGACCTATCAACCAAGTAGGTGTTGCTGCTACACTATTATTAAAAAAAAAAAGTACATATTGTTGCTACACATAACCTATCAGTCTAGCACCAAGGATGGATTTACTTGTAGCTAAGAGTGAGCAATTGACCGCACTAAAAACAAATGAATTACCTTCAATTTTACATTAATTTATGGGAAAGTTATTTTTTAGTAGGGGTAAGTTTTAAACAAATTTTTGTAGAAGGGTTAATTTTATGAATTATCTTTTGTAGTGAGGTTAATTTTTTCCCCCTTAACACAATTAAAATAATATTTCCCCCTATGACCCACTTTTCTAACTTGGCCCTTGTCAGTCGTGTTTTTGTTATCGAGTCTTGCAATCTAAAATAAAATTTGTTTAGTTAATATAAGCTCAAAACTTATAAGTAAAGTAAAATCCTCTCTTATAAGTAATGTGGAACATTATAAAAAAGTATCTCAACGAGATTTTTTATGAGAATTGATGAAGTTTCCTAATTAGAATATTATAAGAGAAATGCATTCCTTTCTTGTGGGAAGAAAGAGCAATGATATCATTGAAGTATCATTCCTTATCGGGGTATTTACCTAAATAAGGTTAAAGCGGAGTTTATTGATGGAATAAACTCTAATTCTTCTACAGTGAGAAATCTTAATTCCAATCCCTCAAACTATTTGTTAACCTACAAAATTATCCTCGCAATAAGATTAGTTCTAATTTTATATTAATTTTATCAATAATACTATGAATTTTAAAATTTAAATCTCAATTTGTATCTCAACTGCTGTGACATTTATTTATAAATAATATAATAAAATTTTACTAATGATGAAATTTATTGTAACATATATAATTAGGATACAAATATTGAAATTCCTACAATACAAATTTTAATTATTAACCAATTTATTATTTGTAGGCTGTTGGCTAGTGACCGTATTCAAAATCCTACGGAGGTATCAGATTTGGGTTTCGTCCGTCGTGTTTTTTTAAAAAGTAATGGGAAAAATTAATTTAAATTACTCTAACAATTCTTTTTTCAACTAATATTGATGTGTTGACCGGTATTGACTACAATTGACCGCCAGTATTAACAACGTTGACTAATATTGACTTCTGTGACAAATGTTGGCTGACATTGATCAATTAGTGCGCGTCTTTACAATTGTTTTTTAAGATTACTATTTTTATTTTAAATTTTCTATTAAAAATCTATAACTTAAAATGAGACAACTTCTTAATTTCGTATTTCAGAGAATTACTTTTCCAAAAAAAAAAATGGAATTGACTTTATAAACTGTGAAATTGTTATATATATTTGGAGGAGAAAAATAACTAATTAAAAGTCGTATTCCATTTTAGCTCTAATTCTTTTGAGTGACAAGAGCGTTATGTAATGTATTTTTTATTTAATATAAAAATAAATAAAAACTCTTATTGATTAACCACATACTTAGGTCATTAACCAAAACTGAGTTACAAGTTCTGTTAGTACCCTTCTAGTTCATCGAGTAATATTGCATAGTCCAAATAATATCTCAATATTTTCGCTTAGAATCACTGCTGATCCAAGCTTTGCACTGAGGAATGTATAATATAATAATTAGTGGTTTAGATTAGTAATAATATTTATATAATTAAATTTCACTGTACACTACTATAAGTTCATGCGTAGTAGAAGGTTTTTTAAAAAATTAACACAAATTATATCAATACTGGATCCAAAATTGTATAATTTTTAATTATACAATTATGAAAATTTATTATACTGATTTTTTTTTTCTAAATTTTAAAAGATAATAGAATAGGCAAAGCACAAATCTATATTTTAATCTTTTCCCTCTCCAATATTCAAACTCGGACATTAATCAATAATGTTAGGAATCTCAACAATTTTGTATTATTTTCCTATTAAATAATACATTTTATAATTGATAAAAACAAGATTAATATTCTATCATTTAATAAATTAATAACATATTAATTAAGACGCTAGTTAAGAATAGATTATTAGGAACTGCGGATCGCATATTACTGTAAAATGAAATTACTTGAAAATGAGTCCGCTAAACTTAGTGGGGATGAATGAGACCGTAATTGAGAGAGCAAGGGATGAGAGAGAACTTAGAAATTAGTGAACTAGAAATTAAAATTTAAAACACACAACAAATTTGGCATCCATGGATTTCTCTGATCTTGTATTTGGCATGGGGACATGATCCAAGAAAAACAGTTAAAGTTATGACGTTGTCGATATGATAAGATTGTGAAGACGGTGGTCGATAATGCAAAGCAAAAGTGGTAAAAGTAAACAAGGCAGGCGAGTGAAAAGAACAGAAAATGACTCTGAAAAATTTCGGCGTTATCCTGAAAATAGTAATTAGATTTGGATGTCATCCGTCATCACGCATCAGCACGGGAAGAAGAAAACGAAAGGACGAAAATGTACAAATGACATAAAAATGCGAGCCATTGCATCACAAATCCATCACTTGATTCCCCCGAAACGAGGGGCCAAATTGTTGTCAGACGAATTTAGGATAGTATTTATCAGTCTTATCAAACTGCTGGGCTCCAGCTCCATAATTTTACTCCATGCCGTTGATGGACCCAAAACTTAAATTTTTAAATAATATCCAAACTTATCGTTTGTTTATGTACCATATCAATCCACTAACACGTAATTAGAAAACTGCTATTTTTTTAATTTCTTAGTTATGAAAAATGTAATATGATTTAAATTTTGCCAAAGATAACACATAAAACAAATAAAAAGGTAGATTATTTTATTTTTTTCAAAGCCAGCTTAGGGATGATAAATTGTTCCCTTTAAGTTGGATATTCATATATCAAGTCTAATCAGAATAGATAATATCTACCCAAAGTCTTTTGGATATAAATATAAATATAATTTTTTTTAAATATCTAACTAGATATTGGGCCGATATAGAAATTAAATGAATATTCAATATTTAATCCATTTATCCCATTCTGTTAAAAAAATAATATTTTATAAGATTAAAATGAAGTGAAAAATAGTATTTAGCATAATATCAGTTTACGCAAATGTCATTTTTCCTTTCATATTTTCAGTTTAACAAACCCTAGATTATCTCTCTTCACACATGCCAGTTGCTCGTTGCTCACCGTCATTGATATTAGTCTGTCGGTCGTCACTTGTCGACCATTGGTATTGCCAATCGTTGCTTGTTCGCAGGCTATTGATATTAGTTTATTTACGACTCTGCTCTCTCCTCTTCAGCATTGCAGCTTCTTCTTCTCCTTATTTAAGGTATCTCTCTTTTTATCTTTCTCTTATTGCATCAACTACATGTAATAGCTTTTACTCTATGTATGTGTTTTAATATCAATTGATGGTCCAAATGTTGTGTGAACTGTTGAAGTTGTCTTTTTTTCCCCACCCTGAATTAAATGAACCCATTTGAAATTTATTGGTAAGTCGGCGTTCACATGTTAATTTATGGGTGATTTAGTGTAATTCGCATGTAGAAATTAATTTTGAAATTTACGGGCTAAATAAATTTTATGTGCTAAAAAATTCATTTCAAACACTAGCCATTTCGTATAAATTAATATTTATCGGGTAAAAATGGTTATTGATTCAATTGCTTTTGTGAGCGCACAATTTGATGAATATCAGATTCGAAATATTCGTAAACATGACTTTGTTCAATAATTCTGAGTGCATGCTTTGATGTCACAAGCTAACACATGCAGTAGACTTTTAGCAATAAGAAACCACATAGCATGTTTGTAATTATTTGGATACTAATTAGTTTTTCTTAACACCAATACTATATGTATATGTATGTGTGTGTGTGTGTGTATTATATATCATAATAACAATAATAATAATAATAATTTATTAAGGTAACCTAAATTGTAACAATAATAATAATAATTTATTAGGGTAACCTAAATTGAGTTTTATTATGGTAAAACCTAGATTTTTATCCTAATAAGAGAATTTGAGTAGCATAGTACTAATTTATTTAATTGATTAGGTCTTACTAACGTTCGGTAAGAATGGAAGAGGTCCAAATTATATTTGTGTAATTTTAAATAAGAAGGATTATATATATCTTATATGCTACTACAAATACGTTGTCTCATAATATATATATATATGTTATATGCCACTACAAATACGTTGTCTCATGACTTAGTAATGATTTTAAATTAACTATATAATTAGCCACTCGGCCTTTGGTTGGATGGTCAAGGCTGCCACCCTTCAAGCACCCCTCCAAATTGGAGGGAAGCAGTTCAAACCCCCACAAACCCATTGTGGGGGCAAGTCCTTTCTCAATTGTAATGTATAATTGAGTTAATGTAATTTTCTCCCTTACCAAGTGTGGGCAGAGCAGACATTTCTCGAATATTAGTGAGGGTTAAAAATTTAGGTAGTCTGATTTGTAAATAGTAGTTATAATCTCATGTAATATGGGAATAGTCTGATTTCTAAATATCAATTATAATATTAGTGAGAGTTAAAAATTTAGATAGTGTATTAATGTAGACTAGTTTTAGAGTCTGATTTGTAAATATCAGTTATAATCTCATGTAATAGGGGAATAGCTTGATTTGTAAATATTAGTTATAATCTCATGTAATATGGGAATAGCTTGATTTGTAAATATCAATTATAATATCATATAATATAGGAATAGTCTGCCCCCAAGGGCATGGTCGTGTTGGTTGACAGTGAAGTTGTCGCCTTACAAAGTCCGAGTTCGATCCTTGAGGGTGGTAAAAGGAGTAAAAATTATATTTAGACTTGCCCACCCCCCTTATCTTTTAAGGAAAAAAAATATAAAAATAATCTGATTCGTAAATATCAGTTATAACAAGGTAAGGAAAAATATATAAGAATAGTCTTATTTGTATATATCAGTTATAATATTAATGAGGGTTAAAAATTTAGACAGTGTATTGATGTAGACCAATCTTAGTAATAATCTGATTTGTAAATATTAGTTATAATATCATGTAATATGAATTATAATTTAAGCAATAATATCATGCACTAAAAAAAATTAACTATATAATTGATTGGCTATCTAAGCGAAGTAGGGGTCAAAATATTTATTTGAACTTTACTCATCTCATACCCTGTTTTTAAAGTATTACTAAAAATAATGTTAGGACAACATCCATCAAATCGAAAATAAGGTTAGGACAACATCCATTCGACCGAACATTAAAAAGAAACATTAAAAAATTCAATTGGGTATTTAATAAAAATTCTACTTTCAAACAAAAAAATTAAATAAAGGTAAAAATCTTATTGATGAGAAGACAGAAAAAAGAGGGCATGCACGACCTCTCAGACCCACTTGCATGCCATGGCCACTGAAAGATCATGGGCAGGTAAATTATCTTTGTATGTTTTTAGCAGTTGCAGTGAATAATTGACAACTTTTTTTGTGGACCACCTTCCCTTGAATTGCATGGTTGGTGGGTAATGAGCAGTAATTGCTAAGCCCCCGGTTTAACTACAAGTACAAGGAATTAATTTAATATCCATTTTTTTAAGTTTTACGTACGGCCTCAGATTCATTTTTTTTAAAGACTGTTCTCGACATTTTCGACAATCCTTTGTATTATTAATATTATGCAATTATGTTGTTATTTATGCACCAAGTACCCTATATATATATATATATAGTATTTGCAGAAGGTACAATATTATCAGTTCTTTGGAATGAGAGTTTTAGTAGTTCAAGAATCAAAGACCACATCGTCAACAAGTTTCTACATTCTTAAATCTTAGTTTTAATCACTTTGATTTCGGTTCAAACAACCTAATCACGATCTAATCAGATTGATTATATAATAATCTTCTTTTTTCATTGAAAACAAAAACTAGGGTTATATTATATTTTTATATACATTGCTCCTAGGCGTAAAAAAAAATTTAACGTATGGTGCAAGAAATCATATTCACTGATGGAAAAAATAGAGGAAAATGGAAAAGTATTTAAGTTTGGAGTAAATAATCGGTGGCTGTTCATGTACACACACTGCTAAAATTACATTGAATTCTTTTATTTTAATTAAGTATGCCACTATGGTTCAAGTCACGATGCCATTTCTTTAAAAAGGAAATTTGATCCGTGCTAGATAAGGTATGCAGATACGTTTGTCTTTTATCTACGACGTATATATATCTTCTAAAATTTTCAACAAAATACGCATTATATATATTGTGGGCGGGCGGAATAACTAAAGTTGGAAAAGCTTTTAATGCGAGATAATAAAGTTTAAATAGAAAACTATATATTTTTATTTTAATATTATTTACGTAGTACATTCCACCCAAGAAAAAAAAATATACGTTCCTTTGTACAATAGAAGCTTATTGATAAGTGTATCAGTGCATCAGAAGTCCTGTGATCTATGAAACCCAACTTAGGGCTAATTTAGTAATATGATAATTTTTAAAATAATAATTATTAATTATATTGTAAAAATAATTAACTGTGAAAAAAATCAGTAAATCTTTAGTAAAATTTATTTTTAAAAGTGTTGTAATTCTTAAGAACAGTTGTATATATTTATTAAACTTAATATTAAATTGCTATAAAAATAAAAATGATTGAATTGGTCATAGTATTGAAGAAAATTTATTTACACATCTATAAACTTGTATATAATTTTTTTTAATTGTATGTGTATATAATAATTAATAACTAACATAAATATTTTATGTTATTAATTTATTTTTTTATTTTTATCTCAAAATAATAATAATAATAATAATAATAATAATAATAATAATAATAATAATAATAATAATAATAATAATAATAATAATAATTTACATTTCTTTTAAAGTTAATGACTTTAGTTCCTAATTGAAAAGGATAATTTTGAATTTTTATAATATATATGAGATTATATATGAAATTATATTAAATATAAAACTGATTATCAAAATTAGATTTCAAAAATCTACTCCTTACATACTTTTCAAAATCTATTGTAAGATGGGATGATTTTACAAAAAAAAATTATCAAATACTAAAATTAGTTTTTAACTTTTTAAAATTATTTTTAAGCCTCATAAAAGCAATCCCAAAAGAACCCTTAATACCTAGCGGATGCCATAATTGAAATTTAATTTCGAAACTTTGTGCTTCACATGAAGGAAAAATTTACTATTACTATGAATATGTAGAGACTCAAACTTCCTAATCTTAATAATGAGATAAAGAGGTATTTGTCACTGTCTCTAATCGCATTCCAAAATAACATTATTAAATTAAGATTGGTCTATGTATTCACGTAAATTTAATGGGTCCACATATAAATAAAATCACCTTATGGAGTATAATAATTAGCTAGAAATATGGATTTTTAAATTCACGTAGCTATGATGGGTCCATATAAATAAACTCAACTTTATGGAGTATATTTTTGAATTAGAAATATGGATTCACATTGTTGTTTAACAACTCAAGGAAAACGTTAAAGAAAGAGTGGGAAAGGACGGGGAGATAATGTGATATGGTTGGCATACATCAAGAAAATAAAAAAGATTGATTTATTTTTTTTCCAAAGATTGGCCAGCAAGAATTAGTTTAAAGGAAAACATTATTTTCTCACCTAAGTTATTCTGACATATCAAATCAATACCATGACTTCTCGAAAAGTACATTTTACTACCAAGTGTTTGCTCTTTTATTATTTTACTATCATTCTGTTAGAATAGTTAAAAATTTATTGATGGTTTGTTGATATCATAGGGGCATTTAAGACATTTCTCTTTGAAGCCAAAATGCTATGTTTGCAATGGTTAAATAAATAATAAACAAATTATCCGATAAATAATTTAAAAAATAAGAAATTTGCAACCCTAAAAATTGGCCCCTCTCTCTCTCTCACTCCATCTCCGATCTGTCTCTTTTTCATTTGCTACTCCATCTACCGTAGTGCCATCACTGGCTCCTTGTTGTCTCCACTGTTGTCTGTTCTCTCCACCATGAGTTATTGGCTTTTATTTATTTATTTTTTGGTTATTGTCCATTACATTTTTCCTTAATTAAATTGTTTTGAGTTGTGATTAATACTTGAATTTAGTATATTATGATTTTATATTTTAGGGGCAAAATCAACTTTTAACTCGTTGAATGTTAAATATTAACGTACTTTTAATGAAATGGTGGTAAAACGATAAAAGAGTAAATATTTAGTGATAAAATATTCTTTTCAACAAATAATGATCCTGACTTGATATGTAAAAATTACTTTGGTGGGAAATAATCATTTCCGTTAGTTTAATTATTACTTACGGTTTCGTCAGCCGTTAGTTTGATTATTACTTACGGTTTCGTCATCGTCAGCAAATGTTAAGGGATTGGTGACAAAGACGTTTTCATTTTTATTATACGTCTGCTCATAAATCAAGCCGGAAGCTTCTCCAAGGAACTGCAAGCACATATGATTGTCAACATATAAGAGTCCATTAGTATTGCGTAATCGGCATGGTGTGCGCTGAAAAAGACTATTCTTGTGTAAGAGTCGGGCTAAAAGTTATAACAACCAAGCGAATTATTGTCTTCTTTCAGTGTAGACATCGTGGTTTTGTTGTTTTACTTTGCAATTCAAAACTTATTTACATATTTGAATGTGACGATGGTAAAAATATTTCAAATCGACTGAGAATAAATCATGTAGTTTACAAGTACGAGACAATTGGTCAATTCTTAATTTTTTTGATAGTTTTAGTTTGAGTATGCATTAGGTCCATTGGCTTTTATAGAATATCAGACCCAAGCTCACGCATAAGCGATTAGTTAAAACAGATTAGCCTACACCGGAGTGATAGGAAAATCCCTCACACCGGCTAACATTAGTTGATGCAAGCTTTGTGTGGTCTTGCAAAATCCGAATTTGCAAATGAAATGCCAAATAAGAGAATTTTGCATTAATTTCTCTTTATTGAATCTTAAAATATGCACCTTACAGTGTATTATTATATGGGCATCACATTAATAAAATCCATTCAAATAAAAGCTTGTCTACCTTTACATTAGTTTTGTACATACTTGAAAATGGTACTCAAATCACAAAGCCTAATTGCTTTGTGATAATTGAAGCCAACATTTGAAACAAAAACAAAAACTCTCTAGCTGGATTAATGGGATTAGCATGTGATGGTAGAATCTCATGCAGAAACAGTCGTATAAACTTTTGAAAAAGGGTTTTGAGTGGTCTTCCTAATTCGTATATATAAGCTTATATGACGCCATGATTAATTGGTATTGAGACTGTTGGCACAACTCTCGACATTCTACTTTCAACATACACTAAGACTAAAGGCATTTGCATGTGCTTAAAATCCTGGCCAGCAGCATGGTACTTAAAAGAATCTCTATAATAATATCATTGTGCCCACTTCACTTTTACTATCAACCTTGTCAGTACTCAAAAGCCACAGAAATAATTGGAACTAGAGAGAAAATCAAATGAAAGCCCTAATTATTTAAAAATTTAGGTTAAAAAAAAGCATTTAATTTTGTGTGCCTCAAATATTCAATGATTTATCTAAACCATCTGGATAACAGAAAAGTTTCCCCGAAAACACTCATAATAAATCGAATTTCGATAGGTGAAGTTTCCAAGATAAAATTGAAAAGCAGAGTTTGATAATATCTAGACGGTAGAGTAGTTAATCACAAAGAAAAAAAGAAAGCAAAATGAGTTTATGTGATGCAAATTTACCAAAGGTACAGAAAAAAAAAGGGTAACTTATTTGATGAGTGCAGTGAGTCGGTGAGAATATCATTGGAAAAAGCAATAAATAATTTCTCCGCCCAGATGGAGACTAGAGTGTTAATGAAATCCCAATTTCAGAGTTAATTAGATTGTTGATTGCACTGCTCTTTCATTCTAATATTGGACCATTTTTAGACCATTTTTAAACCATTTGGTTTTCAAATTATTCAAAAAACAGTAAATTAGAGGACCTTTATATAGAATGTCATAATCTAATCATAAATTCACCTCAATTTAATTAGTAGGGCCACACCAAATTTATTTGTTAAGTTATTGAAAGATACTTGAACCAACAGGTGTGTCCCACCAAAAACTGAATCAACTGCACAAAAGGAGAATAAAAAAATAGTATAATACCATCCTATTGCATGATGCAGAACCAATGGAAGTGCTATTGTGCTAATGAACATGGAAACCTCAGTTCATTGTCCCCTTCATTTCATTAACACTCAATAATATAACCAACCCACTTACTTAAACAGTAAGATTGATGACCTTCCACCTTACAGAATTTTAACAAATATAATAAACAAAGCAGCCTAAGAAATATAAGGCTTCAAATTTGTCATAATGTTATTATATATATATATATATTCATATTTATAACAGTTAAAAAAACAGTACTACAAAGCCTCAAAATTCTACAGCTTACTGTAGATTATACTTTTTGTAGCAGCAAAAACTACACAATACAACAGAACACATCACATGGAGAGCAGGACAGGGTTGACCTTTGATAGATCACCCAATTGATCTTTTTTCCCCATTTTGCCCCTTCATCACCCGAAGTTTTTTTACATTACAGAACAGGCATTAGGGTTTTCATCACTGAAGATCTGAGGAGGGTAAGCATACATCTCCATTGCATACCTTTGTGGGTAATAATAATATTCATTAATATTTTTCTTGAGCTCCACCACTGTTGTCTCTTCTGTTGCTGCTGTTGCATCTGCTGCAGCTGCTTTAGCTTCATCATCATTATTCTTGTTGTTGTCGCCTTCTTTCTTCTCATGGTTTCCTTGCTCTCCAGCTGCTGCTTTGGTCTCTTTGTTTTCACCTCCTTCTTCTCCTTTCTTCTCTTCCTTATTGGCAGCACCATCACCACCGCCGCCTATCTCTTCTTTCTTCTCCGGCTCTTGCTTCACAATCACTGCATGTTTTCCGGTTCTCTTGTACACGTGATCCACCAGCTGTGGTGGATCAAACACACCTTTCACTGTAACCTGTGAGTTCTTTAGATCTGGCTCCGCTGATTCCACCCCTAGAAAGTTACAAAAAGAATTATGATGATAATTACAATAATATTCTGATCTGGGGACTGGGGTTGGTGGGATTTGATTTAGAATTGAAGTAAATATATATTGACTTCAATTGGACCAAGTACTATAGATTCTTAATGAATTGAACAGTTTAATTATATAATAAAGTTAAAAAAATTAAAAAAACCAGGGTCATTTTTGAAAGATTGGTGAGAGAAAAAATAATAAAACTCTGTTTTTCTCAAAAAAGGATTCAAAAGTCATGGCATTTTATTGGTCCCAAATTGCCAAACTAAAGCAAGAGGATAAGCTGTTAAATCACAATTAAATTGTGGTAGCAAAAGATAGATAAAAAGAATACACGAATAAAATTGCATGAACCGGGGAACAAAAAAAATAGACCACGCAAAACAAATAGAAAGGACGAAAGAGTGTTTTCTTTTTAAAGAACACACCTTTCATTCTGAGTATCCTTTTCTTGATCACCAGTGAACAACCGTCACAATGCATGTGGACTTTTAACACCACGGTGATCACCTGAGGCTGCAGCACAATTAATCAAACAAAACATGAATATCAAAGAATAATTAAAATTCAAAGTATTAGAGACACGCAAGAGAGATAAAGTAAAAAGATTAAAGATTACTTCTTCTTTCTTCTCTTCAGGCTTTGGCGGTGCTTTTTCTTCAGCCTTTTTCTCCTCCTCCGCCGTCGGTGGTTTCGGAATCGGAGACAGGAGCTCAACTTGTCTGTGGCTCTTCCTTTGAACTCTGTCCAAAACCTTCAATGGATCGGCTTTTTCTCCCTTCACAATCACCTTGTGAGTCTTGCAATCAGTTATTGCATCTTCAACTCCTGCCAAATACCCAAATTATAACAAATGACGGCTACTAAATCGAAATTTATCTGACAGACCGTGATAAAAACAACTATTCTGTAAGCGTTATGTCTAATATTTTTGGGTCTGAATATTGCTGCTCTTATGCTTGTATATAAATATTTATACCTTCAAAGCCTTTGAGGCAGCGGCGAACCTTGCGAGCACAACCCTCACAATGCATGTAAACTTTAAGAACAATTTCTTTCGGTGGAGGTGGAGATTGTTCGTCCTTTGCTGCTTTGGCTTCCTTTGATTCTTCCGGTGCCGGCTTCTTCTCTTCAGCTGCTGCTGGTTTTTCTTGCGGTTTCTCAGCTGCTTCTTCTTTCTTTGCTTCTTCCGGCTTCTTCTCCTCCGCCGCCGGTGGCTTCTTTTCTTCCTATATAATAAACACAAGCAACAACAACCAAAAAAAAAAAAAGAAAACAGATTAAAAACCAATCAAGATAATCAATGGGTTTATAAAGAAAACGTAAATGAGATTATGGGGTTTTTGCAATACCTCCCCCATTAGTGTACAGAGATTTTTTTGTTGTTGAGATAAGCTTTGAGCTTGAACTCTCTCTCTCTTTTTCTGTGAAGAGGTAGGCTTCTCTTTTTTTCTATTTCTTTTGAGGTTTTTTCTTTTTCTTTTTTCCCTACTACTGTGGTTTCTGGACCATCAGATCTGAAGTTACAAGGAAAACACTTCACCATAAGGTCTAATTTATCATCATCGTCCTCATCGTTCACATGACGTGGCTTTTTATAAGGGGCACGTGCAATCGACGAAGGATGTGCTCGAGACAAATGGTGCCCGGAGCTTTCATGCTACCTTTTGGCCTTTCTCCTGAGGCATTTTGGTAACTCCACGTAGTTTTATAGTCTTTTTTTTTTTTTTAAGAGGCACATAGTTTTATAGTTACTGAACTAATATTAGAAGCTTAAGAAAAACCATAGCTCTATAAATTTATATATAAGTGGACTTACCCTAAGTGGCAAAAATCAAAATAAAAAATCGGCCTGAATGTAACGGAAATGTTTGAAGGCATTATCCTGCATGCACACATTCAAGGGGCATTCTCGTAACTCAACATGCTTACATTCACGTTTTTACCAAGGTTGCTGAGAAGTACGTCGAGACATAACGTTCCGTTTAGGGGAGTGGGGCCTACCACGTGAGTCCCGTCGGCAGCTGCCAATGGCATCACAGCCGTCTGATTCATTCATAGGCGACGTGGCATACACAAACGGGACTGCCAACTAGACCAAATCAGAACGCTGGGTGCTTGCCACTAGTGCAAGGTTGTGATTCTGTCACCCTACTGTAATATAAAATCTTTGACAGTCCGTGCCGTGAGACTTAAATTTTCAACGGCGTCGTGGTCGCCGTCGTCATCACCATCATCAATCGCAGGTCCGTTACTGCAAAGTCAGGAAACTTAGTTAATATCAAGAATTTAATGTGATATATATCAATGATTCACTCACATAAATGCATTAACCCACCCACGGTTGCTAAATTTAATATTTTTAGTTAATCATTCAACGTTTTCTTTTATTTTTTTTATATATTTTAGAGTAAGCAACGTTAATTATGTAATTAACGGTGCACAAACCTTAATTAAAATAAAAATATTAAAATTAATTTTGTAGCTCTAATAAATGTATAGATAGTTGTAATGTAATTTCTCTACCAACTTTCTGGCTTATCATGTGCTTAGAATTTTACCACAATAGAGGCTGCTCAAATCAAATATTCAAATGGTCTATAATTAATCAAATCTGATTTTATTCGAATGTTGTCTCCTCTCTAAACTATTAGTTTTTTTGGGCTGTAGGGCTCCAATTGATTAATTTTATGTAGTTTTAATTGACATATCATTCGAGTTCGAATCTTAAAAAAATTAGAAAATAAAAAATTTAATTTGAGTTTTATTTGGTACTCTACCTTTTTAAATAAAAAATATAATGTGAGTTTTATTTAATTTTTAAATAAAATTAAGGAGTATATATATGTATATGTATAAAGTTTGGTGGGGCCATGTGTGAAACTTGTTATTTAATTGAAAAGGCAAAGTTTTGGTAAAAAAGCTACCATAAATTAACCTTTAATTAACACAATTAGCAGACAAAAAGCTAAGGATTTCAGTTATTGGTCATTTTAACAAAGTCCTAATGGGAGTTTTCTGTTGTCTTAATTGTTTCTAGTCTGTTCAGCATTTGAATCACCGAAGTTGCAATTATTGTGACTCATACCAACCTACAACCAAATAAGAGAACGGCCTCTCTTTGGCAATATGAGCATGAATTAACAACCCACCTTACACATAAAATAAACAAATAAATAAATAAAATGAACACACACAAAAAAGCCATGGCAGATGAAGTTGGTGAGCTTTCACTATTTTGTTAATATATTTTCTTCTTTAGGAGATATTTTTAGAATATTTTAGAGGTAACATGTTCAATAATGGATCCAGATGCTTAAATTTGGAAGAATTTAGTTCAAACAAATTTTGATTTTATTTGAGGTGCTTTTTCTTTTTTTTACTGTTCACTTAAATAAATTTAAAATTTTAAAAACTCAAATTCTGTTATTTTCTTTTAAATTATAAAAAATAATAGTAACAAATTAATTATATGGCTATTGTGATTTCAACCAAATTTTCAAAACCACTTAATAGCACTCTTACAACTAAATTATAAGTATTTTGTTAAAAAAAAATGTGGCTAAATTCTTTTTATTTAACTCTTTTAGAATGGGCTAATGACACATTTGAAAGGAAAAATAATGGCTCAAAAGGGCTTGAAGCTCTTCCTGGACCTTATCTAAGTCTACTTATGATCATATGAGCCATAAAATAAACAAATGATATTATGATATATGTGTATTTATTTTTAAAAATTAAAATGTAATTAATAGTTATATAAAATTCAATTATGCATCAAATATGCATTCATTAATTGTACTATATTATTTCTTATGTAATATAAAATTCCTCCCCGTTTAGGTTTTGGGAATTGGGATTATGTTAAAGTTGTTCGATAGTGCCCAGTAATAAAAACATGTAGGATGCAAACGTAAATGAATAAAAAGTTTCGAAAAGTAAGGGTGCGTGTACTAAAAGGTGAAGTTAACTATGATATGATTATTAATGTTGTTACTTTGAAATGTTATATAATGATCTAGTAATATTAATATTACAATAAGGAATGCATTAGACGTGTTTAAATGCAGCCCGATTATTTAGACTCGAATGGGCCGAATTTATTTTCAAATATTTAAAAGATGAAGAGATTTTTACATTATTTTTCTCATAAATTCACCAATCCAGTAGGTGGTTTTGATGAAGTTTATGCTATTTTTATAATTTTGCGTCAAAAGTTTCAGAAAGTTGTGAGGAAAAGCTCACGTTTAGAATTGTGAAATGTAGAATTTATATTTGAGGACTCGATTCTTTTTTCCTCTACCAAGTACCAATATTTTTTTTTAAAGGAATTTCGAATGTGTGTTGTGATTTGATCAATTCTGACTATATAGGTTGAACTTAGGGATGTTTTTCAAGATTTGAGGTCGTAGGTGAAAATTGTGTTTTAGGCCTTTTATTAGTTAAATTTAAGTAATAATTTTTATTTAAGCTTTTCTTCCATAATTATCATCAGAATGGAAATTTTTTTCTCATCCACAGCAAATGCTGTGTGGGTTCTTAAAATGGTAATAAAGCTACTAGTCACATACATTTATATGAATATAAGAAAAGAGCTAAATGAAAAAAAAAAAAAAACTTAGAATTAGTTTGTAAATTATGGGAAACTTTCGTTTAGAAGTTTGTATTGCTGAAAGACAAATTAGAAGATTTTAGTATATAAGGTTAATTTAATTTCATTAGAATTGTGTACATTTAATTCAATAGAAGTTCACCCTTAGTTTGAGGTGGGGCTTTAGCAGCTCCCTCTAGGCCTTGAGCCGCCCCCGGTTCTATTAATCTTTGGTGTTGCCTCAATTAATATTGCTAATAGTTTAAAAGTTTAAAAATTCTTTATTCTTTCTGATTGTTTTATTTTATTTTATTTTTTTTTTAGAGTCGAATCAAGAATTCAAGAACTAGGATCATTTCATTTAATTGATTGGATTCATTTGTAAAAATATCCTCTAATATCTAATATATAGAGTAACAGACATTCAAAAATTTTCAAATAAGGGCTCTACTAAGTCCTTGAATAATACTTTGGGCGAGCCAATAAACTCGATCACGATTAATCAAAATTAAATACTTTCGAACATTTAAAAAGTTATTAATAAATCTTTAATTATTCCTAAACAGCAGCACAAAATGATAATTAATATAATTGAGGGCAGGGGCGGCTCAATCATATTTTGGGCCTTTGGCAAATTGTTTTAATTATGCCTTAAAAAAATTAAAGTAAAATATATGTATTGATTTTATTAAAAAATTATTTATTTAAAATCAAAATTTCTAGGTTTCTAAGATGTAGACAATATAACTATAGAAGCAGACAAATTTTTATAGTTTTATTTTACTAATATATCATTCTCAATAGACAATATGACTAATTTATTTAATGTTCCTTGTGATATGGTTGATCTTAATTAAGTTTTTATCAACTTTAATTTTGAAAAACATCTTCTTATGAAAGCAACTGCTTTCAGTATTGTTAATAATATTCTAAATCTTCACTCAAATTCACATCTTTTTATTACTTTTGAAAAACTTATCAAGAGTTCTTTTTTGAGATTGAACTAACTTTTCTATTATTCTTTTTTCTTTTGAAATTTTTCGTGTGCATATAAACAAGAGTAAATAAGCAAATAATTATATTAGATAATTAAAATAAAACAACCATGAACACAATAATATTTTTAAAAAGAAATAGAAACAACTGAATAACACAACTAGTTAAAAAAAGATTGTAAAGATAAAAGGTGAAAATTTGATAACTTTAACTTCCATAGATTGAGGCTTTGAGCAACAATGATTCATGGAAAGTAAACCAATTTATTTTTTGCTTCTTAAGCCAAATTTTTTTTTTCCCTTAAGCACCAAAGCATATCATTTTTTTTTATGGGAACAAAATATGAATGGATAATAATTTAACACATATATGGCTTTTATAGAGTTTTAAATGAAATATATATAGTTCTAATTATATTGTTAAATAGAGATTTTATTAGAATAAATAGAATTAAAATTGTTAATTCTAACATTAAAAGAAGATTTTGTAGGGACTTAGTAGTTTATGGAAAAGATAATTATAAATTAATAAAAGTTTATAAATCAATAATTTAATAGCTATAATGTAGGAATAAAATTTGAGGGTCTTTATCTATAGTGGGGTCTTAAGCAACCGCCTAAGTTATCTAGTGGAAAAGCCGCTCCAGATTGAGGGCCTTAGATTGGGACAAGGCTTCAACAACTTTCTCAGTCGCCTAGGACTTGAGCCAAACCTGATTTTATTAATATTTGGCATTCAACAATCACAACAGCGAATTATTCAAAATTTTAAAATTGTTCAATTTTTTTTTAGTGTTTGCTTACAATCAATATAGAAATTTTGAGAACTAGAATTACATCATCAAATTGATTGAACTTGTTAACTAAATTTTCTAATATCTAATATATAGAGTAATAGACATTCAAAACTTGAGCCCCTGAGGTATTTCCCTTTTCATTTTAATAAAATTCCCTTGTTCTTCAAGGTTATTAAACCAAAAACAAAAGACCAAAAAGAGACATCCAAAAATTTTGAAAGGAGGGCTCTACTAAGTTCTTGAATAACACTTAAAGATGAGTCAATAAACTTGATCAAGATTAATTGAGACTAATTAAATTCAATATCAAGTATTTTCATTTCTTTCTTGTCAGATGGTTTTAGAATGTCAAAAAGAGAATTCGGGATTTAGAAGTTAGAAGCATCCGAAAATCTTGATTGGATTTTCCTATAAAAATTCTCTTATACGTAATAATTGACAAAATAGGCTTGCAAAATTTTCAAAGGGTTGCAATAATGTTCCTTCCAAAGTCCATAAAATTGATTGTGTTTAAGTGGGACAACAAATGGAAGAGACATTGTTGGTTCTGATTTATAAGATAAAATAATGGTTTGTCTGAGTGACTAATATGTGACATGACTTTGATTTCATCGATTGTGTGGTGGGAGTATTATTTAAATTGCCTGATTACGTATTAGATATACTTCATATATATTAAGCTCTAACTTTATTAGAGGAGATTGTTTATAATTAATTAAAATGATATGTGCCGAATTTCTTCCAACATAATAAAATCTGTCCTGAATTATCTTGAAGGAACAGTCATTAGTGATAAGATTTCTTATCTTAAACTTTTTCGTACAATAATGATCATTGAATTGGGAAGGTCGTGAGCTTATTGGTGGGATATCAATTATCTTCTCATTCTTTTAATTATATGGAATATTTTTGCATCTATATTGATTTAGTGCAAGTTGACCTCAGGTTTGCACGATTTCGCTTTCAGACTTGAACCGAAAACTAAGAGGGCCGTATAATTCTATTTTGAAAGAATTTTAGAATTGATTCACGTTAATGAATAGCAGAACTAGCGGCAGCAGCCATTGTATTGTTTATAGAAACATAGTCCATATTTTAAAGTTGATCTACAAGTTGATGATTTTCTAAAGTTTAGACACTTGTCCAAGATTTATTCTCAACCAATGTTGGATTATCTTTTTAACAGTTATATATATATATATATATATCATAAGTAGGTCTATTCTGCTCGGTCCTTACTCTATAAAATTATATTACTGTTGGTACAAGAGTTCAGGATTACCCAAGTCCTATATTCTTAGACCAAAAACACTCTCAACCAATGTGGAATAAACTCCTTAACAGCATATTCATGTTGTAATCAGGCGAAAATAATACAACCTCTATAAATGACCATTTCATATTTTAATATGACCGCAGAGTGAAAGCTATCAACAAGATCTTTGCATAAGAAGAAGCTATATGCATGGACATGTCTGTCAATTTGTTCGATAAAGCAAATAATTGATTGGCAATGCCTTTTCAATGATGGTGACTAATGCTCTAGCTGGAGATGCATGAAAGACATTGTTAATCTAATTTCAAGTATACGGGTAAATGACTTTACAATAAATATAAGTGTCACAGCTCGTAATCTTAATTTGGCTTCTTGAATGGTTAAAGATAATTTTCTAGGGACCAAAGATAGATAGAGGTCCCTGCTTGCAGCCCCCAGTTGATCGATCATTTGCAGAATCATTCAGCTTTTTGGAGCTGTCACACTAACTTTCTTGTTTCAGCTAATACGCTGCGATATGATATAGATATCGTCTGTTGCCAAAATTTTACTTTGCGCTATAATTTGAATCTAAACCTGACCTAGCTAAACAAGAAAAAACTTATTTACTCGTATATTATTTGAACTAACATCTAAATGAGAACATGTCCTTTATGGGATAATGTAATCACAATTATCGTTACACTTTTTTGTACCACATTTTGTTAAGAGGATAATCCCATGTCGGTTGAGAAAAATTCTTATGTTAAATATAAAAATTCCAAGTCATTGTCTTGCCAAATTCTATCAGTCTTTCAGAAAAAAAAAATAGTGGTCTATTTTTTAGCAACAACATACGGGAGGCGGTCAACCAATCACTTTTCATTCTATATTATGTTAAAGTGAAAATCTTGCATCAGTTGAGAACAGATCTTGTGCTAAATATAAGACTCGAAGCTCTTCCCTTAACCCAAGCTGCACATGCTACGACATCCGTCGTGCTCTAGTAGCCAAGGAAGATGGGCAATATCTCTCATAAGTCATAATAGGGCCTACTGCTTTCAACAATGCTTACTTGCCTAGGCCCGTTAACAGAGTTTTTATTATTTCACCATGTGAGTTTGTCTAACTTAATGCCCACTCCAAAAATTAACATAACTTTGCCTTTTCTTCTTAATTTTGTAGTTTCTAGACCTCAAATCACTTGTAAAAAAGCAAAAAAATAATCCATCTTGTTAATGGCTTCTTTTGATGCCACATCTTGATTGACTTGTCATAATCTTCTGCTAAGTTTCTCGATGCGTGACAAAAACTATCGACACCAACAAGACATGATTACTCTTATGCTAGCTTTCGGCTTGTAAAACCTGAACAAAAGTTTCAAGATGCATGTGTCAGTATATCAGGTAGTTTGTGGAAATGTTGTTGTGAAAGAACAGAGTTTTTGTCTTTTTTCTTTTTTCTCCTATATATACACGTGGCTTGGTAGATTAATTGTTGGGATCATTTGAGCCACTAAATGGAAATCAAGAACTACTGAGGATCCTACATTGCTTTTAATTAACTTTTTTGAAATGTTAAAAGCAGATTTACATGAATTCTCTGGAGAAAAACAACTAAAAGCAATTAACCCAAATGATTTCTCGGTAGACCTTTGGGTAGTATAACAATATATATATATATCTCTGAATTCTAGAAGGCTCGAGATTGTAAATATATCAATCGATTATGGTAACAAGCCTAAGCAAAATGATTACCAAAAACCTTTTGCGGTGGACGTGTATTGGGCTTCAGATTAGGAGTTTAGGCCGATTGGCAGCAGAGAGACGCTTCATTATATTGATGTTGCCGTGGTCATTCTGTACGTTTACCCATCGGTCCCATACTCCCATATAATCCTCGAAAAAGCAATTGGAGGTTGACACTTCATTTCGAGAAACAATATTTTGGTGTGAAAGTTGATGTCAATTACTTAGGGATATTTGCTAATGAGGTGTTATGGTTTAAAAAGTCACATTTAGAATAAAAATTAATCAAGTATAGTAAATATGATTTTTAAGTAATAATTTTGACCTAAAAAAATAAAAATTTTATATTTTTTTATCGTATAAGTATATAATAAAATTAACTTAACTTTTAAAATAGTGATAAACATGTACTATAGAATAAAATTAACTTAACTTTTAAAATAATGATAAATATATACTAACCACTCTAATAATATAATTTTTAAACCTCATCTGTTAAATCACAAAACCAAACAAAACCTTAATCACTTAATCTAAAATCTTAAATGGCCTCAAAAAATTTACGACATGTTGTCATATAATTTTTTCTTTTTTATAAATAAAAAAAATGTTAAAACAAGCCAAATGTCATGGTAACTAACATTTTAAATAAAGAGATGTCACCTCATAGTTGAGTTGTGTAGTACATGGCTCTGTCTAGTATCACCTGATGTCTCCTCTGGCAAATTTATCGAGACGATACAATGCATGAAAAATCGGTGGAAACAAATTCATCCAATTTCGATAATGGAGCTTTAACTACTCATACTAATATGATCAAAAGATTCTCAATTGTTGCAATTATGTCAGAGAAAAGCCAAACATATCATGGTTTTATTATTTGATTGGCCATGCATGTGATAATGTTGTGTGGAACCCATTGGGGTAAAAGTATTATTATTCTTTTCGAGCTTTCTGAGGTCCATATTTTCATGCACCAAAGTACTTGATTATAGCAAAGAAAGAGTGAAGGACTTCACCCACGTGACATATGAATGTAAACCCACAAGCGCTAGTGAATTTTTAGGCATGATGTGACTGTAACGTGGGCGGGTACACAGTAGCTAGGATTGCAAATGCAAAGACCCCAATTATTTTTTTTAATTAAAAAAAACCTAAAATTTTGGCTTTTTTTTTTTTAAACCGTGGCGTAGGTTTCTTTGAGCTACAGTTTTTTGCTTCTAAACTTTATTTTAATAATTTTTTTTTAATTTTACATTCTTGTTTGATTATTTAAAAATTTAAAATTTTATTTTATGTTAGGGATGGCAAAAATACTTAACCCAACTTGAACCCAAGTGTTTTAGAATGGGTTTCGCTCGACCTAATCATGTTTGCCTAATATTTGAGCCGAGTTCAATTTCATATAGAACCCTGAACTTTACTCGAAATCTTGATAAATATAAAAAAATTAAAAAATATATTTTATTTTAATTAAAATATATATTTTAATATTTATTTAACTCACTCATAATATATATTTAAAATTTAAAATACTCTAAGTATATTTTTTTTAAAATAAAGTAAATTCTAAAAAAAATGTAAAATATAAAATTCGGCGTTTTAGGTTCGACAAACCAGGCTGACAGAAAAAAAAAAAAAACTCCAACCGACCCGGGCTAACACACTCGTAAAAACTAAAATAGCCCTCAATCTAATTAGTTATATTAATATATTATTTTCTCTGTATGCACATCACATAATCAACATCCAAATTAGAGATTTAAAAATAAAAAAATTGTCGTCGGCAAATTTTTTATTCAGTTAACAAGGATTGGTTGAGATGAGTTGATTAGAATCATTTCACCCAAGGAGACGAGTAAATGAAGAACTAAAAATAATGGTATCGGTAAATCTTCTCAAATATATTAGAAAAAAAGTTTTCAAATACTAGTTTCGTCCCCGTAAATGAATAGTTCTGAAACTACATATTCTATATTGAATGATAAATTAGATTTTATATTGAAACAAAGGTATGATATAGTGGCTGGTGAGTAAAAATATTTTAATTTCTTATTCTAAAATGTGTAATAATAAATAATATTATTGGTGTTTTAGTAATATAAAAATTTATTAAAATAAAAATATTCAAAATACATTTTTTTCATGAACTTTATTTTAATACATAGGATCTCTCTAAGTTATATTTAATATAACTTAACGTCAGATAAAATTCATCCACTGGTCTATCTAGTCCTATTATTTTATTGTTTATTTTTTCATTAAAAAATCTGATTGCAAGTTACAATAAATATAATTTAGGAAACCATACCGCGCGCGCTGAGAGGAATTTGTTTTCCAAAACCATATGCTTGGGATGTCATTTCCAGGTCACTACCGACACAGCAGGTGCTAATGCTATACTATCAGAAGGTTGTTGTGTTTGGTTTATTGATTCATTGGGCTTGCATTCTTGGCCTTCCTGACTAAATATTACCGTTTATCAACAATCAGGAATATTTGAAATAATCAAATTACTCTAGATGATGAGGAATTCTGCAATATATCATAAGTAATATAATTAATTAAAGTATGTATGATATGTGTAGTTGAATTTAATATAACCACAACTTACATGATAATCTTTCAAAATAAATGTATATATGTTATAACATTATTTACTTATTGTATGGGTGATATGATATCTCTGATGTATTATAAAATTTCTCCTAAAAGATATATTAGAATTTGTTATTTCTTAATTTCTTTTAATAAACTCGAAGACCATCGTTGAGTTCGATTGGCCACTAAAATTATTTTAATATAAGTTTAATTTTATCATTTCATAAACTGATCAAATTAATTCTAAAAAAAAAGATCAAATTAACAAAATAAAAAAATATGCCATTATGCCATAATAGTTTAGTTTATGAACTATATAAGCTAATTTTTTTAAAATGCAACTGAAAATTTACATAAATGGCAGGAATTTATCAATCCAATGAATTTCATGAGATATTATGTTAGGAAACATTTTGTTCGTTAATTGAAGATTAATAATTATTTTATTTTATCTTTTTATGCTTTTACATCAAAAGGGTGAAAAGTTAGATATGTTCATGCAACCTTAGTTTCAAACATGGTAAACAGACTTGAATTTTTTAAAAAATAAACAAATAACATAATAAAGACGTAACTGCGCTATTACGCACACCAAATCATGTTGATTATCCAAACTTCTTCTTTATTTATTTTTTAACAAAAATTATTGTAAATTTTCTATAATTTCCTTTTTGAATTAAGATGTCTCTACGTAACTTATAGGGGGGAGGGGGGAGCGGGGTTTGGGCAATCACCGCCTTCTAGGAAATAAATTAAGGTAGTGTTCGGTGAGAAGAATGGAAAGGAAAAAACCATAATATATGATTGGGCAAAAATACCTTCTGCTCAAAAAATTGATTTCGTTGGCTTCATTTCGTGGTCATTAGTAATTTTTGTTTTTTCTCTAGTTGACCACGAAATTATGTATATTTTTTAAAACAGCCATAAGTGTTGTATCTCTTAAAAAATAATTATATTTTTTCAATTGTATTGGAATTATCAACACTAGACCCCAATGCCTAGCCCGAGGCCTCAAACAACCCAAAATTATGCTTTACTTCATGGACTCATGCTAGTATTTGGAGAAGAGTAGGCCTTTCGACACCCACTTTAAATTTCTTATACAACTACTCTTGAGTTAAATTGATCTAAATAATCAAAGATAAACTAATTCTTTTTTTGTTTTGAAAGAAAATTCAATTAAACATTTATTTCAATTATTCTTCTAAAAGATTCTTACGCCCACCCCATTTCATAATTTATACTTATATTTTAGATTTTAAACGAATTTTTTTCTAGAAAATTTTAAGAATTGTGAATTATGGAGATATAAATAATGTAACAAGAAGAAAATAAGTTAAAATTTTAGGACTTGTATGCATTTATAAATAATACTTTCATGCTTATCAAAATCTATTAGAGGATGGAGTGATTTTACCAAAAGTAAAATTTAAAAAAATTTATCAAATACTAAAATTATCTTTTAACTTTTCAAAATTATTTTTAAATCTCTTAAAAATAATTTGCAATTAGCCCTTAGCATGGTCAAGCCACCATAGCATTCACAAACCTCTTGTAGTGATCCTAATCACACCTCACATACGCCTATTCCTCAAAAAACCTCTATGAACACCTCCTTATACTATGTATGTATAATAATTGATAATTAAAAATAAATATTTATTATTATTAATTTTATTTTTATTCTGTTATCTTAATATAATTAGTAATAATAATAATCTCTTTAAAGTTAATGATTATATTTCTTAATTAATAAGAATAATTTTAATTTTTTATACAATTTTATATAAATTAGAATTTATATAAAATTTTAAAAAATGTAAAACTGGTTCTTCAAATCAAACTTAGAAAGTTCTTCCTTAATTTCTTTGTAAAATCTATTGTAGTATGTGATACTTTTGCTAAAAGTGGTTTCTAAAAGAATAACTAAACATTAAAATTAACTTTTATCTTTCTAAAATCATTTTTGAACCCCTTCTAAATTATGCGACAAACTACAAAAATAATATAATATTACTACAAAATTGATCTTTAATGACGATTTTAAAAGACATAAGATGGCGTTTTTATGCAGCGACATTAAAAGGGGTATCCTTTTCATTACGGTTCAAAAACCGTTATTAAATGTTCACTTACAATGATGGTTATTTTACTAAACAATCATTATTTGAGATTTATACTAGAGTTTTAATGGCAGTTTTGGAAAAAAAAAAGGTCATTAATTGTCACTTTGTAATGATAGGTTTGCAAAAAAAAAAAAAAGGGTCATTAAATGTTGATTTTTAATGACAATTTTTTTTCCTAAAAACCATGATTAAATGTTCATCTTTTGTTATATTTTTATTATTTTTTATGATTGGTTTTGTTAATACTCGTCATTAAAATAATATTTTAAATGATGATTTTACATAAAATAGTCATTTTATGTCATATTTTACTACTTTTTCTGACCATTTCTTTTCTTTAATAATCAGTCATGGTAAATGTAGTTATAATGATGGCTTTACAGATAAATAAGACCATCTTCATGATTATAATACAATGATTGGTTTTTATTAACCATCATCTTTGATGTTATCTAAATAAAAAAAATTACAATGTTTTTAAGGAATTTATTTAATGCTTGCTTTAATTATAATTTTCTATTTAATATATTTTTACAGTTGCTTTTTTACAAACTATATCATATACAAAATATTGCTTTACAAAAATCTTAGATAATCCTTCATACATCTTTAATAAAATTTCATACATTGAAATCCTCACAAATACTCTTCTAATATAACAAAATCAACTACTAACCAAGAAAATTCTCATACTCTAATACAAATGACTTTGAAAATCCTTCATCCTCAACAAAATACTAGCCTCTCCCACATATAATTTAGCTTCCAATCTAAATTCTCATCAAGTCTTCATATGTGATATTTTCATGTAAATCACATTGCCACTAGCGACCTACAACATTATTTATAAAGAAAGAAAAATAAATATATCAAACTCATTTATTACAAGTCGTAGTTAAATTACAATAAGTTATAGAATGCAATACTATTAGAGACTAACCTTGAATTATCAATCAATTAATTTTCACATATAGTAGCAAGTTGCCATGTATGCCTAGCCCACTCACATCTAAAGTGAAAAATATATAAATTATTTAGCTGGGAAAAATAAATGAATATTCGGTAACAAATTGCCAAAACCTTCTTTGGAATAAAGATATTAATATTTGCCATAATATCCCACACATATCTCATTGTATAAATCTGCCATGCTCAACGCTTTTAGGTTGACGAGAATGCCACAAAAAAAGAAAGTAATGGATTTAAGTTACACAATGAACAAATTCATCCAATAATGGATCATAAATCTTATATAAATCTATTATGAACTTGAATTTAAGATTAATGTTCCTTACTTTGATTGCTTTTCGTATGCAATTCTTCCAATTAGTTTTTCCATGTGTCGTGCCAAACATTCTCAATGAACTTAATTTCAAAATTAGAAAGCATATATTAGAAACTAATATAAAAAAAAAATACAAGCTAAAAAGCAAAATTTTTTAACTTACCAATTAATAAGCTCTTTGAAGTTTGACGTGGATCATGGCCAATTGAATCAAAAAAATAACATTAGCCTTCATATGAATCAATAACAACCAACATCCAATGTGCTCTGCATGCAAAATATTTATCATTGTAAACTGATGGTAGTCCAACTCTTATATCTCTCAAATAATGCCATAGAAAGTCATTGTTGGTTGTTAACTCTACTACTATGAATGTTAGTGCGCAAGTATACACAATAAATAATATAATAATGAATATTCATATTGTCTCTATAAGGATTGATGTTACTAGACTTGCTACAACAACCTTAACAATATGCAGTTTTATTCTAATTAAAACAAAGCAATTTATAAACCTAATGAATTAAATATCTAAAATAACAATAAATAAAATGCAATAAAGAAAATTATCATGTTAAGCACAAGGAGAAAAGCAATGGACATGGAGTAGTTGAGTAGATAAACTCTCTTAATGGCATTGACTATTTTTCCATTACAGCATTGTTGCTACAACATCCACTGCAGCACTGGGCAGAATCACTCATGCATCCTCAGTTGTCGCTTGTTCGATATCTTATATTTTATGCAACCTAACAATGACCAATTGTTATGCCAACATTAAATATAGCATTAATTGTGCTAGATTCCATTCACCTTACAATGTGAATCCTTATGTCTAGTTTTTTATTAGTTTTAAATTAAGTATGACCCTATTCAAATTAAGATTTACTCAACTTAGGAAACCCAATCTAACCAAGTATTGCCTTAATCGGTTATACTAAATCAGACCTTTTTGAGGCTCTTTCGTAGCTAGCATCCACTAAATGGGTGGTTAGCTGAAATAAGGAATTAAAACAAGTACAATTAAGACAAAATGCTACAGCAATGATAGAGCAACACACTTATATTAGTCAAATATCCACTACGATTGTTTGTCACTCAACCACAATTGAATTGAGTTCATGATTTGTGAAACAACAGTAAATAAAAAAAGTTTAGCCATCACATACAATCCCACTTGATCTTATGATAACTCCTTCTTACTCATTATAATCCTCTGGTACAACCCTTCAATCTCTTCTCTCTCTTGTTTTTCTTTAGTTTTTCTCTATGTTTTTTTCTTGAGTGACAGTTGTCCCTTTTCTTTGTGTGCATACTCTCTTTTATAAAGTAAAACTAGGGCAGCCGAAAGTATGTGGCGCACACCCTCAATTTTTGAAAAATCTAGATTGCAATCTTTTAATTATTTCGTGTAAAATCTTCTCTGTTAATGCTCTAGGATTGCTACGGCAATAGCTACAACATCAACACTGCTTCATATTTGTTTTAATTCTTCTGCAACCTAATTCTTTCATTATTTCTGCCAGTCTGATGCAGCAGTATTCCTCCCTTGAAACTTGAGCTTTCAGTCACTTACAATTAAGCATATAATTTAAGCACCATTTAATTTCCAACAACTCAAATTATTGGAAAATTAAACTAAAATTAATGATCATGCATAATATAACCAAAATGCAACAAAAACACATCACTTACTCTTTAAGTAATCTTGATTTAAACTTGAAAACACTATGATAACTCTCATTACATAGAGTCATCACACCTCTAAACTTAAACCATTATTTGTCCTCAAGTAATGTCGTAATACAAACAGCTCAAATATGTAATCATGCAATAAATAACTTAGCTTTGTCCTCAACATTGCTAAGATTTATCAACCTTCAGATCAAACTCCTAAACACACTAAATTACCATAGTTGTTCTAGTTTTAGACTTAAATTTTATTCTATCCAAAGTGTGTGTGCGCACTTTCGATTAAGTCTCAGAGATACTGCAGCAACACTCAAGCATGAGATGGATATTATAAAAACATGACAAACACTTTCATCTTGTGGGGGAAAACCAAGGTCTTAGATTGATCCAAACTGTGCTATAGTAATCCTCCTTATTTTTTTTTCAGTCACTCTTCAATGTAACAATAAACTTTCAGATGAATGACTATCACTTGTAATAATGGCACCTAATTACTTACTCAAAGTGCTTATTAGAGTTGCTGTAATAATCATACCCAGGGTGTTATGTCTAAGTCATGTCTTTGGACACCTTTAACTCAATGTTGAACATGAGATTTATGAACAAACTGTTGAGTACTAGAAAGTGTGTATTTATAATGGAGAAAATCATCATTTTATACTCCAAGTCTCACTAACATCCCTATTTTTATGTCTTTAAGTCACTTGTAATTTAATTATGTATGTTTTATTTTAATTAAGTATTTTATGTATTTTAGGGGATATCATGGTCATTTCACAATAAACGAGAGATCAGATGGAAAAACGGACAGCACTTTTGAACTCAGGACAGTCGAAAACCTTAGGAGGAACATAAAAAGAAAAATGGCATCGCATTCACATATACGGATCTTGTTCACACATACTGATGACGGTTGATATATACGATCGCATACACGACACTTTATTCACGCGACTGTTCACATGTATCGTATCTTTGGCGTCGCATATGCGATGACGTGGCGGCATTTGATTGGACGAATGATGTGGCATTGACCGCTTATGTGGCATTGACTGATGACGTGTCACGAGCTTATTGGACCAAAAATGTTGACCGGTGACGTGGCAGAATGTTAGTGGACGAAAAAAACGTGTGTACGGTACATGCATATACACAGAATAACAGCCCTGATGATGTGTTCAATCCAATAGGAACTTGCCACGTGGCGCAATCCTGAGCGTCCAAATTGTTTTAAACCGATGGCCATGATTTACTCAGTTTATCTATAAAAAGGGGGCTCCCCCCCCTAATTTGACACCCCTGAATCCATTTTTGGACTCCATTTTCTCTAATTCCATCTCCATCTTGTATTTTCTACGTATTTTAATAAAATTCCCATTTTACCCCTAGTTCAAATATGAGTGGCTAATTTCCTTTCAAGCTTGGGTTGAAGGTGAAGTCTCAACATGCTCCATGGGCTTAATTTGGTAAATTTACTTTTCCTTCCCCTTTAATTTATGTGGTTGTTTTGACTTTTCGTAGACAGATAGTAATAATCTTGTCTGGATATCAGCTGGAATAACCGCCTCCTTAGGCAAGGTTATTACTATTTGGCACGGGAAGCCCTTAGCACCATATCTATTAGAGTGTGGTTCATGATGAGTGGAAGTTCCCCCTTCATGATTTAATTGGTACTAATAATGAATATTAAGCCGATGGTGCATGTTGAGTACAGATCCGGAGATCCAAGCATTTCATTTTAATAGTTTATTCCTACCACTTTAATTTAAATTAATTGATAGCCTACATCATTTTCATTATAAATCCAACCACCAACTCAGAAAATTAATTCTACACATAATTAAAATCCACCTCCTCGTGGGATCGACACTCGTCACCATTAATCTATTCTACAATAGATTCGTGCACTTGCGAGTTCAATAAAATTTACACAACACAAACCTGGCTACTCGGTATCCTAGACAGCGAACCCCCTCACTCCTCTTTTCACATCATCAACACTTTCTTTGTTGTTTTTTTTTCACTCGTTACAATAGTGCTCATAACTTTTACTTCCTTTTTACACAAGTCTACAACTAAGTCATTGGAGAACAATTTTATTCAATGCCTAACACAATGCATAACAATCATGAAAATTTTATAGCCTCCCACACCCCCAAACTTGAGTTAATTTCCAACCTCGCAATGTTAATATTCTCCTCTATATTCCACCTAGTTCTGCTACAGCAAACTCATGAAATTTAATCAAAACTTAAGTATTAAGATAGAAGTTTATCCCTTATCTATACACTAGTTCTACTTGGCCTTCATCCATTTTCTATGTCTACACTCAATTTATCCTCATTAGGTTCCTAATCCTACCACAATCATTTAAAGGATAGAGCTATACATATATACATAAGTACAGTCATCGTCTAACAATCACCATCTTAAAATATCTTACACAACCCCCCCAAACTTAAGAGGTGCTGAGCCTTTACATGCACAAAAAATAATGCAATATTAAACTGGCAATATTAAATAAAAAGACATGCACAATAAACAAAATAATATATTAAATAAAATAAATTTTTTTTGAGAGCAGATAAATGAAATTGGCTAGTAGGGGGTTGCTTTCCTGTTGTTGGTTTTGTTTCTACAACATAAGCTGGAAAAGGTCACTTTCTTTTAGAACTGCTCCTCAAGAATTCCTTGGGTGAACCCATTGGGGCAGTAGCTAGTTGCTTTTTCTTTTTCTTGGATGTTGGACTTATGGGAGGAGTTTTAGTAGGTTCATTCGCTCTGGGTTAAATTTGTCTTGGTTTCTTTTGGCCTAGCTTTTTTAGTGCTACAGCACCTCCAGACGGCTGTGCCTCGTTGGTTTGTTAGAGCCCCTAGGAACTAGAATTTTATTTGGTGTGGATTATGGAATAGGTGATGCAAGTTCTACTACTAGTTCCTCAACAACGATATTGGCAATAATTTCTCTTAAACTACTTCGGGCTTCATCTGTTGTAGCTGGTCTGCCAATGGTTTCTTCAATAGTTACATCTACATCTTTCTCCTATTCGGTTTCAGATTCTTCTTCAACTACTACTTTCTTCTTGCCTTTGCTTACTGAAGTCACCTGTGGTAGTTCCTCATCATTTTTTTTCCTCTTTTTCTTTTTCTTTTTCTTTATTTACTTCTTGTTCTATTTTTTTTTATCGTTCTTCCTTTGCTTCTTTCTACTCATGCTATTCTTCTTCTGATTCTTCTTGAACTTCAGCTTCAGCTTTCGCTTATTCTTTTTCTTTGGCTGGAGCAGCTTCCTTAGTAATGTTACAGTTGAATTGCTGCAGCAATGACTTAGGGAAATTGGTATCTTTACTTCTTAGGTGCAAAATAAGTTGATGCTTTTGTGTTTCCAAGTGCTGTAAGTATGCCTAGAATCTTTAATTCTCCTCTGTTTATGCATAGACACACTCTTTAACCGTCATACTGATTTCCTGCAATATAGTGCTAAGGCTTGCAGGTTATCTTGTTTGATCTGCAGTATGATGCTCTGAGGTTGCTGTACTAATAGCTTCTCTAGTAATTCGATCCATTGTCCTCACTGTAAAGGCCCTTTATTTTTTATCCTCTCATCATTTTTTATAAACTTCACTCTCGAGGCCTTACATATGCTAGTGACCAAGGAAAGAAATAACAGGGCTGCTGATTTTTTCTTTTAGGTGACACATTCTTAAAATTTCTTTTTCAATGATTTTCCCTACACTTATTGTTAACCCTTTGACAATGGCGTATAGAAGTATGAGTCGGTTTTGAGAAACTGTGGTGGTGTGAGTGATAGGCTTGAGCTTAAATTTTAAAAATTTAACCCAAACCTTGGCTATGGGTTTTAAGTCAATTCTATTAACTACTCTCATTTGCTCATTAGCCCACTCACTACCTGGTACAATCATCGTTTTAAAGACCTCATCCCATTTTCTAATGGTCATGTTCTCAGCAAACTTCATATATTCACATTCAATAGAATCAAGTAAATCATAAAAAGCATTGATAACACATGGGTGCAGGGGTACTTGTACGTTTCTCACAAAGTTGTTTTGTTGTTCTTGCTACAGCATATTGGAATAAAACTCTTTGACAACTGGAATAATGAGGTCCTGCGGGTGAGAACAGAACCTGCCCTAACCTTGTCGTGCTGCAGCATTAGAAATAGTGCCCATCACTCCTGTTGGCTATTTTGGGAATATAAAACCCTTTTCTTCCAGAAGCTTACGTGGCTCAATAAGTTCTTCAAATTTATCTTCAAGTTTATAACTGTGAAAACGTGCTGGGTATTTCAATCGCATGGTACGTGACTTGATTTTCACCATTGTTACAGCAACATGAGTGAATGATTATAGTTGGAGAGAGTTAAACAAATTGTGCAAAGTGTGAGGAGTGATGTCGAGAGTTTTAAGTAAGAGAAAAGAATTTAAGGCACAACTAGACAATAAACATTTCACCATGTTCATCATACAACTATTTTTCTCTTTTAGACTTTATAGAGTGCAACTCCTTCAAATATTTAAAGTGCTCACTAATACATTAGTTTAGACATGTTGCTTCATTTTATGGAAATTAGATAAAATAAATGACAGGAATTAAAAAAAAAGAAGATAAAAGCACTTACTAAATATAAAGTTGAACATCATTTTTCTTTGCTAGAACATAAAGATATGCTTGTTGCCATTGGTGAAAAGGCACAATCTCAACTTACTTCCCAAAAGAGGGTAGCTTATATTTGAGTAGCCATATGCAACATTTTTCAGATAGGATTTTGACTGCATTTACACTAGATAAATACTATGTGTAAAACTCAACAACTTCTTTAGCAATGAATACTCTAACTATGCATCCTTCTAATCTATTACGGTTTCTAATATACCCCATTAACTTTTTCATGTCCCTTTCAAATAGGTACATTCGTTATAAATAAACAGGCCTGCAAAGTTTAACTTCTTGAACAAGATGTAAAATCAAATGAACCATGACATAAAAAGGGGTTGGAAGAAAATGCATCTTAAGTGAGCATACTGTTTCAACCATGTCAGCTTATAGTTGATTAAGTGCAGCCACATTTACAACCTTGTTGTACAATGCATTGAAAAAAAAACACACACTCTCATTATAACCTTTTTTATGTGATCTTGTAGCAATGCCTTTATTGATATTGGCAATAATTGTTGCATGAGAACATGATAGTCATGAGACTTCATATTATACAGCTTCAGATCTTACATTGAAACACGATTTCTCATGTTTGAAGAGTAACGATTAAGGACCTTTATCTTAAATAATATTTTACAAAATCTTGTTTTGTCTTCCTTACGTAATGTGAAAGATTGTGTAGGTAATTTAGTTTTACCGTTTTCAATTATGGAGTCCAAGTCACTTGGCATATTCAATGGTTTAAGATCCATACAAGTTGCAAGTCTATCCTTTGATTTCCCTTCTATGCCAAGCGTTGTACTGATAGTACTCTCATATATATTCTTCCCACTATGCATAACATTAAGCACACGTCGAACTTGAAGATACTTATAGTATTCAAGGTTAAAGAATATAGATTTTTTCTTTCAATAAATTTGTGAAACTGGACATTTGCCTTTTTTTCCCCCAACCAAGTATACAACCTTTTCCTCTTTACCTAATGATATAGGTGCTTTTTTATATTAGAGAAGACCATTAAATTCTTTTTCATATCATGATATAGGTGTGTTCGAGATAAAAATCTTTTATGCCTCATAAAAGAAATCTTTTTACTATACAACAATAAAATAAAATGTGTTTTTTCTTCA
This sequence comes from Luvunga scandens, assembly GCA_030449905.1. NCBI lineage: Eukaryota > Viridiplantae > Streptophyta > Magnoliopsida > Sapindales > Rutaceae > Luvunga > Luvunga scandens. The sequence goes on from JASUUG010001266.1 coordinate 2,193,129, forward strand.
TATAATGGGCAAGCTTTATAGCCCTTCATGATAAAACTGATAACTCTATGAAATGAGAGTTATTTTAGCACTTTTAGACTTAAATCAAGATTACTTAGAGAGTAAATGACATGTTTTTATTGTATTTTAATTATGTTTTGCATAATTACCTATTTTAGTTATTTTTAATAAATTATGTTATTTTACAATAAATTATGTGCTTAGATAACATGCTTAATTATAGGCAATTGAAAGTGCAAATTTTAAGGAAGGATTGCTGTGCAGTAGGTTTGCAAAAATAAAAAAAAAACTTGGCTACATAATAATGAAATGAGTCAACAATAATGCAGATGCTATAAGTGTTGCTAGAACAATCATAGCTATAGCAATCTTGGAGTATCAAAAGAGAAAATGTCGCATGAATATCAGAACAAAAATGCAATTTACAATTTCCAAATTTGGAAGATACACGCCTTAAACTTCTGGTTGCCTTAATTTTCAACTATAAAGAAGCATGCACACAAGAGAATGTGAGAGGGCCATCAGCCTCAAGAAATAAGCAAAAAAAGACATAGAAAATAGGGAAGAAAAGAAAAATTTTAGGCCTAAACAAAATATTACAGGTGAGAGGAAGCAGAAATTAAGAATCTAGAAAGGTCACTTGCTTCTATCTCTATTATACTTATGATGATGTATATGATATCTAAAACCAATTTTGTTTTTGTTTTGTCACAAATCATCAGCTAAATTTTTTTGTCGTTGAGTGATAAATAAGCTTAGATGGTTAATTGACTGATTTTAAGTGTTGCTGTATGATTATTATAGCACTTTGTTTTGATAACACTTAATTTAATTCACTATTTCGGTAGACTACCAATTTAGTGATAGTAGCTAAAAGAGAGCCTAAAAAAGGTCCGTTTTAGTGGAACATATCAAAACAATACTTAGTTTTAGATTAGATTTCCTAAGTTGGGTTAAACTTAATTTGAATAGGGTCGTACTTAATTTAAAACTAATGATGAACTAGACATAGGGATTCATTTTGTAGGGTATTAAGAAATTGAGCATATAATGTAATATTTTGTGTTGGCATAATAGCTGGTCATTGTTAGGTTGTATATAGATATAAGATATCCAACAGGTGACAACTACAGATGCATTATAGTTATGCCCAGTGTTCTAGTAATTATTGTAGCGACGATATTATAACAAAAAAAAGTCAATGTCATTAAGTGAGTTGATTCACTTAACTACATTATTCCTAGTGGTTATATTATTGTGTGAGACTTGTCAATTTATTTTATTGTATTTTATTTTCCATCGTTGAAATTAATTAGTTTAATTAGTTGATATAAGAATTTAATTTAATTTGATTGAATTGGCATCGTATTAGTTGCTGTAGCAACTCTGATAGCATCAATTCTTGTAAAGACGATCTCAAATACTCATAATTATATTACTTGTTGTATACACTTGCGCACTAATGCCCATATTATAAGAGATTATATCTATACAACAATAAGTTTTTGGCGTCGTTGCCGGTGATTAATTGTTTATTATGATTTGTGAAATTAATTTTTTGTGGTGTTTATTCAAGTATTTGTTTAATTATTTTTCTTTGCTGACAAGGTTTTCTAGCAACCATTGCATGCACAAAGACAAACAAATTGAGTTTCACTTTGATCTATAAATTGAAACTGTAAAGAGATTAAGAAGAGAACAAAGAAATTCAAAAGCTGCTGTAGTAATAGATGGCTTACAAGATATGGGAAATTTGAATAACTGAAGAGAATTACAATCAGTGAATGCAGAAGGAGGTCAGAATGAAAAACATGTTTATGTGCAACTAGGAAATAATATCATTCGTATGGCAGATGACAGAGATAAAGCCATTTGAGACTATGTTGTGTTAACTCTTCAAGCCATACATCCGGGCATAATTAGACCTTCAAGTCTAAGCAGATAATTTTGAGTTAAAGCCAGTGATGCTTCAGATGTTACAAACCATGGGTTAATTTAATGGACTACCATAAGAAGATCCTCATCTTCATCTCAAGTTTTTTTTAAGGTGAGTGATGTTTTTAAGATTGTTGGAGCATCACAATAAGTATAAGGCTTAGACTTTTCTTATTTTTTTATAGGGATCGAGCAAGAGCATGACTGAATTTCTTACCACCAGATTCCATCACCACATAAAATGATTTGGCTGATAAGTTCTTAATGAAATATTTCCCGCCTATTAAAAATGAAAAATTGAAAAATGAGATCATGTCTTTCCATTAATTAGAAGATAAGAGATTGTATGATGTATGGGAAAGGTTTAAAGAGTTGTTAAGACGTTGTCCTCATCATAGTATTCCTTGTTGTATACAGTTGGAGACTGTTTATAATGGTCTCAACCCAAGCATTAGATTGATAGTGGATACGTCAGTAAATGAAGCTTTTTATCTAAATCTTATAATGCAGCATATGAAATTCTTGAGAGACCAACCAACAATAATTATCAGTGATCATCAACAAGAAAAGGTTCGACAAGAGGAACAACTGGAGTGCATAATGTGGATGTCATAACAACTCTATCAATACAAATAACGTCATTGACAAATATGGTGAACGTTCTGACCACTGCTCCAGCAACTATCAATTAAGTTGTAGGGGTATTGTGCTTTTATTGAGGATAATGACACTTATTTGACAATTGTTTAAGGAATCCAGCTTCAGTAAATTATGTGTGTAACTTTTGCAGATAGGATCAGAACAACCCATACTTGAACACTCACAATCTCAGATGGAAGCAACATCCAAATTTTTCATGGAGCAATCAGAACCAGCATACTGTAGCAACCAGTGAATAGAACAGACCTGTTCAACCATCTAGATTCACTAGTAAAACCAAGTCCAAAGAAACACCTGTAATGACTAGATTGGTTCTCTTGAAGCCCTAATTAAGGAGTATATTGTGAATAACGAAGCAGTTGTCTAAAGCCAAGCCGTGTCATTAAGAAATATGGAGAATCAAGTTGGACAGCTTGCTACAGCACTCAGCAATAGATCTCAGGAAGTCTACCTAGAAACACAGAGGATCCAAAAAGAGAAGGAAAAGAACAATGTAAGGTGATCAATATGACGTTTGAAAAGGATGTGTACATTCCAATAAGGATGCCAAAGAAGAGAAGTGAGCCTCTTTCAATTCAAGAAAAAGTTCAGAATGAATAAGAACATATTCCTTTATTAATAAAAAAACTGGTGAGAGTAGTAGAGTCGCAGCACTTGCAGTAATAGATGATTCATCATCTGTTAAAAGTGATGTGGCCGCATAAATATCAACAGAACAAATCAGAGCATGTGAAAAATAATTTGTACAACCCACTATAGCACAACAGTTTAGACATCCACCACTATTCCCATAGAGATTTCAGAAATAAAAGTAAGATAAACAATTTAGCAAATTCTAGAGGTGTTGAAGCAGCTTCATATCAATATACTATTTGTAAAAGCTCTGGAAAAATGCCTAATTATGTAAAATTCTTGAAAGACATTTTGGCAAGAAAAAGGAAGCTAGGAGAATTCAAAATTGTTGAGCTCACACAAGAGTGCAGCCACATACTTCAGAGCAAAATATTTAAAAAAACTGAAAGATTCAAGAAGCTTAATAATTTTTTGTTCCATAAGAATTAAATATAGTGGAAAGATAATTTGTGAACTGGGGGTAAGCATCAATCTTATGTTATTATCAGTGTTCAAACAATTGGGAGTTGGTGAATGTAAACCAACAACAATGACTTTATAACTTGCGGACAGATTTCACGCTTATCCAAAAGATAAGATTTAAAATATATTGGTGAAAGTGGATAAATTCATTTTTCTAGTGGATTTCATTGTGTTGGACTTTGAGGCAAATAAAGATGTAACAATCATCTTAGGAAAACCTTTTTTGGCCATAGGGAAAGACTTTCATTGATGTGTGAAAAGGAGAATTGACAATGAGGGTTAACGACCAGCAAGTTATATTCAATGTATTAGATACAATGAAGGGTCCCGATGAGTTTGAGGATTATAATTTTATTAGGATTGTAGATCTTGCTATAGCTGAACAGGTAGACAATAGTTGCAGTAACATGCAATTCAATATAATAGAATTTAATGATGAAGATGTTAACACAGTCAAGACATAGCATGGGTAGGAAATAAGAAACCATTCGGAACAAATAGACATTGTGAATCTTTAGATCTATCAAACAAGGAAGTAAAACCTCCTGTACCTGCTGTGAAATCGTCACCAATATTAGAATTAAAACTTTTGCCTTCGCATTTAAAATATGCATATCTTGGTGATAATGACACATTGTTAGTAATTATTTCATCTTTTTTGGATGCAGGTCAGGAGAAAAGTTTAGTAGATGTATTAGGGAAACATAAGAAAGCTATTACCTAGATTATGGCAGACATTAAAGGAATCAATCCATCCATATGCATGCACAATATTCTATTGGAAGAATACTATAGTAACTTAGTGGAGTAATAGAGAAAGCTTAATCCAATCATAAAAGAAGTTGTGAAGAATGAGATTATCAAATTGTCGGATGTTGGAATAATCTACCCAATATCAGACCATTCATGGGTAAGCCTGAACAATGTATCCCAAAAAAAAGGGGGAGAAACTATTGTAGCAAATGAGAAAAATAAACTCATCCTCATAAGAACAATCACGGGTTGGAGAGTGTGCATGAATTGCAGGAAGTTAAACAAGGCAACAAGAAATGATCACTTTCTTTTACCTTTCATAGATCAAATGTTAAATACACATGCTGGAAATGAATATTATTGCTTCTTAAATGGGTATTTAAGTTACAATCAAATTGTTATAACACCAGAAGATCAGGAGAAGATAACGTTCATTTATCTTTATAGCACTTTTGCATTTAGAAGGATGCCATTTGGCTTGTGCAATGCTTCAACAATGTTTTAAAGGTTCATGATGGTAATTTTTTCAAATATAGTGGAGCAAATGCAGGAAATATTCATGGATGACTTTTCAGTCCTTGGATAATCATATGAAAATGGCTTACACAATTTATAAAATGTGCTTAAAAGATGTAAGAAGACAAATCTAGTTTTAAATTAAGAAGTTATTACTTTATGGTGCAAGAAGGGATAATTTTAGTCCATAGAGTCTCTAGAAAGGTATTGAGGTATATAAGGGTAAAAAAGGAAAAATGATTGAAAATCAAATGGCAGATCATCTATTGAGACTAGAGGCAGATGAAAACACCTTAGCTAAAAAAGACATCACAAAAACATTCCATGATGAGCAATTATTAATGCTACAACATGCATAAATGCTGTAGCAAGTAGGACTCCTATGGAATGCAGACTTTGCTAATTATCTAGTGAGTGGATTGTTACCACCTGATTTGAACTATCAATAAAGTAAAAAGTTTCTTCATGATATCAAAAGCTACTAATTGGATGAGCCACATTTGTGTAGATTGTGTTCAGATTAGATCATTCGAAGATGTGTGCCCAATGAAGAAATCTCAGGTATATTGCAAGCTTGTCATGCTACAGCATAAAAACGATATTATAGAAGACACAAGACAACAGTAAAAATCCTTTAATTAGGTTATTATTGGCCTTCAATTTTTAAGGATATTTATGAGTTTGTTAAATATTGTGATAAGTGCCAAAGAATAGGGAATATCTCTCAGAAACAGGAGATGTCACTCATTTACATTTTTGGAAGTGGAGCTTTTTGATGTACGGGGGATAGATTTCATAGGACCATCTTTACCTTCTTTTAGCAACTTACACATTTTGGTGGCCGTAGACTATATGTCCAAATGGGTAGAAGTTGCAGCTTTGCCAAAAAATGATGTTAAAGCCGTGGTGAAATTCTCTCAAAAAAATATTTTCTCAAGATTTGGGACTCCGAGAGCCATCATTAGTGATAAAGGTATTCATTTTTGCAACAGGATATTTTATGTAGCATTGGCTAAATATGGAATTAAGCATAAGATTGTTGCAGTAGACCATCCTCAATCTAATGGTTTGGTAGCAATGTCCAATCGAGAAATAAAAAGGATTTTAGAAAAAGTGGTGAACCCTACTAGAAAAGATTGGTCTATTAGATTGCATGATTCCTTGTGGGCCTACTGTACAGTTTATAAGACACCACTTGTCATGTCTCTATATAGAATTATGTATGGCAAAGCTTGCCATCTGTCGTTGGAGCTGGAACATAAGGTACATTGCGCAGTCAAACAACTTAACATGGACATGCATGCTACAACAAAGTATCAAAAGTTTCAACTATGTGAACTAGAAGAGTAAAGATTATTCTCCTACGAAAATACAAGAATTTAGGAGAAAACAAAGCAATGGCATGATAGATACAATCAATAAAGAAATTTAATTCTAGGCCAACAAGTTTTGCTTTACAACTCGGGATTGAAGCTTTTTTCGAGGAAGTTAAAATCGAGGTGGTCAGGTCCTTTTAGACTTATGAAAATATTTCCTCACATGTTGTGGATCTTAAGGATGAGAAAATTAGTCAAGAGTTTATAGTAAATGGGCAATGAATTAAACATTATATTGATGATGCTATGCACGACTTAAGAAAGAATTTATTCCTCCAAGATCTAGTTTGAGCAAGTAAGGGAAGTTCAAGTTGAAAAACCTCCTTAAATCAAGCGTTAATTGGGAGGCAACCTAATAAGGAAAGTGTTTCAAACTTTTTTTTTTATGATTATTAATTTATTTAGTTGCTTAATTTTATTTTATTTTCACCAACTTCATTTTGATGCATTTAATCTCGCCGATTTTTATCTTTGTACTGACTCTTTAAAATTATAGTAAAAAAAAAAAATTTCAAGACATTGACACACATTGTTGCAGCATTATGCTTAAGACAAATTAGACAACGCTTGTCATTGAACAAGGGACGTTATTGCAGATTGCTGTAGCAGGAATTTATACAGACATAAAGGACTAAATACAGAGAATTTTAATTGTTGTGAGTGAATATGACAACTGGCTTAGCAATTCAAGATGAAGATAACGAGAGATTACATAATCCCTAAATTTTCGACCTAATCTTCCTTCCTTTTTAAATTAATTTTGTTTTAAATTCAAAATCTCTCTACTTCCAATTTTATCTCATTAATTAATTTTTTTTTACTTTCCTATTTTTTTTTTGCCGTCATTATATGTTAAGGTTTTACTGTACCTTTTTTGTTCTCATTCAAATTCCTTGTTTTTCTCATCAATAGATCTCAAAGGATTACTACCTTGTTGACGGCTTGTTCTCTTGCTAACATACAGTACAGTTTCTGTTGTTCTAATCACGAAAAAATGCAAGAAGACCACAGGTTGATTAAAGGACCCCTCACGCTTTTATAATAACAAGGATGAAGATAAATTTGAAGAATTTATCGAGTCAAGAAAGATTTTAGAGAAAAAAAGTTTTTAGTTTCCACTATAACTATTTGGAACATGCAATATTATTTATGCTGCTGCAACAAAGAGGAGTTGGTTAGAATTTTATACCCACCCAAGGGACCCTGTGCTTCTACTCGTTAAAGAATTTTATGCTAATATACTGCAGTAGGACCAACGCACAATTTGGGTAAAGAACACTCAACTCCTCTTAGAACTAAAGGTAATCAATGCTTTCTATAATTTACCATTTGATGTTGACTGTGAGTACTAAAAAATGATTGGGAATATGACTAATAAAAAATGGAATGATATACGTAAAACCCTTAGGGTAAAGGGTAGCTTATAGGTAAATGAGGAAGCTAGAGTAATAAATAGAATTGATTTGAAACCGATTGCCAAAGTGTGGGTGAAATTTTTAAAATTTAAAAAGATGCCCGCCGCATACACCACCACAGTGTCTCAAGAAAGATTGATTATTTTATATGTCCTCCTTAATGTCCTACCAATTGATGTTGGGACAATTATTGAAAAGGAAATTAAAGAATGTGCTATAAAAAAGCACAAGACTGTTGCTTTGTTGTTTCCCTCACTCATCATAAGCATTTGCATTGTATCTAGGGTGCACATATCTGCTAAGTATGAACGAATTAAAAATAAAAGAGCTCTTACTGCTCAAACCATTGAAAGAATTGCTTGTGAAACTGCAACTGTAGCAACACCAAAACATGTTGCTGTAACAGGAGTAAGAATGGTCTTTATGAATGAAAAGAGACTGCAAGAGTTGAGTGACAATTTCATTCAATGTGTAGAGGCACAGAGAAAAGAGAAAAATTGATTTTAAAATTACCTTATGCACCTTGAAGATCGTCTGCATAAATTTACCATCTATATGAAAAGTAGAAATAAAGACTTTCTTTACATCCTGTTGTAGTAGTTTAATTTTAAATCAACAGAATAAAAAGCTCAAGCAACTGAAGTAGCAGCAGCCAGTAAAGAAGAATAAGAATATGAGGAAGTACCACCACTAGTTGAGGAGCAAAGAGAGGAGAAGGAAGAAGAATAAAAAGAAGAAGAAGAAGAGGAACAAAGTGTAGATAATGATTCAGTAGAGGAGCAGGATGAGGTACTTCCAGTGGTACAGCTTAAACGAAAATGGAAACACATTATCAAGGATGATGAAAATAAAAAAGAGAGTGGGCAAGAGGATGAGCCACTGGTACTTTCCAACAAAGGCAAAGAAAAAGTCCTAAGTGATAAAGACGTTGAAAATGATCAAGATGATATTGATCCCATGATTGAAGCAGTTGTTACCAGGGTTACTCGAACAATTGCAAAAACAAACAGAGTCTACTGGACATAATTGTTGAAATCATTGCTAAGGACCTTGCTGCAGCAAAACCTACGCCGTTTCTTTCACAACTTCGATCCAAATCTCTTTTAACAACTTCCAAAGGATCCAACAAGTACAAAGGGGCACAAACCTTTAGAGGTGCGGTAACACTAGAAGAGCCAGAGCATAAGCGGACAAGATTAATTAAGCCTAAAGCTAGTGAGCTTGCTGGAACACCACCAATTAGTCCAACTTCAGGTCAAAAGAAAAAGCAGACAACTACCATTCCACAAAGGTCACCAAAGGACGGTTTCCGATATGCCTCTAAGACCAAGTGAACCTTTTCAAATCATGCTAAAGAACTCTGAAACAACAGGAGAGTTTCCTTGTCAAACTTAATTTTTTTAATTTTTTTTCAAAAACTTGTTCTGTTATTTCTTTAATTTTTTTGTTTTCCTCGTTAATGTTCTTTTTATTTTTGTCTATATATCTGTTTATTTTTGTATTTAAATATTTTTGTGCATGTGAGGATACAACACCTCCCAAGTGGGGGGGTTGTGTTATAATATGATGTGTTTTTGTTATGTGTGTGAAGCTCTGTTATATGAAATTTGCGTATAGATTGAAATACCTAATGAGAATAAATTGAGTGTTGAATTTTGTGATTGCCAAGTAAAGATAGTTTAAGGATGAGGGCTGAAATTTTATCCCAACACTTAAGCTTTGATTAAGTTTGAGGAAAATGCTGTAGTAGAGCCATAATAAAAAGAGGGGTAGAAAAACATCTCAAGTTTGAGGAAAAAATTTTGTTGAACTGTGTTTATTATGAAATAAATTTTGCTCCAATGACTTAAGTTGCTAAGTAACAAAGGCTGAGTATGCACCTCATATGCAGACTTGAGTCCGAAAGCAACAAGAGCTATGAGCATTGCTATAGCATCAACTGAAAAAAAAAAAAAAAAGGTCCTTTGTCTAGGATATTGAGTAACCAGATCCGTTCATGAGTCTCGTGTTCAGCTTTGAGTTAAAGGTATCTATAGATAAGATCATGTTGTGGGCATTGATTTAGCAACTGTGATTTGTGCATTAGTTGAGTAATTAAGTATCATCACCACAAGTGATAGACATTCACATGAACAATCAATGATACATTGAACAAAATTTCATTGATGATAAAGAAAAAGAGAAAAAAAATTCATTGTCATAGCACAGTTGGAATTTGTTTGTGATTCTTGTCCCGATACATTAATGTATTGTGTTTTACCCATGAGTATGGTGTAATATCTATGTAATATTGCAGTACCTCTAGACTTAGTCAAAGTAGCACACACTCACTTTGAATAGAATGAGACCTAAGTTTAGAACTGAATTTCTATGACAATCTTGCATGATCAAGAGTATGATCTGAGGGTTAAAAAATCCTTACAAATTTGATGACAGAACCAAGTAATGTGTTGCATAATTATGTGACTAAAATGTTAGTATTGTTGTGATTACTTGAGGACAAGTAATAGTTTAAGTTTGAGGGTGTGATAACTATATGAAATGAAAGTTATCATAGTACTTTTAGACTTAAATCAAGATTACTTAGATAGTAAATGACATATTTTTATTGCATTTTAGTTATATTTTACATAATTACCTATTTTAGTTATTTTTAATAAATTATGTTATTTTAAAATAAATTGTGTACTTAGATCACATGCTTAATTATATAGGCAACTGAAAGTGCAAATTTTAATGAAGGAATGCTGTGCAGTAGGTTTATAAAAATAAGGAAAGAACTTGGCTACGAAGAGTGGAAATGAGTCTGAAACAATGTAGATGTTGTAGCAATTAATGTAGCAATCTTAGAGCATTAAAAAAGAAAATTTCACGCGAATCTTAGAAAAAAAACGTGATGTAAAGTTTTCAAATTTAGAAGATACGTGTCCTAGACTACGGATTGCCCCAATTTTCAACTATAAAGAACCACACATACAAGGGAAGGGGAGAGGGCCATCAGCCATAAAAAATAACCAAAAAAAGAAAAGGAAAACAGGGAAGAAAAATGAAAATTCTAAGGTTAAACAAAAAATTGCAAGTGAGAGGAAGAAGAAATTAAGAATTCAGAAGGGCCACTCGCTTTCATCTTTTTTCTACTTGTTTTCTCTGATTTGTAATGATTTATATGATGGCTAAAATTGTTTTTGTTTCTGTTTTGTCACAAATCATGAACTAAATTTATTTATGGTTGAGTGATAGATAAGCTTAATGGCTAATTGACTAATTTTACGTGTTGCTATATGATTGCTATAGCACTTTATTTTGATAACACTTAATGTAATTTACTATTTCGACTTACCACCCATTTAGTGATAATAGATAAGAGAGAGTCTCAAAAGGCCTGTTTTAGTGGAACATATAAGAACAATACTTATTTTTAGATTAGGTTTCCAAAGTTGGGTTAAACTAAATTTGAATAAGGTCGTGCTTAATCTAAAACTAATAATGAAGTAGACATAGGGATTCACCTTGTAGGATATTAGGAACATTGATCATATAATATTATATCTTGTGTTGGCATAACAATTGGTTATTATTAGGTTGTATATGGCTATAAGATATCCAACATGTGATAGCTGAGGATGCATTAAAGTTTTGCCTAGTGTTTTAGTAATTATTGTAGCAACGATATTGTAACAGAAAAACAGTCAATGCCATTAAGTGAGTTGATTCACTCAACTACATTATTTTTAATAGTTATATTATTGTATGAGACGTGTCAATTTATTTTATTGTATTTTATTTTCTATCATTTTGATTAATTAGTTGATACAAGTGTTTAATTTAATTAGATTGAATTGGCACTGCATTAGTTGTTGTAACAACTCTGATAGCATCAATCCCTGTGGAGACAATATAGAATACACATAATTATATTACTTGTTGTGTACACTTACGCACTGACACCTATATTATAAGAGATTAAACCTACAAGACAACAACACCTAGCTAAGTTTCCATAAGAATAGTTAATTTTCTTCATATAATGGGCAATCACTAATTGTCCACAAAAGAATAGCTTTTAAGTTGAAGGATCTTATCAGTTTGCATCATAAACATTAACTCCCTCCTCCTATAACAATTTATCGATCACTAGTCTTAAGTACACATCAATATCATTGTCAGGTTGCTTAGGACTCGATATCAATAAGGTTAACATCATAAATTTTCTTTTCATGCATAGCCACGGTGGAATATTATAAGTCACCAACATAGTTAGCCAGTAACTATACTTGCTACTTAAGGAACTATATCAATTAATCCCATCTGCAAAAAGAACAAGCTGTAGGTTCTTTGGTTCAAATGCAAAAACAGGCCATGTGTAGCCTATAAGCTTCTATAATAGAGTATCTGTTGGATGATGTAGATAACCATCACCTTCTCCTTGTTCTGCATGCCATGTAAAACTTTTAGTTGTTTCCTGAATGCTGAAAATTCTTGTAAACTTAGGGATTGGTGGAAAATACTATAAAACTTTTGTAGGCGCACCCATTTTTAGCTTTTCTGAGTTCTTCATTATTTTCCACCTAGACATTCTACATGTAAGGTAAGGAATTAAATCTTTATAATCCTTCTAATACAATATACGATCATTCGGGCAAGCATGAATCTTCTTATACTCTATTCTTAATGCATTCAATGTTTTCTTTACCGTATACACATATGTAAAAATTTGATTCTAGTCTAGAAGCATTTCTCGTAACAATTTGAATAACCTAGAGAAATTTTGATTTGACCATCCACTCTTCGTTTTCAAGTTGTACAATCTTAGAAAGCTGATAACTTTTTAAAGTTGTTATAGCCTGGATGTAATGGTTTTTTAGCATTTTCAAGCAATTCTTGGAATACATTGAGATTACATTCAAAATTATTGTGTGCCTTTAAACCATCTCAATAGTACTATCAACACGATCATATTCAACTCTTCTTGTAATCTGCCAATTTCTACTAGTAAAAGGCCCTCTAATAAGTTCTTCCTTGTATAGAAACCAATTCATGTAACTTTGATCAATTCCAAAGATAATCAAGGGAGTTTCTATTTCTGAAGGAGTCTGGTACTCCACATTGTCACACTTTAAGCAAGGGCAATGTATATGATCCAGACTTGTAGTGTGACAGACAAAAAAATTCAAAAAGCTCTACACACTAACTCTATATTCTTTTGATCTAGTATCAAATGAAATAAAAAATTTATCCATTATAGACTTAACAATAATAAATTGAAGTCTAAAGTTTCAATTCCTACATCGTAACCAAATGTCCTTGGATGTTTTAGTATGAAAATTGAACCTATTTATTACCAAAAAAATAAAAAGGAATTAGTTTGGACATAACAAAAAAGAAATAAAGAAGAAAAAGAAAAAGATAGTACTTGGAATTTTCCGGATGCTATCTCCATGCTGTAACAATGTTAAAACAATAGCTACGCTTTTAAATGTTTGTTTTTAACATCAAACAGTAGCATGATAGTACTCAAAAAAAAAATTGTTCTGTTTAACTAATGAAACAGCACTTAGAACTTTGAGGTGTTGTTTTTAACAATAAACAGAAAGATGATAGCATCTAAAAAATTTTAGGTGTTGTCTAGTTGTTGTAAATATGTTGAGATAGCACGTGAAACTTTCATATGCTATTTTTAACATCAAACAACAATGTGACAATAGCAGCATGACAGCATGCATAAAATTTTTTAGGTGCTATCTAGTTGCCATAATTATGTTAAAATAGCACCTGAAACTTCTAATGCTATTTTTAACAAAAACAACAACATGATATCACCCAAAAAATTTTTTAGGTGCTATTTAGTTACTGTAATTGTGTTAAAACAGCCCCTGGAACTTTTTTGGGTGCTATCTAGTTGCTATAATTGTGTTAAAACAGTTTCTGAAACTTTTAATGCTATTTTTAACACAATAGCAACATAACAGCACTCAAAACATTTTTTTGGTGCTATGTAGTTGCTGTAATTGTGTTAAAACAAAACTTAAAACTTCTAATGTCGCTATTAACTCAAACAGCAGCATGACAGCATCTAAAAATTTTTTCTAAAATTTTTTTTTAGTACTATCTAACAATTGTAATTATGTCAAAACAGCACTTGAAACTTTCAAGTGCTGTTTTTGATGTTTCAAGTGCTGTTTTTAACATCAAACTACAACATGACAGAACCTCAAAAAATTTTTTAATGCTGTCTAGTTGTTAAAAATAGTACTTGGAACTTCTTTGAGCTATTTTTAATAGGAAATAGATGTATGATAACAAATAACAGTAGATTTTTTGCACCTAATCACAAACTTACGTAGAGATAAGAAAAACTCATAATTATCTAGCTACTTTATTAACACGATTGATTGCTAACCATTTAAAGCTCCCTTCCTATACGACTGGCTAGCTAGACCATCATTATCAATATAATCTAAAGTAATGTTGCCAAACTACCAAAAATGAAGTATGTATCCGATCCATCCACATTTTATTCCTCAAATACACATTAAATCAGAAAGCATGAATAGTGGGTCATTGGTATTAACTTTAATCTAGGGCATATAATCAAATGAAACTACAAGTGATTAATTATATCCCAACAATAAGATATTAATTGTCTTTGGTATGCCTAATTGTTATTGGGTGAGTCAAATCCAGTTACTCGATTACGAGCAAACTTGACATAGATTAAGATAGTTGTTTACAAATATACATAATGACCTAAATATATGAATTTAATATGTTTTCTATTTACTAAATTAATTAACTTAAAGAACCAAATACATGCATTTATTCACAATTTAGAATAGAAATTACCATATACATTACAATATAACATTCAAAGATTTGAACAATTTCCCCCATTTACCTCAACTACTTATGTACCACCATTCTGGATGCGATCTGTCAAGCAGTCAATTTCTTTAGTGGTGAAAAAGCCTGATGGTTTAACTTATAAATTGGGAAACAAATTATTAGTACCTAGTGAAAATAAAAATTGGCTAGAATATAAAAGTCAAAGAAGTATACAAACAAGAATAAAAACACTTTGAATGTATGAAAACACTTTTTCTTCCTCAAACCTGAGATAAAGGATTTAAAATATTAATCCCTGCATGCTAAAAAGCATTATTGGAATATCAATTTCTTTGGGGTGAAGACCTAAGACCCCTATCTACAGCAAAGCCAACAAAATGAACAAACACAAAGGTAGCTTGAAAGAGACAACAATAGTTGACGGTGAATGAATATAGTGGTAGGGTCAGCGCATAGAATGGATTTGATAATAGCTGCAGCATAGGCGTTTGCTTAGGCAAGGTTACGAAGAAGAAGAGAAAGAGATTGCTTGAATATTGAAGAAGAAAAGAAGGAAATAATGTGAAAAAGAAGGAGATTGTGTGAGGATTAAAGAAGAAGAGAAAGAGCGTTTTGTGTTTAGGGATCTTACACGTTATTTCCCTTTTTTTTATTGGTTTTTTATTTTTTTTAGGCAAAAGGTATGTGATGATTATAGTTAAAAACAGTCATAAAATTTATCAATAATAGTCATCTTTACTATTTATATTCAATGACGATTATTATTATAATCGTCATTAAATTAAGAGTTCCAAAGAAATTGACATACAATGACTGTTATCTTAAACAACTGTCATTAAATAATTTTAATGACGGTTGTATTATATAACTGTCATTAAAAGTACCATTGAAATTTAATGATTGTTCTATAATAGATATGTCATTAAAATATTATAACGTTTAGTGATTGTTTTTACAAATAATAGTTATTAAAAGTAACAATTGTATTTTACCTGACATTTAATGATGGTTATATATAAAATCGTCATTGTAAACTTTAGAATTTCAATGACTGTGTTTACAAATAACAACCATTAAATGTAAGAATATATTTTGCAATGACATTTAATGATACTTATATAATATAATTGTCTTCGTAAATATTAGATATTTTGACTGTTCATATAATAGCAGTCATTGAATATTTGTAGTGATGGGTTTTAAGAAAAACTATCATAACACATAGGTCATTATTTTGTATTTTGTATTAGTGTAGTTACTTATAAAAGCATATATTGTTAATGATTGAATGAAGCTAGGGTAGAGCACAAGCAAAAGAATAT
Source organism: Luvunga scandens (assembly GCA_030449905.1). Taxonomy (NCBI): domain Eukaryota; kingdom Viridiplantae; phylum Streptophyta; class Magnoliopsida; order Sapindales; family Rutaceae; genus Luvunga; species Luvunga scandens. Next base: position 2,209,044 of record JASUUG010001266.1, read on the forward strand.
GGTATTTGAGAATGGACAATATTCTATTGTGCTTGGCTGATTTGAGAGTCTATCAAAAAGTCTTATATATATATATATATATGTCTTCTATATTATTAATTAGTTAGGATGTCACTAAAGAATAAATAAATACATATTTCAATACATTGATTTTTGTTTGATAGTATATTGGAATTTTTGTTTTTTTTTCTTTTTTTTTTTTGCCCTCATTAAAGAATTATTATTATTATTATTATTATTATTATTATTATTATTATTATTATTATTATTATTATTATTATTATTATTATTATTATTATTATTATTATTATTATTATTATTATTATTATCATCATCATCATCAAAATAGCTAATGAAATTATAAGCCCACCATTCCAAACTAACCACACCACCATCTTTGAGCTAATTTGGAAGTTTTGTTAAATTTTTAATTCTAAATATCATTAGATACGATCAAATTACAAATGATATTACAATTATATTGATTATTATTTATTTGTTCATGGGTGTTCATCGATGATATTGAACATTATGCGTAGTATCGGATTGGAGGATTGGATGATGATGATGATGATGATGATTATTATTATTATTATTATTATTTTAAAGTAGTCCAATCCTTTGTCTTTGTGATGATTTGTTATCCTTGGACCATATCATTTAATCTTGGGTCCACACTTTTATGAAGCAAAATGAAGAATTTTTATCCCATCAAAATCTTAGGGTTAACTTGAGATACACTTTTTTCATGCTTAAAATAATTGTTGAATAATTGAACTATAAAATATATATAAGTGTTGTTATCTTATATTATCATATTGATATTTAAATATTTATTTAATTTTTTTTTTTTACTTAGCTAATAATATAAAGTTTAGAATCATTATCTAGCGTGGGTTGCCTCACTTTTTCTGTTTATACAGATGTTATATAAATTTTATTGTACTCACAAGCACACAAATCTATTGTAGAATAGATTTTGTGGTGACAAGTATCGATCCCATAAGGAGGTAGATTTAATCATGGGTGAGGTTACTTTTCTAAGTTTATATATGAGTTGGTTGAAAGTGAACTTTTTTTATCATAAGATTTAAAATAAAATAGCGGGAATGAATTAAAGATAAAAAAAATGTAAATGAAACGCTTATGTCTCTCGATTCACACTCAACATTCACCATGGGCTTAATATTTCCTTTTTAGTCCCGATTAATTCATGAGATGGGTATTTCCACTTCTCATAATCCTCACTCTAATAAATATGGTATCAAGTGCTTAATGTGCCGGAGGGTAATGATCTTCTACTAAGTGTAGTATCAAGAACATAACATGCCAAACGATAATAATTCTTTTATTGACAACATGGCAAGATCATCCACTAAATAGCTTAAATACACTTTTTGTTGACATTGAGTCAAGACAACCCATAAAATACTAGAGGAAAATTTTCTCTCTAATTAATATGGTGCTACGTGCTCATTATCCCAGACAGTAACGATCTTTTATTAGAGAGCCGGTATACTGTGCAAAATCTAAACAAGATATACTGTCTATCGATAATGAGTCAAAACAATCACATAAATCGGAGAGGAAAAGAAAATAAACTTACCTCTTTAACCCCATAGATCATGTTGAAACTTTACCTTCAACCTAAGCTTGAAACTAAACTAGCCACTCATAATTCAACTACAAGCAAAATAGTAATTTTATTCAAATACGTAGAAAATACAAGATGGAGAGAGAATTACAGAAAATGGAGTTAAAAAATGGATTTAGGATTGTCAAATTAGGGAGGGGAGCTCTCTATTTATAGATACAATGAGTGAATCATAGCTATCAGATGAAACAATTCAGACGCTCACGATTGCGCCACGTGACAAGTTTTAATTGGTTGGAACATATCATCAATAAACACCACATCAATATTTTGGTCAAATAAGATGTTGTCACATCATCGGTCAACGCAACATCAGTATTTCAGTCCAATATCTTCTTGCCACATCATCAGTTAATGCCACATAATTAGTTAATACCACATCATTAATCTAATAGAATGTTGTCACATCATCGGTCAATGCCACGTCATTATATTGTATAGGCAAACAGTGTCGTACTTGTGAATAGTACCGTATGCGTGAACAATATCCTATACGTGAACAGTGTCGAATACCCCCTTATGCTCTTTCTAAAGTTTTCAACTATTTTGAGTTAAAAAATGCCATTTGTTTTATTGTTTAACATCTTCTTAGTTGTGAAATGGCCAAAATATCCCTACAATACATAAAATACTTAAATTATAATGAAACACACATAATAACAAGTTAAGAGAATCTAAACACATAAAAATAGAAATGTTAATGAGAATTGGAGCATAAAATGACAATTTTACTTTATATAAATATGAATTATCCAGTACTCAACAACAAACACACTTTTAAACTATAGAGTTTAGGAAAGTTAGTTTTTAACTATTTTGACTAATCCTCTTAACTAATTCTATTAAATCATACAGCTTTATAATTTGTTCAAAATAACACTCTTAAATCACATGATTTAAGAGTGCGTCCGCATTAAAAAGATGAGGGTACCCACATCTAATGACGGCTTTAGTACTAGGCGAATTAGGCGATTGCCTAAGGTCCTGTATTTAGGAAGGCCTCAATTTTTGGGTATCTATTTATTAATAAGTATAATTAATATTTTTTTGAGATTCAAAAAAATTAAGTTATGTATATATTTTTTTCTAAAGTAAAAAAGCCTAATTTTTAGACTTTACCCTATTATTCCTCTTATTCATAATTATCTCTCTTATTTGATAATCTTTACCTTAAATATAAAATATATTTTTATGGTATAATAATTATTTTGGACGATACTTCTTTATTTTTTGTTTTACTATTTCCCGAAAAAAATAATGCTTTCCCTTTCCAAAAATAACTCTTATTAAAATTAGTAACGTTAGATTTTTATAGCTAACTTTCAGCATTTTATTAAAAGATTTTTAAAACTCATTATCTATAAACTAATACACATTGAATCAAAGTACTTTTAGCAAAAAGCTTTCGTGCTCTCTTCTCTTTATGTACAAAATACATCGTCGTCATCATCTTCATCTCAACTAGTCAATTGACTTAATTCCAGGTTCTATCAGTCTATTTCTTCTATTTTTAATTATTACTATTCTAATCATTTTTAAATTTATTTTATTCTTGATTTTTTGTATTGATTTTGGCTTGAATAATCTAGAAAAAAAATTGTGTTTGTTTATTTGTTTGTTTTTTAGATTTGAAAGCATGTCAACTGAAAATATGCATCATAATATGAAAAACTGAAAAAAAAAAAAAAAGGAAAAGAAAAGAAAAGCGGAGAATAGAAAAGTTAGTCAAATCTAAAAAAGTAACTCTTGATAAATTTATCACAACTAGTAATAAACATATATCTTTCCTATTATTATTATTATTATTATTATTGGGATCTTGTTAATAATTATTGTAATTCAAGATATTATTTAATATGGTTGAATTTTGAGCTACTTGATGTTGTTGTGAGAGTTTTTTGAGTTATTTAATGTTCTTATAAGAGTTGATATTTCAACATTAGAAAGCCTAAAATAAAATTTTGCCTAAGGCCACCAATTGATTAAAGCCGACCCTACTTGCACCTAAGAACTATTATATATATATATATATATATATATATATATATAGAGAGAGAGAGAGAGAGAGAGAGAGAGAGAGAGAGAGAGAGAGAGAGAGAGAGAGAGAGAGAGAGAGAGAGAGAGAGAGTAAAATAAACAACTTAAATTAATATTTAAGTATTTTTAATTTAATAATTTAATCAATCAATAATTTGAATATCCATATAATAAAATTTATATTTATAAATCTACTTTTATAAATCAGGGTTAATACACGTCATTGTTTAAAAATTATTTAAACAAATCCTATTTTATACCAAATGCAAGTTAATATTAAGTATAATTCAATTCAATCTTGTCCTACCAAATCTAAGATAGTATTATAAATAATCCAATCCAATCCTATCATATCATATTCGAACTCATCCTATCTAATCCTATCCCATCATATCTTATATACCAAACTCACCCTCAATTAAATTAAATGGCCTACATGGTAGAGCATTATCAAGAGAAAATATGTTTTGGTCGTTTTATCTAATATTAAGGGCCAGTTTGGGATCATGGTGACTGATGAAATTAGATGCTTTTGTTGTGTGAATGAAATAAGTAGTTGATTTAAAATGTAACTTAGTATTTGGTAAAATATGTTGTTGTAGTTGTTGTAAGTTTTGAAAAAGAGAATACATTACTTTATTTTATTACAAAAGCATTATTTTAATATAGAATGACCAAATATATATAAGTTTAAGGGTCAATTTGAGATTGCAGTGGCCGATAAAATGAGCTGTTTTTATTGTGTGGATGAAATAAGCTACTAAACAAGTAGCTTGATGTTTGTTAAATTATATTGTTGTGATTGCTGTAAATTTGAAAATTAAGTAGAGTACACGTGTTTGGTAAATTTTATTATGAAATTGATATTTTGTTATATAATGATTAAATAGATATAAGTTTAAATTGGCTTTTATCTATATATTAGGGTTTATAGAAAACAAGATATAATTACCTTTTTGTTAAAATATTAAAGTTACAAGTAACAACTTTACAAATGTGTGGTGGCTTATATAATAAGTTGCTTATAGAAAATAACCCTTACGTATTTTTAAAAGTAGCTATCAAAATAAAAAAAAAATATGAAATAAGCAACTTTTAAAAAAAAATTCAAAAACTATTTCTGTCGAAATTTATGAAATAAGTCGCTTATGATGTTTCAATCTCAAATATGAATGCGGTTAAATTATCTTTTTATTAAAATATTAAAGTTATAATAGGAACTTTAAAAAGGAGCAATTGCTTATTTAATAATATGCTTATAAAAAATAACTCTTACGTTATAAAAACAACTCTTGTCTACTTTTAAAAGCTGCTGTCAAAATAGAGAAAATGATATAGCCTATAGTGTTTTAGGACATGTTTAGGATTAAAGTTGAAAATGAACAAGTTATTTATTTTATGATTTTTGACAAAAATAGTGTTTGATAAATTTTGTAAAATCAGCTTATTTTATAATTTTTTTTCATTTTGACAACAATTTTTAAAAATAAAGAATTATTTTTTATAGGCAACTTATTAAATAAGTCAGCATACTTTTTGAAAGTTTCTATTATGATTTTAATATTTTAACAAAAAAAACAACAACTATATTCTAGAATTTCACCGGATGACAATCTTCACAATTGTCTTTTATATATGTCATGATGGTCTTGATTATTTCCACATGTGCACGCCACATTATGATATTGATTTCTGTCATACGTGCATGAATTATATTGATTTGAGAAGGATCTTCATGTGAATCCAATCGGCCATCCGCTTATACATATTAATGCTCAATTTAATTGATGCAACATATAGTTAGCATTTACACTAAGCTACCGAATAAGTGTGATGATGACATTTTGGACTTGTCACGGGAAAATCAAGAGATGACCACGGCGTGGCCATGGGGCCATGGAGCCGTGGCATTTACCTACATACAGTCCGTGTTGGGGGTTTCACATTCTTGTAACACGCCAAGCGGCCAAAGCCCAACCTTTGTGTGAATTTTAGTATTTTACTATCAACAACAACAATTAAGGCTCCTTTAATCTTTATACTTTAATTTAAGTGTTTACTTAGTATTTATATTTTAAAAAATATCTCAAAACAGTCCTCCATTTAAATGAGTGACATTTTTAACCTTACTTTTTCTTTCTTTTGACAATAATACCCTTCCATTAATATTATTGACATTAATTAATTTATCTATAAAAAAGTTAATTAGTAAATTAGGAGTCATCTACCGTACATACAGGTATTGTATACATGTAAAAAAAAAGAACCAATAAATATGAAACACCTACCATTAAATATGAAACACTCACCATTGAATTTAATATCGGGAACCATTAAACTTGAAACTTGAGACCATTAACTTCAGTTTCAAGTTTAATGGTGGTTGTTTCATATTTAATGGTAGGCATTTCATGTTTATTGGTCTATTTTTTTTATGTATGCAATACATACATGTATTGTAACTTAAGCATAGTAAATTCACCAACAAATATCGGTGTGAAAGAGAATTTTTTGTACATATACAATAATTTTAATCATAATTATTTATAAAAAAAATTAATATTAACCAACTTAAAGCAATGTTTAATATATTCTTACAATCTTACTAATAATTGTTTTATTAAAAATTAACTTATGGAATTAATCCTAAAAATGAAGTAATAATATTAAAGTTTGTGCAAATTTTTATGTTATTTTTAGGGTGAATTTGATAAATCATTATTTTTTTTATTTTTATTAATATCATAAAAAATTTCATGGTAAAAGTATTATTGTAAAAAAAAGAAAAAAAAGTAATAATGTAACATATTTAATAACAGAAATATCTTAAAATATTTTTTTAAATATAAAAACTAAACTGATTATTTATCCAACAACAACCAATCCCCAATATTTTACAAAAGTATTCCTCCTTTTGGGAGCTATATATCTCACATGGAAGTCGTCGTGCATCTTCCACAAAAGCCTAAACATGCGACACCTCATGCAATGAAGCAATATTAAATGTGTCCATCTTTCTCCCTCTTTCACTCCATCAACGTTGCATTAAAACGCAACCTATACGCTCCTTTTTAATCTCTATAAATTAAACCCCACATGCAAGATCACTTTCACCAGTCGCACTGACCGTCTGCCCTCTGATCTCTATAATCCCTATCTCTATTATATCATCCCCATGGCCCACCCAGTAGCTCCAGTATCACCACTGCTGAAAGATGATCTGGACATTGTTATCCCCACCATCAGGAACTTGGATTTCTTGGCGACGTGGAGGCCCTTCTTTGAGCCTTACCACCTCATCATTGTCCAAGATGGGGATCCCACCAAAACGATCCGGGTCCCCAAAGGTTTTGACTATGAGTTGTATAACAGGAATGATGTGAATCGGGTTCTTGGACCCAAGGCCAGCTGTATTTCCTTCAAGGACTCTGCTTGTCGCTGCTTTGGCTTCTTGGTTTCCAAAAAGAAGTACATTTTCACCATTGACGATGACTGCTTTGTAAGATTCACATTCTTTTTCTTTCTCAACGACATTTTCTTTTCAAGTTTCTGCCTTTGAATGGGCTGAACTTCTCTTTGTTAATTTGGTTAGTTGAAGTCGATAGTAATTGAGGACAATGACATGGAAATTAAAATCTTTGTAATAATAATGACGAGTTTTAGTTTGATTGAGAAGTGCATGCACCGCTTGGCTCTTTACCCATCTTGGAGTTGAAAACAAAAATTAAATCGAAAGAAGACAGAATGAATTATAACATCATACGCTATAACAAAAAAAAAAAGGGAAAAAACAATATGTTATTATAGTTTTTTCTTTCTTTCTTTTTTTTTGAATATTTTTAATATTTTTCGAATCACAAATATTAAAAAAAAACCACTGTCCTGTCAAAATCAGTGTTCATTTATCTTATTTTGTAACTGATCCTTTATCACTACTGTTTATATGACCATTTTGTCAAAAGTTTTGTGTCCGAACGTCCATGCTCTGTCATAATGCGAGACACGTATTAAATCATACAGTAGGACTGTGATGTAATTTTTTGCATTTTTTGCGGACTTATTTTTATTTTTTTTGACCCTGGTGAATGGTGAGAAGGTGGCGAAAGATCCAAGCGGGAAAGAGATAAATGCGCTGGCACAGCACATACAGAATTTGTTGACACCATCAACACCATTCTTCTTCAACACACTATATGATCCTTACAGAGATGGAGCCGATTTTGTTAGAGGATACCCATTTAGTTTAAGAGAAGGAGTGCCTACTGCTGTCTCTCATGGTCTCTGGCTCAACATTCCTGACTATGATGCCCCCACTCAGCTTGTCAGGCCTCGTGAGCGCAACTCCAGGTTACTTTTTCTACTGCAACACCACTGTTAGCTAGTAAAGCAAGATGAATGTTAATTTTTACTAATTGTAAATTGATTTTAGCTCTCGCAGGTACGTGGATTCAGTCATGACAATCCCAAAAGGTAGTCTCTTCCCAATGTGTGGAATGAACCTGGCGTTTGACAGGGAACTCATCGGCCCTGCCATGTACTTTGGGCTCATGGGTGATGGTCAGCCCATCGGTAGATATGATGATATGTGGGCTGGCTGGTGTGCCAAGGTATCCCTTATACATGCTTCTTGGGCGTCGTTTAGTGCTGTTGTGTGAGCTACTTTGTGTCTGGTAAATATGTAAAATTTTGTTTGAGTGGGTTGGGGTGATTTAAGCTAAGCTGACTAATAAATTTTACATTCCGCAGCGGCTGTGAGTTAATAAAACCCGTAACATCTCAATACCAAATGAAACTTTACTCTTGTTATTCTATTGATGATTTACACATAATTTAAGAATAGAAAGTTTCACATTGTGTAAATGAATTAATTTTTCAGGTAATCTGTGATCATCTAAGTTTGGGAGTGAAGACAGGGCTGCCATACATTTGGCACAGTAAGGCAAGCAACCCATTTGTGAATTTGAAGAAGGAATACAAGGGCATTTATTGGCAGGAAGAGATCATTCCATTTTTCCAATCTGTACTTCTCCCAAAGGAATGCACAACAGTGCAGAAGTGCTACATTGAGCTCTCCAGACAGGTGAAGGAGAAGCTAGGGCCTCTTGATCCCTACTTTCAGAAACTCGGAGATGCCATGGTAACATGGATTGAAGCTTGGGATCAGCACAGCAAGCAGCTGCTAATAAGAAGAATGAGTCCACTGCCAGCACCAAGTCTTAAATACTATTTGGGTTGATCTAATAGTTTATCTATGTTGCTTCATCGTTTTTCTTGCCTTCGTGTTCCCAATTCTATTACGTACTATTGTCATTTTACCATAATAAAGATATTTGTTTTGCTATTACATTAACATGGGAAATTTCTTCCGGGATCTCGTGCCCTGAAGCTATTTTGCAAGTGTCCTTATTTAATTGGCTCATCAAGATTATTGAATCCTATTAATAAATTATAATTTCGTTTTAATTAATTAACTTTTTCATTAAAAAATTGCAACACCATAACGCTACACTTAATCCTGACTTAATGACAGCTTGTAACCTCAATAAATACCTTTCGCATATGCACAGTTTAATACCTCAATCTAACATTCTAAATTGCAGAATCGTCATATATAGCAGACATCGTTTTTCAGAAAAGAACTCTCATATATAATATTTTAAGTATAAAATATTTTCAAATAATATATAATTTCAAATACCATAAATTTGTCAGGAAATATTTGTGAATGTTACAAATTAAAAGCATGCCACATATGCAGTAAAATTTTTTTGACTTTCGAAGAAAGGGCTGGGAAAAGGATTTGGATTCAAAGTTGAGCTAACTGTGCTCAACTTTTCTTAATCGTCTACTGCATGTGTGTGTATACTAATATATGATTAAAGTTTAATTAGTTTTATATTTTTATCGGATAACTACCAATTATATCTTTTTAAAAGGTGAGTTTAACATTGAATCCAAATCCCTATAGAAAATGATCAATATCCTCTCCTCATTTTTTTCTCTCTTAATTTCTCCTTTTTTTTTAAACCTAGTTAAAAAAGTTGTCTTAATTATAAATTAAGTTAAAAAAAAGCTTGATTATCAACATTAAAATTCAAAACTCAGTCTTGGTTATTCATTCAACAAGGAGAGACTAAGGGTTTATTTACTAAATGTCTGAAGTTTGAAACTTTATTAATTTCAAATATTTTTTAAAATTTACATGTTTGTTTTTTGTGACTTATGTTTGATTTTCAAATATTTACATCCGAATAGAAAAAATAATTTTTTTTGACTTTTATACAAATAGGAAAAAGTCTAAACGAGAAGTAAATAGTATATTCCAAAAATATTTCTATAAAATATAATTATTTCTTAAACTATAAAACCTATCCCTCCTTTTTTTGTTTTGACTTATAAGGACATAAATAACACAGGAGTGTTTGAAGTCATAAGTACTTAAGTCATGCTAAACGCTGCTCAAATTTTTACATTAATCAATCGAATAGAAAGTTAGTGCAGAAATGGCACCTTCAAAATAAAACAAGCACTGCATGAGATCAAATTAATTTTCAATCTATATACCATTAGAAAGATAATTTTGTTGGATTTCCATTTACAGAATTGAATTTGAAATTTTCTAGAGGATGTTATGTTCAGTTCAATGCAACCTGTTTAGTTTTGAGTCAAAAGAAAGTTGCACGAGTTTGGATGTTTTCTGTGTTATTTATGATCTCTTTTGCTATGTTTTTAGGTTATTAATGTCTCACTCATGTCCAGTTCCAATGTTGGTCAAGTCATTTAAGGGTTTTCTTTTTTTTAATTAAACTTATGCTCGGAGGATTGTTCCAAGAAAGCTATTTAAGCTTCCTTAGTTGTAATCATGAATTAATTTTAGAATTTTATGAATTGAATCAGTTCTGAATTTTTTGAGTTCTTATCTAACCCTGTATCTCTTGGTAGGCTCCATTGAGTGATGAGTTAAATTAGCCCTATAGCCTTAGCTTAACAACTTTAGGTGGTGAAATTTCTTGTATCCCTTTGTTGTTTGTTTTGATGGTGAGTTGTTGTATCATTGGTGTGTGACTGTGTGTTTCCTCAATTGCGTGTTGTGTCCGGTGTCAAAAATGGTATTAGAGCTTTGGGTTCTGAAATCCATGGATCAACGACGTTAATCCAGATGTTGTGAAGCCTTGTCTTCGTGAGAGACACTTGGATGATATTAAAAGGAATAATCTAAGAAGATAAGGAGAGCAACTTCAGCAGCATTTGCAGCATCGTCGAGTAACTCGAGGTGCTGATTCTTATCATAGTTTGGGAGAATAAAGTTCAGGTAGTAACGAGGAAGATTATAATCCTTTCCACTAGGAACAATGGCTCGAACAGTGGCTCTTCTTCTCAGCTTAGAAATCACAGATGTGCAGTTCTTATCAGCCTTTCGATATCAAGGTCCAAATTACAGAATTTGAAGGAAGAATGCAACCTGATGAGTTTGTTGATTGGCTTAACCCTGTTGAATATATTTTTGAATACAAAGGTGTGGCAGAAGATCAAAAAGTGAAACTTATTGCCATTAAACTTCAAAAGTATGCTTCTCTACGGTGGGAAAATCTTAAGAGGTAAAAGAAACATGAAGGACGGAAAAAGATTGTATCATGGGCAATCTACCTTAAGATTCACAGTTCAAGCAAAAGGAATAATTGTTGGAAAATTATACAACAGAATTTGACAGTCTAATGATGAAGTGTGATTTGTTAGAGCTAAAACCTGAGATTGGTAATGTGGTACAACTATAACCATATTGGACTTACAGTAATGTGTGCAGACTAGCACTTAAAGTAGAGAAACAACAAAAAGATGCTCGTGGTAGTGGCTTCCTTCCTTGGTTCGTGATGTCAATCAAGGAAGTAACTTTACTTCTAAGCATAATATTAATTCGAATTCTACTACAAAGAACATCACAAAGAATGATCTTGGGGAAGGTTCTAAGCAGCCTGCAAGTGGTTCGAATGCTAGTTCTCGTCAATGTTTTAAATGCCATGGTTATTGGCACATTGCTTCTGAATGTCCTAACCATAGGGTGGCTTCACTTGTTGAAGAAGAAAGCGATGACGAAAATGTAGAAGACGCTCACGAGAATTCTAGTGTTGAAAAAGATGTTGAAGATGGGGAAGTTACCTATGTTGATCATAGAAAATCTCTTGTTATTCAAATAAGTGTGAGTGTTGTTTGTGAAGAGGAAGAAAATTAGCTGAAAAAGAATATCTTTCACACCAAATGCACTTCTTATAGAAGGGTAATGTAATATTATTATTGATAGTGGCAGTTTTGGTAATTTCGTAGCAACTGAAAGGGTGGAAATAAAGTTGAAACTCAAAACAGAGTAGCATCTTCATCCTTATAAACTTTCTTGGCTTCGAGCAAGAGATTAAATAGATGTAAACACACGCTGTCTTATTTCATTTGTCATTGGAAACACATCTAAAGATGAAGTTTGGCGCGATGTCATACCTATAGATGCTTGTCATTTGGTTTTAGGTTGACTAAGGATGGCAATGGATAGGATTTGACCAAAGATCTACATGATCCAAATCCCATAGGATCAAATTTGAGTCGACTTAAAATGAATTTGGATTGGATTTATATATTGATGCATAGATCTAAGACGGATATGTAGTAAGTCTGTATCTATCTTAATATCTAAATTCATATCCATATCCATTTACTTTTTAATTTAATTTAATTTTAAAAAGTTCTAAACAATTGTAAATTTTATTCATAGCATATTAGAATTTAAAGGTTAGCTTTGTAAATTTAAATGGTAATAAAAAAATTAAATGTAAATTGAAATTAGAGCAATCGACCTTTTTTTTTTAAGTCTTTCACTCTTTTGTTTAGCCTCTTTCTTTTTCTTCAATCTACTATCTCTTCTCAACTCTATTTGAATGCTTGAATCAATCCTTTAATTGTCGGGTTAATCTCTAAACTTGAATTTCCTTTTTTGTTTGTTTTATCATAACGTTATTCACGTTCTATAATCACTAATCAGTGGTGGCTATCTACCTTGAAATAAGTATGTTGTTTATTTATTACACTAGTAGAAAAATGGCATTCTCTGATACTATTTTGGTATTAGTAATGGTTTTTACTGACACAGAGTTTAGTTTCATTGATCATGGTGCAAAAAATTTACTGACACATATTTTCTGTATCGACGATTCCATGACACCTTGTGATTTCATAATATCAAAACAATTGTGATTGTATACAGTCATGCAAATAGTGATTCTATAGTATGAAGTGAGTTTTAATGCGCTGGTATCATTTATGTTGTGATTCAAGAATATTAATATTTACAAATGCTAAATAAGTGTCAATAGATTTTTTAAAGTTTTAAAAAATAATAAAATTTTCATTATTTCAATTACCAATAGCTTGAAATTAAAACCTAATAAATGAAAGTTTTCAACAATAATTATCGAACAAATGTTGGAAACAAAACCCAATACTCTCGGTTTAACAAATGCCAACAAGCTCCATTCAACATTCAACAACCAAATTCATCAACTTTAGTTTCAATAACACAATATTAGCAAAAACCATAGCTAATTTCCAAACCAAGAAAACTACAATTTGTTTATCACAATAACTTGAGTGGTAGTTAATAAAGGAAATGAACTAGAATAAGAAGCAGCAATAGCATTGCTCTATCCCTTGGCCTAAGTAGCAGCAAAACAGTAACGACAAATGCAGCAAAAGAAAAAGCAGCAGCAACCGCATTGCCATCTTCAATTGCCTTAGTAGCAGTAGCAATAAGAACCAATCAGACTTATGATAAACTCTAACAAAATCAAACCAACAAAGGCACATTCTTGAAAGTGATAAAAGAACAACAAATGTATCACACATTATATGTAGCCCACTAATCATGAACCTTTTAAGGATAAAAAACAAACAAACAAGTGATAGTACCTATGTTCTTAAACTAGAGATTAAATTAGCCACATACGTAGCCCACCCATCACAAACCTTTAAAATATCCTCATTCGAGTACTCAATTATCCTCTTGAACTTCAATTACAGAAAATAGAAAAGAAAATTATGCTATAAACAAAATGTTCATAATTAAAATAACTAAGAAAGCAAAAGTTTAAAACTTACATTTTGCTTCAATATGTTTGGATTTTGCACAATCCCTTACATGTAATTCATAACAAAGTGCCCACATTTAAAATCGCTTAATTGCTAAGGGCACTATAAATTTATGAAATTAGTTTTAGGATCAATTATTATACTAAAAGCTAAAAACTTAGACAAGATGAACATATCACTTATATCTTACTTGGACTAACATCTGCTTCAAATTTAGCTTAGTGTTTTGCTTTGTTGCATGATACATTATAACTCCTCTGAATATAAAAGCATATAGTGAATATAAAACTTAATATACTAAAATTCATTACCCAACTATATGAAACACTAAAATATAAGTATAAAAAAACTTAACTGCTCTATTATTCACACAAAATGATAGTTCACTTTATGTGTATAAGTAATACATAGTAGAGGCCGGCATATCAATTCAACCAACACCCAATGATTGCTACAATAGCAAGAATAAAACCATTAAATAGTGATATGAATATATGAAAGAACTACACATTCTATAATTTCTAAATTGTGGATGTTAATATATAGAACATATGAAGATAGAAGTCCTTACTTACCATGGGTTGTATGGGATAATATCAACTGTCCAATTGGAGTTGTTTTTAATAGTTCAAATACATAGCAAGACTTTGTAGTTATAGCCTCCTCTGTTGGATTGAGTGAACTAATCATAACTTGACTAAATCCCACAAGAAATGACTCTCTATCATTTTCCATGACCTCATATAAGTGCTTATGTGACAATACATCCAAGATCAATAAAATTACTATTAATGGTTAATAAATATAGTGACTTACTTAAAAACGTTAAATAAAACAGTAATTATTTAAAAATAATAACTTACTTTGCCTATAGCTCAATCAACTTGTTTCTCATACAACTAAATCAAGGATCACTTGATAGACTACCTTGTTCAACAGTGTTTTTGATGTGTAACCAAAAATTAATTCATCATGTGATCATGAATTAATTTCATAATTTTATGAATTGAATTAGTTCTGAACTTTTTGAATTCTTATCCAACTTTGTATCTCTTGTTGGATTCCATTGAGTGATGAGTTAAATTAGCTATGTATCTTTAGTTTAACAACCTTGGGTGGTGAAATTTTTTGTATCATTACTAGAAAAATAGTCTTAATTGACATTAGAATAGTATTAGTACTTACTTTTAGTGACACTTGTTAATTGTGTCAGTAATCTAGCAGTTAGAAAAATAGTGACTCTTGTTGTAGTGTCACGAATATAGTGTCAGTGATTACTATTACTACAGTATCACCAATATTATGACACCATAGTATTAATAGTTGTTGATATTTTGTTAGTGTCTATGTTACTGTTACCATGATATCACTATTTAATTTATGTAAAAAAATAAAAAATTGAATTGGATTATTGCCTATTGATTTATTGGTAAAATTAAAAGGCATCACAAAATAACCAAAAAATTAGATTTATATTACAAAATCTTTCATTTTATATTTAAATATTATTAGTATATATTACAAATTTCAAATACTTCAATAAACAAGATATAAGATATACTACTCTTATAACTAAATAATCCAAATTAAATACATAAAAACTTCTACCATCCAATCAAATGCCTACTATTTGTGACTAAATTTAATAAATTTAGAAGCTAAATTGAGAAGGATAATTGACTTTCACTATTTAAACATAAGTAGTGTAATTGCGTTATCACACCAATAACTTCTTTATTCAATAGACTGTGGGCTAGGATATAAGCGAAGTTGAGGAAGAAACACTTCAAGCACATTGATCAAATTTGTATATGAATATCTGGAAAAATAAAATTGGCTACCAATTCCCAATCATTAGAGAAACAACAATTAACAAAAACGAAATTATTTTGATCGAAAGAAAAAATACTCATAAGTTATTTACAAATAAACTCAGTTAGTTCAAAGGAAAATTAGTGAACAAGAAAGCTATAGCTTTTCTCATTAAAAATACCTAAGATATACAGTTTATTTAACTATAGATATAAAGAAGAAAAAAAGGATCTAGTAAATTTATTCCCTTTTGGTAAAGGTTCTATATATAGCAAATTATAACAGACAAGATCTTTAATGTAATATTTAGTTTCAGCACAACCATGTTACTCTATCTACATAATCAAATGATCTTTCTGCATAGTTAAAAGCTATCACAAATGCTATATTATAAATAAATCAACACTTATTTCCTCAATTTATTCATTCAAAAAACTTATCTAACTAGGCAAATAATAAACTTTTGAACTACAATTTCCTTAAACTGGGCATAAAATAACTATGAATCTTTATTTATATTACGCATAATGAAATTTGGACATAAAATATTTTAATAATTTGAAAGTTTGATCCAAAATCATCACCCAAAATCACTTCAAACATTTTTCCTAAACCTAGAAAGGAAAAAAAGAAAACAAACTTTAAAGAATAATTATTATATATTAAGACATGCATATATAACATAACATTTTACTAGAATATTCAGGGAATAATCCATAGTTCTTAAATTTATACACTACATTAAATAGATATTTGATACAATAAATTAATTTTCAAACTATTACTCATATGCTCATCATCCAAAATAATTCTTGAAAGCCTTCAAAGTCTTAAACTAGGATGTAAAACTCAAACCAACACAAAACAAGAATGTAAAACTCAAATCAATTGCAAAATACAGAAATCAATAATCAGGCTAATATATAAGTTATATAAGTTAAATAAGTTCAATAAAAAAGAAAAAAAAACAAAAGACTAACCCTTAAGAATAGTCTCAAATATAATGAAAAAAGATTTATGTCTTTGGTACTTTATTCTATCATTGCAATTCACAGTGTTGACATATAATTTTTTCTTGAAAAGTATTGCAAGTTAGTAGATATATCGTTAATAAGATTTAATAGGAAACATTAACAAATTGAATTTAAGTTTTCTTTAATTCACTACTATTAGAATGTTATGAAATTTACATAACATAATTAGACATGTCAATGCCTCACATATAAAATTTCCAAGTCAATTGGACAACTCTACATTAGCTTTTCATATGATAAAACTATCTAAGTCAAAACTACATATGAAACTGTAAAAGTAGTAGCAAGTATTTGAATATTTATTAAATTTAAAATATTAGATATATTAGAATGATCCTTTCCATATTTTAAGTGGACATATAAGTGAACAACATATTCAAATTTTAGGTTGTTCTGATATCATTAGGCTGGTGTTTGATAAGATAAAAAATTAAAGAACAGTTCTGTAAAAAGAAGTTACTGCAGAGGCAGTAGAGTTTGAAAAATCATTAAAAATAAATTACAAGTTCAATCAAAATGAAATTTTTCATATTTGAAGTATGTGTATAAAAGTTTAGTTTATTTGAATTTCAACTTATTTTGACATTGTTAGATTATTCGTTTATAATATCAAACATGGTATATAAGTAATTTCTAAAAAGATTAGACAACAATCAACCATATTGAGAAATCCATTAAAAATCAAATATAAACCCAATTCATTCCAAAATTTCCAGAACTAAAGTGTTCACATTTAAATTTAGTTTCTCAAAGTTTCAAATCAATTAAATGTCATTTAGTTAAGTTCTAAAACAACCAAGTTCACAACAACAGTGAATCAATCCTCAAATTTTCAACATAATTTCATAAACTATTAATAAACTTTTCACCTCAAAATTAAGTGTCCAGCAACTCAAATATCATCAATCCCCATGTTTAAAGTAAAATTAGGCATAAGCAAACAATAACCTTGTTTTTCACTTTTGAAATATCCAAAAGTATAAACTTGAGCACTTGAAGCCATAGATACATAACTAAACGATGAGGTGATTCACAAACTAAAATCCCAAATTCACCAATTTCATTGCCATAACCTCAATGATTTATTAACATATAAAATTCCCAATAAAGAAAAAGGTTTCACTAACCTAAGTGAGGATGAGATTGCTATTAAACCCCTTTAGCCTCAATTAACAAAATCATTCACGTTAATAAGCCCAGATTTCCAAACAAATGCAAAGTCTATATCTCACTCATAATCACATTAATAAATTAACACATAAACACTTAAAAAGTATGAATAGAGAGCAAGATAAGGAATTACCAAAAAGTTGATTCGATGTTTAAAACCTTTACTTTGTCCAAATAATTTTACACTTTCCCCATGATGACTTTGTCTAAATAATCATATTAATCAACACCATAAAGACAACGTGTCTTTGAACAGCTAAGTAATGAGCTTTGAATGATTGATGATGGCAGTTTCACAATAAGTTTTAGGTTGTTAGCTACAAAGAGAAAGAGAGAGAGTGATGGGCTTATAGGTTTCCATACACACCATTAAACGAAATATAAACCCATGATTGTAGATTGCCATTGTGCTTTTAATTAACAAATTGCATTCAAACTAAATCCATAATCACCTATTGTAATCGTTCTTTCAATTAATAAATTGAATTCCACATATAATACAACAACCTTTTATTTATTTTATCAAATATTGAATTAGATTACAACCAACAAAAACCCTAGATTTCCAAACAAGTGCAATCTCTCATTCACACTTAATAAACATCAACTAATTAACAAATAAACACTTAAACAATAATAATACAAAATGAGATAAAGAGTTACCGCAACACTAATTTGGACTTTCAAACCCTAACTTTACCTAAATTCTTCACAACACTTTCCAAGTTCATTTTAGGGATATTTTAGCTTAAGGATGGCGGCTTTCAAGGTGTTGACAAATGCAGCTTTCAAGGTAGATCATTATTAGAGAGAGAAAGAGAGTAAGAGAGAGGGACAACGGCCATAAGATGGATTTTTTACTTAACAAAATTTTTTAGATTTTCAGTTTCATATACACCATCCATTAAAACAACAAAGTATCAATGGTGTCTAGGTAATTTACTTTAAGTTTTAATAGTTATTGATTTGTTAATTAAAAATTTAAAATGCAACTAGTGGCCAGTGGTTTATTGTTTAAAATAAAAAAAAGTTATGGCTTAGAGATTTTTAGTTTGATTACTAATAAATACAAACTTAAAATTTTACTTATTTAAACTACTAATACTAGTGGTGGGCAAAATATCCAACCCGACCTGATTCGATTCGAAAAAAAAAGGGTTCGGATCGAATCAAATTGAAGGTTATATCCGATTGGATGCAATGTTACTGATCCGATCCAAAAACCCAATCGAGTTGGCTAAAAAAAAAAAAGAGAAAAAACTTAACACTCACACACACAAATCACAAGTCATACCGACACACCACAACACACACCATCCACACACGTATACACACCACAACACAGACCATACCATCCTCACCAGTCACCACACATACATAGAAGAGCTGCAGCCTCCTTCACCGGCTCTCCTTTAAGCCTCAACCTCAAGTCAACTCTCAACACACCATACCATGCACACCATACAGGCACACTTACATAGAACAGTTGCAGCCTTCTTCATCGCCCCTCCCTCAAGTTAACTCTCAACACCCAATGTCTCAACAGCAGAGCAAAACACACACACTCTCACACAGATGCAGTGCAGCCACTGCCGATCATTAGTTGTAATCGCAGCCACCAGATCTATTGCTCCGCAGCTGCACAATTACCAATTTCCTCCAAGTCCAAGATCCACCCCAACCCGACAAGTTGAATTTTGTCCTTTGAAATTTTGATAGTATTACTAATTTTAATGTAAATTGCTAAAGTTTATTTATGCTCAACAGCTGTTTAAGCTTTAGGAAATATTTGTTCATATTATCATGTATATTTTTTTTAAATTTTTTTTCAAAAGACAATGGGTTTACATTTTACATTATGTATTTCTTTTGACTAATTAACGGATCTATATTCTTTGAATACGTAACATCCAACTTTAATGTTAATCCAATGAATTTTTTCATTCACTTATATTGTTAAATTTTCTATTATATACGAATTGAAATTATGTGTTATGTTCTAATCCGAACCCGACCTAAATCAAATTCAACCTGATTTTTTGACCCGATCCGAATATATTCGGATAAGATTGGGTTGGGTTATAGGTTCGAGTTGAATTCGGATGAAATTTTGCTCAATTCGATTAACCTGAAATCCGATTAGGTTGATTCGAGCCCGATCCGAATTCGATTTTGCCCAGCCCTAACTAATACCTTAGTATCATAGATTTTTTTATGTTTAATTTACAGACACCATAGTATTAGCAATTTGTGATACTTATCTATTAAACATGGAAAATGACCCAAATCCATGTAACTACTGGTACTTTTCAATAAAGTGTCACAAGACAAGTGTTACAAAAGACTATTTTTTCAGTAGTGTTATCTGCTTGTTGTTTGCTTTGGTGGTGAGTTGTTGTATCATTGGTGTGTGACTTTGTGTTTCCTCAATTGTTGTGTCTGGCGTCAATAAATGTCAAAGAGCTATATTTAAGATGTTCTTTTGTTTATAACAACAATCAAGGTGCTACTTATATTTAGATATCTAAAAAGAAAAATAAACATACCATTCAAATATTTGTATATAGACCCATTTAGATTTTAGAAAAAATTTAACCTATTCAGATTTCAAATTAAAAAAGCAAACAAACGTTTACCTAAGAGAAAAAAATACAAGGAAGAGATCTCGTCCCATAAAAAAAAACTTCAATTTATATCTAATGACTAAAAATCCTCTAATTTAATATCTAATAACTAAAAGAAAACAACAAAGCTATTAAATAAAGAGACGATAATGTAATTATCTGTATCACCTTCTTAATCCTCTCTTAATTTTTTTTTTCAAATCTTAGTATCACCATTAACGTAAGTTGGGCTTTACAGTTTTGATCATATTCAATATATAATTTTATAGTTATTTTCTGTACGTTCCCAACCTTCAACAGCTCTAAACATTGATCTTCGCCCCAGCTCTGGTAATTGCAAACAAAAATGGTGCAAAGGAACACTTATTTGTTCAAAACTTGTATACAAGAAGAAAACATAGTGTAAACAAATTAAAAAACTCTTTATCTTTCTCTAAATCTTGAGTGGTTAAGCAAGAAATTGTAATCGACAAGAAGTATTGAAGAGTCATGTAATCCATCTATATAATCAATTATGAAGTCTTGTTAATGCTTTAATTAAATCTCAGTCCTTTTTTAAAAAAAAAAAATTGTTATAAACTGCTCGAATAGAAAGAAGGCAAATAAACTTAGCGGGCTTGTTCTACAATCTTAAGATCTATAAAGATTAAAAAAAAAATTAGATTATGAATTTGATGCTATATATGGTATCTTGAAATGACAAAAAGAGTGAAGTTATATAAGGCATATTAGTCATTAAATCTGATAAATCCCAAACGGAAGATTTTAAATTGATTTGAGCATTAATTAATAAATTAAGGCAAATGCTAAGTTGGAGGGATTAAGATCCTCTTCTTATCTGAATAAATTTAATAAATTAAAACTATAAAAGAGTGAAATCATGTTCATGTATCATTACTATATGACACGCGGCATAAAATTATTGAAAGATTAAGAGTACTAAGATTAAGGAGAGAATCCTAATTCAAGTTGTAGCATCTCTAATTTAGTGCAACCAATTGTGCTACTATATTTTAACTATATCTTAACCAAGAGAAAATTTAGAATACATCAAAGGTACCAAGTGAGTCATACAATATGCAAATGATGCTATGACAAATTAAGGCAAATGCTAAGTTGAAAGATTAGGATCTTCTCCTCATCTGAATAAATTTAATAAATTTAAAATATAAAAAAGTGAAATCATGTTCATGTATTATTACTATATGACACACGACATAAAATCATTCAAAGATCAGGAGACTAAGATTAGGGAGAGAATCCTAATCCAAGTTGGAGCATCTCTAATTTAGGGCAACCAATTGTGTTACTATATTTTAACCAAGAGAAAATCTAGAATACATTAGAGGTAACATTTGAGCCATATAACAAACAAATAATACTATAATATGTGTATATTTATTTTTAAAAACTATCAAAAAAGTGGTGGGTATATTAAATTTAATTATACGTACCATACATGCATCAATTAATTGTAATACATAAAGGGTATTCTAAAATTTCTTCTTCACCAATTTTATGTTTCTATATAACTCGCATCTGTTATTTAATTATAATCGTTGAACTTAGAAATGCTCTAAACTTAGCTGGAAGGGAAGATTGAATTCCATATCTGATAAAAATATATAACATTGGGTTGTGTACACTCTTTTTAAACTAAGAACTCAGACAAAATCTCTTTTTCAACTTTTACCTTATCCATATAATTCATTCAGTTATTTCCATCACACTTAACGTGCATTAAAATGTAACCTAACACTCCTTATTAACCTCTATAAATTAAATTCCAAATGCAAAACAATTTTCACCCACGTACACTCATCTTCTGCCCTCTGATATGTCTCTGATCTCTATTTCTATTACATCATCGCCATGGCCCAATCACCGCCGTTGAAAGATGATCTGGACATTGTGATCCCCACCATTAGGAGCTTGGATGTCCTGGAGATGTGGAGGCCATTCTTTGAGCCTTACCATCTCATCATTATCCAAGATCGGGATCCAACCAAAGTGATTCGGGTCCCCGACGGTTTTGACTATGAGTTTTATAACAAGAATGACATTAATCGAATTCTTGGACCCAGGGCCAACTGCAAATCCTATCTGGACTCTGCTTGTCGCTGCTTTGCCTCCTTGATTTCCAAAAAGAAGTATATTTTCACCATCGACGATGACTGCTTTGTAAGTTTCATGCCATTTTGTGATTCCTCGCAAGCAAAACAGATAGCTGACACATAGTGATTTGATAAAATGATTTCAGAGAACCTTGATTTTCAGTAATTAATGGTCACACAAATTTTTTCTAAAACATAAAAGAGCTGCTTTTGTATTCAGAAATTATTACACAGACTCTAATTTGTCCAAACAAACAATTTTCCAAAAGGTACAGTATGGATTTTGAAAAGAAAAATGATATTTTGCCACCAATAAAAAACCACCATAATAGAAATGACGGCATTGTGGTATGAACAGTGCTGTTTTTTGTGTGCTGCAGTAATATTGTAGCATAAACAGTATTCCCCTTTTTTTCTTAATAGTGTCCTGACAGTGTTCAAATACCTGTGATTTTTCAAACACCAATAAGGTCTCCACAAATGATATGCCAAGCTACATAGGTGTCACTGTCCCTTTTCGTTCTTGTCATATATTTATTTATTCTGACCTTAGTGAATGGTGTGAACTGAAGGTGGCAAAGGATCCAAGCGGAAAAGAGGTAAATGCGCTGGCACAGCACATACAGAATTTGTTGACACCATCAACACCATTCTTCTTCAACACACTCTATGATCCTAACAGAGATGGAGCCGATTTTGTTAGAAGATACCCATTTAGTTTAAGAGGAGTGCCTACGGCTGTCTCTCATGGTCTCTGGCTCAACATTCCTGATTATGATGCCCCCACTCAGCTTGCCAAGCCTCGTGAGCGCAACTCCAGGCTACTTTTTTCTACCACTGCTATTAAAGCAAGAGGTATTTTGAATTACTAATAGTATAATGTTTGCTAATTGTGTATTAATTTTAATTAGTAATTCTCACAGGTATGTGGATGCTGTTATGACAATCCCGGCCCAAAAGGGAGTCTCTTCCCGATGTGTGCGATGAACCTGGCTTTCAACACGGAACTCATTGGCCCTGCCATTTATTTTGCCCTCATGGGTAATGGTCAGCCCATTGGCAGATATGATGATATGTAGGCTGGCTGGTGTGTCAAGGTATACATTTTGATATTTTGATATTAGCAATCTCTCCTGAATTTTTGAGGATCTTGTCTATCTGTTTTATTGTGTAGTTAAGATTTTATAAAAAGTTCATCTAAAAAGAGAATCGATATGTTATTAATAATGATGATTCGTACCTTGCTAATTCAAGCATAGAAATTTTCTTATTATCACTGTTCATGCAGGTAGTCTGTGATCATCTGAATTTTGGGGTGAAGACAGGGCTACCATACGTTTGGCAGAATAAGGCAAGCAACCCATTTGTGAATTTGAAGGACTACAATGAACTGTTCTGGCAGGAAGAGATCATTCCAATTTTTCAATCTTCAGCTCTCCCAAAGGAATGCACAACTGCACAGAAATGCTGCATCGAGCTCTCCAAGCAGGTCAAGGGGAAGCTACGGCATCTCCATCCTTACTTTCAGTCACTTGGAGATGCCATGGAAACATGGATTGAACTTTGGGATGATTTCAACTCACTAGCCCAGCAAGCGAGTGGTGCTAAAGAATAATTATGGGTCCACTCTAAAAACTAAGTACTAGGCTGTTAATATATATATATATATTGGGTGCGCTGATAATTTATGCTTTAGCTTGTTGATCACTTGATCTCTGTTGCTTCATTGTCTTTTTTGTTGCCTTCGTTTTGTCAGTGTTCTTTAATTAGAATACAAACTATTTTCATTTGATGAAACTCAATGTTCTTTATATCAATTGCAAGAAACATGCATACCGAATACTGACCTTTACGGAATTGTTTGTCCATTCTTTTTTTTTGGGGGGGGGGCACAAAATTCATTTTAATTCTTTTAAGTCGGTGTATGGAGTTTAAAATAGAATCACTGCCATTCAATTTCACGTTGACAGGATTGTAGAATCCAATTTAATAGAGCTGTACACGCAAAATTGAAATATAAATTTAGATAGAATTGTGAATTTAATTTTAAAAATTACAACGAATAAACCAATTAAATTGTATTTTGAAAATTTGCCAGAACTAGGGATGGCAAATTCCCTTACAAGTTTGGGATCCTCATTCCTCGGGGAAAATTTATTTTTCAAATTCTTCTTAATGGGCTCCCCATTATATTTGAATATATATTCTAATTTAGTAATTTTATTTTATAATATCTGTAAAAAGAATATTTTTCTGATATTATTTCAAGATGTGATCCAAATGTTAGTAATTTTTCTTATTTTTAAATTCCAATTTTCCAGTGATCTTTAAAAAAAATTACAATGATATTATATTCTGCTAATGATGCTTTTGGTTTAAGTTGTTTTTAAATTTTATATTATGTCATATTGTCATATCTTTTTATAAAGAATTATTTGTTTAAAAATATTTATGTTTATATCATTACTCGTTAAAAAAAGGAAGGGAAATTTTGAACCAAAAATTTCCTTTGAGCAACTTTTCTTAACTAACAATTTTGATTTTTTGACAAAAAGTACTTTTTCTAAATTACTCATTGACTAGGTTTCCTCTTTCTCCCTTTATCTCTCCTCTTATATTTATTTTATTTTATTTTAATAACATGCACTTGCTCCATCCCATCTCAAATTCAAGCAAATCTCCAATAAAATGGAAAAAATAGACAAAGCAAATCTTCTTCAAAGATTGCTCTGGCCCATGTTATTCTTACGTGAAAGAAATAAGGAAATTGTTACAAAAAATGGGGAAATTTCATCTCATTGTAATTTAATAGTAAATTTTATTTGATCTCTATTTGTACAAAATGATATGGCAGTCCTAAAAATACCATTTATTCATTGACACATATCGTCTTGCGCTTTTATAAGAGAATGAAAGATGATAAATAATTTTGGATATGTGGCAATCATATAACCCATATTAATTATTTTGAACATAGACTGACTGAAAAGTAAATTTCATTTTCATTATGTGAGCATAATTCGAACACTTGTATCACCTCAAAAAGTTATAGTAGCTAAATTAATTAAGACCCCACCCGCCAGGATTACATTCTTAAGTCTTAACTACGACGTGAAGAATTGACCGTTCTATCAAATTAAAACTTAATAGATGCGTGAGCAATACTCAAGATATATATCAGACGAGGGCATTTTTACTACCAATGAAAAAAAAAATGTCGCTATTCAGGTGTTTTAAATGTATTTGTTTTTATTGGAAAAAAAAATGCACTTGTTTTCTATATTAAACACCGAAAATTTAGGGAAAAATACGTAAATATATTTCATTCCATTGTAGAAAAGTACGTACAAACATATTATTTAGTCAAATATGATCGGCTCAAAATTTCATATTTTAGAAAAAAAAACAAACACTACCGAACTCTTAAATTGACGCATGGATAAACATGAACCGCTCTTATTTAGTATTAAATTATAACAAGATAGGAGTATCTAGTTCAAGTTCACATTTTAAAACATGCGGACATGACAAAAGAAAAGGACTTTGTGTGTGTGTGTATATATAGTTAAATTACATTAAACCCGTGGATCATCCTATGAGCCGGCCTTATTTAATACTAAATTATAGTAAGATAGAAGAATCTAGTTCAAGTTTGCATTTTAAAGCATGTGACTATGACCCAAAAGAAAAAAGAGATTTGATATGTATATATAATCATCTCTCTTGTTGCAAATTTGAAAAGCAGAGAAGTAGTAGTTTTTCAAAATCTAATTTTAAAATTAATTTTATACTTAATACAATTTCATATATATGCTTACATGAATTATAAAAATCCACACATATTCTTATTTAATTAAGAAATAAATGTTTAACGTAAAAAGGATTATTATTATTGCAAACTATATTGAGATAAAAAAAAAGTAAAATAAAAATTATTTTAGTTATCAATTATTGTATACACACAATAAAGAAATATTATATATACATATTAATAAATATATAAATAAATTTTATTCAACATGATGTTTATTTTAGTTATTTGTATTTTTATAATAGTTTAATAATAAAATTTATTAAACAAATACGACTGTTTTTAAAACTCACCTAACTTTTACAAATAAGTCTTACTAAATATTTAACTGATTTTTTTTATAATTAATTATTTCTACAATACAATAACAGTAATTATTTTTAAAATTATATCATTATCAAACTCACCGTAAACCTAATAAAAAAAAAAAACCAAATACCATAGTTTCCAAACGGCGGTGTACGTGTATGCTAGCTGCCCACTATTCTTATTTCTTATCACTGTTATTATTTCTTGACGTGCCGTTTACGACATAAAATTCCCTGTTTGTGAGGGCTGCGCCACCCAGGAATGAAAGTCACCATCAAGTCTCGAATACTATATTTCAAATTTTCAATTCCTCTTTTTCCCTGTAGTGAGTGTAGTTAGACGTTGGCCATTCAGCCGCCCACCTTTTTTTCCAAAGTATATATTATTGCAGCCTTTCGCCAAACTTTATAAACCATCACTGTGCTCCTCTTTTTTCTCTGCTTCATAACATTTTAATTATTGTGCTTCTGCTTGATGGTAGTGGTAGAGCAGTCCCATATGGAAAACTCCCATTTACACTCAAGATTTTCAGCTTCTCCTTCCTCATTGAACATGGGAATTGATCCCCGCACACAAGCACATGCTGTATCTGAATTTCAACTCTACTCAGGTGGCGCTAGTGAAACCTCTGGGAGCGACAAGGTGAAACAATCTGGAAAGAAAGGAGACAACAAAGGGACCAAAAAGCACAGATTTGCGTTTCAAACGAGAAGCCAGGTTGACATACTTGATGACGGTTATAGATGGAGGAAATATGGACAAAAGGTTGTCAAGAACAGCAAGTTCCCCAGGTTAGCAACTTCGTTTTATGAATTGTTATTTACGATCCTCTCTTTATCTGAGTTTTCCCATACTTACAGAGATCGTACACCACATGTCTGTCAGCGATAGTTTATGATTCCGATTTAATTAACAGTAAATTACTTATATAAATTTTACTCAGGGGAAAACTCAGATAATAAGCCAATTAGCTTTCATAATTATATAGGATGGATGAGCTGGTGTTAAGGACCTATACATCTCCAAGGAGATTCCAATCGACTTTGTTACTGTTCACCCCTGTTTATATGGTGATTGACTGTAGATTTCCCATTTACGAGATGCATATTTTTTGTTATTTCGTTTCTAGAAAGATAAATGATTTAAATAATTAATCAGTGAGTCGATTCGTGGATAGACATATAGTTTCCTGACCTCTTGCAGAAGTTACTACAAATGTACTCATAAAGGGTGCAACGTGAAGAAGCAAGTCCAACGCAATACTAAAGATGAAGAGATTGTGGTGACAACTTATGAAGGACTGCATACACATCCAATTGGGAAGATCACGGACAGCTTTGAACAGATCCTGCTGAAAGCGTGCACTACTTCGTAATTTAAAAGCCGTCACTATTGATCCTTAATTTCAACGAGTGTTTATATGTACAGTGTTTGTATGTTATATGCCTATTAATTAATTGCATGGATTTTCATTTAATACAATAACATTCTGCCCTCAGAAGCCTGGCTGAGCTGCTTTTAAGCGGTTATTCTTAACGGATCATTCAAACATAAATCCTGTGGAGGTAGGTGACTAAGAAATAAAATCAGGACTTTACCGATCCTCCTATCTTTTAAAGAAAAATACAAGTTTATATTGTACTCATAGTAATTGTGTCACTTGTATGATATTTGTGTTAATTAGCTGGCATTGACACTTTAATTGTGATTAAAAATAATATCTTCAATGTTAATCACGAGCAACCGGAGATTCATGTCTGCATTATTCTAAAAGAAATATAGATTAATTAGCTGATACATTGTATATATTGAAATGAGAATTAAATTATTAGGCACATAAAGCTCATACTTTCTTATGTCGCTTTTTTTTTTTTCCCCAACTTGTCATCTTCTAATCATATCAATCTAAATTTATAATAGTTGGTGATATTGCTTGTTTTATCATCTGTCTTATTCTATGCATGCCTAAATTTGGAACTATGAATAACTTATGCCCATGAAAGAAAAAACATATACAAATATGGAAATAATATTTGGACAAAACTAGGATAAAAGGGGATCCCTCGTAACTTATTATTCGCATACAAGTTATGTGGGTCCTATTTTTGAATCAACGTAACTGTGAGAGGAGTAAGTTACATTTAATTGTAACTTAGCAAAATTCATATAAGGGTGAAAAAAAAATAGTCTTTATAAATTTAGGGAATTTTAAAAAAATAAAAGTCTTCAAATTCACAAAATGACAAATTTTTTTTTTATCTTTTTTATTGTACCTTTGTTCAAGTAAACATGTTAACATGCATGTATAGAATAAAGATAGGTGATAAGACAAGCAATTTCAACGACCATTACAAATTTAGATTGATATGATTAGAAGATGACAAAATGAGGGGAAAAAAATGACATAAGACAATATGAGCTTTATCTGCCTGGTAATTAGATTCTCATATCAATATTTATACTATGTATGAGTTAATTAATCTATATTTCTTTTTATAATGTTGACATGATTAATCTGCACTTGCACGTGATTAACATTGGAGATGTTATTTCTAATCACAATTAAATTGCTAATGCCAGCTTGTTGATGGGACAAATATCATATAAATGACAAGATTCGTACTGAATATAATATTATTGTACTAAACGAAAGTTCGTGTCAACATTACTCCAAATATCACAAATATGTACTTACTGATAGTTCCAAATAGCTGAGGTTCACAGATACCACAGATACTTATTGTATGTGTGGTATTTTTTTTTTCTTTTTCTCGCTCTCTCTAAATTGTATTATAACTTATAATAGAAATCTGTCCGAACTTCCTAATTTAACTTTATAATAGCATAATTCAAAGATTTTTGTTTGATATACCTTGTGCTGCCTGTAAACTTAGCAGGAATTTTTGGAAGATGCTCAGTTGGGATGAACTAATCCAATAGGATGAGAACTTGAGAAGTAGGAGAAAAGAGTTTTGTATCGTGTGTTATCTCATATCATTCTATGAACTCGATGGAGATATTTAATCTTATTATATGTTGTGAATTCAGGGGTGAATTTTTGTAAGATAATTAAGGTTATGTTTAGTATTGAGATATTATACTTTCTATTATGAAAAAGAAATTGTAATTATGAATAAAAATTAATATTGTATAGTAAATATAACTTTTAAATAATAATTTTAATAAAAATATTATAGATATTATATGTTTCTCATGATTTCAGGTGTAAATATCAATTTAGCTTTAAGTTATAGTTATAGGTGTTTATCAAATATTTTAATGTCATAACTTTTAAGGTATAGTTATTTAATCTCATTACCAAACTGAACCTAAGATAATTTCAAGAAGTATACAAATAAAATAAAGAGAGGGGAAAATGATATTATTTCTCATAAGAGTAATCCTCAATTCAGATGGTGCAAGTGCACAAAGCAAAGCCCTTCCCCTATGTATTGCAAGCATAAATGGATAAGTCACACATGATTTTCAAAGGAACTTTGCACGCCCAGGTCTTGCTTGAAATTAAGGTACCGTAATTTTTTTAAAAAAAATTATTGTGAAAAAAATTATTATTATAAAATAAAAGTTAATAATACATTGCAAAAATGATTTTGACAAAATAATAAAAAAATCACAAAATTTTCATAATATAAATAATAGATCAAATCAACTTAACTTCAAAATCATAATTTTTATTCAACACTTTGGTAGACTTTAAACTCTCTTAACCTCAAAACCAAACAGTGTTATAATCACATAACTGCAATGGTTTGGCTTAGCTAATAGGTACCGTTAGTTACCTTTTCTCCGGAAAAGTAAAGAACGTATTAATCTTTGTTAGACTGAATGATTGGGCAATAGAGAATCGAGGCGCTTTGTTGTTATTAGATTTCTTTCAGCCTGGAGGCTTTCTCTTGGTAGGCCTGGGCCTAGTGGCGCGGCCTTTCCGCGCTAAGCATATTGAATGTTTCCTTTTTGTAGTTTAGAGAGAAAAATCGGAATAAATAAATTAAAAAAAAAAAATCTTGGGTAATCCAAAAGCATTCAAATTTGGGTAGCCAACTAAAGAGTTCGAAAATCACTCAGTCAAACCCGTAAGGACGAAGTATCGCTCCTGTTCCATGTACATTGTTTTGCATATTTTCCAGAAATAGAACGATGATTGATTGAAAACAAACAAACCTCTTTGATTTGATGGTAAATGTTAACGATATCACAAGTACATTAATGCATGAACAAGATATCACAACTAAGAAACCAAAAATTTTCTACAACTATGGAAGATGGTAGAACTAAAAGAGAGAGAGAGAGAGAGAGAGATATCATGTAGGGACTAGAATCACCTCACATTCATTTCTATATCCTTTCCCCATCATGGAGTTGACAATAATAGTGCCAAGTGCATATACAACCGAAGCCATAGCAAGCCAAACCAACACGGTAACCATCCTCCTAACACCTCTTCCGTGTTTCACCACCATCTTTTCTCCTTGCTTCATTTGCCCCACACGATCTTGTTCATCAGAAGCACTACTCGCAGATGAAATTGAATCATCAGAATCATAAGATGTCACTGACCTCACTTCACAACCTTGATCATCATTCAATTCATTCAAACCCTCATCAAACTCCTCGAAAAGTCGCCTTCCCTTCAACTTACCGCTCTCAATGGCTGCCCTTCTCTCCTGGAGAACCTCCATAACCGCCAAGTCATTGGTCCTCACCTTCCATGTTTTAACTTCATCTGAAGCAGGAAGTGAAGACATGATTGTTCTTGGAGAGTTGACTAGAAGTGGAAGTGTTTTAACCTTCATGCTCGAGTCTGGTGATTGGTCTATGCAATCCAATTCTTCTCCCAAATTCTTGTAGAACTGCTCCAACTTTACTTCTGTATTTGATCTTTCCATGGTGATGCTATTCGTGGGGTCTCTTTTAACTCTTCCTTTCTAGAATTCTATCATGACTCGATTTCTGTGGGGGTTATGGTTTGAACTTTTGATTTTGAATGCTAATTACTGGATGAGATTGTAAAAACTGCCCACGATGTTGATTCGTCACTACTTTGAAATTTGATTTTCACTGCGGGTACTCTTTTCATTTTCTTGCACATGCACTCTCTGGTAAAGTGACTCGTTTCCTAATTTTAACCATGGATATAAAGTTGATTTAGACTTCGATTGTTTAATTTTCCTTCCAATTTGGCAGACATACTAATTTTTTTTCTGCCCCACCACCCATCTTCGTTAAAGCACCTCTATTAGAGGCACAGCTGCTTCAGCCTTTCACAATATGGCTCCTCCTTTAAATAACAAAATTTATAAGGTGTCACACAAACTACACCACAAACATTCCACCATAGCCAATTCATATGTTAAACGATAATAAGTAACAGATTTTAGATTGCAAGAGTAGCATTAATCAGGAAGTGACACATGTCCTACATAGAAAAAGATAATGGTGAAAAGTTGGAGGAAACTTAAATGGTTAAATAAGCAACAAATAATTAACTTCATTCGTCCACACACTTGAGCAATAGAGATGGCAACCAAAAAAAAAAAAAGTACACCCACTGAAGAAGTGCAGAGAGATTTCTGTCTTACCAACCTAGAATTTTTTTATATAAAGTTAGCCAGCCAGTCCAAGAAAGTTAGTCGACCAATCCTAGAATACATCACCAGATTCTCAAATGTGCCACATTTACCGGATGCCCATTAATTAACTTTGTATAATCAAAATGCTTTTCCCCTAGCAGCAGCTACTTAGATTCCTTTTACGGGTTCGATACATCTTCCACTACGCCTTTCCCATCCATAACGTCAAAGAAGAAAAAGTTCTTCAGGGGTTCCCCCTTGCATGATATTGCTTTAATAACCTCCTAAACAGTTAAAAATCAAATTGGAGTAATTAACGAGAGAACAGAAATTAAGTTTTTTTAAAAAAAAAAAAAAAGAAAGAAAAGAGGTTGGAAACACACCTGCCCTAAAATTCCTCCAACAACGGCACAAACAGGAGGAAATTCTCTTGTACCAATGATCAATCTTTCTAGGAGGGCATCAGTTACATGGGATGCATTGAGCGCCTGCATTGGAATAGATATAGTAATGTACAGCATGACTGCAACTTTATAACTAAACAACCTATAATGCACACAAACACCCATTTGAAATTTCTTACATTTGCTTCACAAAGTTCTTTTTTCAGCTTCAGAACCGCTGGAAGATCCTCGATCGAAACTTCACCTGGACTCCGCCCTTCAACCTCCTCAAACAGTTCTAGAACTACAGGAATAGGATAGAAGACGCAAAATATATTTATATGTATTTATTAATCTGCCATAAAGAAAATTGACAACAGTTTTTACAAATTTTATCATAAAATAGCAATCTATGTGTACCAAATAATTATTAGATTCCGATTTCCTCCCTTACGTGAAAAATAATAAACACACAAATTACAACACCTCTCAAAGCAAAGTAGAGCTTAGATGCTTTCCTAGGAAGAGCTCTCCAAGGCACAGAAATTGCTTCCTGCAAAGGATGATGCACTTATAAGTAATCAATCAACCGCCAATGAAATATACAGTTGATATTTATGTTCTAAAGAATCCAAGAGCATTCAAGCAATTCTTTTGAAAGGACATTGCACTAGCAAGTAAATTATTGTAACAATCATTTGTTCCTTGTTTAAATCAATTTTTCAACAAACAAATGTTGGTTGGCCTATCTACATCAATTACATGCAACTTTTAGTTTAACTCTTACTTTTACAGTAAAATGCATTCCACTATATTGTTGGTTATGCTTGAACGGCATTATCAGCTATGATTACTACAAACATTGGAAACACAAGAAGGATCATGCACTTAGGTATCAAGTTGCGGCAAAATCATGAGGCAAAGGAGTGCATGGTACTATGTAAGAAAAAGCAAAAGAAAGGAAAATATATATATATATATATATATATGTTATCATTGAATAAGCCATGACAAACCAAGTCATACCTCAAAGCTTGGATATTGTAGTTGGCATTCAATTGTTTCTTCAAGTTTTTGCTGCCAAGAAACAAGTTGAGGAAAATAAAGGAAGTTACTACCTCTATCAACAAAAAGCAGAAGTTAAAATTTTAACATGGTTGAAATTCCCACATAGTAGAGCCAAACAAAGTAACAGATGAGACCTTTCAGACGTTCAAACAAGCAGCCTGATATAAGTTCAAGCTAACCAATCCACTATAAACTCATTGAAAAGTACTTGCACTTGGAACTCCAAAGTTTACTGGTGAAATTGTCATTAATCAGGCAACGTTTTGTCTCACAATGCTCATTTCATTTGTCTTTTAACTCATGAACACATTACTGATAGAAAACCTTCTTAGCCTGGAGGAAAGGTTGCGCTAGCTAATTAACTGAGATACTGAACGACTACAGTGCATAGAGAAGGGCTAAGCAAGAATTAGAAAAGCTTGTTGCAATTAAGCATTCAAAGAAGGACCATATAGCTTTAACAGTAATAATTTCATGCTGCACAAGTCTTTCTGTCAACAATATCTGCTCAGAGTATCAACAAACCTTAAGGATACCACGTGTCACAATCATAGTATATACAAGCCACAAATTATCCTGAAAATAGAAAACTGGAAAAGGCTAAAACAGTGAGATGGTCACCTTTGAGTACTTATGGTTCTGCAAGTCCACAAATATTTCACCACAAGAGTCTCTACAGTCAACCGTATAAAAAGCTACACGCTTTGATAACTTTCGACATTTCTCATTAATCAATTTCTGTAAAACAAGCAGAAAGCATAACAAACATACATTAAAAAACAGTGGCATCAATAAAGTCAATAATATTTACCGTGAAAGGCACTGTTTACTAGCTACAATCATCTATCAAAGAGATGTTGAATACTTTTTTTGTTACAGAGCAGCAACTGACAACAACTACGTCGAACTTATCATAGAATTCTCCATCAAAGCTTGACAAATCACCTGCCAAACCAAAATTTTAGATTTTACTAATGCTTCTCACGTTGCAAATTTGGCAAATTAAAAGCTGAAAGTTCATCTATAACATTTATATATATTTTTCAATGTTACAAAAAACAAAAGAATAAAAACAAGTACATAACAAAATGGCCAAACCTTTTTCAACAGAAACACGAACCATCGGGTTGAATTCTTTCAAGGAATCACAACAAACCTCAGCAATCATTTTCCCACCATACCCATTCTCATCAGGTGGGATCAAAAAGTTTGCAGACCATGCTTCTTCAGTCACCACACGATCATCAATTAAAGTCAAACTACCAACTCCGGCCAGTACAATATTCTTGCAAAACTACCCACAATAATAAACATGTAAACAGAGCATAAAATTACTAGTTAAGTAATAATGGAGTTATTATTAAAATCACAACATGATAATAGCAAAGAGAATTACAGATGACATCAAATTTTACCTCTGCAACAGTCCCTTTCATCCCACAAACTAAAATATGTGACTTGCTCAATCTATTTCAAGTAAACTAATTGAATTAGAGTCGTGAAGTTTCTAATTGAAAAAATTAAATGAACTAGAGACTGAAATTTAACCAAGTTAAGAAAAAAAATAAATAATTGATGACCCAATTTACTAAATAATTAATAATTGATAACCAAATTTATTAAATAAAGTAAAATAAAACAAATAAAAGTACCTTCGTTGAGCATCAGCCCCCCATACCCTAATTTGGCGATCATACAGTGCGGTCTCCTGCTCTGTCAATTCTTCTCCATCCATTTCCAACTTTAAATTGTTCAGCCTGAAGAAACAAATAAATACATTTGTGTTTGTGGGGAATGAAAAGCAAAACCCTAGAAGATTCAAATTCAAAGTTCTGTACTTAAAGTCAAGGCTGAAACGCGAACATACTTGATTACAATGCATGGATTTGGATTAGCCCTAGCCCTGGCCTGGGCCTGGAGTTTGATTTCAAGCCCCCTTTTTAAATGTATAAAAAGGGGTGGGCCTATTTACCTTCTACAATTTACTTTAAAAATCAATTTCTTTGTTAAATTTTTTGTTACCAAAGTATCTACAATTTAAATTTAAGTAAATTATGAATAACAAGCACTGTTGCAAAAAAAAAAAATAAAAGACAAAACAAAACAGGAATTGCAGCAGCTGTTGTTGAAGGATAAACAATGGCAGCAACAAGATTAGGAAAACAGGGAAAATGGTAATAGTAGTATACTGGATACAAATACAATAATAGCAATCTTAAGGCTTTGGATGCTAATCAACATGATCCAGTTGGTTCCCTAATAGATACTTTGAAAATAAATATTACCTCTCATTGCGATGGACATATTCTACAGCCTAAGGAAAAAATAAACTACTAAATAAAAGAGTTTATTGAGGGTTATTTTGGCATTTTGTGAGTGTGCAAAGTAAAACTTCATTTATAAGTGTTGAGAGTATCTGTTAAAGTGCACATGGCCATACCCTTTGAAAACTGAAAAAAAAAATGATTAAATTTTTTATTTTTGTTGCAACATAATGGCAACCTACTTCCCTTTCCACACATGTGACTAGAGTTCGAATCCTAGACCTTTTGCCTATTCTACCATCTGAACTAATTGGCACCCACACCAATGGATAAAATTCTTCACTCTTATTAAATCAATCAAATCTCTTCATAAATCAAAAACTAAAAGTATTTGCGTAAAGCCAATGGGATATGTTAGATTGTAACTACAGGAAATTCAACAAAACCGTGAATTGTTATCAGTTATAGTCAAAACAACTTCAATAACTATTCTTCCCAAAAATATCGCAAACTGAAATAATTCTTAAAAGCACGAGAGAAATTCACAGTCTCAGCTCAGAAAATAATGAAAAATGGAAGCAGAATCACAACAAAAGGCAAACCTGAAGCCTACTAAGATGTCATAAAAAAGATTGATAGATGGAGTAGACTAGCTTTAGCAATTTCGCGGCGTCAGCTTACAGGGTGGCGGCGGCCGGTCGGAGCACAGCAGCAGCTTCTCTCTGGCGCGGCTTTGGTGATGGAGGAGGAGGAGTTGGCGTTGCGTTTCGACTTCTAAGATTTAGTTAGGGTCACGGGTCTTCATTACTTTCGTTTACGATTTACAATTCTATTAATTTTCTATTGTTTTTAAAAAAAAATTAAACATATAAATGGGTGTATTCAGTAGATGCATCTGGTACACTCAAACTAAATTTGAGTTTTTTTATTCGGGTCCCGACTATGATGGTAATTTGTCCGGTCTGAGCTTGGGCTCAGGCTCGGCTAAGATTCGATCCAAAAAAAGTCTGATCATTTAGTAAAATTATACATATTAAAATTTAACACAAATATAAAAATCACTTAAAGTTTCAATCATATAATCACATAAATAATCAAATAAACATAATCCAAAATTATGTTTTATAAAATTATATAATAAAATTATATTTTATATTTTTATTTTTTAATTTTGAGTAGAGTCGGGTCGGGTTGGCTCGAGTCAAGTCGGCTATGGCTGGATTCTAACCAAAATTTTAATCGGGCCCTCATATTTAGGCCTAAGCGTTACCCAAAATCTTTAAATTGGGTTTGGGTCAATCAGGTTAAAATTTGAACCGAGCCTTTTTGCAATGCATAGTCCTGGCTCACCAACTTATATATGGTTGGTCTAACACATCTTTATAACTCATTCAAAATATGGATTGATATCTAATTTTATTAAAATTAGACAATTATAATTTAAAAACTACAATAATAAAATATTTGAGAAACATTAATTACTATTCTTAGAAGCCAAATTAATCAAATCATCGACTTTTATGATGAAAAAATTATAATATTTTTATTATTTTTGTCAAAATTACTATTTAAAAATTATATTTACTACATGCTATTAACTTTTATTTAATAGTTATATCTTTTTTTTCCATAGCAACAACAATTTTCATATCAAATAGGACTTAAGATAACGTTTTTTTTTAATCTAAAATTTAAATAAACTTAAATCAGTCTGAATTTTGAATAGAATTGAATGCTTGAATCTAAATAATTTTTTTTTGTCTGAATATCTAAAAATAAGTATTAAATTATTTTTTAACTTAAAATAATATGAGAAACAATACTTTTACATTTGTACCCTTACAAATTTAAATGTTAAACAAATAATAAATATATCAAATAATAAAAATAAGATAATAAATTATCATAATATTAATTATATTGATTTAAGCACGAGATTTTAATATTTTAAATTAGTATATGTTAATCAGTTTTATTGTAGTTTATGATGTTTTAATATGAAAAATATTCATAAAAATTCAGATAAATAATGCTAATTTGAAGAAAATAAAAAGATAAAAATAATAATACCCACATAGAGATGGATAATAATGCTAGTTATTAATTTGTTTTAGGTAAGGATGAAAATTAATCATTTAGATTGGGATATTTTAAAAAATAATTTTTAATGATGTCATTTGACTTTTTAGATTAAGCAAAAGCTATACAAAAAAATAGCTTAATGATTTAATCATTTAATGACTAAAATTTTTTATTAAGTTAAAAAAGACAGAATTAATAATTTCTAAATTGAAATTAGGTCAATTAAGTCATTAAGTTAAAATTTTTTTTTTTTTAAAAAAAAAAAGCAGCCCTACATATAGATTTTTCTCCTAATAAATAGTGAGAATAAATTTTGAACTAATTATCTACAAGTTTTTAAGTTGTATTATAAATACATATATCTAGAATCCCAATAAAAAACAACAAGAACTAGGATTATCGATTTTAGTATAAATATAAAAGTTAGCTAAGATATTAACCTACGTATAAAAAGTAAAAATTTAAAAGGCAAGAGGTGAGGTGCTAACATGCCTGCATAACAATGGTATTAATAATTGAGTCCTTGAAAGTACTCGTTGTGTTTTTGCTTCTTCAGTAATCCCCGATATAGCCTTTAGGCCTACACGAATTTTACCAGAGAAAATATAACTGTTAAATGTTAATTTAATTTTCTTTCAAACATAAAGCTTCAAAAAATACATGGTTACATATTTTAGTACATTAACACTGGAGCAAATTGCGCAAAAGAAAGTTCTGAGTCTGAGTCTTGTAGTAAGTTACACTGCCGCCTCTCAAGAGTCAAGACACCATTTAATTAACTTATAATTTTATTGTTGTTCGTAATGAATCTTTACAGACTCAAACCATATACGTAAATGTAATGGTCGGTGTGAGTGTTCAATGGATTATATATGGAATTGAAAATCAATATTACTACGAAGTTGAATGGTGACCTCACCAGGACCTTGAATTTGAAGGTCTCCATTCTTGATGAACTTCTTGTTAATCGTTGCAGCATCCCAGTACGATACACTTATAGAGTTAGATTTTTGTTAGAATTTTATCAAAATGACATGAAAGAAAAAGCTAATATTTCTCATATTTGTGACTTTGCTTAGTATGTAAGAAAAGTGAAATTGGGAATGTCAAAAGACGATGCAAATGGACTTGGAAAAGTGCAAGGGGCAGCATACAAAACATTGAAAAAAACATTACCAGGAATTAAAAGGACATGTTTATGACAAGATCAAATGTCCCTGGGTTCACTTTATAGAATATAGAGTGAAGTTAAACGTATCGAGTATCAATTACTTGTTATTCAAAGTATGTCACCGTGTGACGCAAGCCTGTAAACTAGTAACTTGTGGCTTAGTAGCTAAGTACCAAAATTCTACTTCTCAAACAAACAAATACTATTATGCAGAGTTATCCTCTAGTGACAACAACAGGCTGTTAATAAAATATAAACAAACATATATTTTATTACATTAAAAATTATATTTTTTTATCTGTTAGTATATTGAAGTCATATAATTTTTTATTTATTAGTGGCATTCTCATTTTGTTAAAGTAAGGTTGTCTCCCCCCCCCCCCCTCCCTCCCTCCCTCCCTCCCTCCCTCTCTCTCTCTCTCACTATATATATATATATATATATATACATATCGGATATATCTTGTTGATGCTAGTTTTCGATCAACTAGATAATAAAATAAGTGGTGATATAATAAATAAGATATAGAGAAATTGTGATTCAACACTTGGCCTACATCCATACGGGAATAAAAAGAGCAGTTTGATTATTGGATAAAGATTACAATGGTTTTTTTTTTTTTAGCTATTTGCCTATGTTCCTACATGCATCAACAATTATCTATTTGTAATACAATTTAGACATCATGAATCCTTTATAACTCCTCATTCTGATTATTTTATCATTTAATTTAAAGGTTTATCTGATGCTAACATTTATCCTCATCTTAAATTAACTTTATCTTATATCAACATATTATCTCTAGTATTTATTTCCTTTCTAAAATTGCATTGTGCTCTCGGATCTTCTAGATTCTTGTATTGGGCTTAGATAACACTTCCAATTACTAGACAATAGACGTTGAATTCAACAGCTAGGCTTATTCAATTAATTAAACTTATTTTCCACAGTTGTGCTCTCATACTATCATGCTCTTCTGCAACTGCATTCTCTTGTAGTCATGCTTATTTGACTTATTAAGCTTATAAGTTCTCATGTTGTCATGATGTAGCTATGCTCTCTTACAATTGTGCTCTTCAGTAGTCGTGCTTATTTGAATTCATGCTCTCATGTCTCATGTTCTCATGCAACTTTGCTTATTTGATTTATTAATGTTGGAATTTTTTTTCTTTGGCAATTCCCATCAAGTAAATAAATCATAGTTTGAATGAACTTTAATCCCTAAAAATATAGAATATCATGATTTTCATATCATTATAATTGAGAGAAAAAAATACCTTGATCCATAGCAATTTTGTTGATTAAATCTCACTGGCAAGAATTAAAGAGTAGCAAAATTAATTTCTCTTTATTGACTCCTTAGGAGTGACTCACTTTTTTTATAGATAGAAAACTAACGTAATATTCTTTTATATTGGGTGGAGAGAGGACCAATTTTAATAAAACCCTAATTCCTATTTTTTATCAAAGTGGGCAGTTAATTTTTCCTAATTGACTAATAGGATTTTAGCCCATAACTTATTTTATTATTTTAAACCCTAAATTATTACTAATTTAATAATGTGGCATGTGGACACGATAAAATATTCCAACATTTTCCTACTTGGCCCATGTGACACATTGAAATTAATGGTTAAATAATAATAAACGTTATGCGCATAGTAAGAGCTAAATCCTTACTTGCATTGGTCAAGCCATAAAATCATCATTAAGCAAAAACTAATACGGATCATAGCGGTTCCATATTATTATTTTGACATAATTCCTTCTATGTATCACAATATCAATTTTGTACTTAATATGACCTATAATGAGAAAAAGAAAAATAATGTCTTAGCTATAGACATAACCTATTAACAATTATATCGTCATTCATGTATATACCATTAAATCAAACAAAATATAAAAGAATAAAAAATAATACTTAAATGAGCTCAAAGTATCAAATACATAAAGAGCCTAAAAACTTAAACATAATATTAATAATGACATCCAATAATACCTATCCTTTCAACATGTTCGCTGAAAACCTTGGGGTTTAATCCTTTTGTTAAAGGATCCGCAATCATAAAGTTGGTGTTATTTTTATTTACCCCATACTATTTTGAGTATAAAAATATATCACTTTAATATATTTTTATAAAAAATATTTAAATCACTGATAACCTTTATGCTCAAAATAGGTCCATTTGGTCCTTAAAATTATACTTTCAAATCGCAACTGAAATGTCATTTTTCCAACAATCTGTCAGTAGCACTGACAATGACGACAATACTGCCATGAGTCGTCACCATGCTGCAAGCCACCGCCGTGCGTCGACATCTCCACAACACGTCATCCCTGCTCAAAGCCAGACCACTCCTTTACTCGGTGGTTTTGGCGCGTAACTCATTCCCTATATAGAGGGACGAGTTTTACGTATAAAACGACAAGAAGACTAAATGCATGGAAGCAAAGAAGCAACCCGCAATTAAAAGTTTGAGAAATCCTAGCTTTGACGGCAAAAGTTTTAGTCTTGGATCATCTTTATCTTTAGGGGCTGTTTTTTTAACTTAATAATTTAATTTTAATTAATTAAGTCGTTAAATTTATTTATTTTTTTAAGTTGAATAAAAATTTTCAATCATTCAATTATTAATTTATTAAATTAATTTTTTAATTTTTTATTTAATCTAAAAAATTTGAATAATACCATTAAAATATATTCTTTAAAATATCACTATTTAATTAATTAATTTTCATCTTTACCTTAACAAAATTTAAAAATTAATATTATTATCCATCTCTATATAACTTGTGATAATATATAGTGGTACACTCTTGTTATTTTTATCTTTTTCTTTTTTTCAAATTAGTATTATTTATCTTCATAATTTTTTTATGAATATTTTTCATATGAAAAATTCATAAACTATGATAAAATTGGTTGACATATATAATATAGAATATTAAAGAGTTGTACTTAATTAAATATAATTTATATTATGATAATATATTATCATATTTATATACTTTGATATGTTTGTTGTTTAACATTTATAATTTATAAGGGCATAAATGTAAAAATATTAGCTTTTTGGATTTTTTAAATTAAAAAAATAATATAATATTTAATTTTCGTGATTCAGACAAAAAAAATAAGTATATCATTTAGATTAGACATTTAGCTCTATTTAAAATTCAGGTAAAAAAACAGACTTCACCTTAGTCTATTACAACATATAGTATTTGATGATTCATCTCTTCGGAAGTTAAGGTTATTTGCTATATTAAAGGGATTTGAGGGAAGGAGCAGATGTTAAACACGAGTGGTACTTATTAAGCAAGTTCAGCTGAATTCATAGAATAAAAATGGCGACAATCCCTGAAAGACAGTTTATATAGTTGTTTAAGTGGAATACGTTCCAATGTTTTACAAAGCCAATGAAGTGTTGGGGTTGACCCATTGATGTAATAAAGTTTTTGAAATTATGTAAAAATTCTCTTAAGTACCTTATTTTTTACAATTTTCAGCTTTGGTAAATTAAATTAATTTGAGGATAATATTCAACCAAACCTATAAATTTAAATAGATTTTTGAGTCAGTGACATATCTAAATTTTTAAGATGAATATCATTCCATATATTTGCAAGAATATATTTTTAAATTTAGTACTAATAGATTCTTGACTGATATATATATGTGTGTGTGTACTTAAATTTTCAATTAAATTTTAAATTAGTGGTGGATGTTCGATTTAAATTAAATTAAACTGAACCTAATCCGAAATTTATTTTGGTTTGACCCTAAAAACCCATTGGTTTGAGAAGTAAAAATCCTTAGGATTAAAATAGAACCAAACATCAACCCTAAAATTTGATTGGATTGAGAATTAAAAATTGATAGGATTAAAATAGAACCAAACATCAATCCTATCGGATTACATTTAAATAATAAAAAAAACCTAAATCATATAAGAAAACTTAATTTTCCTCAAACATCAACCCAAAGTGCATTTTGACTTGAAATTATAACCCGTATTCGAATTGAACTGAATTTAAACATTAATCAAACTGAATTAATTTTTGAATTTATTTACTTTGAATTCTCAAAATTGAACAGATTACAAACCGAGCCAAAATTCATAAAACTAAAGGTGTGTTTGGAATTAAGGTATTGTATCTTTTAAGCTACAATTATTGTAGAAAAAAAATTGTAATTATAAAATAAAAGTTAATAATATGTAGTGAATATAAATTTTAAATAATAATTTTGATAAAATTATTAAAGACATAATAGACTTTTCATCATACAAGTGAAAAATCATATAGCATAACTTTTAAACTACAGCAGTTAATGTTTACCAAACACTTTAATAACGTAAATTTTAATATGTAGTGAATATAAATTTTGATAAAATTATTAAAAATATATTAAATTTTTCATCATACAAATGAAAAATTATATTAATATAATTTTTAAATTATAATAAATAATATTTATCAAATATTTTAATATTATAAATTTAAAAATATAACTGCTCAATCCCAATTTTAAAATCACCCTAAAACAAAAGTAGAATGTCTGCCCCGATTTGAAATGGTGCGTATGTGCAAATTGTAACAATCCTTAATGAAAAGAATAGCCAAACCTGTTAAAAAATTTAGAACTAGAGCTATAAATATAAAAAAGGCCGCCGACAGATCTCGGTTTAGCGTCTCAGTGGGACCATCATTTGTAAACTACATCTGACTGGCACCAATGTGGACACGTGGTCAGTGAGAAACGCCCGGCAAAATATATGAATGATTTCACTTCTGATGCTGTAAGTTTTGTGGGCTCTACTCACAATACCTATTCCAGCTGCCACATTGCCTTTGGTGGTTGCTGATTTAAAAGCTCCTGTCTCTCAATCTTGTAGCATGACCATTTTACCCCTAAAACCATTTTTATATTACCTGTGGTTCATCGTTAACTGTGCACTATACCATTTTGAAAATCACATACCGCCTTCCAAACTTCAAAGAGACTATTACTTCATGAGTTCATGACTTGTTCGCAATTGCATGCACTTCACTTCCCACGTGCCAATTTATAGACAAAACTGAATGGGGATTTCAATTTGAAAACAATCTTTTAAATGCATGCATTTCAACATCTAAACCATTGAAAATTTAAATTCTATATATTTATGAATCACTTAATCTTGTAAATGTTGCAACATAACACACTTTCGTCTTTATTCAAAAATGACGATGAATGTAAAGTCATTCAATCTAATGGTTAACATTAATTAGTGGATAAATGAGATAATAGGTTGCTAAAGAAGCT
Source organism: Luvunga scandens (assembly GCA_030449905.1). NCBI lineage: Eukaryota > Viridiplantae > Streptophyta > Magnoliopsida > Sapindales > Rutaceae > Luvunga > Luvunga scandens. The sequence goes on from JASUUG010001266.1 coordinate 2,253,612, forward strand.
GTACAAAACTATATTAAATAAGGATCCACATACATATAGATATTGACTCTGTTTTGTGAGGTTATTGTCGAAATCTTTCCCCCAAAAGAAATTACAATCGTCTTCTTTTGATTTTAGTGTTTCTAGATTAATTCTCAAATGAAATTAGTTACACCAGCTATTGTAACAAAATCGTCATCGAATTCATACGACTTACAACCCAAGTTGTAACGTACGTGACTCAAGGAAATCTTTTCTCCCAAAAAAAATTACAATCGTCTTCTTTTGATTTAGGTGTCTCTAAATTAATTCTCAAGCGCAATCTGTTAAACCCTAATTTATTTTTTGATACATAAAACATAGATGTTTCTTTTCAAACAATATTTGTCAAATGGACTCTCTGTATTACATAAATATCTAACCAATTTCAATGGTTGCCAATGCATACCTCATTTATCTACTAACTCATTTCAACCATTATATTCAATCACTTTACATCCAACGACATTTCTTGAATAGAGACAAAAAGTGTTTTATGTTGCAACAATTACAACATAGGTGGATCCATATATTTATAGTGTGTTTCAAAGGCCTACTTAAATTATCTCCAAAATATAATCTTACTAATATTTGGAGAGAAATATTTGAATCATATGAGGATTCAAACATGTACCCCCAACAAAGTTGAGGCCATGAGCAAAGCCAACCCGAAAGTATGGGGCTCTAGATAAAATTTTTCTGTGATTTCTCTTTACATTAAGTAGATTTAACATTTAAGGAAACATGAAAGAGCTCACAATTCAATCAATTTTTAACTATATTTAGAATGTAAACAATTCACAAGATAGTAAAAGAATTCAAATAAAAAGAAAGTAGTCAAGAAGATAATTTTTTTTTTACTTTCTTTACAACTATAATTTCAAGAAACTATTTTTTTAGCTACAAAACTAAGGTAATAAATGTAAAAATTTTCTTCATAGAGAAGAGCACAAGAAATTTTATAATTTTAAATACTAAAGGTTTCTTTTTTAATAGATAAATAATTTAATTTTTTTCCTAAAAAAATTAATAATGAATTAACGATTAGAAAATACCATTAATTATAGCTCTTTAATATTAAGGTTATTAAATATTAAAATTCTTAATTGTAGGATAATTATTAATTAAAGAAAGGCCTTAAAAATAGACTATCATATTATAAATAACTTAAAAAATCTATTAATTTGATTATATTAAGTAAAAAAAAAAAAATCCTAACATGTGGGACTTAAGAAATCATAATGGGGTTTTCTAAACATATGGACCTTAGGCAGTCACTTAATTCGCTCATACTTAAAGCCACCTTTGGGTATAAGCCGACCAATATGATTAGAGATGATAAATAAATCCGGATTTGAAAAAATTCATATCTGCATAATAAAAAATGTGTTTTTGGATGCACTTGTATCTGAAAATTGAATATTTGGATCCGCATATCTTTTTAAAATAAATTAAAAAAAAAAGAATTTAAGAAATAAAAAACACAAACCCTAAGCTAAAAACACATCACACATAAATATTATAACACACCCAAGTACCCATAAAGATTATTTTAGATTTGTTTAGCATTAGAATGGATTTTTTTTAAATAGTTAAAATAATGTAAATTTAGCAATAAATACTTTAAACGTGTGGACCCGAAATATTAGTCCAAAATCAATAAGGATATTGCCCATCTCTGGATAGCAAAACATCAATACAGATTTGGATTCGAATGAATCTACATCCAAATTCGGATTTCGTTATCTCTAATTAGGACAAGGCCTAAGTTACTTTAAGAGAGATTTTTAAACTGTGCTATTGTTGTATGAATCCATATTTACTTTAGTTATGTTATTATTGTATTGATTTGGAATCTTAGTAGATTGTTAATTAGAATAGTAATAGATTATAATACAATAACAGCAATTAAAAAAATGAAAATAGTAATTCTAACTCCTTTTTCTTAAATAAAAAAAAATTAAGCATCAATGTTTCTCTAATATTGTTGTTATTTTTTAAGAAATATGTATGATAATATAATAATTTTTATGATGATTAGGATAATAAATTAGTGGCATGAGTCATGCATGAAATTTCAGCATGGTATTATGTGGACCACCTGACTTTGCTGGGGAATTGGATAAACGGGCCAAGATTGAGTGTTTTTTTTTTTTTTTTTCTAGTCTATTTATTTATTTGATATGCAATTCTGTGCACGTGTAAAGTATGATCTTTCAACATTTTGACCAAAATAGGAGGGAATCAAAGGAGCAATTGATTGCTATCCCAATCAAATCTAGGTGGTCTTTTGGCCTACAATAGCAAGCTGGAACTTTGTAATTAATCATCTATATATATATATATGTTTTGTTTACATATTTAAACTTTTTATCACTCGGCTTAAATATTCAAGTCATGACACTAGTAAATGATTACTAGATGTCTAGATCTTCAACGGTCTATAAGTATGTGAACGTTAAGCCTACCAAATTTGGTGCCCCATGCCATAATTGTAAAATGTCGTTTGTAACTTTACTATCAATGTGAGACAGCTGAATCTGATTGAATTAAAATACCTAATGGATTGTAGTATATTTTTTATTTTAAAATAATACAACATGAAATGTGTTACAAATTTAAATACATTTATTTATAGTGTAGTAAAAAAATCTACTGCCACCAACTCAAAATTAAGCTTCCAATAATATTTAAGAATAAATCTACTTCTATTTATATGTGTGATAGAGAAAATGTTTGATGACACAAACCCACCCACCCACCCCCGAGCTTTGATTGCAAATTTGCTAGAAACAAAATAGGCTTTCACATTTAGCCGCAAGAAAAATTGATGTTTGTCTATCACTCTCTGTGAACAGAGCGTGGGATACGCTTTTCCAAACAAAAGAAAGTAGAAACCCAAAGGAAAGACATGCTATGGAATGTGAAACACAACGCCACATGCTTTGTCAAAAGCGATTCAGCAATAGCATCATCATCCATCCTTTGTACTTTTTTTTTATTTCTTTTAACACTAAGCTTATTAGAAAAGTTTAAAGGAACAAACAGCCTGTCTGTATACTAACTGCCATACTATAATGAATAATCTCCTTTTCTTCACTTTATTTATTTCAAACCAACCCTAGAAATGGAAAAGAAAATTTAAACAATAAAATAATGAAGTTCAACTTATTAAAAAACTAAGTAAACTTCATATGAGAGCACTTCTTCTCTTTCACCACCATCTTCTTAGCCTTTCTACATTCAAGTTTATTGGATTTCTTTTTCTTTAAAAAAAAAAATTTTATTTTTATCTTTGAGTCTTGACTTAGCCACTTTATTGGTTAGTGATGGAATCAATGTCAGTGAACAAATGGCTGCAAAGAGAAACCAGTCTCCATATACTGAGCCTGTCTGTAAGTACCCCCTCTCATATCTTTCTCATGTTTCTTTATTTCTTGTTAGTACTCTCTGTTCTTATTTTTTAGCTTCTTCCAATCTTTTTGGAACTAACTCTGCAACTTTATTGTTTTGTAGGTTCTTTTTTTTTTTTTCCAATTATTAAATATAAAAAATAAAAGAAATAAAAATAAAAAGGACTTTGCTGATATGGGTTTCTTGCTTCTTGGTTTTTCAATTATCTCTTAGTTAAGGAAAAAAGAATTTACATTATGGGTTAAAAGATACCCCTTTACATTTATAGCTTTGACAGTTTATGTTAGTTCACTGTTTCTATTTGTTTACATGTATGTGATTGTAAAATAGATTTTAATTTGATGATGGTATAAACAGTGAAAGACAAGCATGATTGGCTTTGGCTGTGTTTGAGAGGGAATTAATTAAAGAATAAAGTCCAACTTCTGAATTGTTGAAGTTTATGGACTGGAACTTGAAACCAGCTTGGGAATTTACTGAATTTGAGCAAGAAGCTATTCCTAACGTAGATGCAGTTGATGGGTCAAGTAGCAGGACAAAAGGGAATTTCTCAATTGATTTGAAGCTGGGTCAGGTTAATAATTTGGCTGAAGATTCATTGAATAAGTGTAAGGAGCCTGGTGCCTCAAAAATGGAGTCTCCTTCACCTTCAGGGTCATCCAAGAGGGCCAGAGCAGCTAACAATGGAAGCCAGACTCCATCATGTCTTGTTGATGGGTGTGACTCGGACCTTAGTAATTGTAGGGATTACCACAGGCGCCATAAGGTGTGTGAGCTCCACTCGAAGACGCCTCAGGTTTTCATTTGTGGGCAGAAGCAACGGTTCTGTCAGCAATGCAGCAGGTTTAATTTTGTTGCATTGCATGCTAAATTTACTTGGGTTTTTTATTAGAAATGCGTAGTGATTTGGTGATTGTTACTATATCACCATAAAATGTCCCATCATATATGTTTTTGTTGATTGCTAAGGATTATAGCTGATTTATGTCTTTGAACTTTAAATTCTTTCGTATATTTGGAATTTTCCTGCTGCTGAATATATTTGACTAATGGCCTTGATATTAGGCTCCTGATATAGGTATCTCATGCTTTTTGTCTATTGGTTTCATAAAGATCGAAGAAATAGTCTAGTTCTTGTAGCGGTATAGAAATCAATTTTTTTTTTAAATTTTTTTATATGAATTCAGGTACCAAAAGGATCACGGAAATGGGGGTCTAAGCTAGTTTCTGTGCTAATTGTGTTTTGGCGTCCCCCTTCTTAAAAAGTTGAGCTCAAGAACAAAAGAGGCCCTCTCATATGCTTTGCAATCTTATCACTGCATGAACTCATATTCTTGAACTCTTGAGGGCTGTTTATATAATAATTTGCAATATCTTTTACTTTTATCTGAAAAGGTAGCAACAATGCAAGTTAAAAGTAAAGTGAAGGGGCAGAACAGGGAAATGACTTGACGTAGTGGAAGCTTTAGTTCTTCAGAAATACTATGATGATGACCGCACGGTCTGACCTTTAATTGTTTCTGAAAATTGTTCTTTTCATGCAAACATAATGGCTTTGACTGTTAACTATTTCATTGTCAAGCAGTCCACAAATTACTCGTCAATTTATCACATTTTTGCTAGATTTCATTGCCTGGAGGAGTTTGATGAAGGGAAGAGAAGCTGCAGGAAACGACTTGATGGGCACAACAGAAGACGAAGGAAACCTCAGCCAGATCCCCTGTCACGTACTGGAACCTTTTTGTCCAATTACCAAGGTAGGCTTCAATCAAATGTTTGAGTAGATGCAATTTCAGCTCTGAAGATGGGATGCACACTTGACACTTCAACTCACACATTGACCAACCCGACTAGTTGTGATTTTTCACATCTCTTGAGAATGAAGAGCTACTCAGCTGAGTGGTTGATCATTACAGAGATGATAATCTACTAAGCATCAAAAGTGATTCTGAGAATTCGAGTATCTTCAATGCACTCTTTTCTTTTCTGCTCAGACAACATTTTTGATAATCGAAATACATAGACTTGGTTGTCACTTAACTTGGGTGATTCTCTCAAAGTCTCCCTGGTGGCCCCTTAAAAACCAGCCTAAAATGGCAATGCTCCTTCACTTGGAAATGACTTCAACTGAAATACTCTTGATGTTTATGAATCTAACGATCTGGAAGCTTGTATGAATGTCAGGGATTAAAGTATTCTAAATAAATTTTATCTTCAAATTTGGCTTCAAAATGCACATTGTAGCTAAGTAATTTATAACCCGAGCTGTTTACTTCTATTTTTCATGCATCATGTGATGACTTAATTGGGCCTCCAGTTAGTGTATTCCTCCGAATTTTTTTGGAGAGACTTGGTAACAATACTAATTGACAATAATTATAGTTTTTTCCTTCCAAATTATTTGTCATTTTTCTTTTCAGGTGCCTCGGTATTACCTTTCTCCAGTTCACATATGTATCCGTCCGCAGCTGTGGTGAAACCCACCTGGGCTGGAGTTGTCAATACTGAAGCAGATGCAAGGCGCTACAATGAGCATGATCATCTAAACTTGCCTGACGAACGGAACCTATTTCTCGGATCCCCTTCAAGCAGCTACAAAGCAGGGAAGCAATTCACATTCCTGCAAGGCGATAACCCCACTTTTAACAGTCAAGCATCTTCTGAAGCTTCTGTCAGCCGGCCGCTTCTTGGGATTGCCAATTTGTCAGACCAAAGTGAGGCAAGCCACAATGTATTCCGTGACAGGTCCACCACTCAAGACTCAGATTGTGCTCTCTCTCTTCTGTCATCACCAACAACACAGACATCTGGTATCAGTTTGAGCCAAATGATGCGGCCTAGTTCAATGCCACTGGTGCAGTCCTTAGGCACAAGCCTGCATAATCACAGTGTACAGCCCATGGAATCTGTTCTGGTATCCAGTGATCAGGATGATAATGTTCATTGCGCTGGAGTGTTTCATCTGGGATATGATGGGTCCGCGGCCAGTGATACCCCTCAAACAATTCCCTTTCAGTGGGAGGAGTAAGTCGCTAAGAGGTTGTTATCTTTCCATATAATAATTCTGGATTCTCTTCTTGAGAATCGTGCTGCAATGAACTTATTCTCAAGACTACAATGTTGGTTTGTTGTTAAAGTTTGCCTTTCATCAAGCTTACCAGCTTGAAATAAATTTCTTGATTTGAAGAAGTCCATCTGATTTTGATTTATAGCTTTATGAAAATGTCTTTGCAGAATGTAGCTTGTGCATAATGTAACATGAGATATTGAGATTTTAATTTACAAGTTGAACTGTAAATGCTCATGACAAGCACCATGAGAGTTTTTTCAGAAAGGAGATCTTCAGAGTTTGATCAAATCTCCTCTTTCACCGCTAGGGGCCTCTACTTGTTTTCTGCCAATCATGTGTTATATATGATAAAAAATAACAAAATTCTGAGGATTGCATGATTATGATAATTTGTTGGAATTACGTGAAAAAATACCCTTTATTTTTCATTAAAAGTAATTCAATTTAACACTTTTTTCAAATTTCGCGCAACACATTTTAAGATTTCTTCAACTTACTTTTTATATGCCGAACTATAATTAAATTTATAGGCATCATAACATTGTCTTTGCCAGATTTGTGGTATTGTTATTTTATAGCTATGTTTGGAGTTCTAATTTCTAAACTTTTGAAATTTTGGATTTCTTGACTTCTTGTCTTACACCCAAGAATTTTGATAAAATTAATAAATGTTATGAATTTAAGGATGAATTATTAAGACAGCTAAATAAATAGATAGTAAGCAAATGAAAAAAAGTCAATAAGAGAGCTTGGATGATATTATCTCAGAGAATTGAATTCAAATAATTCACATACTCTATACAAGTGAAGGGGCTGCCCTATTTATAATCTCAATTGGCCAATTTGATAAGTTGCACTCCCATGCTTTGATAGCAATAATGCATCTAATATATGTGAGGTACTAGTCAGAAAATCACCAAGCATTTTGCCGACATGTCATTTTTTTTAGACGACGAGACAATGATTTATTCAGAAAACAACATTGTCGTTCGGCTTCCAATCTCACATTGAACATCATCCTTCAAAATTAATAACAGTAAATAATGTGACCGTACTGTTTTACCACCGTACCATCAATTCTTGTTTATTGATTTTATTTCTTTAAACTAATAAAACTTTTTTTTTTTTTTTTTTTAGAAAAAAAGCTTATTTTTGTATTGGGTTGGTTGGAAATGGAAAGGTAAAAAGTTTAATTACTTAAGAACGGAAATAAATCTCTCTCCCAGCTTAAAATTGTCCAATTGCATAAGAAATTGGCATTTCACTAAATATGGGTGCTGAGCTGATGCACAATCAAGTGAAAACAACAAGAGATACAAATATATAATAGTTGGTTTGAGAAAACACCAAGAGCCAATGAATCCAAGAATCCAAATCCAGATACACATTATTAAAAATAAGGAAAAGAATCTACGACTCCATTAATGGCCTTAATTGCTGAAGTAACCTCTTTAGGATTATGCAAAAAGAGCAATAACTCCTCCATCTCATATTGAAAATGCTATAAAACAGCATCATGGTCACTCCCATTTTGATGCCAAATAAAAGGAAACACAAATGGAAAACAAAATAATGGTGGGTGGTTCAGCTGCTTTGGGGAATGAAGATCTTCTTCAACACATACTTTCAAGATTACCAGCATTATCATTTGCATCAGCTGCATGTGTTAACAAATCTTGGAACAAAGTTTGTAATCAGATTCTCTCAAAGCCTAAGCTTGCATCGGCTCTCTCTCTCTCCCCTTCTCTGCATGTAAGTTTTGTATTTTGCTTTTCCTTTTCTCCATATTTCTTGTTAACTTTAACTTTTATTCATGTTATGATTGCACATATACATGTATGTATAACAGGTTGCAGTAGCAGAGGTTCTTGATAAGGTTCTCTCGGAGCCAATTCGTCCACACTTTGCAATTGCCTCTGTTGGCATGCAGTCTAAATTGGCAGCCACTCACCAACTTGTATGCATTCAATTCTTTGCTCAATCTTTTGTTCATCTTTACATAAACTTCTTGTGTTTTTTGATCAATTAATTACTTTAATTACAAATGCAGATAACAGCAAGATTAGGATCTAGAACCCCAGTAATTACTAACGCTGTTACTGGGATTATTGGGTTGGATGCTCATTTGGATGAAATCTGTGAGGTTTGTATGCATCATCAATCTATAAAATTCATTTATGTTTTTGAATCATTGTTTAAATTGATGTAGCAAATTAGTGGTTATTTTTTTCTGATGAAAATATCATTTTAGGTAAAATGGACATTACTTGAAGATAATCTCCTTAATTTTGATCATTGTTGTGGAATTGTCTTGATTGTTGGATATGTACCCGGACTTAAGGTCAAGACCATCCCACTACTACGATCAAAGGAGGTAATAAGTCCCCATCTCATTTCGCATAGATTGTGTATATGCAAGGTGCAAAAATGATTTGTGTGACATCTTTTTGTTTCTCTTGGGGTTTCCATTTCAGGAACCTGAATTTACCATGGTTGATAAGTTTCTGATGGATATCAGGCACTACTCAGCCTCCGTTTCAGGGTGCTCATCCCCTAATGGGATCATCTTGTTTGGAGTAAGTAACTAGTCGTAAACCAGGTTTTCGTTGTTTTCATTTAAACAATATCCATTCTTATGATGTATCTTATGATTATGTTATAGGATCAAAATATTGATATCAAACCAATTCTTGCAGAAATGGGTGAGTGCTATCGCTTTCTGGTCATATAAACATTTTTTTTTATTCTTTCTGCTTCCATATTTGAATCAAGAAACTTATATATCAATTAATTGTTGGTTAAGGTTGATGTTTTTAATATCAACATATAGCTTGTGACCTCTTGAATTGTGCTAGATTGTGGCTTGCCTGAGGAAACAGTCATCGTGGGTGATGCAACTAGCTGCTTTTTGTTTAAAACTGGGGAAAATTCTCAGAATTATAATGGGGCTTTGTACTTCTTTGATGCTGTTGCTCTAGTATTTGCCGGGGATAGCAACAATGCAAATGGTACTTAAATCATTTGACTAAATCAATTACTGGTTTTGTACATAGTACACATTTTTTCATCACTCCTACAGGATATTTAGTTAATGTTTAATAACTTTGTTTCCTACAACTTGTTGATTGAGCAGTTCCAGAAATTCAATTCGATGTTACAATGTCAACTGGTGTATTACCGTTTGGTCCTGAACTCAAGGCTGTTTCAGTAAAGGAGCATAATGCAGATTGTTCACTGTTGACTGCTAGAATGGAAGGATACGATGGACTTCTACATGGCGAAGAAATTTTAGAAGACATTAAAGAACATGTAAATCAGTTCTGAAAGCTAATCCTTTTCAATTTGGTTCAATTTGGTCTTATGGCAGCAAGATCTGGCCCCTCATCCTATCTATTTTGTTTAGGCCTGAATTTAGAGGTGCTCCTTTGCAGATTTATGATAAATATCCTTATTTATACATTGGGGTCATGCATCAAAGAGGGTCACTGCAGTTCAGATCAAGATCATATATGTCATTGTACGAAGTTTTGGGGTAAGACATGTGACCTCTATGTTTTCAAAATGAATGCATGTGTAATGTTTGTAAAGCTTTTGTCCCTTTCCTTTGGCTGTGGTTTTGAACAGAGCAGAGGATCAGTTCTTTATTGTGAATGGAGTTGGCATCAAACCTGGAGATTCTTTCATATTCTACCACTCTGATTCCGATACTGCATCATCATCTAGCATCAATGTCTTAGATAGCCTCAGACTTCTGAATGCGTCATCTCGTGGTGGCACAATTGACTGTAATGTTACTAATGCTAACAAGGAAGTGTTCGGAGGGTTAATCTTCTCTTGCTTTGCTCGTAGTGTGCCACTCTCTGAAGACGACGACGATGACGACGATGTTTACTTTGAAAGCTATCCATTCTGCAGGAACTTTCCTGAGACCCCTCTAGCAGGAATATTTTGTTATGGAGAAATTGGACGCGGCCGCGGCTTAACAAGATTAATTAATCAAGAAGAAGAAGAATGCTCAATCTCTGGCCGATGCCTTTTGCATCATTACAGCACCGTTTATTTGGTCATGTCATACACTACACCACCTCCATTGCATTAGCTGTTTGATTTACTTTGTAATATCAAAGGTTGGACCCATATACGAAACTTGGGTTATTAGTTCATGATTTTGGCAAATTTATGGTTTTGTTTTTAGTAATTTCTCTTAAAAATTTACTGGTTTAATTAGTTATGCATAATTGTCTATCTAGTTAAAGCATAAAGTTTGTGAGAGACAGTCAAATGAATTTCACCCTGAAACAGAGGCATGAATAAAAGAAATTAATAAGTAGAACTTAATTTCTTCCATAATTATTTGTTTTCATTTTCTATTTCGCTCTATTTTTATTCACCTTTCGTGTAGTCTATTTAAAACTATGATTTGCAATGTTGGAGAAAATTAATATTAATATTTTGAAGGGCAAAACTATGTGCCACGTGTGTTTGGTACCTTTTTTTTGTCTTTTTCTAGGTCAACTATGGTGGAGTCTTGTAATTTATTATAAAAACATAAAAACTAACGATTTTTAAATTTTCACACATTAGTCTTGCACTTACAAATTTTTTATTGTAGTGATGCTTGTGGAAGCCATGATCTATTTCACAAGAACCTTTCTAAGACGTTGGAATGAAAACAATGCTCCAACATCGCAGACTTGTCAATTTGGAAAATATAAGTTTTCTTTGTTATTGCAATAAATATAGAGAAGTTAATGCATAATTTGCTAGAATTGACAAAAAGAAAAATCATTTCACTACCATAACACAAAAAAATAAATTTGAGTGGTCAATTTGACACAATTATTTAATTGGTCATATCCATATCAATTAGGAATGGCAAAGTCCAACTAAATATAGTTATTGTTCAGCTATGTATAAATACATAATTATCCAATATGAATATAGATATCCATGAACAAACATGGATATTTAATTTCTTTTAAATCACTATGCATTTTATAATATGAAACACATTAAAAAAATTATTATTTATTTTTGGTTTAATTTCCTAAAATGAATAAAATTAAAAGGTAATTAAAATAATTTTGAATGTAGAAAAGGAATAATAAAATAAAATTATTACTCTTATTTTTTAATTAATTACAAAAAAATTATTTTACATTAAAAAATACAATAATCATTGGCTACCACTGCTCCGTTGCTAGCAATAACATTATTAATTGAAGGAGGCTACAAAAGTTACCATTAAACTCAAAATTGGATAATCTACACAATGATACTCTCAATCTAGAAAATGGTGATATGTGGAGTTGCACACGTCTTCCAAAAATGACTGCCACCACAATGAATTACATTACACTACCACCTTTTTTTTAATTCAAAGAACGCCAATTTAGTTGTAAAAGGCCATGAACCTTGAAACGTCACCTAATCATAGCAGTTTGACTGTGGTTGTTTGCATTGGAAGGCGCATCCATTGCTAATATGTCCATTTTTGTGGCAACGTTGCCACCATTAAATATATGAAGAATTTTGAATATGTTGATAGTATTTGTTTTCTATTCGCTCACTTTCTATTTTGAAGTGATGATGCCATCATTATTGTCATTGACGGTGCAATAATTTTTGACAACGTTATTTTGATATTTCATTTGATTTACAAAACTTAAATTAATTATAAAATTCAATTTTAGTCTCATACACTTAAATATTAATAATATGCAAGTTCATTGAGAATATTGGATAAATCAAATCTAGATGGATATATCCAATCTATTTGGATCAGATACTTGGATTTGCAACTTGAATGGATTTGCTTGCTCTCCTAGTTGTCAACTGTATTAATAACTGTATTGGGTTCAATTTTAAAATTCCTAATATGATAATTCGTTTATATTCAATTAATTAAACTAATTGACTTATATATATATATATTTTTGGTAAATTGGAGCCTAGTAAAGACTATGACAAAACAGAGCAGGGAACAAAGGTCCCATGCATATTATTACATACCCAATATCTAATCCGCTCGGGGGGTGTCAAAGACATGAAAATCGAGAGACAAAGATCCTGCAAACTTGGCCATGAAATCAGCAGCAAAATTAGCTTAAGATATATATGCTTTATGGTGATTTGCCAATCTTTATTCATCAACTCCTTGATTGCATTGATAAGTGAAAGATGGGCATTAGACACCGATCTTGCGGAAGAGATAACTCGAGAGATACATTTACTATCCACCTCTGCCACCAAGTAACGGATACCACGATCCCATGCAAGGGAAGACCTTAAAACAGGCCCCATAATTCAGCAGGAGTCACCGAACAAAGACCAATGTTCATTCCATATCCGAACTACCACTTGCTAAAGTAGTCCCTCACGAAGCCTCCAGCATTTTCCAAACCGATTGTTAATTGAGAACCATCTGTATTCAATTTGAAAAAGGATTCAGAGGGAGATTACCAACCAATTTCTTTGATGATTTTATTGGTATGAACAACATTGATGCTTGATTTTGCATTATGGATGTCATGAACCCGAGCTTGAATTTCAATGACCATTTGAGTGTAGCAAGGTGCATTATGTGAGAAGATAAATTAGTTGCGCCATAACCAAATTTTCTAAATAGCAACTCCAAACAAGCAGGCCATTCATCCACAACCTCATGGATACTAGGCTTCCCCAAGTTGAAGCATAACCAATCACGAAGATTAAGAGAGAAAAATGATTACCTGAACACATCCGAAACCAAGTAACTCCATATTCTTTTTGCAACAACACAATCTCGAAGGGCATGGATCACATCTTCTTTTTCCTATCCACAACATTCACAATCCACGGAGCTCTGGATGTGCCTCTTAAACAACTCCTTTTTAGTTTTAATTCTTCCATGCATTACCAACCACAAGAAATTACGAATTCACTGGGGTCCTTTCCAATGCAAAATCCATTTCCATATATGGGTATTGTTGTCGCAGATTGGATTTTTAAGAGAGAGATAAGCTGACTTAGATGTGAACTTGCCTGATTTAAAATGAGCCCAAAAAGGTTGGTCCTCGCTGCCACATCTGATGGGGGCTTGATTGTTGTAATTTGGAGAAGGATCTGATTAGGAAGAAAATGACCAAACATGCTCTAGTTCTAATTCCCTCATCATCCACAAAATTTGCCACACTTTATTCTTCAATTCATCTGGTATTTGAATTGTAGTATGATTAGCAATGATAAGCTCTTTGAAACCCAACACTAATGCCAAAAATTTACGTTAGTCCCAGCTGCAATCGACTATCTTGTGCCTCGCAACATATATTTCCATATTCTATTAATGCCTTTGATGTAGGACGTTATTTTAGGAATTTTAAGATTTTAGCATTTTATTATTTTGAGATTTTCTATTTTAATTTGAGTCAATTATGGTATATGTCATAATCTTTTATTTACATAATAATTGTGATTTAGTTTCTCTTTTTAAGATTAACTTAGAAAAGTAGGTTTCCTCTATTATAAATAGAGAGATTTGTAATTATTTTGAGAGCTTCAGATTCAATTATTCAATAAAAATTCTATTTTATAATTCTCTTTGGAATTATTTATCAAAATCTCTCTTGTAGAGTCATTTGAATTAGAGATCATCTAATCTAGCATTACGCGTTATTAAAAATCTCATTGAGTCGTTTGGTTAGAATGAGATCTAATCAAGCTTTGATTAGAGCGTAAACCAATCGCGTTGGCTTGATCAAATACTAAAAAGATATCTAGTGTTCCCTACCTTATCAATTTCTGCTTCCGCTATGCCTTACCTTCATCAGTTGGTATCAGAGTAGTTCTATGCCAATTATACAGCTTTCCTAAATACCCACATCCATTCCTACCAAATATCAAAGCAATTTTATAATTCCCTTTGGAATTATCTATCAAAATCTCTCTTGTAAAGTCGTTTGGATTAGAAATCATCTAATCTCGCATTACGCGTTATTAAAAATCTCATTGAGTCATTTGTTTAGAACGAGATCTAATCAAGCTTTTATTAGAGCATAAACTAATCGCGTTGGCTTGATCCGATACTAAAAAGATATCTAGTGTTCCCTACCCTATCAATTTCCACTTTCGCTACTCCTTACTCTCATAAGTTGGTATCAGAGCAGTTCTATGCCAATTACACACTTTCCTAAATACCCACATCCATTCCCACCAAATCCATCACCAAAAAAAAAAAAAAAAAAATTCCTATGGCTTATCAAGAATTATTTGATGACCTTTTGAATTCCTCTAGGTTTGTTGTTGATCTTGAAGCTGTTAGACAGACAGTTAGAGAATCAGTTTTGCAAGCGTTTGAGAAAGCTTTTAACCCAAGATTGGCAGTGATAAAGCGGGCAATCGCGAATCTTAGGCTTTCCTTGAATAGATATAGAGGGAGAAGTCCAACATCGAAGAAGTTAAGTCAGCTACATCCACAATGCCAATTTGAGATCTCTAGTTTTATCACAACTCAACAGTCTAAAGTGAAAAATGTTCAAATGAAAGAAGTTTGTGTCTCTCCACAGGCCAAAGATGAGCTTAATGTTGCAGAAGAAAATGTACAATTTATTATTGATTTAAAGTTTCAATTTGACAATTCGTGATGATGTTTCCTTAGAGGACAAAGTGATAATTTACAAGATATTTCCTTAGAGGACAAAACAAGTGTTGAAGATAATGACTAAAATAAAGTTGAAGAAGCAAAATTTTTCGAAATGGTTCTTCCTGTTCATATTGAAGACAAGAAGATTATTCTTGAAGAAGATTTGATTGAAAAGGTAAAACTTGTTTGGGAGTGCATTGAGCAATAATTGGGGAACAGAAAGAGTTATTTGATTGTTGTTCGATCTTGAAAGTTTTCATTGCCTCAAAGAATGTACAAGCGAAGGAAGTTGATGAAGTATGGGTACTCTAAAGTTTCAAGGAAGATTGATAAGCAAGGTTACAAGTTCAAATTACAAGATGATTTCATCTTACATTACAAGTTTCACCCTCCAGACTGTATTCAAATTCGAGAATGAGTTTCTTTCAAAAGGGGGAGATTGATATAGGACATTATTTTAGGAATTTTAAGATTCTAGAATTTTATTATTTTTATTATTTTAGGAATTTTAAGATTCTAGAATTTTATTATTTTGGGACTTTCTATTTTAATTTGAGTCAATTATAGTATGTGTCCTAATCTTTTATTTCCATAATAATTGTGATTTAATTTTTCATTTTTAAGTTAACTTAGGGAAAGTATATTTTATTTTTATTATAATTATGATTTAGTTTCTCTTTTTAAGATTAACTTAGGAAAGTGGGTTTACTCTATTACAAATAGAGAGGTCTTGTAAATATTTTGAGAATTTCATATTCAATTATTCAATAAAACTCCTCTTTTATAATTTCCTTTAAAATTATTTATCGAAATCTCTCTTGTAGAGTTGTTTGGATTAGAAATCATCTAATCTTGCATTACGTGTTATTAAAAATTTGATTAAGTTGTTTTGTTAAAACGAGATCTAATCACGCTTCGATTAGAGCGTAAACTAATTGTGTTGGCTAGATCCAATACTAGAACGGTATCTAGTTTTTCTACCCAACCAATTTCTACTTCCGCCATGCCTCGCCCTCATCAACCTTTCTAAAGATAAGAGCTACGTTTATTCTTAAGCGCAGAGGAAATGAAATCTGAATCAAGCCCATATTTTGATCTCAAAACCCGAGTCCATAAACTGTGAGGGGAGGTCAGCACGTTCCATCCAATTTTCATAAGGAGAGCATCATGCATGTTTACGAGATTTTTTAAACCAAGAACACCTTTGGCTTTTGGAGTACAGATCGTTTTCCAATTAATCAAGCTGAGTTTATGACTTTCATTCTAACTCTTAAATGAATCTTCGAGAAATCCAGTCAATTTTATCTAAAATTCCATGAGGGATCCTTGTCGTTTGCATGGCAAAAATAGGGACCACCTGAATTATTGATTGAGCTAGAGTAATTCTCTGAGCAGGGGAGAGGTGCATTGCGTTGCATCCGAACAGTTTTTTATTAACATTATCTACAATCTCTTAATAAGTGGCTTTGATCACTCTGTTGTGAAGAAAGGGCATTCCAAGGTATTTTCCAAGATTACCCGTAGTAGCGAATACCAGTGAATCATTGATTTTTCTTGCTTTTTTTTCAGCAACATTCGTTAAGAAATAAACCTGGGTCTCTTGTTAACTAATCAACTCTCTAGAGCAACTACAAAAATTATTCAGCACATTCTTGATCATGTGGGCTTTGTTGCAAGAAGCCTTGATTAGAAGAAGTAGGTCGTCTGCAAAAAAAAGGTGAGTTAGTGGAACACCATTGCGTGAAAGACATATGGGACACTAACTTCCATCCTTTACCGCTAGATGAATCACATGATTAAGGCGCTCAATGCATAGAACAAAAATATAAGGAGAAACAGGGTCACCTTGTCGGATTCCTTAGAGGGGGTGAAATTCTCAGTGAGCTCTCCTTCCTATAAAATGTGCATTCTAGCTATAGTAATGCACTCTATTGTAATCCGAATAAACTCCTTAGGCAGCCCAACATCCTTGAGAGTATCATGAATGAAGTCCCACCTAAGCCGATCATAAGCTTTCTCAAGGACTACTTTGATAGCCATCTGCTCAATTTTTCCTCTTTTGTTTCTCATTGTGTGGATAATTTCTAGCGCCATTACAATATTCTCCGTAGGGTTGGTCCGATCAAGTTAGGTAGAATTACCTTTAGCCTATTTGCCAATATTTTTGTAACAGTTTTGTACATCACTGGACAAAGGCTAATGGGACAGAACATCTTCAAGTTGGTGGGGTTGTTGGTTTTTGGAGTAAGAACAATAAGGGTCTTATTACGCTCTGAAGGGAGAGGATTACCTTTAAAAATATTTCTCACAAGATCACAAACTGATGAGCCTACCACATACCATTGCGACTAGTAGAAAAGAGCATGAAGGCCATCAATTCCATGAGCTTTCATTTCGAGAAAACCGTAGCTTTAATTTCCTCATTTTGGACAATTCTGCTAAGTTCAGTCAATTGCTAGCCTTCAATTCTTGGGAAAGCATTAGCAATAGGGTAACTAAAAATCACTTCATTGTCACAAGTAAAAAGTTTAGAGAAAAAATCAATGACATCGGACTTGATCTCTTCATTGTTTTAAATCCACCTACCCTCACTGTGCGGGATTGCATCCACCCGATTTCTCCTTCTTGTTATTATTTTTCTATGAAAGAAAGCAGTGTTTCTATCACCACAGGAAATCCATTCTCCCCTTGATTTTTGGTACCACAGTAACTCCTCTTGGTGTGAAATAGTTTCAAGCTCCAATTTCAATTTAAATTCAAGGTTAAGAAGCCAATTTGAATCAAATCTCTCCAAAGCATGCTGAATGCCATTTAATCTCGCCAATAAACGTCTTTTTCTTTTAAAAATGTCTCTTTATTCCACACGCTAATTTTATCCACAAAATCGTGAGCAGTGTGAATATATCCCTTAGAATTGGGCCATTTCTTTGCAACAAGAGACTGGAAAGACTGGTCTGTCAGCCATCCTGCCAAGAAACGAAAAGGTTTAACAGCATTCATCCTCTTCGAATTAAGGCCAAATCTGACCAGAATCGGACGGTGGTGAAAGTGAATTTTTGGAAGATGTAAAACTAAAGTTTCAGTAAAAGAAACATTCCGCTGATCATTGCATATGGCTCGGTCCAATCTTTTAAAGAGAGATCCCTTTGACCAAGTCAAACAAAGCCCTTTGAAATGCAGGTCTATAAGCTGATTATTATGAAACCATTTGTTCAACAGTCTACAAACGCCACTGTTTTCTTTTTCTTGAGCCTCTTTTTTTCTCTGAAACATATAGTATTAAGTTGAAGTCTCCACCTAGTAGCCATGGTCCTGTAATTAAATTAGCCACCAAGTCAAGATCGATCCATAGCTTCCTCCTTAGATTTGGGTTAGGGCTAGCATAAACAGCAGTGACCCACGACCAATTGCCAGAAAAGTCAATCATTTTAAAATTAATGTGCTGCTTATAGTTAAAAGCAAACTCCATCATGAAGCCTTCCTTCCATAAAATCCAAGTACCGCCCCTAAAACCCTCAGCTTCCACTGGCTGTGAGAACTCAAAACCAATACATTTAATAAAGTTATCAGCTTTAACTCCGCTGATTTTAAGCTTCAAAATCGCAATAATATTAGGATTTTAAATTTCATCCACTGTGATAAAGGTTCTTCTAAATCCCAGTGAGGACACCCCTTGACAATTCCAAAAAAGGAAAAGAGGAAACTGTCTATACGAAATTTCATTCAAATTCCATGTTGTCGTCATCTTCCAAGGAGGTTCCGTTATCATCAGATTCTGAGTCATTTTCCTCACCTTCACACCCTAAAGCTCTCATCATCTGGATTGTCTTCATCATTGGCATCCATTTTCAAATCCTTATCAGGGGGTTTATCTCGATCTTAAATAGGGATATTGGGATCAGCAAGCTCCAAATTTGGTATACATGGAACTAAACCAACCTTCTTAGGGTCCGAATGAAAATCATGTGGGGAAATAAATTTGATTGCCATGTGTTTTACTAGGTCCAGGATAGTGGGAACAGGTAAGTTGGTTGAGGTTGCAGGGTTTTTTAATTGTGTACGTGACAATGCTTCTGCATGCATGGGAGTTGGTGGGGACTTTTGACTAAGAGGGTTTTCATTCAAACATGGGTGTTTGGCATTTGTGTCACTTGGATTTGGCATGGCTGGAGAGTTGAAATTTGCATGGCTATTTGTGGTAGTAGGATTCTTAGGATTCCTTTTATATTTGAATTTTAAACAAATAGCCGGCTGATCCTTCTCGATTCTGGGCCCATTATAGTCACGAGGGTAAGAAAAAACTCTATCCTTATTATCCTCTTTTTCGAGCACCTCAAAACGTGATCCCTCTTCAAATTTGGCGTCTCAATGGCAATTGGAAAATTTATTATAGCCACCACCATTGTTGACTTTTCCCCTTCCTTTTCGGTTGACAATCATCCAGCGCCCAAAAGAAGGGTTTGCCAAAATGATTGTAGAGGACGACGGTTCATCACCACCACTACTGGGTCCGTTCCCAGCCCCATTATTCTCTGAATTCTCAGTTGATCTTTTCATTGTGTTGAGCTGAGGACAATTTTCATTCTTATCACCATAAATCTAACAATTGAAACATGTAACAGGCAAATTTTCATACTCCACTTTTTGCATTTTTTCATCTAGAAAAAACTGCGAACAAAGAGGTTTTTTAAGTGAAACCTCAACCGCAATACGCGCAAACTTCTATCTTGTTATTGACTCAGTGTTGTAATCGATTCAAATCACTTTTCCAGCGACGTTTCCAAGCATAAGAAGAACCCTTTTATGATAATAGTGTAGAGGCATTCCCGCTAATCGAATCCAAGCTACAATGTTTTCAATATTATCATTGGAGCCATCACAGTGAGGGTCCCATTGTTGCACAGGGAGGTAATGATGGAGAATGGTCCAAGGACATTTTGTTAGAGCATAATAGGCGTCTTTTTCTATTTTGAACTTAACCAGGAAGAAATCATTTTCCAGGTCAATAACAGAGAACCCCTGTAACATTTTCCAAAGATCATTCACCCTATTACAGAGTGGCCTGTAACTAGTAGCTCTTCGAAGAAGCTTGACGACAACTGTATTCATCCATGGTTTCACCGGTTGTGCATGGATCTTTCTTGAGAAGGAAATGCATGGGATGCTTCCCTTTTCACTAATAATCACAGCTTCAGGATCAAATTCCAACTCTTCTTCTCTACCCAAAATCACCTCTTCAAGTTCATTCTGGTCTTCCATTAGTTTCTCGTTAAAAGATAACGGAAGTGGATTCTCATCTTCATTCCCTTGGCTTCTAAATCTTGCATTTTTTGTTAAATGGTCCGCCGCCAGTGGCAATGGAGGTTCCTTGCTTAGGTTATCGTTACTCATTTACTGGAAGTCAGACCGCTCACTGCATGACTGAGATTCAATCAATTAATTGACTTATAGTTTAATCGATAGCTATGCGGTGAATTTTCATATTTTTAAAAATCATCTATTTGTATTTAGAACAAAATTGATTGGAGTTTAAGAAGATAGGACTCCAAAATTTATAGAAAATATGAATACATATTAAAAATATTTTTTATTGAAAATTAAAATTTTATTAAATAACATAGTTATGATACAATAATAAATGGGTTGGTAGGGTTGAAATTCTTTACACAAGTAATAAATGAGTTGGGGTTGGGTTAGTTCAAATTTGACAACACAATATGAACACAATCCATGTTGAAACTAAATCAGTCACAAGACCAATTTAGAACTCCCAAGAATCACTCTATGGATCAAGATCTTAAATGGCTATTTACTTTGCTGATTATCAATGAATGCTTTGAATGAATAAGAAGAAGAATAAAAGAACTCAAATCAATGCACAAACACAAAGACTAAGAAATAGCTTTATTTTATTTTACAAGGTACAAAGATGAAGATTAGATGTAACAAAAACCATTGCTATAATTTTCTTTTATATTATAGAGTAGCATCTAAAAACTATAGAAAATGTTTAGCGTTTTTTAAATCCAATCTTTACACGTGAGCATAATAGAAATAAAAGCCTATTGAAGAACACTTGTCACTCATCCTAACAATCAAAATGGAAACAATTTAGATTAGTTACACGTGAGATGGCACTAATCCATTAACCGACACGTCATCTCGATCATACTGAGAGAACAAAGTTATTCTAAAGACATTTGACATGTCATACAACTAGTAATTTAAATTTGAGCTTTCTTCAACATTCTCCACTTGAACTCAAATCGATTAACAACACAACCAAAAATAGTTCAAAAACTCAAGCTTTGTATGGACTTTGTGAGCAACAAAAATGAACTTTTTTCACCACTCCTTTTGAATAGCCCGATAAAATGAAACTTAATGTTAATATGCTTTGTTCTTTTGATGATTTTTATTAGTAAACTTGTTCTTGTTCATATATGCCTTTTTGGCTTGGCGATTCATAACTTGATTATTGACAAAGCAACAAATAAGATGCTTTCCAAGATAGTATAGTGAGAAAATATAAATATTCCTATTATCCGGATCTGGCATCTACAAAGCCTTCAACCTTCAAGTTTCTTTTGGTTCCATACACAAGTTAGTTCCATTTAGATATTTTAAGATCCACAAGAGAAATGACTCTCCAATGATCTTGGATTTTATATCTTACAAAGATAAGATATATGCCTAGTTAACACCATTTCATCAAACACCCCACAACATTTGAATATGGAATTAAGGTCATTCATGCTTTTTCATTCTTTGTTTTTGGACATTGTTATGACAATCGAAATGAGGAGCTAATGGGGTATGTCATTTGGTTTTGATGCTTCCATCCCAAACCTTTTGAGCACTTTTTTACTTATCTTTGAGATAGCTTTAAAATACCTTTCTTCCTATCTAACTAAATCTACTCAAGAATTTAAGATCCTTAATCTCAAATGTATTTTTCAATTTATGCTTCAACATATTTATCTGATCTATATATCTACATGCAATGAGCATGTCATCAACATAAAGCAACAGATAAATTTTATTTCCATCTGCCAAATCCTTATGATATACACAGCAATCAAAAGAACTTCTTTGAAAACTGTTTTCAGTCATGAACCTGTCAAACCTCAAATACCATTGTCTTGGGGATTACTTTAGTCCATATAAGGATTTTCTAAGATGACACACATGATCAGCCTTCTTAAGATGCACATAGCCTTCAGGTTGAGCCATTACAATCATTTCATCCAATTCACCATGAAGAAAAGCAGTCTTGACATCCATTTGTTTTAAATGCATGTCCTCTACTGCAACCAGTGCCAACAAGATTCTCAAAGAAAAGTGTCTTACCATTGGAGAAAAGACATCAGTGAAATCAATACCCTTCTTTTGTGTAAAGCCTTTGGCAACAAGCCTAGCTTTATATCTTTATGATTCAACCTCAGGAATTCCCTCTTTAATCTTGTAAATCCATTTACAGCCAACTACTTTCTTATTAGCTGGTTTCTGTATTAAATCCCAGGTATGGTTCTTAACCAATGATTGCATCTCCTCATCCATAGCTATTACCCATTGTGCTGAGTCATTACTGTTTACAGCTTCAGAGTAGGTTTTTAGTTCATCAGTGTCAATACCTTGTGCTGCTGTTAATGCAAATGAAATCAAGTCTGCATAAGCATATCTCTTAGGTGGCCTTATTTCCTTCTTCTTTCTATCTCTCACCAACTGATAATCTGTTGTATTATCATCACCTTCAGATTCCTCTTATAGTTCAGAATTACCCTCATCAGATACAGTTTTAGACTCTATATTTGAATCAACCTTTAAATCTGAGCTCGGCAACTCCACCTCAAAAGAAATCTTCTGAACTCTGTATCATTTCAGACTCATTAAACACAACATCTCTGCTGATTATGGCTCTTGGAGGCTTCAAATCAGTGCACCACAATTTATAGCCCTTAACCCCAGTAGGATATCCAAGAAAAACACATCTCAGGGCCCTAGGCTCCAATTTACCTTGTCTCACATATGCATATGCAGGGCAACCAAAAACTCTCATATGAGAATAGAGTTTTGAGAGCTCATATGGAGGAAGAAGGGACTCTATTAACTATATAAAAAAATAAATTCATGGATAGCTTTGAATGAATAAGTATGCATCTTACCTTGTTAATCAAAGTTCTATTCATTCGTTCAGCTAAACCATTTTGTTGTGGAGTGTGTCTTACAGTTCTGTGTCTGACAATTCCATGTTCAGTGCAAAAATCATCAAACTTCTTGTTACAAAATTCCATACCATTATCAGTTCTTAGCTTCCTTATCCTCCGATTTGATTGTGTTTCCACCAGTATTTTCCATGCTTTGAACTATTCTAACACATTCTCTTTTCTTTTCAAAACAAATACCCAAACCATCCGAGAGTAATCATCTATGAGTGATAGGAAATAACTAGCACCACCCAGTGAAACAGTCTGTGCTGGCCCCCACAGATCAGCATGGATGTAGTCTAGAGTTCTCTTTGAAACATGAGTTCCAGTACTGAATTTTACTCTTGAAGACTTTCTTAGGACACATTCTTCACAGAAATTCAAACCCTCTATCTTATCTTGACCTAAAACTCTCTGATTTGACAGTTCTCTCAGCCCCCTTTCACTCATATGGCCTAACCTTAAATGCCACAACATTTTCTCAGTTAGCTTCTGGTTTATGACCTCAACTTCTCCTGTGACAGCTAGCCCCTGAAGAACATAGAGACCATTACTCAAATTCCCTTTCATCAGCACCATGGAGCCTTTCATAACCTTCAAGGTACCTGATTCAAGTTTCACTGAACATCCCATATTGTCAAGCATGCCTAGAGATATTAGATTCCTCTTCAATTCAAGTATATGCTTAACATCTTTCAATTCTCTAACCATGCCATCAAACATCTTCAGTTTAACTGTTCCTTTGCCAATTATCTTACAGCAAGCATCATTCCTCATTATCACTATTCCACCATCACAGGCTTCATAGTTCAAGAATAGATTTTTATTAGGGCACATATGAAATGAACACGAGAATAATTATTAATAATAATAAGAACTAGCAAAGTCATAAGTCTTACATCTCCACTCTTTTATTTAATCTTTCATCTTGTTTTTCCTTTTCGGATAATCTTTAAAAATGAATTGGCATTGGAAGCATTATTCTTAGGCCTTGATTTCGACCTTTTCTTCTTTCCTTTGCCATTTTCCCTCTTTTAGTCCTATTAATTAAACCTTCTCCATTCCCTTTTTCTTCTTGTTAATTGCGGCCTTGGAGCTCGGTGTTTCTTTCACATCCAACATGAAGTTTGTCTTCTATATATAAGTGTATCAACAAGATGAATTATAAGATCATGGCTTTATCCTCATCATCAATTTTCACATTAATATCCTCAAGATCCGAATGATCTTATTAAAGGCATCAATATTCGAAATAATTGCGGGGTATATATTTTAATTAATCTTTTAGCCATCGATTTCTTGGTATAAAGATCTTCAAGCTTCTTCCACAACCCTGCAGCAGTTTTCTCTCCACCAACTTCCCTGAGTACACCATCTCAAAGACTAAGAATTATTGCACTGTATACTCTATCCAGCACATCAGGTAATTCTTCATTAGTTACCTTCCTTGGCTTCTTGGATGAAGAACCTTCATCAAGTGCCACACTTGATGCCCAAGAAAATCTTGAGTCTCCACAGGTGAAAATCATTTTTTCCTGTGAATCTTTCCACCTCAAGCTTGGTAGCTGCCATTTCTGGAAAATCAAGAACCTAGAGACGAGCTCTGATACCAATTTGTTGAAACTAAATCAGTCACAAGACTAATTTAGAACTCCTAAGAATCACTATATGGATCAAGATCTTAAATGGCTATTTACTTTGCTGATTATCAATGAATACTTTGAATGAATAACTGGAACCAACCGCAAGAACCAGAATAAAAGAACTCAAATGCACAAACACACAAATTAAAAAGAAATTTATTTTCGGCTTTAAGATGCCTACATTTGAACAGCTTTCATTGATTATTCCGTTTACAAGGTACAAAGATGAAGATTAGATGTAACAAAAACCACTGCTATAATTAACAGCTCATACACCCTTTTATATTACAGTAGAAGCATCTAGAAACTACCTAGAAAATCAGCTCATCCACCTGCGTTTCTCGGCAAGCTTGAATCCAATCTTCCACACGGAGCATAGGAAATTGACCTCTTGCGATGAAGAACACTTTTATGTTAAATTAAAATGAAAACAATATTCGTTTAGATTAGTTCTGAGATGGCATGCACAACTAATCTATTCAACCGACACGCCATCTCGATCATACTCCAGTAGAGGACATGTAGTTACTCACGTCTAAAGACATTTGACATGTCATACAACTAGTAATTTCCAGATTTGAGCTTCACCTCTTCAACAATCCACTAACTTGAATGCTAACTCTGCTATTGTCCATGTGTGATAGTAGAAAGAGAGAAGAAACACTAGAAAATATTTATTTTTAGTAAAGAAATATTTAAATTATTTTCAAATAGAGTAGAATAATTGTTTAGATTTTTTTTCCCTTTTCTCGTTAAGTTATTGAAAGATCCTAACTATATGGATTTGTCATAATGACTATTTAAAATGCCTGGGTGAAGTAACAAATATTAATTTATTTAAGTGTGCAATTAAATTTATTTTTTTTAATCTAACGACAAAAACTCAACCAAAAATACAAAAATACTTGTCTAAACAAACAAAAATGATTTTAGGAATATATAAACTAACACTTTATGATTATTAGCAAATTGATATATTTTTATTGCATAACCAAATAATTGATAGTATATGAAATAAATATTATGGTACAGAAAAAGGGTCCGCCTAAGTTACGGCTTTTTTTTCTTTTCTTACTTTGTTATTGTAAAATTTCATCATGACCCTTACACTATATTTTATTTACAATTTATTCATAAGCATTATGAAATTTTTTGCTTACCTATACTACAAAAATTCAATTTATTTCCTTACACTCTTTTTTATTTACTATATTTTTGTAAGTGTCAAAAGAGTTTCTATTTATAATCATGACACATTAGTTATCATAACACACTAATATTAATAAAAAGACAAAAATATACTTAAATTAGTACTACAAGAAGCGCTTTCCTCTCTTGAAAAATTATGGCATCTTATCTTCCATCACTGATCATCAATAAAATTTTTAAGGATATTACCATTTATCTTCTTTATAATATCATCTCATAATAATTAATACTTTCATGAGGATTAACAAAATAAAAAACAAATTCCCTTTGAATTCATCTCTCTCTACTATTAATTTCTCTTCAGCGGCAACCTTTATCGACAATTAAAGCCACCATTAGACTCATCACAAAGAGAGAGAGTGTGAGAGAGAGGGGAAGAAAAAATGGGAAAAAAATATATGAAATGTTTACAATTTTATAATACGTTTACTAAATGAGAATCAAAATTAACTAGAATCAGAATGAGTTTGAATCAAAATAGCTAGAATTGAAATGAAGAATTAGAATTAGAATAATTTATTTACTTGAATTGTAGGAATAATAATTAGAATGAGTTGTATTGCCATTGATATGTTCATTTTGTCTTATAATCAAAATCATAATGAGTTAAACTGTAGTAAATTACTCTAAAATCCTTAATTAATTTTTATCATAATTATTATTTTGTATTTTAATTATTGTGATTATTATTATTATTAAAAAATTAATTATTAATAATAACTATTGTTAATTACTATTATTAACAATTTAACTAAAAAATTATTATTAATTATTGTTAATATATTAATTAAATATAATACTTTTTATTGTTGTTGTTAATAATAATAATAATAATAATAATAATAATAATAATAATAATAATAATAATAATTCATTTAAAAATTATAATTATAATTATAATAATATAATTATTCGAATTATAATCCATTTAATAATTATTATATTTTAAGTAAATGAAGAGTATTTTCAGAATTTAAAAATTATGGGGGGCGAATTTGATACTTTAAGGATTTTAATGAAATAAAACAAAGTGCAAGGGTCTCGATGAAATTTTATGATAATAAATTAGAAAAACACAAAAGAGCCATAAGTTATAAGAATTGTAACTTAAGCGGATCCTACAAAATAATAAAACATTAACTACATTGAATATAAAAATAAATTTATTTTCATATTTTGAACATTCCATGTACTTGAGATAATAAAATCTCGTGTCAAAAAAATTGCATAAGGTTTGAACCTTGCTCACATAGGTGATAGGAAATTGGTTGCTTTTATGTTAAATAAAAAAAATCATATTTATATCTATCATCAATTATGGTTAGTAAATAATATACAAAGTTTAACTATATATTAAATTAGTTAATTTATTAATTAATAAAAAAATGTATTAATTTAAATATATATTAATAAATATAAGAATATGGCATTTAATTAGAAATCTAGTTCAATAGTGCAAAAAAATTTAAAATATTATAGACTTATCTGTCAAAATTTTAAAACTTTTGATTTCTCTTATTTTGCGTAAACAACAGGAACTTTAATGTTAATAACTCAATAAACACATATAAACCATTATACTACTCTTCGGTTAAATCTAATTGTTGTCTTGAAAAAGATTAAAAAAAAAAGGTACCAAATCTTGTGAGTAACATAGCTGGACTTTATTTTTATCTTATTTTGAGATACAATTCAAACATGTACAAAACTTAAGGAAAGAAATGTAATCATTACTGTACTGTCTCTCCCTCCATCTTAGGTAGAAATGGCTAACGGATTGGTGGGTATGTGACACGGCACAACATGAGCACGTTTCAGTGGGACATGTAACACAGAATGGCAAACACGCGAACTAGGTTGATGTGCCATATTAGGTTTAGAATTTTAAGCACATGGACTTTAAAAACATGATACGATTAAAGATGGGTTAAAACACTACACGTGAAAAAATCTACAATAAACATGTTTTAATTTTTTAATAAAAATTATTGAATCCATCTCATTTTTATGGCCTAAGCCCAACTTTCATTATTTTAAGTATTTAAATAATTAAAGAAAGATTGAGGGGTTAAGTGAAATTTTACAATAAAAATAAGGTTTTGAAATCGAGGTTATATAAAGAAGAACAAGTGGACGCAGCAGCAAGTTTTTGGAGAAGAAAAAGACGAGAGAGAAATAAAAACAGTGGCATTGAGACTATTTTGGGGTTAGGAATTTTTAATCTTTGATTGGACAATTGGAAGATGAAAATAATTTCGTTTTCTCCCAAATTTTGAAGGTAAGTTCCTAATATCGCCCTCTACATACTGATCTTAATTTTTATTTTATCCTCTCGTTAGCTGTTATTTAAGATACGTACTTGTTAAAGAGACTGATGTTATGCTGCTACTGTAATAAAAAAATATTGAGATTTTTTATGTTGTTAGCCTCTAGCATTATCCAGATAAGAATTTGTGATGTAATCCTATTAATATATTAGAAGGTTATATCAAACTACGGTTTTATGATTTTTTCCGCTTTGGATTTCCCACGTAAAAATTTGTGTGTCTTGTAATTGGTTTATTACTTTGGATTTTATTGTTTATTTTTTCACTTATTTATTTGTGGTACACATCATATTTTTATCATACAAAGAAGAAAAAAGTTTGTTTTCCCTTAATTTGTAACTGCTTTTGTGAGTTTCTTTTCCACAAAAATAAGCTTAGAATTTTATGATTTTATAAATAACTTAAAATTAAATCTATTAATATATTTTATTAGCACAAGTGTTTAAAATTCATTTAATTTTCATTTTTTAAAAAAATACTCTAAGCGATTTATGTTTATAATTTATCAAATTAATAATTGATATCATGATTTTAATAAATAAAACTATAAACATCATGATTTTAGAAATATGTATTAATGTTACTATGGACTATAATTTATGACTTTATGTAAATTCAAGTTAAAAATTAAGTTAACTCTTAAGAAAATTTTAAGAAAATTTTATTATTATTGTTGTTAAGTATTAAAAAAAAATTGTGATATTATATAGTCTAACTTAGTAATTAGTATTATATTTTTTTACTATTATTAATTTTTTATTATTGAATATAAACTTGAGTTTTAAATTTTTTATTCTGAATTTGACTGAAAGCTCATGGATCCAAAAGTATGTAGGTTTTTTTAAAAAAAGGTTAACAACTTGACATGCCTTTTTTTAATAAAAATAAAAAAGTTTATCATGTTTTTTTTTTCTTAAATACAACATAGCACAACACATGTAGACAAAGCATAAATGAACAAAACACGGCACAACACAAAACACTTGATAGATGAAGTATGAAATGAGTACAAACACGCATAGACCTTCTGCATTGGCCATCTCTAATCATAAGCCTACTTCTTTTGCTAAATACACGTAGTACTAAATTAATATAAACAAAATTTTGAGAGATGCTATGACACAAAACATTTGGCGAGTACAGAACAATATGAGCATGATCACGTATAAGCTTTCCGCGTTGGCTATCTCTAATCATAAGCCTACTTCTTTTACTAAACACACGTGGGTATTAAATTAATGTAAACAAAGTTTTTAATTCCCTGTAATGTTATGTTCCATACAATATCTTAAAACCATTCACCAAAGGTTTAAACCCTCGTTTTGAAAACGACGTCGGTTTTAGGCTCCCGTTTCTTGTTCTCAAAGCCACTCTCATATCTGAGACACTGAAAACGAACCTGAATTCATTTTGTCCAATTTTCAAACCCTAATTACTCACAATTCATTATGACGAAGCAGCATCCCGCTTGGTCTCCATACGACAATAATGGAGGGTAGCGTCTTTCTCTCTTCATGCATTTACATATACGTCTAGGTTTAAAGCTTTCCCAATCATATTGCTTTTGCGTTTTGCAGAACTTGTGTTGCGATTGCCGGAGCTGATTACTGTGTAATCGCTGCCGACACTCGAATGTCAACCGGTTACAGCATCCTCACCCGCGATTACTCCAAAATCATTAAACTGTACGCGCGCCTTCATCAGATATCTCTTTCGTTCGTTTTATGAATTTCATCTCGTGTTCGTGTGTTGTATGCTTTGACTGTTATTAGTGATTAAGGTCGGGTTTGCTAAAATTTCGGCTTCAAGTTTCAGTTATTAGGGTTTTACTGGTGCTTGCCTTGGTCCGATTTTAGGATTTTATATGTAAAAGACGTGGGAAATTATTGAAACCTGCCGCTTAATTTTGATAATTATATATTCAATCAAAGAATCGTATAGTGGATAAATAACTAGGCACACTATCTTGGGCATATGATTCTTAATTTGCCGATGTAGTTTTAGGAGCTATAAGATGGGCTGCATTCTATACATTCAAATACTACGGCTGTGAGCTTAGATGGTATGGCTTTTGGCAGATGTTGGATGTCTGTTCAAGGTTTGAAGTAATCTAGCAGTTTGATGCCCTCGTGAAGAATTGATGTGTTCACTTTGACTTGTGTTTTGGCTTTTAGAGTAATTGCAATGCAGAGTTCCCATAATTCCTTGGCTTGTATTACGATTATACTGCTGGACACCAATCTTAGGGCTTTAGGTATGCAAGGAAAACCGCAATTGAACAACATTTTGATTTTCTAGGAACTCTTTAGCCAAAACACAAGTCAAAGTGAACACATCAATTCTTCCCAAGGTCATCAAACTACTAGTTACTTCAAAATTCATATGGAACTAAAAGAAGGAAATTTATTTATTTCATGTACTCAACTTTTATTTTGTTTATATCATTTGGCTCTTGTGCTGCACTGTGTTTGTTGACTTAGGATTGGCATCCCTTATTCTTTTGTTTCTCATATTGTTGGACACTTTATGGTTGGTAAAAGGCTATTGGCAAAACATTTTCTTCTGAGTCTGAATAATAGCTTCTTTCTTTTATATTTTAACCTCATGCAGGGCAGACAAATGTGTTATGGCCTCTTCTGGTTTTCAAGCTGATGTCAGAGCCTTACAAAAACTCTTGGCAGCAAGGCATTTGGTAAGGTTTCAAAAATGTCTGGCTGAGTGTTCAGTAGAAACACTTTGTTGAGTAATTATGCTTGTGGGTAAATAGAAATATCTTGCATATGAACTTGTTACAGACATAGTATCTGTGGTTTAAATCTCTTAAATATGCCTATTCAAAAAAGAAAAACAGCCTTTAAATTTGCCAACTCCAAAACAAAGGGAGAGGATGTTTTGTTTTATAGGAAAGGAAAGCTATTTTGAATTTTTTTCCCTTTCCTTCTCTTGTGCATAGGTACACATTGACATCATGCCACTAATCTCTTTTTCCGTGCATTGTTCAAAAACAGATCTTTCAGCATCAGCACAACAAGCAAATGAGCTGCCCTGCAATGGGTCAACTACTCTCCAACACCCTGTACTACAAACGTTTTTTTCCTTACTATTCATTTAATGTCTTGGGTGGGCTTGACAATGAAGGTAAAGATTTTTCAAACTTCCACTGCCAGTTTTAAGTTTTTTTTCTTTCTTAGTTATTGTCAAATTTTTTGTTCTTATTCCACTTCAGGGAAGGGTTGTGTCTACACATATGATGCTGTTGGTTCCTATGAGAGGGTTGGATATAGCTCCCAGGGTTCTGGTTCCACGCTCATCAGGCCATTCCTGGATAACCAACTAAAGTCTCCCAGTCCTCTCCTATTGCCTGCCCAGGTAAGCTGTTAAATTCAGATATTTAACATCACGTATGATGCTTGAGTGCTTTTATTCTCATATGTTTCTGATTGAAAATTTGTGCTGTCTGCAGGATGCTGTTACTCCTCTTTCAGAGGCTGAAGCAGTTGATTTGGTCAAAACTTGTTTTGCATCAGCAACCGAGAGAGACATATACACGGCAAGTTCACCCCCCCCCCCCCCGCTCCCAAAAAAAAAAAACCCCACCTCTCTCCCCTTATGCAATGGCTTTTTTGTTGATGTTGAAATCAAGTTCTTGTTTGTGGTACACAAGCTAAATTCTTTGCACATAAAGTCCATTTTTCTTTTTTTTTTTCTAACATGTCCTTCAATTTTTAACAGGGAGACAAACTTGAAATTGTTGTCCTAAACAAAGATGGTATTCATCGTGAATACATGGAACTGAGGAAGGATTAATCTCTTTGGAATCATGCCACACTGGTCAAGCTGAATTGGGTGGAGCTGCCATTAGCAAGTTTTCAGTGTTCTTATGTTGTCATGGTTTCACATTTTCTTATGAATCTGGTTTGATATAACTTTCCTTACTAGTGCATATGTTGCAGTGATGATGCCTATAGAGGATATTAGTTTCTTGTACCCATAGACTATAATGTTGGGAGAATAGATCTGGTGTTATTGTGTTAAGGATAAATTATATACTTGGTTTTCAAATGACATCTGGTGTGCGTGTATATTTTGATATTATATTTGCTCTGTACTTCGACAAATGATAGCAGGGCCCAGTCTCAGTTAAGGCTTGCACGTTTCAGGCAAGTGAAATGGCCTTAATTTTATGACTCTTATAGCTGATGAAACTTGATGGCTCTTTCCTGCTAACAGGAGGCCATTTGAGAATAACATATTTAATAGTTGTTGAACATTGTGGAAAATCGTCCATTTCATATTTCCCTGTTCTGAATATTTATGTCAAATTGCAAAACAATAATTGCACGTCCTATCTATTGTGTTCATTTTCTTATGAATAAAACAAACGTTTTTATTCTAACAGAGTAGAAGTTGAACATCCGTATTGGAATAACAGGTCAATCCTTTGCATTCTTTTCCCTCTGACCCTGGTTGAAATGCGTACGGTGTACCGTTTGTCCTAATCTTGATAAAATTTGTTGAATATGCCCCTCAAAAGTTGTCTGCAGAAGCCCATCCTTTCTTCTCCAATGCTAATCGCAGTGCCTGCAATGAATATCAGGGATCAGTTCATAGTTAGATCAGTCTGCTTACTGCAAAGACGGTAATGTGAGATTATGGAGAAACTTCACCTTGATTCTCTTTCTATTGGCATCACAATCAAAGTTTCGGAGACGTGAAGCAGATCTATGTTCAACAATGGAATCTCTCTCAGGAGGATACCAGAACTCAACATATCATTAGGCTTGGTAACGGATACTAATTCAGTCGGCCATTCTATGTCATTAAGTTTGGTGAAAAAGAGTTGCACAAGTGTATGAAGAGCTAAACCTACTCCCAAGATTGGACTTTCATACTCCACACGCAAACAAGGCGTGGGGTAAATCCGTCCGGTTCTGTTGATTTAATCTGCATGATACACATGCATTATTATTGTTAGTGTCTACGCACCTCCTTGGCAAAGGCCTGTTAGCAGAGACGTTGCAACGGAAGAGCTCCTTCAAGTGGTAAATATTATAAAATATTTCCAACCAATCCTATCCATCGAGCTCAGTTGGCTGACACTAACTGAGCTCGATGGATAGGATTGGTTGGAAATATTTTATAATATTTACCACTAACTGAGCTCGATGGATAGGATTGGTTGGAAATATTTTATAATATTTACCACTCGAAGGAGCTCTTCCTTTACAACGTCTCTGCTAACAGGCTTTTTCCAAGGAGGTGAGTAGTCAGTGAGATCACTGATATTCTCAGCAGAAAATACAGTTCTTGGTAGCTGGGCTTAGTGCCAATGCTTGTTGATTTTTCTGAACTCCCAAGTACTCGGGCTTTTTTCCGCTGCACATACTGAATTCAACTTCCGAATTTTGAGACTAGACAAGTAAAGTTTGTATCTGAGATTGAAAATGGCCCCAATTACTGCTACTTCACTGCTCCTCAGTATTATTTCCCTTCAAATTAACAAAATAATAATTTGCCTAAGAAATTCAATTTGCGTTACACATAATTTAGAATGGGTCTGCTGTTTACTTACCTTCGACTGGTTTGGTCGCGGGGCTCCTGAGACTGAGAAAGGGTAATACGGGGTAGAGTGGAACAATTATAGCGTTCGTTGTATTTTCTCTTATAGTGATAGTAGTAGTACCCACCAGATCTCGCCATTAGAGCCTTCTTTTTTTTTCTTTAAAAAAAAAAAATTTCGGAAGCCCAACTTTTTCTGTCTCTTTCGACTCTCGACCCTTTTGTGGGCTTGTCTGGATTGTGGGCTAGAGAAGAGATAAGAGACAATCGCATCCAACCCCACTGGCCACCCCCGGACCAGTGAAGAGTTTGGAAGCTGTGTGAGTATCTACATCTCTTATTCAAGTGAAAATGCTGTAGTGTACTACTGATAGTTGAGTCTATTTGAATTCTATTCTGATGAATTTCTCGTCTTGATTACAGACGTTTTGATAGGAATTCATTAAGCGGACCTGTTCCTTCAAACCTCAACAATCTTACGAGTGTTCATGAGCTGTACGCTGTCCAAATAGTTATGGAAATGAGCTTAATATTTTATTTTTGGACAGTTAGTTCCAATCTGTTACCACAAAATATTTTGAAATGAAGAGTGTTGGGTTATAATATGTTTCAGGTTCTTGTCCAACAATATACTGACCGGTCTAGTGCGATGCCTAACCTTACTGGCTTGAACGTCCTCAGTTACGTGTAAGTAGAAAAGGCCTTACTACATCTTCACATCAATAATCTTGGGCGAGATGAAGCATCTCAAATAGTGATTTATTTTCATTCTATAACAATTGATTTTCAGGGGGAAATTTACAAGAATAACCAAAAAAATTTTCTCCACTTTCAACAGTAACCCCCGATTGCCGTGGCCGTTTTTTTTATTCTCGTTGTCGCCGTTTGCCGATGGCCGTCTTCAGATCTGGTCAGATTAAGTTTGTTCTGTTTGGTCTGTGAGTTTGCAATTTATCTTAAATAAGAAGGGTAATTTAGGAAAGTGGAGATGTCATTGACTAATTTTGATAGGAATTTTTTACGGGGGTTATTGTTGAAATTGAGAAATTTTTTTTAGTTATTCTTATAAATTTCCCATTTTCAGGGACATGAGTAATAACAGTTTCGATGCATCAGATGTTCGTTCACGGTTTTCAAGCTTGCAATCCTTAACAACATTGTATGTGTCCATGTGCTCTCTTTTCTTAATTACTCTTTACAAGTAGAACATGTGCACATATGGGTCCAGAATTGCGGTTCTTTACACAACTTCACTTTAAGAGGGCCCATATGTTTTGTATTGCATCTTTTCTCTCAAGTAATACTGTAGATTACAGCTTTTCCATGTTGGTGCATGTTCAAATTTGAATTTAGCCGATTATGGTTTCTCACTTAATATGTGTCTTTTGCGTGTGTCTCTTAATTATCTATATCGTAAGACCCCTTTCATGTGTGTGTCTGTGTGCATTTCTCTGTCTTTCTGTGATTCAGGACGAGCAATTTTCATGTAAACTAGGAGAATGATCGACTACTTTTTGTGACAGAACGATGGTGTTATGCAGGAACATGTCAAATGACGATGTGAGATAATAACAAAAGAAAAAAAAGGAGAGAAAAAATTAACATATAAAATTTAAATGGTCTGGAAAATTTCCTACGTCAATGGGAGAGAGATCACAAGTTTCCGTTAATATGATGAACAAATGTGTAATACAAAATAACTCTCAACTTCACTGTCGAAAAAATAAAATACACCCTTTCTCTCAAATAAATACACAAAGAAGAGAACTTCAAATTTATTCAAGTTTCTCACCAAAACAAACGCTTGAATACTACAAACTACAATAGCACTAAAGAGCACTACAAACTTGCTTAACTCTTCTTATTTCTCTTCTTCTTCAATGATTTCAACCATGCAAATGTATGGCTATTTATAGCCATGCTCACTTGGAATTAGTGGATGTAGAGAAGACAATGTATATGGCCTAATACAAAGTGTTCCACTCACATTAAATTTAAACCTAACAAATCCACTATATCTTGTCTCTCATTATACTTATTTTGTGGATAAGTGGAGCCACATGTCTCCAACAGTCTCCACCTTGGCACCAATTTCTCCATCTCCAAGATAAAATGAGAAAGGATGTTTCTAAGTGCACTTAAAGATGCCACACATCCACAGATGTTTAAATTTGTATTATATTAATAAAGTCCAAATAGTATTTGAACTTTATTGCAATTAACACTTTAGTCAACATATTAGCGGGATTATCAGCGGTCTTAATCTTATGAAGCATTATCCTTACTTCAAGAAAATCTTATGGAAAATGATACCAAACACTGATATGCTTCGTTCGTGCAGGGTATATTTGGTTTTTGGTTAAGTGAATAGCACTCTCACTATCGCAATACACAATAATGTGCTTCTGTTCAATTTCGAATTCAGCAAGCAAACCTTGCAACTGGCTTCATAAACGGCCTCTCTAACTACCATATACTTTGCCTCTGTTGTAGAAAAATCGATTGTTGACTGTAATATGGACTTCCAACTTACTAGAATTTTTGTAAGAATGAATACTTAGTCAGTAGTTGATCGATGCTTGTCCAAATCATCATCATAGTCAGAATCAACACATCCAACCACATAATAACCAAGTGAATAGTCTTGCTCAAACACTAAATGAAAATCCAAAGTTTTCATAATATACCTCAAAATCTATTTCACAACTTGCCATTGTCTTTTTCCATAGTTGTGCATATACCCACTTACTACTCCAACAACATGTGAAATGTCAAGCCTTGTACATACCATTGCAAACATCAAGTGCTTTTGGCTATTCATTTATGCCAAAACATCGTAGTATTTTATTCAAATATTATTTTTGTATTAGACAAAGTTTGTCCTTCTTTCTATCTCTGTTGACTTCCATGTTGAGAATCTTTTTAGCTTCTCTAATATCTTTCATCTCAAATTCTCTACCTAATTGAGCCTTTAACCTTTCAACTTCTTCAAGATTCTTTAAAGCGATCAGTACGTCATCAACGTACAAGAGAAGATAGATAAAATATTCATCTTGTAGCTTATGAAAATATACACAATGATCAAACTCACTTCATGTGTACCCTTGCCCAAGCATAAACTTGTCAAATCGCTTGTACCATTGCCTCGGGGACTACTTCAACCCATACAACAATTTGTTTAGTTTACACACCCAATCTTCTTTATGAGCAACCTTAAAACCTTTTGGCTTAGTCATATAGATTTTCTCCTCTAAATTGCTATGTAAGAAAATTGTCCGTACATCTTCTTGTGTAAGCTTTAAATTTAATTATGCTACCAAGGCCATCAAAATTCTAATGGAGAAATGTTTCACAACTATAGAAAATACCTTATTATAATCTATTCCTTCCTTTTGAGAATGGCCTTTTGCCACCAATATTGCCGTTTAGTGTACATTACTTTGTCAGGAAATCCTTCATTCTTTTTAAATGCCAACTTACATGCGATTACTTTCATACCTTTGGTAATTAAGCTAACTTCAAAGTCTAGTTCTTTCTAAGAGATCGCATTCTTTCTTCCGTGGCTTTCATCTATGTGTCACATTCTAAACTCTAGAATATTTCTTTGATAAGTAAGAGGAACGTTATCGTCTATAATTGGAAAACATGGGCCACTATGTCAACAAATAGAGCAAGTTTTCATATCTCTCGCTTGGCCTTGTAACTACAATAAATTCTTGTTGTTCTTGAGGTTCATGGGTTGAAATCTCTTATTCTTATTGAGTTTCTTCGAATTTCTCCCCTACCATAAGAGATTTTTCACCTGTTGAAACTATCTTTATTGCATTAAACTTTACCTTTTGCAAAATTTACTCCACGTACTATGTAATTTCACAGTCAACTTTTTTAACATGATAAATTCATCAAAGGTGACATCTCCACTATTTTATTTTGAGACACTAAAGTCAATATCCTTTTATACATGAGGTAACTTCTATGAATAGGGATTTTTTAGCCCTTGGATTTAACTTCAACTTCTTTACATGATAATAGGTAGTAGAACAAAAAACATGTTAAGAATCATAATCATTAGCAAGTTTTGTATACTAGATTTCTATTGTAGTCTTGCCTTTTATTGCAGCAGATGGTAACTGGTTGATGAGTTGACTTGCATTCACTAGTGCCTTTGCCTAAAACACTTTGCCTAGTCCAACAACATGCAATGAACCTTCTCCAACAAAGTTGAATTCATGCATTCGGTCACCTCATTTTGTTGCAAATGTTTTTTACTGTAAAGTGTTGGATGATGCCATTAACTTGGTTAACTTTCGCAAGCAGATCAATGGTATAATCTATATCATTGTCTATTTGAAGCCATTTGATCTTTCTAATAGTTTGATTCTCAACCTCTATCTTCCTCTTAATAAAATGATCTAACACATTATCCTTAGTCTTTGTTATATATATCCAAGCTCTTTTAGAAAAGTTATCAACAAAAGTGACAAAATAGTACATATTCTTAAGGAGGACATTCTTGTTGGCCCCCTCATGTCTGAGTGACTGTAATCTAAAATACCTTTTGCATTGTGGATCGTCGAATCAAACTACACATTTACTACTTTTCCAGAACATAACACTCGTAGAATTTTAGCTCACCTGTTTTGATACTTTTCAACAAGTCCTGTTTTACCAAGTTCTGCAAAGCTTTCTCATTAGAATGTCTCAGACACATATGCCATAGTTTGATAATCTCATAATCTTTATTTTCTTTAGAAACAATGGCTACTATCCCAATAACCGTATCATCATGTAAATAGTACACGTTATTCTTCTTGATACCTTTTATTACCATTAGTGCATAAAAAAAAAACTTTAAGAACTCCATCTTGCATAGTCACAACAAAAACTTTAGATTCTAGTACTTTTAAAAAGATGAAATTTTTTTTAAGATTTGGTATGTACTGGACATCTATTAGAACCCTTATAGATCCATCATGGCACTTCAAGTGCATTGATCTTATCCTAACTATTTGTAAGGTGTCATTGTTACCAATATAAACAATATTGTCATTTCGTTTTTCAAAATTAAATAATATGACCTTATTAGGTCATATACAATAAGTATAACTCGAATATAAAATCCATTCATTTTAGTGAGATTTCAAAGTATTGATCAACATAAATTCCGACTCTTCATTTTTATACTTGGCAACATAGGCATCTGAAGCTTTATCTAAAGTAGATTTAGCCCATTTTCTTCTTTTTTAGCTTTGGACAATCTTTGTTCTAGTGCCCTTTTTTATGACCATTCATTTTTAGTATGTTTACCTTTCGAAAGAGATTTGCTCCTATTTTTAAGATTTCGATTTTGAGCACAAACTCTTGTAGTATAAGCTTCCCCTGTTGAAGTACTTATATATCCTTCTTTTAAATCTCATTATTGTACAAAGTAGCACATACTTAATCAAAAGTAATTTTATCCTTTGCATGAGGTATTATAGTGAAGGTAAGATACAAGAAAAATAGTTTTGTCTTTGTCCTTAATGAATTCTTCAAGCTTTATCAACTCAGCTATTAATTTATTGAAATCTATAATATGATTGTACATAGTTGTACCTAGTTGTTACTAGAAATGAACAACTTCTTTAAAAATAGTTGATTCGGATAGCTTTTTATTAAAAAGTGTTTCTCAAGTTCCTTCCAAAGTTTACTTGCATAAGCCTCCTTCATATATGAAAACTTTTACTCCTGGTGAAACACTATTGGATTGCAACTTCTTCTTTAAAAACATTACTTTCTTCAAGTGTAATATCTAGTTCTTGTTGAAAATAAACATCCATCATCTCACATTGCCATATACTGAATTGTTGGTTCCATTAGATTTTTCCACTTCAACTTTAGCAATTGTCAACACAACATTGTTGACATCGTGGACCTAGACACTGATGATGTAGACGAAGTTATCGGTGGATTTACAATTTTCGTTAAGGTTGTTGAAGAGCCATGGGCCATAACTCTAACTAGTTACAATTTTAGAATGTAAATAACAAAGCCAAGGTGGGAGCCTCGCTTTGATACTAATTGTTGTGTGAAATCATGTCATACAACAATGTGAGATAATAATAAAAAAGAGAGAAAAAAATTAATGTACAAAATTTATATGGTTTGATAAATTGCCTATATATACAGGAGGGAGATATCAGGTTTACTAATATAGTGAACAAATGTAGGATACAAAATAACTCTAAACTTCACTTCCAAAAAAAAATTTCTCTTAAACAAACACACAAAGAAGAGAACTTCAAATGTATTTAAGCTCTTCATCGAAACAAATGCTTGAATACTGCAAACTACAATTGCTCCGAAAAGCTCTACAAACTGGCTTAATTCTTTTTTTTTTTCCTCTCTTATACTTTGATGACTTCAACCATGCAAACTATTTATAGCTATGCTCACTTGAAATTTATGGATGTAAAGAAGACTATGTGTATGGCCTAATTCAAAGTAGCTCTACTAACATATTAAATTCAAACCTAACAAATCCACTATATCTTATCTCCTATTGGTGTGTGTTATAGATGCTATATGTGCCAGTGTGCAAGTGTACACAACAAGTAATATGCTAATGAGTAATTAGATCATCTCCATAAGGATTGATGTTATCAGTCTTGCTACAGTAATTTTAACACTGCAATTTCAGTGTTGTTAAGATGAAATAGTTGAAGAAATTAATAATCTAATAAAATAAAAATAAATGTAGTGAATAAATTTGATCAAGTTCCAGAGTTACTGCAGTATCACTTAAGCATCAGATGTACTTTGCAGATAAAACAACATAAACAATTCTATCTTGTAGTGGGAGCAAGGGTCATAAAAACAATTTCAAACCGTGCTATAATAATCATCATTTTACATCATTTTATTATTATTATTATTATTATTATTATTATTATTATTATTATTATTATTATTATTATTATTATTATTATTATTATTATTATTATTATTGTTTTTAGTGGATTTCAGGTTTATGGGTGAAGGCCACAAAACCAACTAAGAACAATAAATATATTTTAGGTTTGAGGGGAAATGGTGCTTTGCTTATTTGGAAGGAGCGTGGGGGTGATTTTTGGGTTTGTAAGGAGTGAAGGGGGAGGGAAAGGATCAGTTAAAGTGAGAGGCTGAGGTCTGACTTCAGAAAGCTTCGCCGAGGTACCTTACACTTGCAAAACAATAAGCAAGGGGTCAGAGGTGGAGCCGGGGGTGACTGACAACCACACTCCGACGCTCAAGTCAAAGTTGGGGTATTTCAGGTTAGAGAGCTTGCAAACTCTCTGTAATAATAGCTGGAGGTGGAAGAAACCTAAGCCTTTTCGTGTATGTGTGTGTTTTTTCTGTTATGAATGAATAATAATAAAAACCTGAACTTTATATATAGGGTACCGCGACTGTCGTACCACGTGACGCCATTTTATTGGCGTTTCTTGCTATCATTTCAGGAATATTCTTATTCCTCACACGTGTGGATACGTTGGTGTTTTAAAAATATGCTTGGAGAGCACGTTTAAAGGGAATATCCGTTTATATCACAGTGAGTGGTCCTGTGTACCTCTGTGCAGCTGCTGAAAATTTGTGGGCGTGGCAGGAGAATGCAGGTAGTCTTCACTGTCATGACAATAACTTTTTGCTTATTTGCTGGCATGACAGTTCGCTGTCTCCTTTTTTGCAGAACGAGATTTTCTTGTTGATTTCTTATTTTTTGACTGAAAATCAGCCAATCTTTTCAAGATTTTGTGTCTTTTTAATCTCTCATTTTCTTTGTGGATATTTAACGATATTTTCTACTCAGATGTGGTGTACCTCAAGTACCCCTTTGAAGTACCTAAGATACCCCAAATACTCCACAGAACATCAAGGATACCCCAGGTAGTACATTGAGTGTCCAAAATACCTCAGGTACTACAGAGAGCGTTAAGGGTACCTCAGGTACTACATAAAACGTCAAGGGTACCCTTCACAAATCGACACGTGGCGCTTTGTCATTGGACCTCTTATTTCCTTCCAAACAATTATTATTTTATATTTTTTTATTAGTCAAATACCCTTCAATGTAACATTGACTTTTCATTTGAGTGTCTATCACTTGTAATGATGACATCCAATTACTTGATCAATGTACAAATTAGAGTTGTTACAGTAAAAACTGTTGAGTCAATTATTTATATAGTTAGCATTTTATGGTAATTCTAGTTAAATTGGAATTCTATTTATTGCATATCTTGTAATAGGGATTAATTTATTAATTCCTTAATTTAGTGAAATTCTAATTTATTAGGAATATTTGTTTCCTATTTTAATTAGAAGTCAAATTTAGGAAGTCAATTAATGATGAGATTCTATAATTGGCACATGAGATCTATTTAGAGCAAGAAGTTAGTTCAAGTAGGAATATATTGAATGCTTTAGATATTTATTGGAAGACAAACAAGGCAAGAAATCAAATTTAGTCCTATTCAGATTCTTGGGAATTGTAAAAAGAAAGAAACTCTTATGTGGTAAGAAATCTAAATCTTTTAAGACTTGCAATTTTTGTGAAACTCGGTCTCCTCCCTAGAGAATCTGGATTTGGCACATAATGTTGTGTTGATTTGTTTTGTCATGAGATTATTTCTTTTCATCTCTATGGAGAGTTTATGTGGATTTTAGATAACTAGACATTGAAGAATTGAAAAATCGCTATTGCTCATTTTGCAAAGTGCCTTGAGGATCGTGGTTGAAGCTGATTTAGTCTCAGGTTGAGTAAACTGTATGGTGATAAACTATAAGTGAGAGTCTTAAGTTTGATAAATCCATAGGTTATAACATCTTAACTTAATAAATTACCTTTTGATCTAGGCGTGGCCTCGTGGATGTAGGATTGATTAATCCGAACCACGTAAAAATCTCGGTGTCGTTTAATTAACGTTTTTTTTATGCAGATGAATAGTACCCCCATGAACAGCACTCGCTGTGAACAGTTCTGATAAATAGTATTCGTGAACAATCAGTGAACAGTAACGGTGAGTAGGTTGTTCGAGAATTAGTTAAGTTGTTAATACAATGGTTTTAACAACTTACATCTATCTGCAATTAGATCTAAATTTCTGTAAAAAAACATCTAAGATGCTTTATTTTAGGCTAAACATGGAGCTTATGAACAGACATGGCTACTCTGTATCCTAGACATAAGACCCTTTTACTCTACAAATATTTTTTCTAATCACTAAAAAAACTTCCTGAAATTTTAAAAATAAAAAGGAATAAAATAAAAGAAGTTAGATGCACGAATTAATATAACAAAAAGGTAAATTAAACATCATGTAAAACTAGACTTGATATTTAAAGGAAAATTTTAAATAACTTCCTTCATTGGGTTACTTCTCAATTAGCGCTTGATTTTAGATTTTTCAGCATGACCATCTTTGATTGCTCATGCTCCCTAAGAATCGGTCCCCCCTTAGGTGATTCACAGTAGATCGTATGTAATATTTCGCCTAATGCCTATTTATCTTGAATTCTTGACCTGTTCTCTCATCTTGAAGGTCAATAGCCCCATATGAATAGATTCTCATAAGCTTGAAGGGCTCTGACCATCTAGACTTCAATTTACCAGCGAAGAGTTTCAATCTCAAGTTGTAAATCAAGACTTGGTTGCATAGAATGAGCTCCCTTTGCTAGATTCGTTTATCATGCCATTGCTTCGTCTTCTTCTTGTAAATT
The DNA here is from genome assembly GCA_030449905.1 of Luvunga scandens. NCBI lineage: Eukaryota > Viridiplantae > Streptophyta > Magnoliopsida > Sapindales > Rutaceae > Luvunga > Luvunga scandens. Next base: position 2,297,417 of record JASUUG010001266.1, read on the forward strand.
CTTGCATTTTCATAAGAAAATAACCTTAACTTTTCCAACTCAGAAGTTATAGCTTTTTCTGTTTTGCTGTAGTAGTCATATCCATTTTCAGTTGCTTGACTGTCGGATATACTTTGTGCTCTAGCTCTAATGAAAAATGATAAGTTTTTCCTTAAATAATTCTATTGACAAGTTTTGCCATAAATAATTCTATATGGGGACATGTCAAGTGTGGTTTTATAAGCTGTTTTATATGGCTGTAAGGAGTCATTCAATCTAAGTGACCAATCTTTTCTATTGGGATTTACCACTTTCTCTAAAATCTTCTTTATCTCCCTGTTGGACGCCTCTGCTTAACCATTGGCTTGTGGATAATATACTGTAACAACCTTATGCTTGATCCCATATTTAGTCAATGTTATAGCAAATATCTTGTTCAAAAATGGGTTCTATCATCACAATAATGGCTCGCAGAGTGTCAAATCTTAAAAAAAAAAATTTAAAGGAACTTTACCACTACTTTGGCATCATTTGTTGGTAATGCTACGACTTTCACCAACTTGAATACATAATCCACAGCAACTAAAATGTATCCATTGCCAAAAAAGAGTGAGAATGGTCTTATAAATTCTATTGCTCATGCATGAAATAGTTCCACTTCTAAAATATTGGTGAGCGACATCTCATGCTTTTAAGAGATGTTTTATGCCCTTTGACACCTGTAATAACATTTAACAAATTTGTAAGCATATTTAAAAATAGAGGGCTAATAGTAACCTGATTGAAGAAATTTTGCTGCTGTCTTGTATCCTCTAAAGTGTCTATTATATGTTGTCGAATGACAGGACTGCAAAATATTTGAAATTTCTTTATCTAATACACATCTTCTGATTATATGGTCTGAACACAACTTGTACAAGTAAAGTTCATCCCACTTATAGTTTTTGACATCATGAAAAAACCTTTTTCTTTGTTGGTAGTTTAAATTAGGTTGTAATAGTCTACTCACTAAATAGTTGGCAAAGTCTGCACACTATGAGAATACCGATTGCTACAACATCTGTGAGTGATGTAGTATTAACAGTTGCTCATCGGGAAATATTTATGTGATGTCTTACTCGGTCAGAGTGCTTGCATCTACTTCTAGTCTTGATAGATGGTCTACCATTTGATTCTTAAACACTTTTCTATCCTTGATCTCCAAATCAAACTCTTGTAATAAAAGAATCCACCTAATCGCCCTTGGTTTGGCATCTTTATTAGAAATTAAGTACTTTATGGCTGAGTGGTCTGTGTAAATAATTGCCATGGTGCCAACTAAATAAACTGTGAATTTGTTAAATGCATAAACAACAGTCAGTAGCTCTATTTTAGTGGTGGTATAGTTGAGTTGTGTGTTAGCTAAGGTATTATTAACATAATAGATAGAGTGAGAAAATCTTGCCTTTCCTCTATTTTAACACTACTTAAACAGAATGGTCAATGGTGTTACATATTAACTCAAAAGACATACTCCAATATGATGCTACAACAATTAATGTTATAATATGAGCACTTTTCAACTCAGCAAAGGCCTTTAAACAACTCTTATCAAAATTGAAGGATTTGTCATGCTCCAGCAGCATGCATAAGGGTTTGACTATTTTGGAAAAATCCTTAATAAACTTTCTATAGAACCTTGCATGTTCTAAGAAGCTCCTTATGCCTTTAACTAAAGTAGGTGGTAGAAGTTAATTAATTACCTCTATTTTTGTCTTTTCTACCTCTATTCCTTTTTTAAAGACCTTATGGCCTAGGACTATATTTTCTTGTACCATAAAGTGGCATTTCTCTCAATTTAACACTAAGTGTGTCTCCTCACATCTCTTGAACACATTCTTCAAATTATGAAAACAGTCATCATATAATTCGTTAAAAATTGAAAATCATCTATGAATACCTCAAGTGTTCACTCAACCATATCTAAGAAAATAGACATCATGCACTTTTAGAACATTGCTGGAGCGTTGCACAGCTCAAATGACATCCTTCAAAAAGCAAAAGTTCTATAAAGATGGATGAATGTTGTCTTCTCCTGGTCTTCCGTATCTAGAGTATCTATCCAAGAAACAGTAATACTCTTTTCCAGCAAGTTTATCTAACATTTGATCAATAAAAGGTAATAGAATGTGATCTTTCATTATTGCTTTGTTTAACTTTCTATAATCCATACAAACTCTTCAAATAGTACTATTCTTGTGGGAATGAGCTCATTCTTTTAATTTGCTACAACAAATACTGTACCGTTCTTTGGAACACATTGAACTAGGCTTACCTATGAGCTATTTGATATTGAGTAAATGATTCCAACATCAGGTCATTTGATGATCTCTTTCTTCACAGCTTTATGAAGGGATTTAATCTTCTCTATTACTCTACAGAATTGCTGTAGCAATCATTCAACAGAATTTGGTATAAGTATATGGAAATGCTAATTCCTTTTAAATCTATCATAGTCCATTTGATGGCCTTCTTGTACCTCTCAAATACATCCACTAAGTTCTTCTTTTTATTTGTACTCAAAGAAGATGAAATAATTACAAGATATGTGTCATTGTCAACAAGATAAATATACTTCAATTGTGAAAGTAAAAGTTTTAATTCTAAAATAAGTGGTGACTCAATAGAATGAATAAAAGATTTTATTTCCCTATTTGAAAGATAAAGAGGTTCGAAGTGTTTGTCTGTTTGAAGAGTTGTTTTTCTCCTAGCTATACTATATCAGTTGTGTTAAGATCTTTATCTTCAAGTTATTTAAATGTTACAGCTTTGACTTTTTTATTATTGCAGTAACTATTTACTTATTTTGCTACAGTAAAGTCCACAACATTTATAAAGTTATAGTTAAATCTTATTGGGGCTCTTTATTACGTCTAACACATTAAATGTAAGTTGCTGATCATTAACCTGCATAATTAGTGCTCCTTTTTGCACATCAATTAAAGTTTTACCAGTGGCTAAAAAAGGTTTTCCTAAAATGATCGGTACCTTTTTATCAGCCTTAAAGTCCAACATTATGAAGTCCACTGGAAAAATAAATTTATCTACTATCGTCAATACATCTTTAATCTTGCCTCTAGATAAACATGAGATTTGTCAGCAAGTTGTAAAGTTACTGTTGTTGGTATAACTTTATTAATTTCCAATTGCTTGAAAACTGATAGAGGCATGAGATTGATGCTAGCTCTCAAATCACAAAATGTCTTACCACTGTATTTCGTTTCTATCGAATATAAGATCGTAAAACTTCTTAGATCCTTCAACTTCTAGGGTACTTTATTCTGAAGTATATAGCTGCACTTTTGTGTCTAAGCAACTATTTCAAACTCTCTAAGCATTTTTTTCCTTGCTAATATATCTTTCAAGAACTTTACATGATTTGGTATTTGTTCCATAGCTTCCACAAAAGAAATGTTGACATATAGTTGCTTTATCACTTCTAAAAATTTGCTGCATTGTTTTCTTTTTTTTGCTTCTGGAATCTTTGTGGAAAGAGTGGTGAATGCCTAAATTGCTGTGCTATAACAGGATGTACAAATTGCTTCTCTTTTATTATGTTCTAAATTGATGTAATTTATGTTGTAGCATTTTTCACAATAGATTTTAAGCCATCATTCTTGTAGATGCTGTGACTTGGCTGTTCTTAACAGCATGCTAGGTAGTGGGAGGTTGCTGCTCCTCTTCAACTTGAGTTTCTTCTTGGGTTAAGATTCAACTCTTCTTTTTGATACACCTACTAGATTATGAACACCCTTTCTAAATTTTAAGTTGATCACTTTGCAAAATTTCTTTCCTTCTCTTCTCGGATCCTCTATATTGCTAGGTAAACTGTCCTAAGGTTTGTTGCTTAATACTATGGTAAGCTGCCTAATTTGATTTTCTAAGCTTCTTAAAGAAAGAACTTAATTCTGAACAATTGCTTTTTTCTTCACAATATACTCCTTAATCAGAGCTTCAAGATAATTGAATTGATCATTGCTAGTGTTTTTTTACTCTTGATTTTTCTGAAGAAATCATGGTGATTGAGCAGACTTGCTGAATTTGGTTACTTTATGAGAAAGTTAGATGTTGTCTCTGTCTTGGGTTGTAAGTGTTTGAGTATGGATTATTTTGGCTTTATCGGTTGAAGTTGCCCATATAATTGACTGATACTGGATTTCTAGGACAATTGTCAAATAAATGTCATTTTCCATAATAAACACAAGAGATCTCAGTAACTTGGTTAACAGTTGTTGGAGCAGTAGTAATAGCTTTCACCATATTTGTTAATGAGGTTATTTGGGCTGATAATGTTGTCAAAGCGTTTATATTGTGAACTCTTGCTGCAACTTGTCTGGTTGATGGCCATTGATAGTTGTTATTAGTTATTCTCTCTAGAATTTCATGTTTCATTAGAAGACTTAAATAGTAAGACTTTATTTACTGAAGTATCTACCATCAATCTAGTACTTAGATTGAAACCATTATAGAAAGTTTCCAACTGTATACAATAAAAAATACCATAATAAGGATATCTCTTAAGTAGCTCCTTTAATTTTTCCCATGTATGATACAAGCTTTCATCTTTAAGTTGACGGAAAGATGTGATCTTATTCTTTAATTTTGCATTTTTAGTAGGTGGAAAGTACTTCATCAAAAAATTGCTAGCCAAGTTATTCCATATAATGATGGAGTTTGATGATAAAGAAATCAATCATCCCCTTGCTCGGTCCCTTAGGGAAAATAAAAGGAGTCTGAATCTCAATGCTTCATATGATGCTCTAACTATCTTAAAAAAATCATTTACTTCCAAAAAAAACTTAAGGTGGAGATGAGGATCTTTAGATGATAGTCTAGTGAACTACCCCATTGTCTGCAACATCTGAAACATCACTAGTTTGCCCCATTGTCTGCAACATCTAAAACATCACTAGTTTGAGCTTGAAATTGTCAGTTTGAACTTTAGGTCTGACTATTCCCAGATATATGGTTTGAGGAGTTAACATTGCATAGTATCGAATGGCTCTGTCTCTATCATCAATCATGTGGATAATATTGTTGTTTTCTTATTGCCTATGAACATGCTGTCCATTCTAGCTCTCATGTGCATTGACTAGTTGTATTTCTCCTTAAGGGTTCAAATATCCTATATCTTGTTAATCATTCATGTCTGCAATAATTCTTAAATTCCTATGCTCTTTTTTCAATCTTCTTGCTATGTTTTCAATTTTTAGATCAATTTAGAATTCAATAGGTTTGTTTTTGTGCATGCAAGGGGTGTTGGTGCTAGAGTACTTCTATTAACATAACACACTAATTAGAACATAAACAAAATTTGCACCAGCTAAAATTAATTTCACAAATCATAATAAACAATCAATCCCTAGCAACGGGGCCAAGAACTTAGTGTGTGTTATAAATGCTATGTGTGCCAATGTGTAAATGTACATAACAAGTAATATATTAATAAGTATTCAGATCATCTTCATATGAATTGATGTTATCAATTTTGCTACAACAATCCTAGCAAAACAATTTTAGTGCTGTTAAGACAAAATAGTTGATGAAATTAATAATCTAATAAAATAAAAATAAATGCAGTAAATAAAATGCAATAAAGGGAATTTAAAGTTAAACTCAAGGGAAGACTTCGATGATAGGAAAATAGTTGAGTGCCTAAACTGGCTTAATGGTATTGACTTTTATTTTCTAGTATTGTACCGTGCTATAACTTCTACCACAGCACTGGGCGGACTCTATTCAAATTAAGATTAACTTAACTTGGGAAACCTAATCTAAGACCTTATATTGTCTTGATCTGTTCCACTAAGTCAATCATTTTTTAGACACATTCTTAGCCAGTATAAATTGCAATAAATAAAATCAAAACAAAATACTGCAGCAAATCTAGAGCAACACACATATATCAGTCAAATAACCATTAAGGTTGTTTATCACTTAACCACATCAAATTATTTCATGATTTGTAATAAAATAGTAATAAAAATCGTTTTAGCCATCAAATACATTCTCATGGATAAAAGAAAACAAGAAAATAAAGATAAGAGATTAGGTTCCGCTTAATCTTGCGATTGCTCATTCTTTTTCTCATTGAATCCTCTATTGTAACCCCTCAAATCTCTGTTCTTCTCTGTTTTCTTTTATTTTTTGTTTTTCTCTGTTATTTTTCTTCAATGATGGCTCTCATTTTTTCTTTTCATGAGTGCTCCATTTATAACTTTGAATTAAGGTAACCAGAAGTGTGTGGTCGCATGACTGCCATTTTTGGAAATCTTGTATCGTAATCTTTTTGTTATCACGCTCGAGATCTCTTTTGTGGTTGCTGTAGAGTTGCTGCAACATCGACTACAATATCTTTACTGTTCCAAATTTGTTTCTATTTCTCTGTAGCCAAGTTATTTTGTCATCTATGCAAGTCTATTACAGCAATATTCCATCCACAAAACTTGGGCTTTCTTAGTTACCTATAATCACAAATAATTAGAGCACCAAGTGATCTAAAACAAGATTAATAAATTAAACTTAACTAAATACTCATGCAAAATGTAAAAATAATGTAATGAAAACATATCATTTAGTCTCAAAATAATACTAGTTTAAGTTTAAAAGTTTTATTATAACTTTCGTTTCATAGAGTTTTCACTCATTATATTGACTTAGTAGACAAATGGAGCCACATGTCTCAAACAAATGGAGAATACTAATCTTGAATGTTGAATTCTTTCTAATTTGTTCAACATTCCCCATCTGTGGGTTGTATAAGTATTAGCTTATATTTCAAGTATACTATGTAAAAGCTATTGAAAATTACAAGTGCATCATACAAATTGAAACCTTTAGCTTCAAACAGATCACTAACAAACTCCATATAAATGCAATCATTTTTGTGCCTTAATTTAATTATCACATTTCGATAGGGTCATAAAAACGAACAAGTTTAATGGACCTTGGCACCAGTTATGGTGAAAAATTGCTCGTTAATTTGCATATTAATCGCATCTCTTCTTACATAGAAAGAAGAGGAGCACTAAGTGTTAACTTAACGTAAAGCTTACTCTTCTCATGTTTTAGAATTTTTTTTTTTAAAAATAATTTGCTAGAAAATTCCATAAGTAATAATTTCCTAATAGTTAAAACGCCATATGAAACACATAGTGTACAAGAAACAACATGTTTTCAATTTACTAAGGTTATTTTCTTCTAAATTTTGTAGATCATTGATAACCCAATTTATTAGGAGTTAGGAACTACCAAACATTTCTACACACTTTCCCAACTGAGTTCCCCTAATTTAATAAAACCAAAGAACTATCTACCTACTCCCTACAACTCAGATTATAATTCTAGCTCTACTTGTCAATGTGTCCATCCAAATATAGGAACTCTAGTTTTCAGAGCTCCTTCATTCTTAGACTTGGGAAACAAAACTTAGTATGAAACTCTTGATCAATCTTTGACAACATCTTTTCAGTCATCTTATAAACTTCGCATGGATTCCATTCCTCTCAATAAACTAATCCATGCAAGAATAATTGTGAATACCTTGAATTGAGTATACAAGTTTTTCTTTCTGTCCAAGAATGTTTTAATTGAACAAAAGTGTCTACATTTGGTTTGTTCTTATCAACTTGACTTACAAGCCTCCTTATCTTTTTGGACATTATTTTATCATTGGTGATCAATATTAGTATTTTACTGGTAATTTTGCTACTGTCATAGAATAAAATGTATTAGTGCAATGTTGCTTTCATTGACATTAATGTTTTTATTGGTGCATTATCTTTTAGGAGAATTTGGAGGATCAAACAAGTCAACAAGCATTAGGGTTATCATTTGAGCAATAATTGTTAGTTGTGTCGTATTGTTGTTACCACTACTCCTTGCAGAAGTTTATGCTTATCGTTAAAAGAGAAGAGTAAATAAAACAAATGAACAAAACCCTTTTGTATGTTAAGGACTTGATGTACATTTTGCATTTTCCAATTGGTAAATTATTAAATTTGCTTATATTTTACAAGTGTAGCACATTAAGAGATAAATATTAGCAATGCTAGCATTTCTCAACTAAAATAAGCAAGATACCTCTCCTTTGAAGATGTTAAAAAATACACTAACAATTTTTTAGATGCTAATGATGTTGGATCTGGGGGCTATGAAAATTTTTAGTTCTTTTATCTTTCTCCAACCTTATTTCAGTGTAATGACTCTATTTAACAGGTATAAATCTCTTATATTAATAATTTTTCTCTAACTTACTGACTATTTTAATTTATAACATGGTTACTTTCACCATATTCTCTAAAGTGTCATGTAATTATGGCCATGTTTCTATCTGGTGTGTATTGTTTAGGGTATTAATATGTAAGTGTACACAAAAAGTAATATAATAATGAGTATCAATATCATGTTTATATGGATTGATGTTATAGAACTTGCTACAACAATTTTAACAATGTAATTTTAGTAAACCAAATAAATTAAAATAAATGATGAAATTAATGATATGTTGAAATTAAAAGTGCAATAAATAGAATGCAGTAAAGATAATTTAAAGTGAAACACAAATTTATACTCAATGGTAGTTGGATTCTAAACTCACTTAATAGTTATTGACCATCTTTCAATAAACACACAGTTGCTACAACATTTACTATATCACTGGATAAAATCTCTAATGCATCCTCAACTGTTGCATTTTAGATATCTTATATTTATATACAATCTAACAATGAGTAGTTGTTAAACTAACTTTGCATATAACATTATACACTTTAGACTCTATTTGTCTTATAAAGTAAACTCCTATGTCTAGTTGTTCACTAATCTTAGATTAAGTATTGCCCTATTCAAATTGAGATTAACTAAACTTGGAAAACCTAATCTAAAACCATGTATTATCTTAATTTGTTCTACTAAGTCAGGCATTTTTTAGGCTTCTTTTGAGCTAGTATCCACTAAATAGGTAGTCAACCAAAATAAGGATTTACAATAAGTAAAATTAAGATAAAATACTATAGTAGGTTTTGAACAACGTACATATGTTAATCAAACAACCATTAAGCTTGGAAAACATAATCTAAAATCATGTATTATCTTAATTTGTTCTACTAAGTTAGACTTTTTTTAGACTTCTTTTTAGCTAGTATCCACTAAATAGGTAGTCAACCAAAATAAGGATTTGCAATAAGTAAAATTAAGATAAAATACTATAGTAGGTTTTGAACAACATACATATATTAATCAAACAACCATTAAGCTTGTTCAAAATCTAATTATATTAAGGTTTAACACATGATGAGCTTTAAAAAAGTAACAACACAAATGTTTGCCATTAAATACACAGTTAAACATAGAACAAAATAATCAAATACAAATTAAATATTGAGATACAAAGAACTAAAGTGTCATGCTTTGGTCTTTAAGTATCTCTTTCCTTTTCTCTACAAAATTGCCTCTGTTATAACTTTGAAATCCTTTTTTTTTTCTTTGTGTGTAACAACTAAGGATGATATGTTTTCTTAAAAATATTTTCTTTTATATCTTAGTATTAGGGCAACCAAAAAGTAGGTGAACACTTATCTCTTTTTGGCATTTTAGGACCATATTTCTTTTTATGTTGTCTACTATTATTTTGTCTGCATCTAACAATCACAGTGCAGTGACAGCTATAGTAGAATTTTTCTATTAGCATGTGAATAGTTTAGAGAATTTTTTCTGTATTTGATCTTGGATTACTGCAGTAGTTGCTACAACATTATCTCTGGTTCAAACTTGTTTTTATTCATAAGCATATAAGTCTTTTGTTGCATTTTGTAGGCCTGTTGTCGCAGCAAGCAGTCCTTCTTCTACAGCATCCATTAGCAAAACATGAGTTTTTGAGTTATTTAAAATAGAGCACTCAATCAGAGCATAATATGGTCTAAAGCATATCAACTTGTTATGACTAAACTTAAATAAATACTTATACAAAATGTAACTAAAAATTAGATAAAAATTCATCATTTACTCTCTAAGTAATACTAGTTTAGTTTTAGAAATGCTATGATAACTCTTATTTCATAGAATTATCACTATTCTAATATAATTGGAATTAGACACTTTACAAGCGCACAAAACTAAAGCCACCTTCTGCCTCAAGGTGATGCTTTCATTCATATGACCTAGGATGGAAGGAAGGATTAGAATAAAGATAAACATAATTATCAAATAACTAATGTATCATCATTTTCCATATATGTACATTTAACTAATGGATCATCACTGGCCATATATGTATATTTGTCAAGATATATAGATGAATTTAGGCTAATCAATTGAAGCCATGATACATTTAGCAGTAGCAATTAGTTATTTATGTATCTACCTGATCACATTTAAAACAAATGCTGATATATGAGTTTATTATAAATGGTTCTTTGGGGTATAGTTTTTCAAGTATCTTAACCATTTATTTTCCTTCTTCACCAAACATGATATCTGGAACCTTTTGATTCTTTTGTTGCATGCTTTATGTAAAGGATGGTAATTGTCAAAATATTATATAAATGCAGGGAAGATGTGGAATCTGATTAGATTGCGTAAAGAAACTTAAAATAGCCCTTGGTGTAGCAAGACGTTTATCGTATCTGTAAGAGCCTGTCAATCTTCCTATTATACATAAGGATATTAAATCATCTAACATTCTTCTAAATGAACCCTTAAATGCCAAAGTTACAGATTTCGGTCTCTTGAAATCTACAAGTGACAATGAAAAGGGCCATATCACTACTTAAGTTAAAGGGATATTGGTGAGTTGACCCAAAGTTGATTAATTCTCTCCGAAACTAAGCAAACTCTTCAGAGTTAGCCAATCTCTTTGAAGTTGACCATCGATATCTGGAGTTGACCAGCCATCTCTGAAGTTGACTAAACCCTCTGAAGTTGACTAGGCATCTCTAGAGTTAACCAAACTTTTAGAATTAAACGCCATTTAAATATCAAACAAGAATTCCAGAATAATAGGAAGCTGCTATTACAAATAAAATACCACGTGTCCATATTAAAGGTAAATATCTCAAATAATATGCATATGACATAATTGTTAAAATAATGATTTTATTTTTAGCTTTTACTCATCGCTTTGCCTTTTTTAAAAATGAATTTACAAACAGAACAAGATACTTTCTTAGTCTCTGGCAAAGTTGTGTGTGCTGCAACACTTCCAAGCAACATGCGCATATATCGTTATAAAAGAATCCTTAAGCATTTTAAAGTGGTATTGTTGGCAACATTGTATGATAAAAATGTTTTTTGAATCCAAGTTATAGCACCTTCGTATCAGCAGTGGCTACGAACATCATGTCAACACTGTTAACAAGGTTCTAGTTTTTAGGACTTTTTTGGAGTTCTAGTAAGCTAACTTGCAATTGTCTAAGAGTTATCTCATCATCACTCGGTGCATCCATGCCATCCATCAGGGTTCCACCATCAGGTTCGGTGGCAGCTACTTTTTCTTCGACTTGTCCTCCTGCTTTCTACTAAGATTCAAACTGCCCCAGCTCTATTTCGAATCTTTATATTGAATCAGAAGTTGTTCCCAAGTTTTCATATTAATCACAATCTCCTAAGGAGACTATATACTATTTGTAGAAATGTCACTTAGGGGACGAGCATCAAGAACATCTCTAAACTTTATAAGAACCATCTCATACAAAACCCCTCCAGATTGAATCCCAACAATGACATCCATGAATGCACCAGATCATGAATTAGAACAATTTCCTAAAGTAGGTCCCATGAGTCTACAGCACTTGACAGTTTTGGCATAACTATTATATTCAAAATAGTATGAAAAATTGAAAGAGGTAACAAACTTTCCTAACACTCCAAGAGTCTACGCATATGCTCAAAGTCACTTGTGTCTAAGGTATTGGCACTAGATATTCTCAAAGCAGGTAAGACAATTTGCGAAAACAATTTAGTATAAGGCATGGATCCCTCTGGCATATCAAAATTGTAATCAAATTACAACACATTCATCAAAACTGCACCATATCGAGTTTATGCGATGAATTTCAAAAAGGGTGCCAACCTTGAACTATACTTAGAAAAAAAGGCAAAGCAAATGAATAAGCAATACGAGACAACTAAAAGAACTCAAACTCGACTTAAAACCTCTTGTTTAAGTTGCTGAAATAATAAGTGAGTCCAAAATAAATGTTTTGGAAGAATTCTTTTGCTCGATTTGGCAAAAAACATTAACAATTTTTTTTATTAAAAAAACATTTTTGTTAATTTCTACCTTTTTATTGAAACAATTTTCTAACGTAAATGTCAAATGTTTTCTTTGTCAACAATCTATATTATTCAGGTACAATTTGAAAACAATTTTCACCGTTATTCACATTTCAGAAGCGTGATTGTTTCATCCTTTCATTGGACATGAGTGACAAAGCCTTTTGAAAGATATCAATACCGAATTGTACTTTTACAACAACTTTTTGCACTCATTAAGGGCGGAGCTCGGAGTAAATCTCTGAGGAGGGCAAGTTCAAACTTCAAGTGTTGGTAGGGGATTAACTTTAGAAGGTGTTCCTCTCTATAGTCGTGGTGTAGTCATTGGGATACAAGAACTCTGCTTAGAGTTGTAGAGATCTTGATTAATTGATAATTGCGGCTAGTATTGCAAGTGAAAAACATGTAAAATAATTAATAAAATAAAAATAAAAAATTTGGGCCTAAACTTTTAAAAGGCGATTTACTATTTTGTCAGAATAAAAAAGCAATTAACAAAATAAAAGTCAAACAATTGAGCCACTTGAACTTTATTTCATGAAATATAAAATTATATTTGCATCCTATATATAAAATTTATATATTAAGTGTATGTGTAGGGGACCAAAACAACCTTTTTATATTTAATTTTATTATTTCATTTACACTACAAGAAAACTAATAATAAATGACAGACACTGTGATTAATTCTGAGAAAACTTGTGTATGTCATAAAAGTATGATAGAGTTGTAATAAATTTTGTGTCAATCAAGTATTCATGACGGACTCTTGATAAAAATAAATTATGTCAATGATATAGAACGACTTTGTGAGAGAATATATTATATTAAGAATTCATAATTGAATTTTAATGCTGACTTGATTTTAGTGCTTCTTTGACTGAAATTTTTGATATTATTTAAAATAAAATATTACACGACTCAAGAAATGTTATCATTTCACTTAAGTTGAATCAACGATATTTTACTTATAAATTTTAAATATTAAATATTTAAAATTTTGTCATTATAAAATAAAATTAAACTAATAAAATAAAAATAAAGAGTTAAAATAAAAAGGAAACCTATGATTTTTTTCCTAAGTGTTGAGGTTCTTACCAATTCTCTCACCAAACTCTTCTCTCATAAAGCCACCTGAAACCCTAGTCTCCTCACAACCACTCTCAACCAACCTAAATCCATAGCCACCATGGGGGAAGTGTTCAAATTGGGCTACGTTTTTTGATGCAGCAGAAGCATGGCGGTGCTCATAGCTCTGCTGATCGCACGCGAGGCTCCGGCATGGGCTGGTGGCATGTGATGACCACAAAAAGAAGCAGTACAGTGGCAGTAAAGCGCGTTTCATGCTAGTTGCAATTGTCACATACTAGAGGCATGAGCTTCCATTGGCCATTTCGGATATGGATCAACTAGTGGTCGCAATGGTCATGCAGCATGATAGAGGCTGTCTCCTTGTGTTGTCAATGACATGGAAAAACACTGGTGTGGGTTGCTGTTTGAAATGGCTGCAATTGATGCAAAGCAATTAGCAGCTGCGGGGAAAAGAAAAAATGAAATTAAGTTTTTCGTCATGCTAAGCGTAACAATGTAGTGTTCACATAACATCATCAAATTCATTCTGTGATTCTATATTTATCCCCTACTTCAATTTCATTTGCTGGAAATCTATTTGTGTTCTTAAGCTTACAAATTAGATTTGATTGTTGCTTAAAGAATATTAATTTTATAAATAAATCTTATGGTTTATTTCTTTCTTTCTTAGAACTTATTCTTTTCGTCTTATGACTTCATCTTTCCCAATTTCACATCTGCAACTTTTCAATTTCTTGTTTGTTTGAATTGGTATGATTTTAATTGATTTCTCGTCTCTTCAAAACCCTTGGATGTTGTAATTTGCCTGGATTGTTTATAGGTTTGCCTAATGGAAATTGAATTTGCTATAGGGCTTTCAAGTTTCACTATACGCTGCCAATTTTAAATATTTGCTCTTTAATTCTTTTTTTTTTCCATTTTAGTTTTCTAATTTTTATCTTATTTTGGAGAGTGTTTGAGATTTATTTTGGATTTGTAATTATGGTGAGTATTTTATTGGCCTAGATTCGTTTTGAGTATATCCTAAGCAAGTTTTTGGTATTTTAATAGTTTAGAATATGCTTTTATATGTGTTTTTTTTGTTAGCCGAAAGTAGTTTTTATCACTCCTTTCCTCTTTTTGGTTGACACCACGTAAAAGTAATTTGGTATTTTCTCTAATTAAATACTACAGATTTTAATCACATCATTGAACGAAAGTATTAAGATGTTTTATTATTCTTTTCTAACAATAATATTAGTATTAACAATAGCAATTATTTTGCAGATTAATTTTGTGTCTGGGTATATTAGGAACTTGACATACGATGTTATGTGTCACTTTTAGTAACTGCTCTACTGAGGACCTTAATTTGTCGGGGAGAACTTTTACTTTGAAAACTTTCTGGTGCATTTTTGATGTAGCTCAAGCTATTCTTCTTGGTTTTCAAAACTACAGTGTTATGCTTGGCACGACGGTTCTCATTCTGACTTCTCTTATTCCTCGGATGGGCAGTGGAAATGTAAGGCCTACGAAAATAAATGCAAAAAAATGAACAAGTCCACTTGGATTTAATTATTTTATTTTCTTTGAGATAAGTAGCCTCTAATTGGGTAATAAGATTGATATATATTGCCTATGGTTTGCAGGAGGAGAAATCAAAGGTGATTCGACACTACTTTTTTTTTTATCACATTGCTGCGATCATTCTAATTGGCACACCTTTGTATGCTTGTGTAATTTGTGAGGTAAGATTCTATTCGTAATTAGGATTTCTATATATGTTTGCATTAACTTTTCCTTTTCTTTTATATGTTTATAAAATTGATGTCACTCACAAAATCTATTGGACATTATATCAAATTAAAATTACAATTTTTGTTCTCCATTTTAATTTAATTTATTATTGCTAAAGAAAATCAAATAAACAAAAGAAGAAGAAAGTGATGCCATAGTTTTTTACTAAGCTATTTAATTCAATTTCTTTTTGTTTTAAGATTTAAGTAGTTTAAAGATTTGATATCCTACGAATGATCTATAGAAACTTTATTGAAGTATGCCTATCTTTGTCTGATTTGTGGTCGCACTGCTTCTCATTGCAATTAAGTGGTAATTACGTTGGCATAGTCATAAACTTAATTGTTTTTATGATAACATTTTTTGACAAGTGAAAAGAAATATATAGAAAATATTAAAACAACATGCCTTTTAAAGTAATTAAATATTACTTTTCCTCATAGCAATACAATATTTCTCTTGTTGGTAGCTATATGATCATTGACATGGAGTATGGAATTTCTAGTATTTTTTAAGTTTAATATTGATATAATAGTGGATCAATAGTTATTGGAGATTCCACCATAAATATCATGTTCACTGAAGCTTATCATAAACCTCAAGCATTTTAGTGTGCACTTTGACATCATGTAGAAATTAAATGTTTCATGTGGTCTTGCTAGAATCTAATATTCAGTGAGCATAAATTGATATCATAAATTATCATTTTTTCTTTTAAGTACTTGAGGAACATGGACTTAATTGTGCCTCTTATTTGAAATGAAGAAATGCCACTTTTGTACCAGTGTTAAAGTATTTTCTTTTCCATTTGGTGTTATTTGACAAGGAAAATTTTCAACATGGGAATACTCAACCATCTTCTATGAATTTCATGATTGTTCATTCTTCCATAACCAGATTTAAGAAAACATTATCTAATATTAATGATTTAGCTTCAGACATATCTCATATGTTAACTTGTTTATGCTTATTATATAGTGTTCAAGTGGTTGTCTTGCTATTCAAATAGTTGCAAAAATTGTATCTAAAAACTTCCATTGCAGTTTCTTTTTATTTTATTCTTTATTTTTTTACATTAAGCTTTTAACAATATTTATCCAAATTGTGTTGATTGAAATTGGCGTATGTGACTCAACAACATTCCAGGACTTATTCACAATTCTACTAATAATTAGAATTTGGATAGTGCCAATGTTTCTATTTGTTTTAAGGAGATAGTTGTTCTGGCTTCTTATATTTTTTAAGATTAGAAATTAAGTTGCATATGATATTGTTGGTATTGGAATTGAAGTTTAGTTTTGCAAGAAATTATAATATTAAGATGAGATTTTTTGAAGGTAAAAGTAATCTTATAAAAACCATATTTGCCTATCGATTACCTTAACTAAAATAAATGTTTGTGTAAGCTTTTTTTTTTTGTGTGTGAAAAGGCTTTGAAATAAAATATCGCAAATTAAAGTATGGCTATTATGTCTTACGTTACATGAAGGAAATAATAGCAGAAGTTGGTTTACTAATGAACAATGTAAGTAGATGACAAGATAACTCAACTTTCTTTTATTCCATATATATAACATTATTTTTTAAGTTTGATAATATTAATCTTGTGATTTACAGTTTAATGAAAAGAAAGCATACACTCAGGATGAATTATATGATGTTCGCTTGGAGTGGCCTAACCATTTTTCCGATATCCTTGTCGCATCAGCAAAATGGTTAGTATGAGTACAAAACTATAGATATTAGTTGTTACAATTTGTTGAAATTAAATTTGTAATGTCAAACCATAATGGTTTCTGTTAAGGATTGTAGTGTAGATGTTATGCATTTAATAACATTGGGTAGTTTGATTGATTCTGCATAGATTGGTTTGCTGGGTTTGAGTTGGAATGTTGCTGGGTATATGGTTGGAATTAAAGTGTTGTTGGAAGATGGTATTGCTGCTGGAAGTTTTACTAGAGGTCTTGTTGTTGGGATACTTGCATGAAACTTCAGAAGTTTTATTGGGTAATTTATCTTGGTGGCTGGAATTTTAATTGCTTTTCTTAGAGTTTAATTAGAATTTAAGTATTATTTTATACTTTGGGATGGTTTTTTTCAATTTGGGATGTTTTATTATGTATTGATGGTCATCACATTGGATATTAAATCGATTTCTTTTGAAATTAATTTGTTGGATTCAATGGATGTTAATTAATATTAATTGTTTTTGATTTTTTTATGATATTCACTTAATTAATTAATTAATTAAATATGTGAACAGGAATTCATCAACAAATTATAATTATAATATATTTTTAAAAAAATCAAAATTTTATGGTGGGAAATAGCCATTATATATTTTGTTATAAATAATTTCTTGACAAAATTGAATAATAAATTTATAAATGATAATTCAATTTCCTGCCAAAAAAATTTAGAAAAAGGTGCAAAACTTTAAATGAATTTAATCAATTTTCACATTAAAATATTAGGTGATAGATATATGATTGTAAAAAACCATCATGAATTCACGTCGGAAAAAATTTTATCATAAATTAATGACAATGATATAAATGACAGATAAACTGTTTGTCATGCATTTCATTTTATGAAAATTATTTCTCGTCATTTATTACCTGTTTTCTTATAGTAAATTAGAAACTTCAAAAATTTTTTAAAAATTACCCCACTACGATCGTCACAAGTCTCTTTCCTTAGTGCTCATGATGTCCAGTGAATCTTTAGTAATATGATACAAATAGTAATGGTAGCTTGAACCGAATATAAGGAAATTAAAAAGAAATAGGTTAACTCAAGGAAAATTAGACCTCTAAATAAGTATTAGTTATTCGTAAAACTAATAAATTGCTAAATACAACTTACAAGTTGTTATAATATAATACCCAAGACTTTTTTTTTTATTGAATATCATTAATTTTAAGTACAACTTAACTTAGAATTACAAATCTAAAAAATAGAACGCACCGAGCATGTTCTCACGTCATGCTTCATAATTCACAGCATGACTCTACGAAGTAAGGTGCTATTAGCTTTGACTAATTAAATAAATAAATAAATAATAAATTATTGTTCAACTCTAGCAGGAGTTTTTATTCGACCGAGAAATAGGTAATGGATGAAATTGATGCCAATGGAAGAACTTGGAACAATAATAATTTATTCACTGGACCCAATCCAAGACTTCGAGGGCCGTTAGCATTTTGTGAATCCGTATCTTGTTGCACAAGGGAAGCTGAGAGAAACAAATAACTGCAGCCGAACTATGAGGTCTGTGCGAGAGGGAATTGACCTCCGGCTTGCTAACAAACAGTTCTGTCCACTCAAGGAGTATTGGAATGTTAACTGCATGAAGTATAGCGATTGTTTGTGGAAAATGTAGTGGTGAATCCCAGCAAATTAGACTTACAATACAAGCTTCTATTGAGTTTAAGAATGAAGAAGAGACTCCAATGTTCTTAAATTAAAACCATAAAGGAAACGGAGACAGAAAATGCCATGGCAATGACCCAAGATGTGTGATTCAATAGTGTTTCCTTAGAAAAAGTAAAATCATCAATATTCTTAAGAATAGAAGCATGATCCTCACCAAATGATGTTTCTGTTTTTCATAAGACATTTCTTCTTTCCTCCCACAGACGTTAGCCTCCGGAGGTCTACTCTTCCTAATTTGTATCCTCATTGTACTAATGATCTACAACTAGTTAAAAAAAAAAGGAAAGAAAATGTAATGAAATTTTTTATGGAAAGTTTTTATTATTGAAAAATACAATATTATCTCAACCAATGTGAGACAATGATGGAATTTTTTATGGAAATTTTTTACTACTGAATAATTCATTATTATGGTTAAGAATATATTTTGAATTTATATATGTTTGAAGTAATCACCAACTCAAATTTTTTTTTTATATGAATTAGGTTTGAGCATCACCAAAAACCTCTTTAAATTTTATCCTTCAAATATCTATTTACTTGCCTATATGGTAATAGAAGAATGAAAAAAATAAACTTTTCTCCAAAAGGACTCTTCAAATAAAAACAAGTTAATATTATTTTAATAAAAAATTTTCTCCATTAAATTTAATTACCCTCCATTTTTCTCAACAAAATTAATTATCCTCTATTTTATTATTCTAACCATTTTAATCAAATATTTATTTCTAAGTAATAATTTTGTGTTGATTTTAAATGTCATTATTATTATTATTATTTAAATATGTTTATCTCTTAATAATTCTTAACATGCTTATCTCATTGTATTTGTCCATTTTTAATTTAATTCATACTAATTAAAAAACAACTAGTAATTAATAAATTAAACATATGGTGTTAATTACAAAATTACTTGAAAACATACAACAATCAAAAGGTAAAAAATATGTAGTGAGATGTGTATGAGTTTAATGATATTTAATAGGGTAAAAGGTACTGTTAAATAGCATTTCTTATAAGGAAAAAGAAATACTAATTATAGGCTTTATAGGTGCTCTTCTCTGTAATAAAAAATAATAAAAATATTATTTGAAGACGGAGAAGTTCACTCAACAATATTAAAAAGTGAGAAGCATATCTTATTTGAAGAATTGTAATTGAAGTATTTTTAGAGTGTTTAATGTGACAATGGGCAAACCCAATCCAATTAAGTGAACTCAATCTAACCTAATCTAATTTTGATGGGTTGAGTGAATTATTCTGAATTAATTGGGTCAATTTTCTCGAACTTAATTAATAATTGGGTTGGATTCGGTTAATTATGATGAACCCGTCTAATCCAACCCAACCCACGTAAATAATAATAATAATAATAATAATATGTTTATCCTCAATTGTAAAACTCTAAAGACCTACAATGGCTAACCTAATTTTTCTTAACTTTCTATAAAAGAGACTATTTCATTCTCATATCTACTACAATACTACTCTATACTCTAATTCTAAAACTAAATCATTCTCTCATATTAGCAAATTTATTGTCTTACAAGTTTAGTTTTCAAAGTAAATTGCTTTCAATTTCTCTTTATTTTGTTAGTAGACACTTAATAATATGTTAGTCATTTTGTTTCGAGCCTAAAGATTGTGTTTCCAAGAACAAATATTTTCTCTCACTTTTGTAATGCAATCATGCCTAATCACAACTCTCCCACGGGTTTATTTTATGCGACGGTTGGTGTATTGCAATAGTAATATTATGTGATGCAATAAAAAGTCAAAGTTTAGCCAAACATGAGATTGCATTAGTTTAATAGAATACAGGATCATAATGCCATGTAATATTGGGTGCCAAACACACCCTAAAAGTTTGAATTTGGAATTCGAAAAAGAGATGTAGGAAGTTGAGAATAATGCCTAGAAGCTCATTATTGAAATTTTCTTAATTTTAAGATAGTTGATTTTTTTTTAACTTTCTTTATCTAACACTAGACAATGAACAAAACTTTTCATATTGTAATAGATTTATATTTGATTTTAATAAGTTTTATGTCAAGTTTCATATCTTTTTCTTTATTTAATTATTAATTTTCATTTGACATTCAAGCCAAATAATCCAACCAAACCCAACTCAATGATTTAAGAATTAGGTTAGATTGGATGAAACATATTTATTTAGTTAGATGGAGTTGATTTTTCCCCAGTCTATTCAATAGTGAGTTGAGTTGGATTTTTACAAATCCTATCCAACCCAACACATGCCCACTACTAGTTTAATGGTAATACAGTTTTTTAAATAAAAAATAAAATCTTATTTGAAAAGACATTTTGGTGATGCTGTTAATAGACTTCTGTAAGAGCCAATGTGCACAAGTGGAACCAAACCTTTTTTCCATGACAACTCTTGCACATATAGTGCCTAAACTATACTATCTAACTCTTGTGCTTCAGAATTTTATTTTAAGTTAGGTCTGTGAGCTTTATATTTAGAGTGTTGGTTAATTTCATTCGACTCAAGTTTTAAGTATAAGGCGAGTCATGTACTTTTATCTGGTACGAGAATCAAAATTAAGTTTAAGTTACATCTACAAACTTCAACCGCATATTAAAGTCAATTACACAAGAGGGCCAATACATTCCTTTCAAGTTTTTATACAAATACTAATGTTGATTATGCTCTTGTATTTAGAGAAATAGTCAAGTTTGAAAATTCCACTTTATTAAATAGGGGTGAGTGTTCGCTTCAATTTAACTAGTACCAAATCAAACCCAAAATTTATTTCAATTTTTATTTCAGTTTAGTTTGACCTTAAGTCGATTTAGCTGGTAATTGGAAACCAATCCGACTTGGATTCGGTTTGGGTTAAAATTGAATCAAACATTAAACTTGATTGGGTTACATTTACATATAAAAAACTAAAAGAAATAAATCTAATAAAATAAGAAAAAAAAGCCCTACTTTCTCTTAAATTTCAACCCAAATCAATTTTTGATGGAAATTGTAACCTGAACCCGAATTGAATTTGACTCCAAACCGAAGCAAATCTAACTAACTTTTGAACGGGTTGAATTCTCAAAACTGAATAGATTGAAACTTACAAAAACCAAACAGATCAGAAAGCGAAAAGCTCATCCTTACTATTATTTTTTTATCCAAGCTAAAAAGAATTTGTTAACATACAAAGAGTCTTATGTCTCTTTCAAATTGTTATTTTTTTGGGGTCATTTTCTCTTAATTACCCTTATTTAAAGAAGAGTTTTTATTCAAAATTAATAAAAAATATATTTTAAAAAATTAAAAGTTTATTTTATTTAGCTAACTAAATTAATTAGTAAATAAAAAGAATTATTGGTTTTTGTATAAAATTAATTTTTTCAATAATTTTAATTAAATACTAATATTAAATAAATATAATACTATTATTTTTAAATAAATATAATAATATTATATTTTTTAGGATAAAATTCATCAAAGAATATAATATTATTTTTAAACGTCATAATATTATATTTAAATAAGTTTAATATTATTATTTTTAATAAATATATTTTATAAAATAATATAATATTATTATTTAAATAAATTATTATTACCATTTACCGTAATGGACTAAAGGTTTGCATCTAAACACCTCATTTTAAAGTTAATGGTCTCTCCTATGGATGTGAAAGAAAAATTTCTTCTAGTTTGAATGTAATATTAAAATGATCCTAATAATTGAAAATATCAACCCACCTCTGTTTACTACTAGAAGGGAGAACGGCACAAAAAAAAACAAACACTTATTTTAATTTTTTGACCCCAATTGGGATGTTTTCAATAATTTGTAGATAAATTGAAGTATATCAATTTACCAGGGGTTAAACTACGTGGCCGACCAAGTACCCTGCCACTTGTCACAAACCACCACAGTACTGCAACACGTCTCGGGTAGTCGGTCGTCACGCTGCAGCCAGAAGCAGCAGCCAAATTTATTCGGTGATAAAATTTCGCTGAAATAATTCATTTTGATTCACAGCAATGGATACCGAGAAACCATCATCGTCAAAGAAGAAGAAGACAATTGAAATCAGCAGCTTAGCTGATTGTGAAGATGTTCTTCATAACATTCTCAGTCGGCTTCCAGCAAAATCCTTTGCATCAGCAGCTTGCGTTAACAAATCTTGGAACTGCGTTTGCAACTCCATTCTCTCTCGCCCCAGAATCGCCTCTGCTTGTTCCTTCAATGCTCCTGCTCCCGTAAGTTTGAATTCTAATTATTGAATACTGAATGCTTTTCCAGCTGAATCTTTGATTTTTTTTTTTTTTTTGATGTTATATAGTTTGATATGTAGATTGCTCTACAAGAGGTTCTCGATAAGGTTCTCTTGGAGCCCATACGACCGCATTTTGCCATCGCAAATGTTGGCAGAGGCTTTAACATGAGAAGGACTCTCGATTTTGTATATCACTTCTCACTGCATTTTATTCTTTCGCTTCTCATATCGCTTCTCACTGCATTTTATTCTTTCGCTTCTCATATCGCTTCTCACTGCATTTTATTGTTTTGCTTCTCACTTTTTTACCCCCTAAATAATGCTTGAGAAAATGCAGTTAGTAAAACATTTGGGTCCACGAACTCCGATTATTTTATCCGTTGTTCATGGAGTAATGGGAAGAGATGCTCTTACTGATGAGTTTAGAGAGGTTTGAATTGTTTCTTTGTCGTTTTGATATTTTGTTTCCTGAGGCAAGTGAAATGAAAGTGATGATTTATTTTGTTAGTTGTGGAAAAATGTAGGTCAAGTTTCAGGATCATGAGGATATTGGTGTCAATCATAGCATATGTACATGTGGTCGGCAGTCAGGCATTGTATTGACAGTTGGCTGTCTGCCTGGATTAAAAGTTGATGCCATTCCATTACTTCGGCGGAAAGAGGTATGGGTTGGTGGAAACTGTTTGGACCTGATTGGGGCTATACAACACAAACTTATTTGGTCAAAATACTCAAGAACTCCTATTAAATGAATACTTGGGTGGTCATCATTTTTTCCATAGATGAGAATAACGGAAATTTATGAATTGACCTTTTCTTAGAAGCAATAACTCATTGTTACATTTGATTTTGATTTAGAAGATAGTTTCAGTTATTTGGTCAAAATACTGATCATTTAGAATCAGAACAGATAAATGCCTAGATATGACACGTGGAAGCTGTGAGGAAGAAAATGTAGTTATTGTTATCATTTTTCCTTTTAGCGTAGGTGCACAGGGCCAATGACTCATTCTGGTCTCAGCTCGTAATGCCGAAAGAAAAAATTCAAAGTGAAACTGCTAACAATGCAACGTCAAGGTTAACTCGTAGTTACATGGATTTTGTGTAACTAATGCAGTGACACCTAGCTAAAGCCACAAGATATATTTGTTTCTTCAAACTCCATGTTGGCTTTTCTTATTGTCAAATTGGACATGTAGAATGGAAAAATGTGCCATTATAGATAATCTGAAACTTGCAATGTTTGGTATATTTACATGATCAAATGGGCTGACTGAAGTTATATCAGATTGTGCAGGTTCCAGTTGATGATACATATGTTGACGTATACCTGGCACCTCCAGTGCCAATGATTGATCAATTTGTGATGGATATCCAGAATTACACAACCTCTGTTTCAGGTTGCGCATCACCAGTTGGAATTATAATGTTTGGGGTAAGTTAATATTCTGCCATTTACTCTCCTCTTTTTCTACTTCTTCTGGTGAGGAAGAAAATTTTGATTCCACTGCTAATATGTTGAGTTGCTGATGCTACAGAAAGAAGATATGGACCAGAAACCAATCGTTGAAAAATTGGGTAAGTATTTTCTGAATATAAAAATTTCATCTATTTAAGCATTTAGTTACTTTTCTCTGCAAGGAAAAGAATTCAATTGTTTTAGTGTGGTTATGTAAGGTGGGAGAAAAAGGATTTATGCCAACTTTTGATTTAAGAATTTATTCTTCTTGAAATCAAAACTATAAAACTATTTTTACATTTAATGTTTCTTACTCAATATTCTCTGCATGTTGTCTTTCTTTAAGTTCAAACATAAACATGCCATGTTTTTATAATTAGTTTATTGTTTCTCAAGTGGAAGTCTTTGAAGTATAGGTCGGTGTTATGACATCAAAATAGGAAAATTTAGATAGATATTTTATGTGCCCTCTGATTTTCCCATTTCTGTGGGTGTAAAGATGGAACACATATGCAGAAGTCAGATCAAGTGGCTTGCTTTTTTGCAAGCTTGTTTATGTTCAATTGTAGTTGACAGCATCCTGTATTGCAGATTATGCAATGTCTATGAAGACCGTCTTTGTGGGTGATGAAAGAAGCCGGTTTGTGTACAGGAGTGGTGATGATTTGAGAAATGTCTGTGGAAACCCAGCATTCATTTCCGATGCTGTTGCACTTGTATTTGCAAGTGATAAAGACAAACCTCATGGTATATATTTCTTTGTTTATTGTTTATTACTTTATTCTATTATGCCTCTGAAACTAAATAACAATTTAAATGGCTAGAATACATTATTTATTTATTTAGTTTTTATTTTTTCTTTTTTGCAAATGTTTCTTCTTAAAAAAGAAAACAATCAACAGGAGTTAATATCATGCCTTGATAACTTTCAACCTGAACCTCGCATCATCTCAAACATTCATTGGTCTTCTGCGGTTGCAGATACACCAGTTTGTTCACATAAGAAGTTCCTGCAGCTGTTAAGAGGCCAATTAAACAACTGATTTTATGGCCTTCCTATAACTGCATCAGAAGCTACTTGAATTGTTGAATTTTTGTGTCCTTTTAGACCTGAACATTTAATGTGTGTTATTTTCTTCACTGTTGTTTCTTCTTTGTTGAATTGTGGGAATCTTGTTTTCATTTCTCTGGCAGCTTGTTTTTAATCCTCTTTGGCTGAATAATTTTTTTTCCCCATTTAAAAGAGATTCCCACTTCATGGCTCTATCACCCTTGCTAGCTTTTTGTGCTACTTGTACTTCTTAAAACCATTCTTTCAAATACTTCTTTGCTTGTCTTATTTGTTTATCCTTTCCCACATCTCTTCCTATTCTAGTAGACCTTGTTCCAACTTGGGGACGGGAGGCAGCATACAAGAAAAAGCAAATGCCCCTTCTCGACTTTGAAACTTTTATTTCTTCAAACATACCCTTACTATCTGATAATTTTATTGAAATGGCCCCTGTTATTTAAACTTACCATTTTCGAGTAATTTTTAACACCAGAGAAAAGTTAAACCAGGGGTAGGCACAAAAAGCAAAGAGAGAAGAGACCCAAAAAAAAAAAATAAAGAGCAAAAAGAAAACCAGATAAACAAATTGATTAGTTTGATTTGCTTGACTTTTTATACTCAATGTGGTTTACTTTGGTTTGATCTTATAGGAACTGATTGATTGATACGATTTGCTATAAATCAGAGGAAAAACTGACAATAGGCTCATTTGGGCTCATAAATTGAATTAGGAACTAAAAAGGGAACCGAACAGATTCATGTCGGGTCATTTCTAAAGTTCTGTTCAGAAGTCCTAGAACTGATTATTTTTCGGTTCTCGACTGATTCTTGCCCACCCCTGAATTTGGCCATTCTCATTTGTTCGCAATTAAAAAGTGAACCCTGATACAGCCACTTACACGTTGACTTGTTTCTTCTCAATTTTCTGGTAGACAAGCTTTCACAACCCAAAATCTTATTTGAAATGTAATTACATCTCATTTTAAAGACAAAATAAACAAGGAGAGAACTCCACGTTATAAATTATTAGTAAGTATAGATTTTCTTCCCAACATTAAGAATTCTTTGTTCCCTAGTTTTTCTTGAATTTGTTTGCAAAAGTGCATTAACGACAATTTAAATTTAAATTTAAATTTAAATTTAAATTTATTTGCTGATACATCAAATCAATCTCTTAAGTCCTTTTTGTCAATTACATGGCTAAAATGCAACATATTGCAAGTTGTGTGCTATATAGGGTAAACATACAAATTAATTCCCATGAATAAGGAATTCTTATTTCCATGGTTCATTATAGATGCTCATACTGGATCTAAAACTTATGAAGTCCCTTTGAAGATTAAGAAATGAAATTCCTTTTCCAAGACTTAAGCAATTTTTATGTCTATATTAATTGAAACTGACCTGAGTTTTTTCTGTGATAAGGATGGTGTAATGGGATTGATCAGATTGCTTACCTTGTAGAGAGATTAGAAGTTCTCATGTCAGTGGTTCAAAAATATGCTTCTTAAAATGAGATTAATGTTTATGAGAATTCAATTATTGTTCCATCCCTGTTCTAGGTTCTTGCAATCATTGAGCTGCTCTGCCTTGCTATTTGTCCCATTTTGAAATGTTTATCACTTTTTTCATTTATCATCTACCATTTGTGCCTAGTGTCTTTGATCAGTGATTCACATTTCTGTTTCTGTTTTGCATATTTGTGTCCATAATATATATCATTATTGTATGCCATGAACCATCATTGATTTGCTTCAATTAAGCAGGTACAGGGGAAATCCAATTTCATCTTGCAATGTCAGAAGGTGTTTCAGCAATAGGTCCCAGGCACAAGGCAGTTTCTGTTAGAGCAAATCATGCTGAGGGGTCTACGTGGCTTACTGCCAAAAGAGAAGATCAGAATGAGATACTAGATGGTGAGCAGATTTTACGTCATATTGATCAGGTATGCTTATATTCTCAAGTTAAAAATTTGTGACCTTTTTGTGATGTGGATGGAATTATTTTCCCTCTATATTTGGAAACAAGCATTGGTTTTTATGGGGATATAACTAGTTTTGTGATGTATGGCGGTAGTGGAGTCTGATTATGTATTCTTACTTTGCTGTTGTGATGTTGGTTGCATAACTACCTATCCGAATTGTTTGCCATATGATGTAAAGTTGAAGATCTTCTGTATGTAGGACTGGTGCGCAACTATTCTAGCTGGCTGCAGTTGGAGCGTTGATTATATGATTATTATGTTTATTAGATAGTTGGATTATGAATATAAGAAAGGCTGGATGTGGTATTGTTTTCAAAACTACAAATTGTTGTCAAAATCAGTTTTCTGGTGCTCTTTGGAGTATTGTATTTATGTGCGGCTGGATCACATAATATACTCCATAGAAGCAATTTATTTTGTTATTGCATAGTTGAATTATATGATCCATTCAGAAGAGTTTGATTTGAAAACAAAGAACAGATCAAATTTTGCTTAAATTGCTTTCTTGTTCAATTTGGAGGATTTTATTTTCAAAATCCTCACTGAGAATGGGCCATCTCTCGAAATAGAATGTTCAGAACTATAATCAATTCTTATTTTGAGCTTCTAGTTTAAGAATTCAAAAAATGATCAAGCAGCATCAGCTTGGGAAATGTCTATTTTTTCCGTCTTATATTTATTGAGGGATTTCAGAAGGGATGCTTGCGAATTGAAAGCGAGTATGCCCTTTGATGTTTGAGGTAGGTTTACGCTACGCAACTATATTTTTTCAGGGTTGCAAGTTTCATGGTATGGAGTCATTGAGAAACAGCTAAAAGGTTTCTACTGATGTTGGGAACATGTGAAAGAAGGCTTGTTATTCCTTCTATACTGTTAGTTTTAATGTCTTTTGTCTTCAATACCTTATCTTGATTTCTTCTTGTGGTATTGAGCTGCTTCACAGTTTAAATGAAAATGTGATAGTATGCCAAATGAGGGCACATGTATATATGAAGAGCATTTTCTTATATTTTGTATCCTACATAACTTGTGCTGATACTCTTATCTGAATTATAGCTGGAAAATCGTTCTCAAGTAGAACTGTACGTTGGTGTCACGAAACGAAGAAAATGCTCTATTGGGTCTGAAAAGTCAAGGCTTATAACAACGTTGGCTTTCCATGGAATTAGGGGGTAAAATATTATACTCTCTTATCCCTATTGGTTTTGGTTATTTTCTGATGTTCCTTTTGTTTTTGATATAGCTCTTATTTCTCCACATTCCTGCCAGTGCCTAGTCCCTATTTGGGTTTTCAAATTAGAGTTAAACTCAACAATAGTAATTTCTGTAATTACTGTTTTGTAATTGAGCAAATATTCTGGGGAGTGCAACAGAAGCTCATATGAATCTATATGGAATTGGGACTTCCTTCTTGTATAGATTAAATTTAATGGCTTTGATATTGATGCAAGTCTCTTCATTTTACAAATGCTCTAGGAACCTTAAATTTATGTAGAAATGGCATATATGACAATGTAGTTGTCCTCATAACTGAACTGAAATGTTTTATTTTTCGCAGAGGAGATCAGGAATACCTTTATGTTGATGGTATCGGCATCAAAACTGGTGACTATTTCCAATTTTACCAGCCAGATCACAATGCTGCACTAGCTGCTTGTCGTAATGCGTCTGAAAATATCAAAAATTTGAAGCTGAACTCAAGTGGCAAAGGTTTCCTTGGCAGAAGGGTTGTAGCTAATAGTATTGATAGAAAGGAAGTTCTAGGAGGTTTTATTTTCTCCTGTTGTGGCCGTGGAAACTCATTCTTCGGAGGTCTCAATGTCGATAGTTTCCCATTCTTGGAGAACTTTCCCGGTGCTCCATTAGCAGGAATATTTTGTGGCGGGGAAATTGGACGCGGTAAATTAAGCTTGACCGGACAAGAAAGTCAAGAAGAAAGTCCTCCTGAACGTTGTTGTCTGCATGTCTACAGCACTGCTTATTTGGTGATGTCATACTCAGCAGCACCTTCGGAGTGATTTGTGCCCGTACCAATATGAACTAACTTGTTCTGGACAGATTGGGAGTGGGAATTATACAAGAAGATCAACATATGTGAAGTGTGAAGCAAGCAATGTATGAATTGGCGTTGATAAAAGAATCTGAAAAACCTGCTAGTTTGGTTTGTTCATATATGACAACATTTAGAGAAGACGAGACATTGTGACTTATTTTACTTTGGATAAGCTGCTTTTCTGACTAATTTCAGTGTAATATTTTGACTTACAAAATAATTGGCATCTGTTTCTTGCTCTATAGCCAACCGACTAGAAGTATATCCAAGGAATGACCGGGAAGGTGTCAGATTATAATGCATATTCATTGCACTAAATTTTGTCGATGCACATCTCAAGTTTTTCATTCTGCTCTCTATCTTTTTGTTACAAATCTTTAATTTTGATAGATTTGATAACTGTAACCCATAACTTTTAATGATGACAAATGATCATGCTGGGGGTGGAAGCTGGGCAATATGTTATATGATATGATCTGACAATATTCATCTAGAGTTTTTACATTTTTATGTAATAACTAGAAATCGCTTTTGTATTATATTCAAAAGAAATTTGAAAGAGAATTTTGATCATGGGCAACTCCTAAACTGCATAGCTTAGGTGTACCCAGGCACGCGTTTGAGGTGCATGTTGAAATTACGATGGATTGTAGAGGCCCACAAACCCAATCAAGCCAATGGATATGGTCCAATCTAATCTAATTTTAATGGTCGAGTGGATTATTTTCAGTTAATTGGGAGAGTTTTTCCAAACCTAATTAATAATTAGGTTGGGTTAGGTTAATTATGATGAGCTCGTCTAACCCAACCCACGTAAATAATATTAATAATACTAATAATAATAATATGTTAACTCTTAATTGTAAAATTCTAAAAGTCTAAATGACTAACCTAATTTTTAATTTTTTTTCATACAAGAGACCATTTTATTCTTGTATCCGTTGCTCTAGACTCTAATTCTAAAACTAAAATCATTATCTCATATAAGTAAATTTATTATTTTATAGATTTAATTTTGAAAGTAAATTGGTTTCAATTTCTCCTTATTTTTTGGTAAACACTTAACAATACGTAATTATGATTACTTTCATTTTGTTACTGCATGTTATGCTAACTAATTATCTAAGAGGCTTGAATTTTAAATTTTAAAAAAGAGATGTAGGAATCCATGAATAAAGTTTAAAAGCCCATTGTTGAAATTTCTTAATTTTAAGATAGTTGATATTTATCTTTATTTATTGAACACGACATAATAAATGAAAATTTTCATATTATAATATATTTATATTTAATTTTAATAAGTTTCACTTCAAATTTTATATCATTTTTTATTTTATTTTTAATTTAACATTCAACCTAACCTTACCCTTGATTTTAGGGTTGGATTGGATTAGGTTAAACATGTTTATTTAATTAGATTGGATTGATTTTATCTTAACCTATTTAATAGTGAGTTGGGTTAGATTTTCACAAACCCTATCGAACCCAACCTATGCCCATCCCTAATGGATTGTGAAATAATATTTGTTTTATTAAATAATGACATATTGGATAATTTAGTGCCCTAATCATATTCAAATTATCACATTTTTTACTAAATTTAGGATGTTCTATTGCATTCTTGTATGAAAGATTGTCGGACTTTTACTTTTGTTGTGGGATGTTAGGGCACCAATACAAAGAATGCTTGAAGTTTAAAGGACAACCAAAAGAAAAGTTTGCATTTGGTCTTTGAATCAGGCAATCAATTAGAAATATTGCAAAACTTTAATACCTAAAGGGGTGTAAAATTAAGCAATCTTTTCCATCATAAGGAAAGTCAACACAATTTGCAACAAAACTCAAATGAAGAAAATAGGCTAGGGTTGACCTAGCCCGATCGAAATGAAAGAATTAATCTAATGGCATTGAGTAATGTGGCAAGGGTAGGTGAAACCTCATTAATGCAAAAAGATAAAGTTGTCAGGTGGCTAAGACCATTGAAAACAAAAATGTTGGTGAACTTGACAAAAAACCCAAAAGAATGATATTTTTCTCAAATCATTGCCCAAGGACAATGGGACTAGTCAAAATAGGCAAAGGCCCAAAGGTAAGAAATAGAAGCTACAGGCAAAAACCATAAAAGCTAAAACAAGAAGCTCTGATGGGCTAGTTAGAAGCAAAAGAATAGGTGGTGAAGTTTAATATAAAAGCCCGCAAAAAAAAAGAAAAACATCAAGCCCGATAATATTATAATTCACAAATGGTATGGATGCTAAATGGAGAAACAATAAAGGAGGCAACAATGGAGAATTCAAGGGAAATGCAGGAAGAAATATTGGCAAAATTAGCAACTAGGCATAATAAAAGTGTTGAAGTTAGATATAAGCAAGGTATATGATAAAGTTGAATAGGGTTTTTTTTTTAAAAGAACAATAAAGAGATTGAGGTTTTCTAATAGGCGAATAGAATTAATCCTAAATTGCATCACATGGATGTTGCTTAGAATATTAGCAAATTTGTCATCATTTTTGTGCTTTATTAATGGAACTGCACATGAAAAAACAGATAGAAATAACATAAATGTGAGTATAGTGGCTAAGTTCAAACCTTAAAGGGGTGTAATTTGGTGGATAGAGCTGTCAATTTCTTATCTCTAATAAATTTGTTCATCATATGTTCAAAAGCTTTTTCTAATATGTTGTTGTAGGTAGAAAGCTAATTTAATGCCTAAAATTTAGCAAAGATGTAACTATTTCTCACTTACTATTTGTTAGACATTCAATTGAAAGTTAGAAGTACTTTAAAGCCATTTTTGAATGTTATGCTTCAACCTCAGGTCAAGTGTTCAACTATGACAAGTCCTCCATTTTCTTCAACGATAAGATTCCAGAAAGACAAGAAAATAAAAAAAATAGAATATGAGCTTAATAAAAGATATTTTTAAGCTCAAAGTGGTCTAATTGGATAAAGGAAGGGGAAAAAACATCAAGAAGTATCTTGGCCTTCCCTAGGGCAAATGGATCGAAAAGAAGGATGATTAGAAGGGGGGAGAAAAAAATGGATTTCTTCCATGAAATGAAGCTTAAAGTAGTGAGCAAAATTTCAAAGTGGCAACACAAATTCTTTTCTAGTAAGGGTAAAGAGGTGCTTATCAATGACCAAGGTAACATAACTTCTTTGAATCATAATTATATTGCTTTAATACCTAAAGTGATTAAGCCTAGGAAAGCTATTCTAACCCTTTTGTAATGCACCATAAGTGTGTTTAGATGTTTTTTTTCAAATCATTGCCCCAGGATTGTGTGATGATACCCAGATGGCAATGGCTAGATTTTGGTGGGCCTCCAAAGAAGACAGAAAAGGTATTCATTGGGCAAGATAGTTTTTTTTTTTTAAAAGAACAATAAAGAGATTGAGGCTATGTGAATTAAAAAGAGATCATTTTTTTAGGCTTTAATGGAGGGGCCTCATTAGTTTTAACCAAGCTTTGGTTGTTAAGTAAGGATAGAAACTAATGTAGTATCTAAACTCACTAATAACCAAAGTTATATAAGCAAGATATTACAAGCAATTTGATTTTCTTCATAAGCTAAGACCATAAAAGATATTTTTAAGCTCAAAGTGGTCTAAACATGAGAAGTATCTTGGCCTTCCCTCTATATTAGGGAGAAAAAAATGGATTTCTTCCATTTTATATGGAGGAGCATATTATAAAGTAGACAGATTTTATAGAGAGGTATTAGATGGAGGATTGGAAAAAGGAGAAAAAACCAAATTTTCAAAGACAATTAGACTCCCAGGCCAATGACCTTTAAACAAATCTTACCATCACACTACATAGGAATGCTAGAGTTGTTGAAATGATTTGGCTAAGAGAATTAGTGGAATGAAAGTCTGATTTGTCAACATTTTAAGGAAGAGGATGTAGAAGCAATTATAAAAATCCCACTGCCGAAGGGAGCTAAAAATGATGAAGTATTTTGGCATTTTGACAAAAAAAAGGGCAATATTCTATTGAAAGTGGTTATCAAATTGCCTTACAACTAAAGTATCTTAACACTCCAAGTTGCTTAAGTAATGTTTCTAAATAATGGAATGACTTGTGGATTTTGAATCTGCCTGAGGAAACCAAAGTTTTTTTATGGAGAGTTGCTAGAAACCTACTCGCAGCAGTAAAAAACCTATGGATGAAAAAGATCTTAACAACCCCAATTTGCCAGATGTGCAAGTAAGATGTGGAAACCATAACTCACACACTATTACATTACAAAAGTTCTAAAAAGATTTGAAGACAAGTCCTTTTCATAGTAGAGCTCCCTAACACCATAAATCACGATGTTTTGGGTATGATGCAGGAAATGTATAAAATGCTATCCAAGACTCAAATAGAGTTATTAGTAGCATATTAGTGGGCTGCTTGGAATGCAAGAAACAAAAGGATCTTTAAAGGCAAAAAGGTAAATTCTTTAGTGTCTACATCCAAAGCAGAAGTTGTTGTAAGAGCTTTTAAGAGAATGAGAGAACATAGGAAAACTTCTATTGAGTCAAAGACTGATGAAGTTAGAAAGTAGTGGGAACCTTCCCCTAGTGGAATTTATAAGATAAATGTTGATGCAACCATTCAAGTTGAAACATAAATTACCAGATTGAGAGTTGTTGTGAGACCTCTAATGACAAAATAGTGATGGGAACCGTCAAAACTGTGCCATTTAAAAGAGAAGCTAGATATTCAAAAGTCAAAGTTATGGAATAAGGTATTCAGGTTGCAACAGAAGCAAAAATGTACTCGGTGATTGTAGAATAAGATTGTATAGAAGTGACTAATCTAGTCAACAACAAATAAAATAGGAAAATTGAAATTATTTGCGTGATTTTAGAGATTAAAAGCAAATGTAAGCAGTTAGATTTTATAAGGATTGAGCACACTCTTAAGACATGTAATTTTGAGGCTCATTACTTGGCCAAGTTTTCCATAGACTTTAAAAAGGTAGCTACATGGGTTAATGAAATCCCAAAGGCCATTATAGATGTATTCACAAAGTTAAAGCAATGAAAGTATTACTTTCCTTTAAAAAGAAAAAGGATGTTCTATTGCATTCAATACTATGAATTATTACTAAACATAATTTAACGGTAATTAATTAAATACATAAATTATAAGTGATAATTAGACCATATCTATTGTAATCCTAAACACTTACTGACACTACCATGTTTGAGTGCTCATGTGAGCCCACAAATTGTCAACACCTGCAAGAGAATGTTCTTTTTTCTTTTGGCTAAAAATAAGGAGTCAATTATTGAATAGATCTAAAAAGGCTAAGCAATCAAACAAAGAGACCTCATCTACCTTAAAATCACCTCACTGAAAGCTATCCAACCAAAAGGCGCCACGTAGACAATGGTTCAAATAAAAAACACCACTTGCAACTTAGCCTCCAAGCTTGTTGAGAATCGCCAACAACTATCATTCAAAAGATATGACTAAGATATCCCTACTTAATAAGGGAAGAACTCGTAAAAATTCGTTAGGGTGGATGAAATGATAAAAAGGACTTTCATTTGCATATTTATTAAAGCTCAAGGATTTTGATTTTAAGGAGATTTGAGATCTCTCTCTTGACTCCACTTTCTCTCTTTCTCTCTCTGACTTTATCTTCAACTCTAACCTTTTATTAAATAAATTAAAAAAAACCTAATTTAAGCATCGAAGTGTCATTATTGGCCACTGCTTGCCTTAATTCTAACCTCTATTGTCTAAGTTTTGTAAATTACTTCATGATTTCGAGATATAAACACTATTTCACTCATTCTTTAATATGGAATAGCTCAATTACCTTACCTTACCTCACCATCAGATCATAGAAACCATACCACACCTCCCTGCAAATTATTCCTAGACCTTTGTTAGTCTAATCTCCCCTCAAATATACATTTATTTATTTAATTGAGTTGGGCTACATTCGATGACAATAATTGAATTATCCAAACTAAATGTGAATCATTTTTAAGAAAAAATTCGGTGAAAATAATTGGTGCTGTCTATTGGGAGCAATAAGCCTTTTTAACGGTGACCAACAAGCTTTAGGATATATATGAATAAATAGCAACAAAGAATCCTCAGATGGGAACACCGTTTTTTATAAGAGAATTATGGAGCAAATAATTTATCATGTTGATGAAGAAATAGAAAGAGAGATATGACCAAAACTAACATATGGATCCTATTAAGGTTTCCCCCAAAAATTGCTAACCAGTAAAGCTCTTCTAAGAACTCACACTCAAGATCTGATGACAGATCCAAATTGTAGCTTAAGCACCTTAGATATATAAAATCCACTGCCTCTATTAGATTTAGTGGCATAAGAGCAAAAGAACTATAAATAATTGTAGAGGACTAGAAAAATTTCTTCTATCTTAGAAATTCAATAAAAAAAGATGTCATTTAGAGCTTGAATACACTAACTCCTAAAGCAAAAGAACACCAACAAGGTCAAGTACGAACTATATACCAATCGTATTTCCTTGAAGGCTGGCCGAGTAATATTTCCTTTATGTCTTACAACACTTATAGTACTTTAAGAATTGATAGCTAGCTCAGGTCCTATAAAATATAGAAGGACACTAAAGCCTAAGAAGTTGTTTCAAGCACTAGCCATGCTCAACTATCCCAAATTCAAGTCATCACCAACTTTATTTCAAGTTTGCCAATGACTCAGGGTGGATGGAGTCCAAGTAGAACCAAGGTAGGTGATACATGAAGAAAAACCTTTATGCGATTAGGAACACTCAATTAACTAATCTCATTTAATTTGTTTTTGTTATGTATATTTGTAATATTTTGTATGAACACCTTATAGGGTCCCCAGGGGCACCCTGTTATAGTTAAATTTTCCTTTAACATACTTTGTTATATCCTTAGAAATTATTAGCCCATTACTTATCACAAATCTTCACTATAATGTGACTAGATGATTTAACTACTTTGCATAAATGAATGTTACTTATTACCATGTTATGGATGATTTTCCTTTAAATTATGATTTATTGCCACTACTTTGTTGTTTCTAAAATTTTGAGGTGTGTTTCAATTGAATATAGTGTCAAAGATGTACATTATTTTGAAAGCTGAAAAGAAGAAATGAAGCATTTGGCCTATGCTAGGCAAGCCGATTTACTTAAGTTAAAGAAGAGATGCAAAACACAAATTAAGTTGTCCATTCTAAAAGAAACCTAAAAATTCAACATCTATTACAGTTTAATTATTATATCGTCATGCTTATGAGGTTTAACTATGATATCATCATTTTATCCACAATCATGATAAATTTTTAAGATATGCATGTCTTAATACATTTGGGAAAACTGAGCTCCTCCAATTGTTGATTTTCTAACTTTGGATTATATTCATCAAGTGAGAGGATACAATGTTTCAACTCCTATGATTCTAATTGAATAAACCAATTCTATGTGTACGCATTATGTTTTATGATGAATGTGAGATGATTACCATTAAAACAGTGTGGAAGTGTTGCAGTAATGTCTTTTTTATCAACATATGGAAGATTTCATTCAAATGATAGCTAATGCCATTTATTAGTGCTTGCAGGGTTATAAAGGTAGCCTAATTATTGATATATGAGCATGTGAGTAGATTGAGAGAACTCCTCTCTAGCACAATATCCCACTTGAGGACACCATGAGTACATCCACCATTTGGCTTTAACAATGAACACTTGAAGAATTGTTTGCATAACTGGCATATTCTATGGTAGTTGAGCTACACATAAGAAGTAAAAGTTACAAAGCATAGGAGATCATCCACTCTTGGTAAAGTTAAACAAAAATAAATATGTTTCCTAAAACAAACAACATATCCCAGCATTTATAATTGCATGCTTAGTACGTATATTTTAAGTTAAATAGTTGTTTAGTCCTTATATTGAAAAAAAATAAACCTCAAAACACCCGTACAGTTAAATATGTTACATTCTTATCTTTACTTTTTATTTTCTTTTACAACAATACTCTTTGCAACAATATTCTTGATATTAATTAATTTATCTATAAAAGAATAATTAGCAAATTAATCAATAATTATTTATTATCAAATAAACTAATAAATATCAATGTGAAAGAACTAGTATTTTTTGTACCTATATAACAATCTTGCTAATGATTATTTACAAATAAATTAATATCAACCAATTTATACCAATGTGTAATATTTTTGCAGCACTCTTACTGATAATTATTTTATAAAAAAATTAATTTACCAAATTAATCATAAAATAAAATAATAATAAAAACCTGTATAAATTTTTATGTTACTTTTAAGTTTAATTTATTAATTATTATTTCTTATTTTCATTAATATCCCCAAGAAAATTGTTGCAATTGTATTATTGTAAAAGAAAAGAAAAAAAATGGGCAAAAGTGTAACATATTGAATAGTAAGAGTGTATTGAAGTATTTTTTTCAAATATATAAACTAAACGTGCACTTAACTTAAAACATAGGGACTAGAAACAAACATTTATGTGCTCTAACATGTAACTCCACCCAAAATAAACTAATTTTACCAAATAAGAGTCTTGTTCAATATACACTACTCAAGGCAATTAAACCAAACACATTGTTTACAACATAAAATGCTAACATGATAGCCTAAAATCCCTAAGAGGGCAGTTATTAAATGGCTATAGCAAAACCAAAGCCTAATATAACAACTTAGGTTGAGTTTAAAATTTTAAAGTATTACTAGCACTAATGGATGGTTTGAGAAGTTTCTTAGATGATAGTCTTTGGATAACCTCTGGATCCCCCTCTTAATCAATATCATGAAATCAACAGGTACTTCGAGCACACTATCATCATTAACAACCATCCAAGAAGATCTCTCTCCATTGAACTTTCCTAAAAAGTGCCAAAGCTATCGTGAACCATCAATTCTACTTCATGGATCTTGTTTTTCTCTATGACTTTTTTCTTGTTGGTTACAAGCGTTAAGAAAATGAAAGTCAAGATATGAAAGGTTCGCCTAGACCTAGAACTTGTCTCATAGAAGTTCTCGAGGCTCGCGAGTTCATTTTTCGAGCTTGCGTTCTCTTCAATCAGTTTGCTTACTTTACTCTAGTGATCTTAGGTCATTATGGTAGTTTTCTTATGAGGATTATCTCTTTCAACAATAGCTCTTTAAGCACTTTCCATCGGAGTGTAACATATGTCAAATAAAGAGAAACTGGAATGCCTAACCTATCTTGGTCAAGTTGACTCACTCAAAAGTTAAAACTAGACTAAACACAATAACAGATGTAGTATTTCAGAAGAATGCTAAAAATGCAACAGTTTGAAGAATAACCATGGTCATAAAAGATCTGTGGATCATTAGCAAAACTCCAATGCAGGATAACTCTAATGAGGTATGCTTACCAAACTTCAAACTAGAATTGCCCTTACACTCAACCCAAATTAGCCACAAGAGTTGGCTAATTAAGAATATGCATAAGTTGCCCACAACAGTTAGTTAATTAAGAACATACATGAGTTGGCCATAAGAGTTGGCTAGCTAAGAATATATATAAGTTGACTATAAGAGGTGGTTAGCTAAAAACTTACACAAGCTAGGCACTAGAGTTGGTTGACTAAGAACATACAAGTCAGCTACCCAAGTTAGATCAACTAAAAAGAAGAGGATAATTAAAAGATCTTTCAATTTGAAACCTGGCAAGGGGAAATTGATACTAAGATTGAGACTAAAATAGAACCAAGTGCTCATGTATGATCATGTGGGTTAAGAGTATCTCTGAAAAGTTCAAATCACTCCAACGTGCTTTGTAAAGCAATACTTGTTATAAATCTATTCACTTTATTTGCTGGATTTACATAGCTGAGTCAATCGCTATTAAAAAATGGGCAAAGAAAGCTCCTAAATAAATTGCCATAAAAGATTTCTATGCGATTGATCAATATTGTCTGTTGTTATCACGCCAAGGGATGCTGATATGCCTTAGTTACCTCAACGTAGTTTTTGTCTATTGGAGTGGATTGAGAATTCCTCGCCACAAAGAATTAATTTCATCACCATACAATATATCACCAAGGGAAGTTGAACTCCTATTCTTTATTATCTGAATAAGTCATTATACTTTACTATTAATTAGATTGAGAATTCCTTTATTGTGTCATTTACTGCATGAAAGGTAGTTGATCTCTCATTCTTATTAATGAAAGTATGGATGACTACTCTAATTAGTGTGTGGATTGAGATCTCCTCCACAGTGACTATCTTTATTTAATTGTTGGTGATTTATTTATCTTTTGGAGTGACGTTGTCACAAGCATTAAGAAATGGCCAGCCAGATGCTTAGCTTAGCTAATTGCACCTAAATCAAGTATATTAGGTGCAGGAATTCTAAGAATGTTCTTGATCTCTTTGTTAGAAGCTATTTAACTTTAAAAAATGAGGAAGCCCCTGAGCTAAGTCCTCTTCAATCTTTAATAACTCAAAAGAAGTGCCACTAGCCAATTAAAGAAGAAATATATGACCTTCAACATTGAAAGGTGTAGCTGGATTACCATAGGAGCCCAATAGAAGAGTAGAAAAAATGCTTAGATATTGCCATGTGTCATCACCGCACTACTTTTAGGGTTTCTTCTGCCTTAATACCTTTACCACAAAGAAATTAAAAGGGTTTCATCTGAAGGAAATATGAAGTGAATAGCAAAATGACATATGGCATAGGAAGAAAGATGAATGTCAAAGGGAAGATGAGCTATCTTGATTACCTTACATATGCCAATTAGAGATGACTATAGACTTGATAGAATTGGCTTACCTAAAAGGATAAAGATGGAAAGACGCTAGGAAGTTTGAGTGCTAATGTGAGTTTCCAAAATTTCGGCAATCAACAAGAAAAATCTTCTTTTTCCGTTAAGCTAAAAATAAGGCGCTAATATAAAAAGGCTAATCCATCAAACAGAGACAAGTCAACTCTTCTAAAACCGACTCACTGAGCTAACCAAGCAATCCAACCAATAAGCACACATGGACAAGGGTTCAAATGACAAAAGCCACTTGTAGCTTGACCTATCGGCTTGCTAAGAATTGCTAGCAATCGTCACTCAAGAGAAATGTTGAGATATCCCCACCATAGGAGAAAAGACTAATAAAAATTCACTAAGGTGGCTGTGATGACGAAAAGGATCCTCAGGTATACTCTTGTTTAATCTCAACAGGTTCAATTTTGATAGGATCTAACTTCTCACTTGACTACACTTTCTCTCTTCTTTTAACTTCATCTTTAACCTCTTAATATTCGTTATTATTGAGAATGTAGAGTTCTTAAACTCTAAACCTCCACTAAGTCACCAAGGAATCTAATTTTAGCATCAGAGTGTGTTCATCGGCCACCGCCGAACCAACCTCTAACTTTTCTATTTATCAGTTACTTTGTGATTTTGAGATATAAAACTATTTCATCCAAATAGCTAACTTGCCACACCTTTCTCCCATAAAATCATTATTAGACCTTTATTAGTCCAATTTTTCCTAATATACAAATTTATTTGTATAACGAGTTTGAGTTAGATCTGGTGATAATCATTGAAATACCTAAACTAAATGTGAACAAGCTCTAAGTGAAAACTCAGTGAAACACTAACTATTATGTATTATTTATGTATTGAAAAGTGAACTTCATAATCGGTAAAATTAATAATTTACCATCCAATGGATAAATATCACTTCAGTTGAAACTCAATTGACAAGATCTCTAAGCGTTAATCCTATCTCTTCTACGGAAGAGAATGAACACATGTACAATCATATTTTCTTTTCTAAAATTAAGAAAGGCACAACCACTGTCCATTGGAAAATGATCATATTGGCTCAATTTTCCATTTGATATTCATGATCTCTAAACCTATATTTTTGAAATTATAATTCAGTGACTAAGCTAAGGCCTAGGTCTAGTGAGAAGAGCACGTAACTATCTGCATGGAAATGAATTGGGATCATTGGAGGATTTTCAAGAATCTTCTTCATCAAAAAAAAAGTTTCCTCAAATCTTTAAATAGTGAAACCTTCTATCTTTGCTTTGAGAAAAGAATCTGCAACTATGTACGCATTAAACCATTCCACATAAAAAAGATAATATAATATAACGAGAAACCGAGCTAACATGAATTCGTGCATATAAAAATTAACTCTATAAGAAGAAGAAATTGAAAAGATAAAAAGAAACTCACATGAACAATGCTTTGTTCTATCAAAACCAAACTGGAGAAAAGGTGATGAAGCAAAAGAAGACGATACGAGATATTGGCACGGCTCAATCAAATTAAAGGACCCAATTGATTTGATAGGAGATTTGATTTGATTGAGCCGTTCCAACATCTCCGTTTAAATTTCAACACTTACCGCTTAACAACAAGATATTCAATTTGTTTCTGTCATGCATGATCATATATATATATATGATACTCAAAGATCGGTGGGCCGATTACAAGTTGAAAAATATTGTATCTGCTCGCCACCAACATGAGGGTTTCGATTGGTTAGTATTTAAGAGAAAGAAGAGAGAGCCGAACGAATAAAGATGCATTAGAAAGAAACTATAAACAGTTGAGATGTCAAAATCTTGCTTTGTTTAGAAGAGTGAAGAGTTGTATAAAATTTTCCATTAGATATTTTCCACAAACCTCTTAGTGATTGATGACATTATCACAACAACACAAGAGGAAAAAAAAGAAGGGAAGTTTCCTTCCATTTCTTGATTTTCCATTTTCGTTTGTATTTATGCTTCCTAGTAATTCTCCAATTTATAAGATTATACCAATGTCTATTTTCGTTGTTGTCATAGTCAGATATTTATTAATGATTTGGCAACAAGCCAACAACAATGTGAAAGGCAAAACAAAGCACTAAAAATCTTTTTTATTTTTTATTTTGTTTGGAATAAAGATAATATTGTTTTATTAAAATATTTTATTTTACAAAATACATTGTTAATCAATTTATAATAACTACATCAGAATTTTGTCATGACTTATCTCAATGTATCATAATTAAAATCTACTTTATTTGTTCTCGCAACAAATAAAAATAATGGAACATTGACCAAAGAATAATTTGTATATTTTTAAACTTGTTGTTTAAAATGTTATTGTTAGTTAATTTTTTACGTTTTCCTGAATTTTTATTTGCATTGTGGAGTATATTATATCATACTGCTAGCTGGAATTAGGGCCTCGAATCTGAACCGTCAACGCATGTAGTGTGTGTTACTTTCTTAATGATAACAAAAAATAATAATAAATTTAGATGATAATAATATCAATATGAGCAACGTTGTTAATGATCAATCATTGGCTGCCGCCTGTCCCAAATTCCATTAATAAAATCTTAGGTCATACACGATAGTGGTGGTACCGTACCAAAGAGGGTTTGTTGAAGTGTGATTAAAAGCATTATAATTATCTAAATAAATAAAAATTGGTCGACAAGAAATTAATTTAGCAACATATAGTATTTAAAATGATATAATTATAAAATTTCACTAGTTGTTAGATATCTTAGGTATGAGATTATGCCCTAATGATTCGTCAACTATTCTTTGCACTAAAGACACCAAGAAACCATAGATTCATTAATGCCTAATATGCTCACCATGTACAACATAATCTATTAACAAATTTCAAGTCCGATTTGACCCCTCTGTATGAGAAGAAGAAACTTGGCTCTTTGTCTCTTTATCCCTTCGAATAGCTAAATTATATAACTGTCTCCAATCAGAACACAGTTACGCATTATAAATTAGTTGTCGGTAGCTTTTTAATTTTGAATATCTACAATTAAGATTTTAAATTTAGTTTTCAGACTAATATTCGCCACAGTTGCAAAATATAATTTTGTGGTAAAAATAAACTAGAAATAAAGCAGAAAAGAATAGACCAAAGAGCAATTTTTAAATGTTTTTGAACAGTGGAAATAGAAATAAGAAATACTTGATAAAATGCATTATTGGGACTGAATTATTGAATATACTGCTATAGACACACGTAAAGAAGACATCTATTATTAATTCATTGCATTGTTGATCTTCCGCACATCTTTGTTATTTTTATCAAGAAGGCTGAGTTATTATTTCAGCAAGTTAAAAAAGAAAACTCAGTGAGAACCTTAAGAAATCTTCAGCCATTTATTAATGAATAATGAAATCCATTCTTAAAATTGAATATGGCATAAGTTTTTAATACACAACATAGTAAATCTTTTTTATTTTTATTTTTTTGATGTTTTGTTACATGTACAAGACGACAATTTCTGGCATAGAACAGAAATTTGATTTCCAATTTTCATGGATATAAATCAAAATTTTACTCTTATACACAATTTACGGATTTTTATTTATATGTTTTGCTCTCTAATACTTGTTTTCGCGGTTTCTTACCTCACCTTGTCCAACTTCCCTCCTCTCAAACTAGTTGTCCGGCGGCTTGTATTATTTAGGGGTGGCAAAATTGCCCAATCGGCCCGGACTCAGTCCGAACCCGGACAATGTGGTTCAGGTTTTACCCGGCCAACATGTATGGAAAAAACGGATTTGGTTATTGATTTTGAATGCCCGAATGTTTCTAGGCACGGGTCCGGTCGCAACACCAAAGACCCGAAACCCGGCCCGTGCTTGGTTTTTAATTAAGTAAAAAAAAGGAAAATATAAAAACAGAATAAACAAGTAAACATTTTTCCCATTGCCCAACCCTAGCAGCCATCCATTCTGTGCGCGAATTTCGTTCGTGACTCTCACACACTGAAACAATTTGCCACTGCGCCAGTCTCAACAGCCAGTTGGCCCAGTCACCACCACGCAGTCCGTGCCTCTTGGCATGTGTCTCTTTGGTAGCAACCAGTCACCACCGTGAGCAGTCGCAGCCATCGTCTCCTGTCCTGCCTCCATCGTTTCGTCATCTTCTTAGTGGCAGCCATTGGCCCACCTCGTGACAGCATCACTGCGTCAGCCATCATAACCAATCTCACGATCTCACTCCTCCGG
Source organism: Luvunga scandens (assembly GCA_030449905.1). Classification (NCBI taxonomy): domain Eukaryota; kingdom Viridiplantae; phylum Streptophyta; class Magnoliopsida; order Sapindales; family Rutaceae; genus Luvunga; species Luvunga scandens. Next base: position 2,341,850 of record JASUUG010001266.1, read on the forward strand.
ATCACAACCACAAGATAGTCTTTCTTAGTTTCTTTGATTCTTTCCAAGTTTTTTAAATAAAAAATGATGAAATTAACATTATTATTATTATAAGTTGTTATATATATGCTTAATGTTTTTTTCTGGGATGTTATGCATTTTTTTAATTAATGGGAGCTGAATTTAGATTTTAGGTTAATTACATAATATTTATAATTGTGTAATTTGTATAATAATTTTTTATTAATAGGAGTTGAATTTAGATTTAGGTTGCTTTAAGTTAATTTGTTGCATAATATTTATAATTATGTAATTTGTATTATTAATTTTTATTAATAGGAGTTGAATTTAGATTTAGGTTGCTTTAAGTTGATTTGTTACATAATATTTATAATTATGTGATTTGTATGATAATTTTTTATTAATATGAGCTGAATTTAGCATTTAGGTTACTTTTAAGTTAATTTTATTACATAATATTATAACTATGTAATTTGTATGATTATTTATAATCATTTATTATTTTTTCTATAATAAATAGCAGTGCAATATCCAACAACAAAGAAATCAATTCATCAAATGCTCCAAATTTATCCCGTAATGTTTAAGATAGCAATGATAATGAGGTTGAGGAAATTCTTTGGCAGCCGTGAATGATAGAAAGGGAAAGAATGTGGCTAAAAAGGCTCAAAATAGGAAGGGAAAGAAAGTCTCTAAAGCTTGGGATCACTTCACAAAAGTAATTGTTAACGGAGAACAAAAGGCAAAGTGCATGCATTGTAATGCAATTTTAGAAGCTAGATACACATCAGGGACCATGAGTTTGAACAGACACGTAGAATCTTTTTTTTCAAAGAATCAATTGAAAATAGAGGAAGCACTTCAAGGATGTCTCAAAGTGCTCAAAAGAGAGGATGGAACTTGTGACATTGGCTACAACAGCTTCAATCATAATGTCTTGCAGAGTTTGATTGCAAGAATGGTGATAATGCATCAGTTTCCACTTAGATTTGTGGAATATAAAGGCTTTAGAGAAATGATAGCACATGTCAACCTTGTGGTTAAGCCAATGAGCAGAAATACTTTGAAGAATAAGATTTTGAAGCTGTATCATATTGATAAGGTTAAGACTTTGCATTTGTTTGAGAAAAATCATGGTAAAGTGGCCATTACTATGAATTTATGGACAACAAGTAATCAGAAAAATGGATACATGGTTGTCACAGCACATTTCATTGACAACTCCTAGAAATTGAATAGTTGAATCTTAAGGAATTTATCTATAACTTTTTATTTGCTTAATTTCTCTTTTAATTTTTTTATTGCTTATATTTGATTTCTTTTCAAGTTTAAATTGTTATAATATTTTAAGTTTGTCTATTTAATACTAATAATTGAATATTGGATAAGTTTATTTATGTTCCAAGCCCCCATACTACTAATGACCTTTCTAATGAGTTAATTTAATGTCTGCTGGATTGGAACATGAATAGAAAGTTATCTTTAGTGACATTGGATAATTGTACCACTAATGATGCGATGGTGGAGAAATTATTGTTAAGGTTTGATATTGGTATCTTAATTTCTAACCGTAAATTTTTTCATATGAGATGCAATACTCATATATTGAACTTGGTTGTGCGGGATGCGTTGAAAGTTATAGAAAATAAGGTTAGAAAGATTAGGGAGAGTGTGAGTTATTGGATACAAACACCAAAAAAATTTGAAACTTTTGAGCTAGCTACTAGGCAATTGCAAATTAATTGTAAAAAAAATATTGAAGTTAGATTGTCCAACTCGTTGGAACTCTATTTATGCCATGTTTGATGTAGCATTGATGTATAGAAGTGTTTTTTCTCAATTGCAACAATGTGAACCTCAATTTAAGAGCTTGCCTAGTGATAATAAGTTGGATTTAGCAGCCACAATGGTGGAGCATTTGAGATCATTTTATATGTTAACGGAGATGTTTTCGAGTACAAAATACTCCACTATTAATTTATTTTTTCTATTGATATTTAAAATAAAAATATCAATTAATGGGTGGCGCACCTCCGATAACCTTGCTATTAGAATTATGGTTGATAAAATGGCTAATAAATTTGAAAAATATTGGAATAAAATTCATCTGATATTAGTTGTGGTTGTAGTTCTTGACCTGAGATATAAAATGTTGTTGATTGATTTTTATTTCCCAAAGATTCATAGTGATACAATGGATGAGCATATTGAGTGTGCATGTAAGCTTTGTGATGATTTAGTGAAAGAATATGAATTGAAGGCTATGGTTTTGAGTGGTGGGTAGGATGTTGAATTGGAAAATGTTCATTCAAAATCTTCTTCAAATCCGAATAAGTATTGGGATGTGGATGAGTTTGAAACATTTCGAAGTTTAAAAAAGCATGTTAAGGTGATTAAGTCAGAGTTGGATAGGTATTTAGATGAGGAATTGTTGGATACTACTCCAAACTTTGATATTTTAGCTTTTTGGAAGATGCACACAACCTAATATCTTATTTTGGGTGAGTTGGCCAAGGATATCTTAGTCATTACCGTATGCATTGTTGCTTCTGAGTTGACTTTTAATGTCGGAGGTAGGTTTTTGAGTCTGCATCGTATTAAACTTCACCCTGACACTTTGGAATCCTTGATGTGCGCTCAAAATTAGATTTGGGCTTCTACTTCTTGACATATAAAGTTGTTTGAATTATGTTATGGTATTATTTGTTTGCTTAAAATGCTTTTAAATTTTTAATGTGTTATTTTTGTTATTAGGTGGAGTTCCAGAAGATGAGATTTTTACCGGGGAGGAGGTAATTTCAAATGATGATGATGGGGCACAATCATCAAGCTACTTGATATGAAGTTATTATTTACATATTTTACATTAGAGTATTTTAGACTCTTTTATGAATTATTTTTGTATGATATTTTGGGATTTTTATATGTTATGTTGGTTATTGGTATTGCAGTTATGAATTTATGATATGTATTGTGTAATATGTTGGATATTAGTAACTTGGTAAGTTACATTTATTTAGATTTATTTGGTTATTATTCATGTTGAATTTAAATTTTTGATAGGGATTGAATGAATTTAGGGAGTAGATTGTAGATTGAAATAATTTTTATTTGTTGTTTATGTAAAATTTGTAAAGATATTGAAATAATTTATTTGAGATGTAATAATTTATTACAAGTTTTTTTTTCCTAAATGTGGTCATATGCGGGTAGAAAGCCTGGATAAAAAACCTATGTCCGGGTAGTTCCGGGCTTAACCCAACCTGCATATGAAAAATCTGGGCAGTGGGCCGAGTCCGGGCAGCCATGTTAATCATCCGAGCCGGTCCCGGGCAGCCATAAACCTGACCCGGACCTGGACTTTTGCCAACCCTAGTATTATTGTCTGTTTGTCCACCATGTTGATGATCAAATTTTGTAACACTTCCAACAAATTTCTCACTAATTCATATTAGTTTAGAGCTACAGATTAGATCACCAATAGAATATCATGACTAAAGTAATGTTAAAAACTAAGATGAAGTTATTTAAAAAGAAAAAAAAAGGGAAAATAATTTTTCACCTTAAATTTTTTATGTTGACAGAGAAGTAATTAATTGATATAAAATTAAACCTCAAAGTCGTTCTTGATATTATCAAAAACTCATGAAAGTTACTTGCACTTCGGATTGAGAGATAATTTCACTATTGTTAAATTTGAAAAAGTAATAATAATAATAATAATAATAACAATTGAAATGCTTAGTCTTATTGAATTCAATTCTTATGAAATACTGATTTATCTAGATCTTCAACATTTTTAACACCCAATGTTTCATTTTTTTTTATTATCTTACCACCAAATCATTAGTTTATTAATAAATTGCTAATGTTACGAGGATAATTTAGAAATTTCAATATATTCAACATTTTAAAAATTTTATAAAGTATAATATTTATAATTTTATCAATTAATTATTTTAAATATATAAAATAATCAATTGATAAAAATATTATTTCTTTGTATATAATTAATTTTATTTTTTTAATTCTGAGGGTTTAGTATACTTACATAGTTTATGAGTAAAATAGATTTTTATTAAAAATTATGTTAAAAATTCTGTTAATTTTAACAGTTTAGTGATAAAATTATGAATATTGAAACTTAAAATGAAAAAACATAATTGTAAAAAATTTTAATGATAAAATGATAGTGTAAAATAATAATATCCTCTTAAAAGAATTGCTTTGACCGTCAACATTATTTGCCTCGTTCTTAAAGAAGTCATGTGCTTATGCTGTGGAGTGACTCCTGTCCCCTTTTCTTGCTGCTATCCTGTCGTTCTGCGTTTTTTTACCTTTAGCTTCTGTTTAGGGTGCCAATTCGGGTTGAAATTCATTTATTCAATTTAATTTGATGTGAATTAAATGGATTTAAGTTGGAAAAAATCAATTCATTTGATAAATTAGTGAATTCAATTTAATTTGTCAATTACAAAAATTGAATATGGGTTTAAAGACATTCATTTCTTTATTTATTTAAAAATTATTTAATAAATGAGTTATAAATGAATCAAATATGATACATTAGTTTATGATTCGTTTAATTAAATTACTTATTTATCTTTAAGTATATATTGAAAAAATTTAAAGTTTGAAAATTAATATAATAATTATGAATAATAATAAATTTGTATTTATAAGATGCTAAATTTGTGATCCTTTTATATCTTATTTTACTTAAGTTTTATTTATTAATTATATTTTTATAAATAGATTCATATTCATTATAAATTCATTAAGGATAAATAAATAGTAAATAAATCACAAATTTGATTTATATATTAATCCTACTAAACAAATAACACAAATTGAACTAAATATTCTTTTAATAAACTAATCCAATCTAAATTTTAAAATTTTAGTTTGTTTAATAAATTAAGCAAATCTGAATCAAAAAAGTTTTAACCCAATTCGTTTGTGATTCGATTCGAATTCAATTCTCATATTCATTTTGTCGCCCCCAGTTTTGTCTATCTTATTTTGGCGTTCTCACCAGCATTCCCAACCAAAGCAGGTGTCTGCCTTAACATTCCCAATTAAAACGGTCTTTTGCAGACTAGGTCATTATTAAAACATTGAACTTTTTACATCAATAATGTTACAATTACATAATATCAAGAATGATTTACATCATTAAAGCATTTACGAGAAATTTCTAATAACATTCTATGTCCTAAGCACTCTCCTGCTGGGCCAAATTGGACAATTGATCTTCCAGGTACTTAATCGAGAGAATGAATATGCATTTCTTCCAGGTACTTAATCGAGAGAATGAATATGCGTTTCTGATTCTCCTCTGCCAAAAACATACTAAAGTGTAAGAATATCATTCTCTGCAGTATACAATAACATGAAAACAAGAAATGACAACCACATCTACCAACTTGAACTAATTCATGTGCCATAGAAGATATTTCTCCCACCATTCCTCCCCGATCGTGAGTACCAGCAGTTCCAAATACTCCTTTCCCAGACGCAGCTAAATCCAACTACCACATGAAAATGAGGAAAATTTGTCAGAGTTTAAGAAATGCGTTAGTCGAAGATATTGTAAGGTTCAAGTGCGTAATCAATTGCATAATTCTTGGATAAATTGGTGGTACTTACAACTAAACCGGCAACGAAGCATTAAAAAATAAGATATATCCGAACAAGGAACTTCAACATGTCAATACGAGTTCAGAAAATCTTAAATAAATCACAGGGAGTCCAAGTTTTTATACTAGTTTCTAGAGAAGCTTCTTAATCCCTAGTTCCTTGACAATACAGTGCGTAGTAATATTCTGCAACAAAAGAATAATACTATATCTACAATTTATAGTACAAGTTGACAGAAATAAACTCTCCCACAATTATGTAGGACAACAATCTATATATGTTTGATTAATAATCAGAGTAAAAATTTAAGTAAAACAAAAGATCAGCCAAAACAGAAGAGGAAAAAAAAAACAAGAAGTTCAATTTGGTTTCGTTCCACTCAGTTCTAAGAAGCAAGATAAACAAATTTCTTTAATTAAGCCCAGGCCTTACAAAATCATGACAAATACTATAACTGGTAAAGCTATCAAATCACATAAAAATAAAACTCTCAATCATATAAAAATAAAACTCTCATAAATAAGTAAAACCATTATAGCCATCAATAAAGCGCAAAAAAATGCCAAGAAAAAGCCTAATCTGGAAAAAAAATTATAAACAAAAGAATAATAATGAGCTTCATCAACTATAATCATCAATTCTGAAATTTATATTTAAACATATTTCTATTTTTTACAAACTTTAATAATGTAGTCAATGTTCTGGGGAAAAAAAAAGGAAACTTACGTGAAATCATCTTATTTCCAGTGGATGGAGGATGAGACCAGTAAGGCTAGCGGCGATGGTGTAACGGTAGTTAGAGACGGCGGCCATTTTTTTCCCCCCCGATCTGTAAGAAGAAAATTTGGGCGGCGGCGGCGATTGTTAGGGTAATTGGGTGAAAGTTGGAATTATATGTAGGGTTAAAAGTGGAGACACACCACTTGGTTGACTTCTTGTTTGTGTGTGTCTGTTTGTGTGCGTGTGAATGGTAATAAAATGAGTCGACCCATGACAATAAAACAAGCCTCGTTTGATTTGTTACGTGCAAATGAGAGTGACGATTCGACCTGCCAAAACAAATCGTTGGATCGTGTTTATATCGTGTCAGTTTTATATCGTCTTAAATTTAAATTAATTTAAATTTAATTAATTTAATAATTATGTCAAAATATTATAATTCAAACCTGATATAAAAAATAAATAGATTACATAATAACTTATTTAATATTTATATATTTAACAAATATTACAGACACGCATACATATACAAACACACTACAAAATATTATATATTTATATTATTAAAATTTTAGTTATATATTTGTAAATAATACTATATCATAAAATATATATATTTACTAATATTTTACATACTTCCACTATTAAAGTTCTAAATTTATATAAAATTTTGTAAATAAAACGTTGAGTATATTTCTATCCTTAAAAAAAAAAAAGAATCATGTTCAATATTTGATTTTTAATGGTAAGAATCTAGAAATTAATTTAAAAAAAGAAAGTATAATCATGACACTAGTGGGTAAATATGTTAAAAATTTTAACCCTAACCTGATACAGAAAAAAATTATGCCGAACCTGAACCATTTAATAATTGTGTCAAATTTAATGATATATACCCATTTATTTTTGTAGTATTGGTGTTAAATAATTGTGTGTGTCAAATTTTACCAATTCTAACTGTAATTTTGGTTGGCTCATTTCCCCATGCAGCCCAAAGAATCTTTTTCTCATCTTCTTTAGACCCCCATCAAAACCCTATTAACAGTTACAGAAAATCTTCTATGTAGCCTCCCGGAAGGAATTTTGAATACACTCGTGGCAGATGCAAGGATTGCTTGTGCAACGGCCTTGATTAACTCCTATTTTCTTATAGTATAAAACAAATAGCTGTCTTTGATCTTCTTCAACACCTTTAAGTTTTAGCTTATATATTTAATGTTGCTGTAATTTGTAAAATTCAGTTCATGATGTTTCTTTTTTGTTATGGTTCTTTGCGCCTTATTTAATTTTTTTATCTCATTTTTATCTTGTTACTTTAAGGTGCCAAAAAAAAAAAAAAGGACGGAGCAACACAAAGCTTAAGTTAGCATTGAATTTGAATACAACATGAAATGGTAATCTGTATTTGGTTATTAAGCGGCTTGATACTATATAACCTTGTATTTAGATGCTAAAGAGATTGATATTGCATAACCTTGTATTTACGGGATGGTAAAACTCAGGTCTGGGCCCAGATATGGCAATGCACGAACCTGGCTTGCATACGTCTTTAGACCTAATAATAGCTTGTTTGTATTATAGACTACATAACTTATATTAAATTTCAATATACCTGGAGCTCAAAATGCATATGAGAGATAGTTGAAAGGCAAGAACTCCTTATCTACATCACTACACAGTTGCCCATATCAGTAGCCCTCTGCTTGGGCTGCTTGGCAGCAGTCACGTAGAGGGCCCATGAAACTTATTCTAGAACTAATAATTTTCATTACGGGCTTTTAAGTCTGAATTTCATATTTTATAATATTGTATATGTATATTTTTAATTTATTTTATAATTTTAACTTTGTTTTTATGAAATTAGACATGAAAATATGAACTTTAAATATTTAAAATTTTAAATATATTTAATAGATGAGTCAAATAAATATAATTATTTAAAATAGCATATATTTTATAATTTTTTCGATAAAATCTAGGTTCTGTGTCAAACCCCAGGCTCATCAAGTAATGTTTAGCACTGGCCCAGCTTTATCCCCAGGCCAAATATTTCTCGACTAGCATCTCCTAATCCGGGCCAGCCAGATATTTTTAACACCCTATTATTTAGATATAAAGGACTTAATAACCTTGTTATGTTCATTATTATTCTAGTGAACCAGTGCCCTCGAGATCATTTAGTGATATCATTTATGCATAGGATGAATTTATCATTTCAGAGGAATTATCACTTTTGTCACTTTAGATTGTATACATCTCTTTAGAGGATTGTTTTATCTATGATATTACACAGGTGTAATGTAGTCAATAATATCATTCTCTTGCAATGGTTGTGGATGTAATCTTTAAAGGACGATATGTGTTCGTGTTTTGCTGGAAAGTTAAATGAGTCGGTTGTTTGATTTAACTTTATTGCTTCTAGATTTGGAAAAGATCTTGTGCTTGCTTCTTGTTCTTTCCTCAACATCATATATCACTTTAGCTTGCTTTTTGTGTTCTTCTCTTGTGGTTGCTTGCTAATTTTGATGATGATGATGATTATTATTATTACTATTATTTCTTTTTATGTTTGCAATGATTTTCCACTGCAAACGAGTCTTGAAGTAGCTCTTTCAATCTTTGATTAAGTTTTTCTGCTTTTAAACTTTATACTTTTGGTTCATTTTTAAGATGATGTGTTGAACATATGCATGTATGTAGCAAGCAATTGCATGTGGCTAATATGCAACTTTTGCATGTATGTAGCAAGCAATTGCATGTGGCTAATATGCAACTTTTGCATGTATGTGGCAAGCAATTGCATGTTGCTAATATGCAACTTTTGACTTTTGGTATAATTTGTTGAGTAAGTGGAAAACATGAGTAGGAGACATGAGTGAGTAAGAGACATGTGGTTAACATACAATTTTTTACTTTGGCACCAAAGTAGAAAGTTGAATGAATATATATATTACTTTAAAGCCCACCATTATTGATTTTTGGGCAATACCTGACCTAGAAATAGAGGCTTCATTTGCCTTTCATTTATCTCATTTTCTTCAATTCTCAATCTAATTGAGAAATGAGAGAAACCAAGAGTTAAGAGACAGTATCTCAAGAGCTTTAAGCTCTTGTTCTAGTATTTTGAGAGTTTGGGTGCATTGGGGGTTTTGAGTTGTGAGATAAAAGACTACAATACTTGCAACTCCTCTCACTAATAAAATATTTCCTTATATCTTTGTCCATGGACATAGGTTAAATGCTGAACCACATAAATTCTAGTGTCTTTGTGTGATCATTATGTGTTAATTTTATTTTAATTGTGGGTTTACTTCACCCATCAATTTCCTAACAGCGGTATCAGAGATATTGATTATATTTTTTAGGGTTGGCATACTGATAACTCTATGAAATGAGAGTTATTTATAGTATTTTTAGACTTAAATCAAGGTTACTTAGAGAGTATATGACATGTTTTAATTACATTTTAGTTATATGTTGCATACTTATATATTTTTAGTTTATTTTCAATAAATTAGGTTGCTTTAGAATGAATTGTATACTTAGATCATGTGCTTATTTGTAGGCAACTGGAAGTGTAATTTTCAAAGAAAAAATACTGTGTAATTGGCTTGTAAAAATAAGGAAAGAAATTGGCTACAAAACAGTGGAAATAAGTCTAAAACAGTGCAGGTGCTTTAGCAAGTGTTGTAGCAACTGTTGCTGTAACAATTCTGGAGCAACAAAAGAGAAAATTTAACATGAAACTAAGAAAAAGAATGCGATTTGCAGTTTTCAAATCTTGAAAAATACGCGACTTAAACTTCTATTTGCCTTAATTCTCAACTATAAAAAAAGCACGCTTACAAGAAAAAGAGAGTCTTCAACCGCAAGAAAATAACCAAGAGAGAAAAAGAAAACAACAAAGAACAGAGAAATTCCAGAACTGAACAAAAGAGATTACAGGTGTGAGGAAGAAGAAATCAAGAATCTAGAAGGGTCAATCGCTTCCATCTCAATTCTATTTGTTTTCTTTGATTTGTGATGATCTTTATAATGGCTAAACATATTTTGTTTCTATTTTGTCACAAATCATGAACAAATTTTATTTTTGGTGGAGTGATAGACAAGCTTAATGCTTAATTGACTGAATTTTATGTGTTGTTGCATGATTGCTATAGCATTTTGTTTTGATAATGCTTATTTTAATTCATTATTTTGGCTGACCACCCATTTAATAATACTAGCTAAGATAGAGTCACAAAAATGTCTGTTTTAGTTGTTCATATCAGAACAGTACTTGGTTTTTTATTAGATTTCCTAAGTTAGGTTAACTCAATTTGAATAGGACCATATTTAATTTAAAACTAATGATGAACTAGATATGGGAATTCACCTTGTAGGATATTAAGAACCTTGAACATATAATGCTATATCTTGTGATAGAATAATAACTTATCATTATTAGGTTACATATAGATATAAGAAGTCCAACAGGCGATAGCTGATGATGCATTAGAGTTCTGCCTAGTGCTGTAGTAATTGTTGTAGCAACAGTACTGTAACAAGAAACAGTCAATGTCATTAAATGAGTTGATTTACTCAACCATATTATTCATAGTGGTTACATCCTTATGAGAGACATGTCAATTTACTTTATTGTAATTTATTTTTTCATTTATATTACTTATTTTAGTTTAGTTGATAAAATATTTTAATTTAATTAGATAGAATTTGCACCATATTAATTGTTGTAGCAATTTTGATAGCATCAATCTTTGTGGAGACGATATTTAAATATTTATCACTTTATTATTTGTTGTGTACACTTGCGCACTGACACTCATAACATATCTTGAAATTCATCCCAACACATACTGTCCATAAATACGGTATTGTTCATGTACACTACACTTTTCAAGTATACAGTTCTATTCATGTGAGATGATATGAGCGATCCAAAAATTATGTTATGCAAAACAAAGAATAGTAATATGAGTGGAAGTAATCGTGTGGTCTTGTGTATGTCTAGGAAAGTTTTTTACAAAGGTAATAAGAGCCTAAGTAGTCTAGGTTATGGGTGGGCAACTTCGGGTTTGGATCAACCTGATCAGATTTCGGGTTAATCGGGTTGTGTAAAATGTGACCCGAACTCAACCCGAACTTATGATCCGATTCGATCTGAATATATTCGGATCAGATCGGATCATTTTCTATTGTTTTAATTATATTTTTTTCAAATTTTCTGATCGGATCAGGTTTGACCCAATCTAATCATGATCCGATCCGATCGGGTTGGCTAAAATTCAACCCGATCGGGTTATAACTTTCATCCGAACCCTATCCGAACTCAAAATTTTTGGATCGGGTCAGGTCGGGTCAGGTCGGGTTATTTGCCCACCTCTAGTCTGGGTTTTAAATGGGACCGTTGTAACCCCTTCGATCTTTCCTAAGAACTTTCCTGGTGTGTATTTTCACACGTGTGATCACTCATAACTATTCAAGGTGACACACTAGCTTGTGTACAATATTTATTAACATATGACAACAAAGTTTGAAATTGAAAAATTAAACAAGAGCAATTTCTCATTATGGAATATGAAGATGTAAGCAATCTTAATAAAAAATAATTGCTTAGAAACAATTAAGGAAAAACCTATAGAAATCATTAATGACAAGTAGAATCAAATAGATGGCAATGCAATTAGTAATCTATACTTGGCACTTGCGGATAAGGTATTATCTAATGTGGCAGAGGAAAAGACATCAAAAGGTATTTGAGATACTTTCACAAAACTGTATAAGGCCAAGTACTACACAACAAGATCTTCTTAAATAAAAGGCTTTATACTGTTTGAATGGTGAAAACCACATCGGTGACTGATTAAATCAACACTCTAAAAACTCTATTTTCACAATTTACATTGTTAAGTCATAAAATAAAAAAAAAAACTGAACATGTAAAACTTCTATTTCAAAGTCTACTTGACATGTATGATCAATTTATCATCAACTTGACGAGCAATATTCTTACAAAGTACCTAATCTTCGATGATAATATAGTCTTTGTATTATAAGAAATAAGTAGGCGTAAGAATAAGGAAGACAAACAAGCAAGTTTGCAAGAAGCAGAAGTGCTAATGATGGTGAAAAGGAGATCAGTAGAATATGGTCCCAATGGGAGTTATAATCATGGTAGGTCAAGAAGTAAGAAAAAAATTGAGTGCTACAAATGTGGAAAAATGGGGCACGTTAAGAAAGAATATTAGAGTAACTAGAAGAAAAGAGAGCATAAAGATCCTAGTCACCAAATGCTTTGGAGTACATAGCAAGTACCTCAAATGATGGTGATATTTTATGTAGTGAGGCAACAATGGTTGTGGAATACAGAAAATAGCTATCTGACATTTGGCTTATAGATTCAGGAGCCACCTGGCACATGACCTCTAAAAGAAAATGGTTTCACAAATATAAACCTTAACTTAAAAATGTCTGTATGCATGAATTATAATCATACTTTAGAGATCACTGGTATTTGTATTATCAAAATAAAAATGTTTGAAAATAAAATATGTATTATTCAGGAGGTATGACATATCAAAGGCCTAAAGAAAAATCTATTGTCTTTAGGATAAATAGATAGTCTTAATTATAAAACTCATGTGAAAAATAGAATTATAAAGATTGTTAGAGGTGCGCTTGTGTTAATGAAAATGGAAAATATCAGTACCAATATATTCATTCTTAGAAGGAAAACACTACAGAAAGATGATGCATTTGTCGTGTCAAATAGAGAAGAGTCAACAATGATATAGCATCTCCAACTTGGCCGCATATTGGAATAAGGCTAAACGGAAGTTGCTTATAGGGCTCCAATCGATGAACTTACCATTTTATGAGCACTGTTACAAGTAATTACAAGTAAGCAATATAGATTAAAGTTCAGTAGATTTGACGTAAGAAGTAAATGCATTATACACTTGATTTATTCTGATGTGTAGGAATCGCCAAATATGTCCTTGGGAGGTACAAAGTACATAATGACTTTCATTGATGATTATTCCAAGATTTGTTAGATGTATCCAATTAAGAAAAGGTCATATGCATTTCCAATATTCAAAGAATACAAAGCGAAGGTAAAACTTGAATATAGAAAAAGGTTAAAGTGTTTAAGGACAAATCATAGTGGAGAGTATAGAGATAGCGAGTTCTTTTGCATATTTTAAGTAAGAAAGTATTCAGAGATAATTCACAGTAGTATACACTCCTTAACAACAGATGAATAGAGCTCTTACAAAAAAAAATAAAAGTCATGTTGAGGACTATTAGTCTACCTAACTTGTTTTAGGGCAAAGCAATTAGAACTGCCTATTATATGATTAGTCGATCTCTAGTAACAGCAATTGAGTTAAAGACACTAATGGAAATGTGGATTGTGAAGCTAGCTAATTACTATTATTTGCATATATTTGGATGTCTTGTGTACGTGATGTAGAATGCTCAAGAAAGAACAAAGCTGGATCCAAAATCTAAAAGATGTGTTTTCTTAGGATATGTTTAACGAAGTAAAGAGGTATCATCTGTGGGATCCCATTGCCTATAAGATAGTTATCAACAGAGATGTTATCTTTGTAGAAAAGCAACTATAAAGACAAAATAGGGATGATAGTACTATAAAATAAAAGCCAAAGATTATATCAATATATGAAGAAAATAATCTGGGAAAGAAAAATTTAGATTCTTTTGAAGCAGCATCAGAGCACAAGGAATAAGAAACAGTTGAGTCCGAGGCTTTAGAAATTTTTCGGTCAACTCATAAAAGATAACCGCTTGTATAACACTTGGAGTATGTTATAGAGATCAATGTTGCATATTGTTTTCTAACAGAAGATGAAGAGCGATCAACTTTTCATGAAGCTTTAAACAACTCATACGTTACTTTGTGGATGACAACAATGTAGAAAGAAATTGAAGCTCTACACAAATAGGTCTACAAGATAACAAATAGGTCTACAAGATCAAATGTGATGGCAATGATTAAGTAGAGTAATATCGTGCATGATTGATGATGAAAAGATATGATAAAAATGAAAATATTGACTTCACGAGATATTTTCTTTGGTAGTTCGACTCATGACAGTTAGAATAGTTCTGGCAATGTGTGCTACATTTGACCTACATTTAGAACAATTAGATGTAAAAATTGTATTTCTTCATGGTGAACTTGAAGGAGAAATTTATATAATTCAACTAGAAAGTTTTGTTAAAATAAGTAAGGAGAACTTAGTTTTCAAGTTGAACAAATCTCTATACGATATCAAATATGCGTCAAGGTGTTGATATAAGAGATTTGATTTCTTCATCATGAGCCTTGGATACAACAAATTTAGTTCAGGCCATTATGTATATTACAAGAGGTTTGAAGATAATGATTTTATTATTCTGTTGTTATATGTGGATGACATATTAGTAGTAGGCTCCAACAAAGATCAAGTCCAAGAATTAAAAGCATAATTGGCTAAAGAGTTCAAAATAAAAGACTTGGAACCAGCAAACAAAATTTTAGGGGTGTAAATTCACTGAATCAGAAATAACAGAAAATTTAGTGTTCTCAAAAGAATCATTTAAAGAAAATCTTATGGCCTTTCGACATGTAAAATTGTAAGTCAATTTTTATGCTACTTCCTATTAATTTCAAGTTATAAAAAAGAATGTATCCTTGCAATGAAGCAAAGACCAAACTGATATATTGAGTACCGTATGCATTAGTAGAGCAAAGTTTAATAAATTGCTATGATTTGTGCAAGACTATACACTGCACAAGCAATAAGAGTGGTCAGTAGATATATGTCGAATCCTAGTAGAGAGTATTAGAAAACTGAGAAGAAGATTCTGAGATACACCAGAGGAACCTCAGATGTTGCATTATATTATGGAGGATTAGAATTTACTATCAAGGGCTATGTGCATTCAGATTTTACAAGAGATCTTGATAAAATGAAATCCACAATTGGCTATGTGTTTACACTTGTAGGAGGAGTTGTAAGTTGTGTTTCAAAATTGTAGACTGTGTGGCTTTAACTACAACAGAACTAAAATATATGGCAGCTACACAAGCTGAATAAAAGCTATTTTAATACAAATGTTATTGGAGGAACTCGAGCACAAATAAGAGAAACTTTTTGTGTTTTATGACAGTTAGAGTGCCTTACTTATTAAAAGAGACCCAACCTTTTATTTTAAAACAAAGCATATAGGAATACAGTACCACTTCATTCGAGAAGTAGCGAAAAACATAAGTGTGGATTTATAAAAAATCCATACTAAGAAAAACTTAGCAGATATTTTGACCAAGCTAATCTATCTTGACAAGTTTAAATGAAGTAAATCCTCCTATGGCCTAGCAAAAATGTAAGCAACATGACAATAACAAAGAAAAAAAGATGGTGTAGAGACATGATTGGGTCTCAATCTAGTCTTTAAATGGTAGAATTATGGAACATATGCATGCATATAGCAAACAATTGCATGTGGTTAGTATGTAACTTTTGATTTTGGCACCAAAGTGAAAATTTGAATGGAAATATATATTATTTTCAAGCCTATCATTATTGATTTTTGGGTATTACCTAGCTATAAATAGAGGCTTCATTTGCCCTTTTCATTCATCTCATTTTCTTTAATTTTCAATGTAATTGAGAAGTGAGAGAAGCCAAGAGTTGGTAAAGAGTGTCACGCAAGCTTTAAGCTCTTGTTCTAGTGTTTCAAGAATTTGAGTGCATTGGAGTTTTAAGTTATGAGACAAAATACTACAATATTTGTAACTCCTTTCACTAGTAAAATATTTCCTTCTATTTTTGCCCATGGACATAGGTTAAAAGTTGAACCAAGTAAATTCTAGTGTTCCTGTGTGATCATTTTTTCTCAATTTTACTTTAATTGTGTGTCTACTTCACCCATCAATTTCTTAACATGACGATCCCTTCAACTCTTTCTTGTTTGCCTTCTAATTGGCATGTTTTATTTCTTTATGAATGTTTTATTGGTTGTTTATGTGTTGTAGATGGTAGATGTTGTAACTTTTAGGTTCAATTCTTTGTTGTATAGTTGTAATGAAATTAATGGTGGATAGAGCTTCTACAAGGTTGGAACTGATGATTTTGGTATCTCAGCAAACTAATGGAAGGAAGTTAATGAGTATAAACTCGACATCTCAATGAAAACACCAAATGTAATAGCCAAAAGCTTTGCTAGTTGCTTGATTTACATTGGTTGATTTTATGAGTTCTTGAAGCATTACTTGAAGAAGTCGGCAAAGCGTTGCTTGAAATTGCTTGAATTCTTCTAGCTTAAGATGCTAAAAGCTCATTCCTTGCTAGTTTTTTGTATTGACTTATACCCCTTTCATGTCTCAACTCCAAGTCTATATAAAGTGGTGAAGTTTATACAAAGAGAATGAATATGAAGAACTCAAGCAAGGAATTAGCTTGTAATAGATTCAAGGTTAACTTTCTAAGTAACTTGTTGAGAAGCAAACAATACTAATTGGTAGTAGAATAAAAGACATGGTACCAAAATCATTTAGGGACTTGTGATGTTAAGAAAAGAAAAAAGGTATCAAGAATGATATAGATGGGGAAATATTTCATATCTACATTCATGTATTAGTGAATGATTAGTTTAAGTTGGACTTAAGAGTAATCTTTACATGATTATGTAATAAAAAGTTTAGGTCCTTCTATTAAGTTAGCCATGTGTTTATAGTTGCCAGTGTTAAGTTTGTTGGTGAAGTAGCTTGTGGGGTTGCTTCTTACATAACTCAAAGCCAGAGTCTATTGTCCATCGAGATTTAAATCTAGAATTAATGATCAAAAACTAATATAGCATAAAATTGCTAGTTGGATAAAAATATAAAATAACAAAACAAATCATACGGACTAAGTTAGTATTGAATTATACTAAGGTTAATTAATACTATCAATTTGTACAAACAAAAGTTTACATAAGGTCTGTACCTCATGTAATTAGTGTTTCTTAAATGAGCCAAATTAAAAACAAAAAGAAATATGCTTTTATTTTTTAGACTTTTGGTTCAAGTCGTAACTTGGTACATATGGGCAAAAGCTTGTTTAATTTATATATTTTAATGTTAGTGTCTTTTTAATCCCCGTATTTCTAAAAATACCTGAAAACATCCCTACAGTTATACTACTGACGCTTCTGCCATTACTTTTTTTTTATTTGCTTTTACAATATTACCCTCTTACAATAATGTTTTTTTTAGAGTGGTAATAAAAAGAAAAAAATTAAATTACCATTTTGACCAAAAAATAAAATAAAAATAAAAAGAATATATATTAACTCTCGTGGAAGCTCATGTATATAAAAAAATTAATATTGTTAAAAAATTAGATTACCAAATCTTTTGGACATTAATAGAAAATTTAATAATTTAACCGTTGTGCAAATTTTGTTGAACTCGCAAGCGCACGAATCTATTGTAGAATAGATCAACGGTGACGAGTGTCGATCCCACGAGGAGGTAAATTTTAATTGTATGTAGAATTAATTTTCTAAGTTGGTGGTTGGATTTATAATAAAAAATGACGTAGGTTATCTATCAATTTAAATTAAAGATGTGGGAATAAACTATTAAAATGAAGTGCTTAGATCTCCGGATCTGTACTCAACATGCACTATCGGCTTAATATTCATTATTAGTACCAATTAAATCATGAAAGAAAATTTTCCACTCCTCATGAACCACACTCTAATAGATATGGTGATAAGAGATTCCCGTGCCAAATAGTAATAACCTTGCTAAGGGAGACACTTATACCAGCCGATATCTAGATAAGACTATTACTATCTATTAATGAAAAGTCTAAAACATCCACATAAATTAGAGGGGAAGAAAAAGTAAATTTACCAAATTAAGCACATAGAATATGTTAAGACTTCACCTTCAACTCAAGCTTGAAAGGAAATTAGCTACTCATAATTGAACTAGGGGTAAAATGAAAAGTTTATTAAAATACGTAGAAAATACAAGATGGAGATGGAATTACAGAAAATGGAGCTCAAAAATGAATTCAGGGGTGTCAAATTAAGGGGGAGCCCTTTTTTTATAGATACACTGAGTAAATCATGACCATAAGATTAAAATAATTTAGACGCTCAAGATTGCGCCATGTGGCAAGCTCTTATTAGATGGAACACATCATCAGGGTCGTCATACCGTGTATATGCATGTACCGTACGCACGTTTTTTCGATCTACTAACATACTGCCACGTCGCCGGTCAACGCCACATCATCATTTTGGTTCAATATGATCATGACACGTCATCAGTCAACACCACATAAGCGGTAAATGTCACATAAGTGGTCAATGCCACATCATTCGTCCAATCAAATGCCGTCACGTCATCATACAGTGCCACGTCATTGTACAGTACAGGTGAACAGTGCCGTGAACAATATCGTGTATAATACCGTATATATGAACAGTACCATATATGTGAACAATACCATTTATCTTTTTATGCTCCTCTTAAGGTTTTCGATTGTCCTGAGTTCAAAATTGCTGTCCGTTTTTCTATCTAATCTCTCGTTCATTGTGAAATAACCATGATGTCCCCTAAAATACATAAAATACTTAATTAAAATAAAACATACATAATTAAATCACAAGGGACTTTAAGACATAAAAGTAGGGATGTTAGTGAGACTTGGAGTGTAAAATGATGATTTTCTCTATTATAAATATATACTTTCTAGTACTCAACATTAACTCCTCAGCAAAGTGTTCCACAAAAATTAATACACATTCTTTTATTTTTATTTTATGTTTTGAGATTAAATTGGTAATTTAATTTTTTTTTCTTTATGTTAATGTCCAAAAAAAGTATTATTTAAAGAGGATAATATTATAAAAGCAAGTGAAAAAGAACAAAAATTAATGGCATGGTGTAAATAATTTAATAGTAGGAATGTTTTGAAATATTTTTAAATATGTAGGGACTAAACAGATAATAACCTCAAAATATAATGACTAAACGAGTTTTTACCTGATGTATAACCATAATCTTTTAAAGTGAGAATATGCTTTAGGTTGTTGAGAGCACAAATTGTGGTCACTATTTAATGTTAAGAATTTTTATTCTCCTTCTAATTCATGTGGGAACAAATAGGGATGGCTAAGCCTAAGCTCGATTATTGAAATTAAAGGTTTGACTAAAAAAAAGGCTTGTTATTTGTATTTTGGGTTCAAATCGGGTCGGGTTTTTTTAAATCTGCACAGTGCTTTCTCTCTCACCTCAACTATTTTGCTTTGTTTTGTCTAATTTTGCTTTGATTTGTCCAATTTTACTTTGTTTGTCAATAATTTAAAACAAAATTGCTTTGTTATAAAACCATTGTATGTCCATAATGTTTCATAAAAGAGAAAAAAAAAAACTAATAGTGTCTTATAAAAATAAAAACATACAATTTCACAATTCAATTCACAACTCAACATAAAAAAGAAAAATTCCATAAATTTTCTCATATGCATTGCTCCCAAAATTACTCTATTATATATACATATTCTATATAAAACTAGAAATTCATAATTTTTTATACTTTTTTTCATTTTAGGGTTGGGGCAAGTTGGTTAGGACTCAAACCCTAACCTGAATTTTGATTGAGCCTTAATTTTTTGACCCAAACCTGACTTAAAAAATTTAGGTTGAGTCAGTTGGATCAAAATTCAAACTCGGTTTAAATTGCCGTTCCTAAGAACAGATAATCTCCATCTATATCACCCAAATATTAATGGGGTGCATCTATCATACTATAGGAGGAGACAGTAGAAGGAATAGAATCTTAAATGTCATGATGGAATTATTTTAAATTAGAAAAAAAGCATAAATGCTCTTAGTACACCGCTCCATTTTTATTTACTCCTTGTTACGTGTATATTTCAACATAGAAAATTTTAAAATTGTAACTCAATATGTCAACAACCACAAGGCGACGTGCGTGACTAGCTAGGAGGACCACAGTATGGGAGATTTTGAACATAGCGGTGGGTACATGTAAAAAATTGCACTCCGGCAGTATAATGAACTTTCCTAAGCTCACTATGGTTTGAACCACAAGCAAAGGCAAGTACAGTTACAGATACCGTGCATACCATACCAACATAAATTTGTTCACAAGTTTCTTCAATCAACCTACATGTATATTCCTATGCTCACTATGGTTTGTACCACAAGCAAATGCAAGTACAGTTACAGATTCTGTGCATACCATACCAACATAAATTTGTTCATAAGTTTCTTCAATCAACCTACATGTATATCCCATGATATTTAAAACTCTCACCCAATTCATTCAACAGCCAGCAAAATCAAATTCAGTGACAAGGAATCAAAAGCTTGCTTTATATGTTCTGAAGCTGCTTATTTTCAAGCATGGAAAGCTGCAATTGATACATGAAAACTGGACACTTGAAATCATTAGATAGTAATCCCCAAGGACTTTTTGAACTTTTCAACTTCCAAATATACTGTCGAATAAGGGAGGAACTCTGAGAAATGGCTTTTGCTCAAATCGTTAATTGCAACAGCAAGCTTTGGGATTTCCAAGGTTTCTTCATGGGTCAAAGTCCTGACAAACCTTGCTGGATTGCCAGCCCAAAGCTCACCAGTTGGAATTCTCCTCCCTGGGGGGAGAACAGACCCAGCTTCAAGGATAGCATGCGTCTCAACCATAGAACCTTCCATAAGGATGGAATGCTGCCCAATAATGCACTCTGGCTCAATTGTGCATGAGCGCAACAAACAGTATGCACCAATTGTGACAAATCTCTCAATGGATGTTTCTGCCGGCAGCCCTGAAAAATAGAAAGAAGTTGCGGAAGGGATGAACTCAATTTGTTAGTAGATCTCCAACAAGAACATACATTTTCATTCCCAGAGAACTTTTAATATGACAAATTGAACGCATAGAAAATTTCACCTAAATTGATACCATGAAAAATCTAGCACATTTCACTTATTGTGTTGTTCTAACAGATTCATACCATCAATTATTGAATATGTTATTCTTTCAGATGTACCACACAAGCCCACAATTTTAAAGTGAGAAACAAGAGGAACAACAATAAAAGAAAAATGGCAAGGATAGCCCTTGGGAATGGCAGTCTAGATGATGAACCCAACTGTTATTAATTTTATGGAAGTTTACATACAAGCTATTGCTTCTCGACAAGACATCCACAGATCATTCAGCAGAGAGACAAAAGCCACAAAACTGAAAACATGTGTGATAGTTGATCTCCTAAAATGGTAAATGTCCTATCAGCCCAGCTGATCTACTAAAATGGTAAGTATATAATCACGTACTTGCCAACAAAGTCCAGAAAAAAAACAACACAAATTGAAATAAATGAAAAAGGCCAGGACATATCTTACACAAAGAAAACGAAAAAGAGTGACTGAGTGAGAAATCTCAATATTTAAGAAATTACATTTAAAAATCTCACATCAGAGCTTGTGTCATCTAAATTTTGCAATACGGTTCAACTATTCAAATCGGATAAAGGCCACAACTAAATCAGTGCTTAAAAATACATCATTAACTAACTCTAGGCGGTTTCAATCATTGACATAAAGATCCGAGTCCAAGGAAGGTGTGCAGAGGAGTGGAAACATAATGCAGTGAGAGAGATAGACTAGCATAACAGGAAGTAGACAAAAGATCAGGAACAACTATTACTGGACAAAGACAGAAGAAGCATATTCATTTAACTTTCCTACAGGTTGGAGGTAATTTTTACCAGGCATATATAATTCAGATGACTAAATAAGCAATGCTTGCAGTCTCAATGTCCTCCTCTCTTATCCAACATAATTTTGGGGAATGCAGGGTAATAACTACAACAAAGCAGAAATCTTTCTCTAAGTCATTTAAACACTAATTGCATTATATTCTAATACATATGCTATCTCTAGCTATCCAGCAACTCTATGATTCAAATGCTCTAAAATTTATATTGGGTGGCCATAAGGGCAACTATATTGTAGTCTTATTATGTTAACTAGTGACATGAATTTCAAAGCACGATTATTCTGAGAAAGGCTTTGTTCTTGGTATTAAAAATCTATTCAATAAAAGCTAAGGCAATCTCTATGAAACGTTATCTCAAACAACAGACTTGTTTACTGAAACAAATGCCCTTTCCAGCTAAAACAGGGTTTCAGATGATCCAAAATTTAACCCTCTTCTTCTCTTCGAAAACTAGCAGCTTCACAATGCACTTGAGCTTATCAAAAAACAGTATTCAAGAAAGATAAAGAATGAATTGCCACAATCCTGGAATGCAAAATACCATTTCTGTAACATTAAACTTCACACTTACAAGTTAAAATGTAAATGCAGCACTAGCAAAGTTAATATTCAATGTTACAATTATTATTTGCAGTTTACGCCTATGACATTGCATTGAAAATCCATGCTTCTAATCTCACCAGCCCTAGTCTTATGACCCAGAATAAAATCCTAAAAGCCAATATAGGACTCGGCGACTACCAATTTGAGCTGTCAAATTCATATGAAGAAATTTCTTTAACTCCATCACCACTTAATCTATGACCACAGTTTATTGACCAATCCATTTTCACTAGTAATAATAAGCAATTGAGCAAGCGTCTCTCACATTCTAATAATTAAAAATAAAACGGGCAAAAAGTTAAATAAAAATAAAATTAAAAACCCTAACCAGTAGGAGAATTCCAAGCCGCGTGAAGTACGCATCTTTCTTGCACATTGGAGCAGAAACCGACGGTAATCTTATTAAGATCGCCACGTAGGACAGAGCCGGGCCAGACGGAGGCTCCATCGCAGACAGTGACCTGGCCGGCCAGGACGACGTTGGGAGCCACGTAGGCATCGACCGCCACCTTCGGAACCCACTGGCCCAACGGTATTATCTGCCTCTGTCCTCTGTAGTCCCACTTCAGTCGATCCGCTGACGGCGTTATGCATTTGGCGTCTGCCGCCGTTGATGTCGCTGTTGCCGTCGCTGTTGCTGCAGCTGACGTGGACAATGCTCGGTGGATAATGCGTCCATGGGAGAGCTTCGTGGTTAATGCTCGTCTCGTGATCCGTGCTAGAGCCGCCATCCTTTTTTTTTTTTTGCCCCTCTTCTTGTTTTTCCAATGAAAGTTCGATCGAGAGAGATGGGTAGTTGAGAGACTCGGGTCGCGAGAGTGGAATTGAGAGAGAGAGAGAAAGCAGGATAATGGGCTTTTTGGGCTTCAATTTTTAAGCTGGTCCAGCTGAAAATATCTTTTGGTCTAACTTCGATCTTCTTTTTACACCCTCTCAATAATTTTACGGACATTACCCGGCAAAAATTTCGTTTTATACCATCTCGGAGAATAAACAGTAAAGCGGAAGTACAAATTATCCAGCTGAAACCCCACCCTAGCTGCGCCACACTTGATTATTGACCACAAATATAGAATCATTATTTCAAGTTGACAAGCTAAAAATATATAGTGGGTATTCTCCACTTTGTTATAGATAATATACGCAGCTAGAGTAAATTAAAGCGATATTGTTCAAGTTACAAGACTCCAAACTGGCAAAAACGTTATTGTATCCTTAAATACTATTGTAAATTAGAGTTCAGACTGGACTAGTTCATATATCTTAACTTAAATATTTATTTTTTTTTTATATTTTGAAAAATATTTTAAAACACTTTTATTATTTTAAAACATTTTTATTATTGATTAAGTGACACTCTTGTCCTTATTTCTTTTTATCTTTTACAATAATACCCTTATAGTAACATTCTAATTATTTAAGATAAATTAATACTAGCTAACTTAAAGCAATTTTTGATACCTTTACAATTATAATCTTGCTAATAATTATTTATAAGTTAATTTTTTAATTAAATTTTTTATAGATAAATTAATTAATTAACATCCCCAAAATTTTTGTTGCAAGTGTATTACTATAAAACAAAGGAAAAGTAAGAGCATGAGTATAATGTATTTTATAGTAAAAATTTCTTAAAATATTATTCAAAATATAAAAACTTAATGAATATTTAAATAAAAATATAGAGACCAAACAAATATTTACTAAGTCAAATTATAGCGAGATTGCTTTGTACAAGAAGAGAGAAGCATCTTGCGATGCATATATTATCTCCTAGCTAGCTGGCTAGCTATAGCCTCCCATTTTAAAGAATATATAAAGTGCAATAGGGGCTCTATCTTTTATCCCCACTGCTGAAAATGAGTGTGTGATACATGTTTTCAATTAGTGGATGTCGATTTGTTGTGTATCATGATTACAATAAAAGTCTATATATGGATAAAAGTATGTGCTTTAACACAGTCTTGTTATATGGCAAATGTAACTCTGACAGATTTTTTTTTTTAAAAATATTAATTAGTAGTATACTTTTCTGCTAACTAAATTTCTATTTTTCTTTTTCAATTTTCTAAATTTTTATTCTTCTTAGTTTAGTTTAATAAAATGAACTTAACAGCTATATTCAGCATTGAATCTACGCTTACTAATTTCATCAGTTATTTGTCTATAAAGCAAGCATACACATAAATTCCTTAGTTTATGATTAGGGGTATAAGGGAAAGCAAATGCTTTAATTCTAAGAGAAGGCATCTAAAATTTAAATCCGAAGCCAATAACTGAATCAATTGTTAACCCTAATTTTCTTTTATATAACAAACTATCAATATGCTGGATAAGATCGTGCATCCCTCTGCTGCCTTTCATCATCCCAGTTTCTGGTAATTGTTTTATCTCCTATCCAAAACTTAACTATTAAAGATTATAATTAACCATCATTAAGGCATATCTCTTGTCTTGATAAGCATTTTACATTGCAAATGTTCAGAATTACTTTTTGTCTGTTTTCTTGTTTGGATATTGAAGCATCATACCTTTCACATCCTTTAAAGCCACTCTAAATAAATGAATGGGAATATATCTGAGAGGAGACCAAAAATCAACCTATCCTCTTACCGTCAAATTATTAACTTTTAGGCGAGTGAATTTTTGGACTAGTTAGTTTATAATATATGGTTCTCCTAATATACAATAAATGTGTTTTAAGTTGAAAACTTAAGAATCATGACGGGTTATGTGTCCAAAATATGTAATATATCTAATTGAATTATAAGCTATTAGGTTCTTCTAACTTGATAAATGCATTTTAGGATAAAGTTGAAGTCAAACAAAAAAAAAACAAAACTAAGAAAACCTAAACAAGTTAGGAAGTCCCATAAGTTAGTTTAGGAGCTCTCATACTAACGTTAATGGAATATTACGTATGCTATAGTACGTTTCGCTCAAAATACATCATGAAAATATCTATCATGATATTTAATTGCACGACCACTAAGCCGTGCAAATATTTTATCTTATCTCATAGTAATTTTGGACCCCAAGAGTCAGTGAGGAAAATACTATCTAAAGAGAACTTACTTTGAATTGAAGACATGTAGAAAGCCAATTAGAAAGCCAATTGAGTTAAATGGAATCACAGCTCGACAAACGCCACGGCAAATGGATCAAGGCGTCGTTGTACCAAGCAGCAGCTAATCCATCGTCACCTCATGCGAGACATAGTTCTAGCAAAGTTATTCTGCCCGGCCAAATCCTATCCCCTTCAGCTGCTTCATATGATGAATTAAGCATCCATTCAAGAGCTGCTAGTTATATTTCATATGTCCAAGAACGTTTTAGGCTTGAAAGAGGTGATTGAATTGAATTGTATTGTTCTTTCAGAACTTCAATCACATAACATACTGTGCATGTATTCACTTGATATACAAGTATGAAGTTCTATTGAAATAATGAAATCAAATTTCAATACAAGTTGTCTTCTGTTTGTTTGGTTATGATTCATTTCAGGAATTTCTCTATGCATATGCTATATATATATATATGTATGTATGTATATATATTTCCAGTTACTGTGTTCTAAGTCAAAAGTAGTGGTTCTCCCCTACCGCTTGCCTCGAGTGCTCAACTGGTATCTTTGGCTCTATATCCGAGTTCAAATTCATACACTGCTAATATATGTAATTAAGTCATATCCCTATTGCTATAAATGCACGCGTGACATAAAATTATTAAAATATATCCAAATTCATTCCCCACAAGGATTCAGAACCAACGCCGTTAACTATATAGTAATTAGGATAAATGTTCTTGTCTATGCTTTTCAAAGCAGGAATCGCTCACCACTCCCAAATTGAGTTATTGAAAGCTGATTTATAATTACACAACATTATGCTGGATATTTTATGAAATTCCCAAAGCTGAAGTAAATGAGCCGAAGCTAGCAAATTATTAAATCGTTCATCATCACCACAGTTCAAGTAACCGATCATCAAAGCTACTGTATATAACTGGTGGACGACAATTATTTGCTGATTAAGCAAGTTCTGAATCATAAAGCAGCCTGCAATATTCAAAATCACTGAACGTATAAGGTAAAGAACATATCATGAGAGGAAGGTAAGAGTTTAGAGGGTTGATATTGTTAGAGACTCGTCCTAAATAGTATTATTGGCCTCTTGCCTACCAGTTTAAGTTGCTGGGTCAATCGATTTCTCTAATTAATGTGACATTAAAGTCAAAATATGAATTCCCTCTACACGCACTTAAACTCTTTTGATTATTTCTGCTAACTTTCCGGTGATCTTATCTTTTGGCTCATCTCCGAGCTTTTGTCTCAAGCCATAGTCTACATTTCGGTTGTCAAGGCTTGTCTATTATTGAGTCCTACCAATCTTCTTAAGCATTTGGGCTAATCCATTTCTCTTCAACTATATTTCATGTATCATATCATATCCTCATTGTAAATTTGTAAAAATTTTAATATTTTATAATGAGCAAATTAGAAATTATTGTAACAAGGCTTAAGGAATAGCAATTTTACCTTTATTAATTTGTTGGAATGCACCACAAGCATTATTCTTCAGCTTCTGTTGGATCCATTTCATCATACATCTTAATCTCATAGTACATAAAATTAAATAATAATTAAAAGATAAAATTAATTACTTGCATTCGAAGTATAATATTCAAGGTAAATATATACATGTGAAATAAATAAGTAAATAATCAAAGTTAGTAACATAATATTTATAGAGAAAAATTTTTCAATTTGGGATTAAAGTTCAGAACGGATTTGCACTGTCGTAAACCAATTTTCACAATATTGTAAATTAGTTTACAACATCATCATCCGTCTCTGATTTTAATCCCACTCTGATATATATATATATATATATATATAGTGACAGAATTTAAATCTTACTATTTTCTGAAGACGAGAGTTCTCTTCTTGTAACTCCCTTTGCTGCATATAAACAAGAAACATATAGTCTTTTCAATTTATTTCATCTAGATTTCAAATTTTTGAGCAAACTGTAATTAATTAAGTAGTAATGCATTTATCAAATGAAGCGAGCTAGCCAAATTTCAATAGGTATATCATATCTTACCCTTGTTTTGAGCTCGTTAATTCTCTCTGCAATCAACCGCTTCTGTATAGTATCGAATACCAAGTCATCATACTCAAAGGCAAGCAAATATTATTCAACATTAACAAAAGGCAGAGCCAATATTTATATAAAACGTTAACAAATTAATTAAATACATCAGTTTGTGTTTCTAATTTATTATAATATTTGAAGAAGTTATATATACGTTTATAATAGGTACATACCTTTTTAGAGCGAATGCGTTCAACTCCAATCTTTAATTGTCGCTCTAGTTTTTTCAAGTCTTTTATACCCAGCGAGGATATGTCTTCTCCAGCTAAGTGCCTGTCGCAAACCAAAAGAATTAATAATTACACAGGTAATCAACTAATCAAGAAATGAACATATATATATATATATAGTGGTTCACAGCTGCGAGCATCTGCAACTTATAAAGTGCGTATTCTTTCTTTGAAGGGGTTTTTATAAGTGCTGTATATATATAAATATACATATATATATAAAGTTCTTCTCTAGTGCGGGATTCTCATTTAAGTGGACATGGTATTAATAAATTATTTGGTTTAATAAAGTCAATATAGGCATATTATTCAACGACATTATTTCACAATATATTAAAAAATAACTTTATTAAGTTGTACGATTTGATAACTCTAGTATAAGACCCTTATTTTTATTTAAACAAATATGTTATTAAATTGTATGATTTTATAAAGTCTGTATAAACACACTATTAAACTATATAATTTTATAATATACTAAAAAATAATTTTATTAAATTACACAGGTTAATAGTGTGTCTGCTTTAAAACAATTAAGAGCACTTGCAGCTGAGAATATTAAATACATGCATGTATTTGCGCGTGCATATGTGTCCGGGAATGAGAGTGACTTCGGAAATAGCATACCTAAGCCTAGCCTCCATGGTCTCCACTGATCTTTCTAACTTGTGAATTTCACTTTTCCATAACTGCAAACGACGTAAAAAGTACAAACAATTAAATGTTTATTTATCATAGTTCGAAATAAGCACGACTAAATATTATCTAGCACTAGAAATTTAAAGCCCCTCCCGAGTCTCCAACTGGGTGATCGGAATTCGAATCTCTTACCTTTTATTTTAAGTCAAGAGATTTCACTCTTGTAAACTTTTATAATATATAAACACATATATAATAGATGCTAGCCTTCTCACTGAAACAAAGATTTCATCAGTCTTTAAACCGTGCATTCATTTAACTATTTAATGAAACATCATCTAATAATCTGTACCTCGATTGCGAACTATCTATATGATTAAATATGGATAGAGATGGCCAATGGGTCGGACGGCACGTTTCCATATAGCATAGCACGACAAGAGCACATTTTGGTAGAGCATGCGACACAACACAACACGCATGTGGGCCTAGTCGGACTTAGAATTTTAAACATGTGAGCCTTAAAAGTATAGCACGATTAGAAATGAGCCAAAGCACAACATGCGAAAATGTGCGCAATAAGCACGTTTTACTTTTAATAAAAGTAAACTTAAAATTTTATGATTTTATAAATAACTTAAAATTGAATCTTTTAATATATTTTATTAGCTCAAGTTTTTTAAATTTATTTAATCCTTACTTTCAAAACAATTATAATTGATTTATATTTATAATTTATTAAATAAATAATTGATATCATGATGTTAATAAATAAAATTTTAAATATTATGATTTTATAAATATGTATTAATATTATTTATGAACTATGATATATGACTTTACGTAATTTCATATTAACAATTAAGTTAACCTTTAATAAAAATTTATTATTATTGTTGTTGTTAAGTATTGTAAAAGAATTCTAATACCATAAAGTCAAACTTAGTAATTAAAATTACATTATCTTATTATTATTAATTTTTCATTATTAAATATGGACTTGAGTTTTAAATTTTCGATTTTATTAAATTTGAATAAAAGAACATGGATTCAAAATGGTATATATACTTGAAAAAACTACGCTAACAACTTGGTATGTGCTCTTAAGAAAATGAAAAAGAGAAAAAGCTTGGTGCGCTTTTTTTCTTAGGCAAGGCACGACACGACACGTGTGAGCACGGCACAAGTGGGCATGGCACATGCACATGTGCTGGGTTGGGCCTAAGAAAAAAAAAATTAGGCACGGTACAACACAGCACGAAATGCATAGTAGTCACGGCATGGCACAAGCGCGAGCACGCATCGGCCTTTCTTTGCTAGCATAAGCATGGCACGGCATGGCCCATTGGCCACCTCTAACCATGGGACTTCAATGCATATGCATATTAATTCGAGTTTTTACCTTCAACACATAGAGAGCTAAAGGTTTTTCACGGATGTAATAGATCAGATTTTTACAAATAACAAACACACAGAAACATGTGAAAGAGCTCGAGCCCAGGAAATTCAGCAGTACAATGATAATATAGAGATGAACGAAGAGAATAGTTAAGAGCCACGAAATAAATTTTATCTCCAATATTTTAGAGAGAGAGGCTTGGTAATTAACTAAAAAACAAAAAAAAAATCTTATACAGTATAGTTAGTCAAACTTAACCAATTAAGTAGTTAACAGCCACGAAGTCATTTATGCAAGTCAACACTCTCAACATCAGCCGTAAAAAACTCATAGTCATGAAGGTGCATATTTTTCTTTGTTAGGACTAATCTGTCTAGTTCATAATAGTTATGTTTGAACTTGAAAGATACAACCATTATAGATGAAATTTTGGAATATAATTTTAGGATGAGCACATCCTAGGATTGGGTTATCCAGTTAATTTTTGTACAATTAATTATTCATGTGTCTTTATTTTTGTAAGTGTAGGATCTAACTTTTTAAAGATAAAATAGTATTGTTGTTTTTTATAACAAAAGTTTAAACCAATCCGACATACAACAGATAAAAATGGAGAATAATTAAATAGATTTCAGTTGAAACAGATGTATAACAAAAAAAATAAAATTGGATGAGCTTTTAAAATACAAAATTACTAATTGACTCCCATCCTAGGATCTACACGCACGCACACATATATGTGTACATATATATCAAATCAAAGTGACAGCAGCGAGATGTGAGAGACCGATGAGAGATATATGAAAAAGCAACAAGAAAGATTTTTGGTTTCTGAAATCAGAAATTCAAGTTCGTTTTCAGTTGAATAAAACTGGGAAGCTTTAGAAAACAAATTAAAACTTAAGCTGTAGCCAGTATCATGATCTACTTTGTTCTGAAAAAGGGTTCAGTTACTTGTTTTTTTATTTTATCAACAGCTCTTTCTTTTTGTTTTGGTTAATTCAAAGCTTTTCATTATGATATAATACTAAGAAGAAATAACGAGTCTAAACGATAATATACCTGCACCAATCTTGAGCGCTGGTCAGCTGAATTAAGCTGCCCTACTTCTCTGCGATATCTCGCAATGGTTTTGTCCATGCTTCAACACGAAACACAAGCATTAGCTTACATGTCCAAACAATTAATAATTAATATAATACATATATAGCAAGATCAATTAATTAAGGAGGATGAAGAGATAACTGACGTGTGATGATCACTAGCATAATGATAAGCCTTTCCAGAGGGAGAGAAGATGACTAGGGCAATTTCAGCATCACAAAGAACAGAAAGCTCAAAGGCCTTCTTTAAAATCCCATTTTTTCTCTTTGAGAAAGTCACTTGCCTGTTTGTTGTGTTCTCTATTCTCTTCAGCTCCACCTTCCCTCTCCCCATTTCTCAACAACAACAGAATACAAAAAGTTAAGGAGACTCTTGGACTTATAAATAAAATAATGCTTTGCTGCTTTCTTTCTTGCTTTTGAAAAAGTATCTAACAACCGGCTATATATTCAAACATGCCCATGCAAGCAAATATGAGCACATGATCCATTTCTATTATTAAGTTGGTGGGTGAGGGGGTGCGGGGTAAGAGGATATGATAAAAATGATACCCCCAACTTTCTTCAAAACCACCAATCCTTCACCTTTCATTATTTTTACGCTGACTGACCCCCAACAATTATTACATACAATATTTGTTCATCATGCTTAACGGTTTGGGACAATTTATATAGCGTTACTATTTTATCACATGCTAGTTTACAACTGTAAATTTTGTGTTTAGTAAATAAGTAAACCCTGAAGAACCACATGAAAACTCAAATCTTCTACTTAGGGGTGGTTAAAAAAATCATTGCCTCAAAAAAATTGAACCAAGGTCTTTAAGTTTTATAAAAATCAATTGGTTTATATTAGAAAAAAAAATCAAAAACCAAAAAAATTAGAAAATACAAAGTAAATTATGGTTTAAACCAAGAAAATGGAACTAACTCAATTTGGTTCGGTTTGGATTATTATTACTAAAAAGGTCAAACAGTTCAATTATATTCGAATACAAACCAAACCTTTGCCCACCCGTGCTTCTACTTGACCTAAAATGAACAAATGCTTGACCAATTCAAATAAGGAGTTGTCAATTATGTTTAATACTTATAAGTATAAAATTTTACAACGTTACAATGAGATTTGATACTAAAATATTGTTACTTTTTTTTTATCATATATATCGTTTGCTTATAAGTAAAAAATTTTAAATCGATACAATGAGATTTGATACTAAAACATTGTTACTTATTTTTATATCATATATATGTCCTTTGTATTTATGTTAATAGGTGTTTTAATGATGTAAAAATTAAGAAAATTATCCCATATTAGTAGACAAAATCATGGATTAAGTACATAAATTTGAGTTAATCCTCAATTTTTAGTAAGTATGTTTTTTAGGTTTGAATTATGCCCA
Organism: Luvunga scandens; assembly: GCA_030449905.1. Taxonomy (NCBI): domain Eukaryota; kingdom Viridiplantae; phylum Streptophyta; class Magnoliopsida; order Sapindales; family Rutaceae; genus Luvunga; species Luvunga scandens. The sequence goes on from JASUUG010001266.1 coordinate 2,374,555, forward strand.
TAGACTTTTATATATAAACGGATAAAGAAGACTTTGTTTTTTTAGTTTTTATGTTTGATTATTTTGAAAAATATAGGATGCCCAAAGCCAAAATTGATTTTTTATTAGCACTCTACCTTCTCAAGATTTGAACACATATGGTCTACTTAAAAACCACCCAACCATGCCTCCAAGGGCATTATGAAGAAGAAGCTAAATTAAAGGATGGTGAGATAGACTAAAATAAAATCGAAAAAACCACTCCCTTTCTCAATCTGTAAATATAAAAAATAGCGTATCTGTTTGGTAAACTTCTTATTAAATGCTATGACATTTTCAAAATGACCATAATAACCAAACATAAACTTAAACTGTGAACACACTTGTTTTGGAGTGTCTAACAATTAACTTTTTGTATATATAAAAAAAAAACAATTTTAACTTTTTGCAATGTCAAGAAGAATCACTTAATTAAAATATAATGTCATCCACAATCCATTAAAAATTTATAAGTTCCATAACATAAGATATAAATTTGAGTGGGAAAAAATTTATACATATACATACATGATACATACATACTTACTTACTTACTTACATATATATATATATATATATATATATATATATATATATATATATATAGAGCATGTCTCCACATTAGGATTAGATCCTATAATTGACAATGTATATATGTTTTTGGAGAAATGGTATATATTAATTGTACTCTTCTTATGAGAATAATATATTAAAATATAAGTTATGTTATGTTTTGTTCACTTGCTGTAGTAGGAGTGAGGAGTGTGAATTCCTCCCACTTCAGTGTTTACTTATTTATTTAAGAAGAAGAGTGGGAATTCACTCTCACCTCTTTTTTTTTTTTAATCCTCCCTTTATTAACTATAATATAATTATAGTTATTAAAATATAATAACGTTACATTTACTTAAAGATAATAATATTAAACTTATTTAAATATAATATTATTATGTCCATAGAGAATTAATAATATTAATATATATTTATTTAATGTTAATATTGAATAATAATAAATGATTTATTCTAAGAAAATATTAGAGAAATTATCCATCGTCCACCTGTTTATTTGGGCTTTTTAAAAAATATACAAACACCTTCTTGTTTTTTTTTTTAATGTACCACGTGAAGTCAGCATTTCATTACCCTTGTCCACTTCTATCTAAACGATGTTAGAACGTTGCAACGTCATAAGGCTAAAAAGATCATTTCATTCGAAAATAAAAGCTACGACGTCATTTAATGAGATTTGTAAAAAAAAGGGGGGGAGGTAAAACAATGTTATTTAACTTGGTTGAAAATTAAAAAAAGAAAGAAAGAAAGAAAGAAAAAAGAAAGAAAACTGATGTCATTTAACTCAATTGAAAAAAGAAAAGAAAATCAAATTCACGATATCTAACTTCAGCAAGCACCACAAAGGCCATTTTTTCTCCAATTTCCATCAGTCACCTTTGAGTTTGACTAACGACGCTTAAATCCAAGCAATTTATCTCCAATTCCAATCCATTTTCATCAACGAAATAAGCTTAAGCATCAAAGGTTTTGTTCATTCGAAGATTGAGAGGTGTTGACGAAACCGGTGGATTGTTACAAGGCTGGACTTTTCAATTTAGGGGGTTTGAGGCTACTGTCGAATAAGTTGAATTTGTATGCTATTAAGCCTCAATGTTTCGTTGATTGTTATTAATCGGTGATTTGTTGTTAGTTAATCATTGGTGTTCAAAACGCTAGAATTTAGATTAATTTGATTTGAACAAGATTTTAGGGTAATGATAATTTAGGAGTAATAGTAATAGTGATATATATGTTGTTTCTACTCTGAGTTGAAATGTAATGCTTGGTAAATTTGGGTTCAGATTGGGTTCGGATAAACGCAATCGGATTTCGAGTCAATCGAGTTGGAAAAAATATAACCCGAATTTAACTCAAACATGAGATCAGATCTAAATGTGTTCCGATCGAATCGAATTGGATCAGATCAAAGATTTTTTTTACAAACCCAGAGAATAAGCTTAAGGTTATGCTAGATTCAAATTTTGGGCTAGAGCATTTGGTTAAGGCTTTGGGTGCCAAAACATTTGAAGTTGAAATTGTACTAGTGCTTTGCCCTTAATTTAAAGATGTTCCCTTAGTGTATGCCATATTGACTAACTTAGGAGTTGTATTATCAGATGAGCTAATTACTCAGCTGAATGACTCTATTGAAGAACATGCTTATGTTAAGGGGGGGCAGGGGAGATGGTTTTATGGGGGAACATGCAACTTAATAAATCTATGAAACGAGAGTTATCAAAGACACTTTTGGACTTAAATCAAGATTACTTAGAGAGTAAATGATGTGTTTTAGTTGCATTTTACCTTAATTTTGCATATTTATCTATTTTTAGTTATTTTCAATAAATTAGGTGATTTTGGAATAAATTGTGTATGCTTAGATTATGTGTTTACATTGTAGGCAACTGGAAGTGCAAATTTAAAGAAGAAATGTTGTGCAATGACTTGGAAAAATGAGGAAGGAAATTAGCTGCAGAAAAATAGAAACTAATTTGAAACAATGCATTGCTGTAGCACTATTGTTGTAACACGATTGTTGTAGTAATCTTAGAACAATAGAGGAGAAAAATTCGTGCGAATCTCAGAAAAAATCTGCGATCTGCAGTTTCTAAATATAGAAGATGTGTGCCATAGGTGTCTAATTGCCCTAGTTTTCAATTATAAAAGGAAGCGCACACAACAAAAAAGGAGAATTTAAAATTTGAATAGAACTATGCTTAATTTAAAATTAGTGATGAACTAGATATAGGGATTCACCTTGTAGAGTAATTAAGAACCTTGATCGCATAATGCTATATCTTGTATGATTTATCAACTGGTCATTGTTAGGTTGCATATAAATATAAGAAATCCAACAAGCAATAGCTGATGATACATTAGAATTCTACCTAGTATTGTAGTAATTGCTGTAGCAATGGTACTGTAACAAAAAAAACAATCAATACCATATAGTGAGTTAATTCACTCAACTACATCATTTTTAGTGATTACATCCTTATGTGAGACGTGTTGATTTATTTTAGTGCACTTTATTTTCTGCCATTTAGATTTCTTAGTTTAATTTAGTTGTTAAAAAGAATTTGATTTATTTGAAATTGAACCACAATTACTTTCTGTAGCAATTCTTATAGCATCAGTCTCTATGGAGACGATACTCGAATACTTATCACTTTATTACTTATTGTGTACACTTGCACACTAACACCTATATATTAAGAAATCACCCAATAAGTTTTTGGCACCGTTGTCAGGGACTGATTGTTTATTTTGATTTATGAAATCAATTTTTATGGTGTTTTATTTAATTAATTGTTTAATCCTTATTTCTTTGTGTTGACAGATTGTTCAAGCAACTATTGCATGCGCAAGGACAAACACGTTGAGTTTCACTTTGATCCTGAAATTGAGAGAACTGTTAGGAGATTAAGAAAGGAGCAAATAAATTCAAAAGCTGCTGGAGCAATGAATGATTTACAAGACATGAGAGATTTGAACAACCAAGGAGAATTGCAACCATTAAATGGACAAGGAGGTTAGAATGACTACTATGTTTATAGGCAACCAGAAAATAATATCATTCATATGGCAGATAACAGAGAAAGAGCCATTCGAGATTATGCTGTATTGACTCCTCAAGTCATACATTCGGGCAAAGTTAGACTTGAAGTTCAAGCAGATAGTTTTGAGTTAAAGCCAGTGAAGATCCTCATCTTCATCTCAAGTTGTTTCTGGAGGTGAGTGATACTTTTAAGATTGCTGGAGTATCACAGGAAGCACTAAGGCTTAGACTTTTCTCATTCTCTTTAAGGGACCGAGCAAGAGCATGGTTGAATCCCCTACCATCAGACTCCATCACAATATGGAATGACGTTGCTAACAAGTTTTTGATGAAGTATTTTCCTCCCACTAAGAATGCCAAGTTGAGAAATGAGATCATATCTTTTCATTAATTGAAAGATGAAAGCTTGTATGATGCATGAGAAAGATTTAAAGAGTTGTTGAGAAGATGTCCACATCATGGTATTCCTTATTGTATATAACTGGAAACCTTTTACAATGATCTTAATCCAAGTACAAGACTAATGGTGGATGCTTCAGCAAATGGAGTTTTGTTATCCAAATCCTATAATGAAGCTTACGAGATTTTAGAGAGAATAACTAACAACAACTATCAATGACCATCAAATAGGTAAGTTGCAGCAAAAGAAGCAGTAGAAGTGTGCAATGTGGATGCCTGAACAGCTTTATCAGCACAAGTAACTTCTTTGACAAACATGGTGAAAGCCTTAACCATAGCTCCAGCAACAATAAACTAAATGGCAGAAGTGTCGTGTGTTTATTATGGAAAAGGTCACTTATTTGACAACTATCGAGGGAATCCAGCTTCAGTGAATTATATGGGCAACTTTAATAGATAGAATTAGAGCAATTCGTATTCAAACAACTACAACCCAGGATGGAAGCAGCACCAAAATTTTTCATGGAGCAATCAAAATCAGCATACTGCAACAGCAAATGGATAAAACAGACCAGTACAACCACTTGGATTTCATTAGTAAAACTAAGATCCAAGAAACAACAACAATGACCAGATCAGCTATCTCAAAGCCTTAATTAAGGAGTAGACTGTGAAGAATAAGGCAGCTGTCCAAAGACAAACTGTTTCATTAAGAAACTTGGAGAATCAAGTTGGACAGCTTGCCACAGCACTCGACAACAAACCTTAGGAAAGTTTACCCAAGAATACAGAGGATCCAAGAAAAGAAGGTAAAGAACAATGTAAAGTGATTAATCTGAGATCTAAAAAAGATGTGCATATCCCAGTAGATGTGCCAAAGAAGAGAAATTAGCTTATTCAAACTCAAGAATAAGTTTAGAATGAGGAAGAACCTGTTACTTCCACCAATCAACATACTAGTGAGAGTAGTAGAACTGTAACACCTACAGAAGTAGATGAGTCACCATTTATCAGAAAGGATGTTGCAAAGTTATCAGCTGTAGCAGAAAAAATGAGAGCAAATGAAACACAACCTGTGCAGTCAACTGCAGTACAGCAGTTTAAACATCCGCCATCATGTCTAAAAAGATTCTAGAAAAAAAATCAGGATAAATAATTCAGTAAATTCTTAAAGGTTTTGAAACAGTTTCACATCAATATTCTATTTGTGGAAGCTTTGGAACAAATGCCTAATTATGTGAAGTTCTTAAAAGACATTTTGGCAAGAAAAAAGAGGTTAGGAGAATTTGAAATTGTTGCTTTAATACAAGAGTGCAATCACATGTTTCAAAGTAAAATATCTAAAAAATTGAAAGATCTAGGCAGCTTTACAATTCATTGTTCCATATGAACCAAATATAGTGGAAAGACACTCTATGATCTAGGGTCTAACATCAACTCATACCTATTTCAGTTTTCAAGCAATTAGGAGTTGAAGAATGCAAACCAATAACAGTGACTTTACAATTAACAGACAGATCCATGCCTATCCAGAGGGGAAGATTGAAGATGTATTGGTGAAAGTGGACAAATTTATTTTTCTAGTGGATTTCATTATGCTGGACTTTAAAGTAGATAAAGAGATACCAATCATCTTAGTAAGACATTTCTTAGCCACGTGCAAAATTCTTATTGATGTGCAAAGCGGAGAGTTAACAATGATTGCCAATGATCAGCAAGTTACATTCAATGTGTTAGATGCAATGAAGAATCCTGATGAGATTGAGGACTGAAATTTCATCAGTGTTATAGATTTTGTTGTAGCAAAGTAGGTAGACAGTTATTGCAGTAACATACAACCTGATGCTGTAGTTTTTTATGATGAAGATGTTAAGACAGTTAATATAGCACGACTAAGAGAGAAGTAACCATTCAGCGCAGACAAACATTTTGAATCTTTGCACTTATTACACAGGGAAGTAAAACCTCATGTACCTTCTGTGGAATCCACACTAGCTTTTAAATAAAAACTCTTACCTGTACATTTAAAATATATATATCTTGGTGACAATGACACATTACTAGTAATTATTTTATCTTCTTTGGATGTAGGTCATGAGAAAAGCATAGTGAATGTGTTGGGGAAACATAAACAAGCAATTGGCTGGACTATGACAGACATAAAAGGGATCAATCCATCTATTTGCATGCATAAAATTCTGCTGGAAAAGAGTTATAACAATTTTGTAGAGCAACAGGGAATGTTAAATCCAATCATAAAGGAAGTAATGAAGAAGGAGATCATCAAATGACTGGATGTTAGAATCATATACCTTATATCAGATAGCTTATGGGTGAGTCTAGTGCAATGTGTACCCAAGAAGGGAGAAGTGACTGTTGTAGCAAATGAGAAGAATAAACTCATACCCACAAAAACAGTCACAGGTTGGAGAGTTTGCATGGATTACAGGAAACTAAACAAGGCTACAAGAAAAGATCACTTTCCTCTACCCTTTATTGATCAGATGCTGGACAGACTTGAAGGAAATGAGTATTGTTGCTTCTTATATGGGTATTCAGGGTACAACTAAATTGTTATACCGGCAGAGGATCAGGAAAAGACAACATTTACATATCCTTATGGCACCTTTACATTTATAAAGATGTCGTTTGGCTTGTGTAATACTCCAGCAATATTTCAGAGGTACATGATAGTAATTTTTTCAGACATGGTAGAGTAAACACTAAAGATATTCATAGATGACTTTTCAGTCTTTGGTGAATCATATGAGGATTGTTTGCACAACTTGGAGAATGTGCTTAAAAGATGTAAGAGACAAATCTAATTCTTAATTAGGAAAAGTATCACTTCATGGGGCAAGAAAGGATAGTATTAAACCATAGAGTCTCAAGGAAGGGTATTAAAGTGGATAAGGCAAAAATAGAGGTTATTGACAAACTTTCACCACTCACCTCAATTAAGGGCATAAAAAGCTTTTCGGGTCATGCTGACCTCTATAGAAGATTCATTAAGGATTTCTCAAAGATAGTCAAGCCCTTATGCATGCTACTTGAGCATGACAAACCATTCAAATTTGATGACAATTGTTTGAAGGCCTTTAAGGAATTAAAAAGAGTTCTTGTCACAACGTCTGTTATTGTAGCACCAGACTTGAGTATTCTATTTGAGTTAATGTGTAATGCTAGTGACCATTCTATTGGAGCAGTGCTGGGATAAAGAAAGAACAAGATAGTTCATTCTATTTACTATGCCAGCAAGACACTAGCAGATGCTCAGCTTAACTATACCACCATTGAAAAAAAGTTGTTGGCTGTTGTGTTTGCATTTGAAAAATTCAGGGCATATTTAGTTGGTATAAAGTGACTGTCTATACCGACCACTCAATAATAAAATACTTGATCTCCAAGAAAGATGCCAAGCCGAGATTGATCAGATGGATTTTTTTGCTGCAAGAGTTTGATTTGGAGATTAAAGACAGAAAATGGACTGAAAACCAGGTAGCAGATCATTTATCAAGATTAGAGGCAAATGCAAGCACTCATTTGAGACAAGCCATCACAGAAACCTTTCTTGATGAGCAATTGTTAATGCTTCAGCACGCATAAATACTACAGTAGTCAGATTTCCATGGTATGCAACTTTGCCAATTACCTAATGAGTGGATTGCTGCCACCTGATTTAACCTACCAGTAGAAGAAGAAGTTTCTCCACAATGTCAAAAGCTATCAATGGGATGACTCTTATTTGTACAAGGTGTGCTCAGATCAAATCATTCAAGGATGTGTGTCTGATGAAGAAATTCCAGGCATACTACAAATATGTCATGCTGCAACATATGGAAGACATTTTGAAAGTCACAAAACAGCAGCAAAAGTGTTACAAGCATGTTATTATTAGCCTTCTAACTTTAAAAATACTTATCAGTGTGTTCAATGTTGTGACAGGTGTCAAAGAATAGGAAACATCTCTCAGAAATATGAGATGTCACTCACCAACATTCTAGAGGTAGAGCTTTTTAATGTATGGGGGAGAGATTTCATAGGACCATTCCGATCTTCTTTTGGCAACTTATACATTTTAGTGGCTGTGGATTATATGTCAAAATGGGTAGAGGTTGTAGTCTTACCTACAAATGATGCCAAGATAATGGTGAAATTCCTTCAGAGGAACGTTTTCTCAAGGTTTAGTACTCTTAGGGCCATAATTAATGATGAAAGCACCCATTTTTGTAACAGGATATTTACTGCAGCATTAATGAAATATGGGATCAAGCATAAAATTGCTATAGCATATTACCTTCAGACCAATGGACAGGCAGAAGTATCCAACCGAGAGATCAAAAAGATTTTAGAAAAGGTGGTGAACCCCACTAGAAAGGACTGATCTCTTAGGTTACATGATGCTCTATGGGCTTACCGAACAGCATACAAGACACCACATAACATGTCCCAATACAGACTTGTTTATGGAAAAGCTTGTCATTTGCCATTAGAGATGGAGTATAAGGCATATTGGTCACTTAAGCAACTTAACATGGACATGAATGCTGCAACAGAGCATATGAAGCTTTAATTATATGAATTGGAAGAATTAAGGTTGTTTTCTTATGAGAATGCAAGGATTTACAAGGAAGGAACAAAACAATGGCATGACAAGTAGATTCCGCAAAGGAATTTAGTTTCAGGCTAGCAAGTTTTGCTCTACAATTCAAGGTTGAAGCTATTCTTAGGAAAGTTAAAATCAAGATGGTCAAGTCCTTTTAGACTTCTTAAAGTTTACCCTTACAGTGTCGTGGACCTGAAGGATGAGAGAACTGGTCAAGAATTCATGATAAATGGATAAAGAGTTAAATATTATATGGATGATACCATGCATGACTCAAGAAAGGATTTATTCTTCAAAGATCCAGCTTGAGTAATTCAAGGAAGATCAGGCTAAAAGACCTTAAAATCAAGCGCTGATTGAGAGGCAACCCAATGAGGGAAGTGTTTTGAATGTTTAAGATTATTTTTGTTGTTTTATTTTTAGTAGCTAGTACTTGATCTTAGTTTGTTACTGTTGTCATTTTATTTTATATCAATGTTAATATTTCCATTTATTTGATTGTTAATTTTGCAGTAAAGTAAAAAAAAAGGGCACTATAAAAGAAAGGGAGTTGCTATAACATAAGCTCAGGCTTCAGGTAAAACAAGTGTTTATGCACATGAAGGGTAGTTATGTCAAATTGCTGCAGCATTGGAGCGAACAAGCAGCTTGCCAAAGACTTTATAGTTGCACCTAGCTTACTTTCGATTTTTTAGCCAAGAATTAATTTAAATTTTCACTTACCTGCTGATGACAATAAAGAGATAAATTGGGATAAGGGATATTTGAAATCCCTATGAAATCATAACAGCTTCATTTCCCTTTTTGAATTTGGAATTGATTTCAATTTTTAGTTACTGTCATATTTATCTCATATTTACTTTTCTCTTTATACTCCCCGTACACTATAAATTAGGAATTCTGTTTGTCAATTTCTATTCTCAAGACAACTCTCCTTTTAAGACTTTTAATGCTATCTTCGAAATTCTGTTCAGCTATTTTTCAATGAACCAAAGTTTGGTGCATTGTTGCAACAATAGTAAAGATAAAATCTCACATTATGAGACTCAAGGATCCCTCGCATTCCCACAGTTATAGAGCCGAGGACAAGTTTGAAGAATTTATAAAGCCTCGAAAACTGCTCGAAGAAAAGAGGTTCATCTTCCTAACACGACCAACCGGAGTGATGAGAACTGTACACGACGTTGCAGTGCAAAGGGGATGACTATAGTTTTGCTCTCATCCTTAGGACCCTGTTGTTTTAGTTGTTAAAGAATTTTATACTAATATGCTCCAGTAAGAATAACAAAACATCTTTGTCACAAATATCCATGTGCCATTGGATTCCCATGTTATTAATATGTTTTACAGTTTACCTGGTTTCATTGAGTGTGAATATGATGCCTTTGTTGAAAACATAACAAATAAGAAATGGGGAAAGATTTTTAGAATAGTAGCTATACAAGGGAGTACGTAGGCGAATGAGGAGGGAAGAGTGGTTAATAGAATTGATTTAAAACCTATTGCAAAAGAATGGGTCAAGTTTTTGAAATCCCAAATGATATCCACAACACACACTACCACTGTATCTCAGGAAAGGTTAGTTCTGCTTTATGCCATTCTCAAGGGATTGCAAATAAACATAAGAAAAATAATTGAAAAAGAAATTAGAGAATGTATAATCTGCAAACAGAAATCAATAGCTTTGTCGTTTCTGTCTTTAATCACTCGAATATGTGGAGTTTCGAACGTGAGAATTGAACCACACGATGAGAGAATTAAGAATGAAGGGGTAATGACAGCAAGAACAGTGGACAGAGTTGCAGGAGAAGCAACTGTTGCGGCACCTGCTGAGCAACATACTGATGCTGAGATAGAACCATCTCAAGACTTAGGCACCAGGTTGAACGAACTCAGCACGATGATAAGAAACTATATCTAGGCACAAACAAAGGAGAATCAATAGTTCTGGGCTTACTTGCAACACTTGGAAACCTAAAAACATCAGCTGGTTTTCGTCTTTGAAGCACGAGTAGATAAAGCTCCAGCAGCAGCCAGCAAGGAAGAATCCAACTCTAAGACAGCCCCATCATGAGCAGTAAGACAACGAACAGAAGAGGAAACAAACGAGCAGGCCAAATAAGAAGAGCAGCAAGAAGAAGAGAAAGACGACTAGGAAACCAAAAAAGAAAATAAGGACGAGCAGAAGGAAGCACCCCTAGTGATACCCCTTAGACGACAAGGAAAGTAACTCGACTAGATAATAGTCGAGTAGGAAAAAAAGAGCATAGGGATAAGGAGAAAACCGACCAAGAAGTAAAAGAGGAAGACGAGGAGGAGCCACCAACTCCCTCCTGGAAAAGAAAGGAGAAAGTTGTGAGTGAAGAGGAATTTAATGATGATCAAGCAAATATTGACGTCAAAATCGAAGTAGCAGTTAGCAGGGTTACAAGAACAGCTACAAAAAAGTAAAGTCTGCTCAATATCATTATTGGAATTACAGCTAAGAAATCTGCTTCAGCCATTCCACAACCAACTTCAATGAAACATTCTACTCCAACTCCTGTTACGAAAAAGTCTAGCAAACACAAAGGGGCACAGTAGTCTAAAGGTGCTGCGGGACCAAAAGAGTTAGATCAAAAGCATCAAAGAGCTCATCAGTCAAAGCTTTTTAAACCAGCTGGTACCTCTACCACTAGCCCAACACCCAGCAAGAAGAAGAAGCCATTCACTACTACCCCAACGAGTTCCTCCAATGACAGCTTACGGAGTAGCTCCAAAAAGAAATGATGTCAGACAGCACCTATTGTCTGCTGCAATGATTCTGCACCAACAGCGGAGTGCCCCTGCCATTTTTAATTTTTTCTATTTTTATCAGAAACTTATTTTATTTTTTTTATTTTTATTTCGTTATTTTATTGCTTTATGAATTTTTATTTCTCTGTTACTTGTTTGGTTTGTTTGACCTATTTTTCGTCTGAATGTCTGTGTGCGTGTGAGAAAACAGCACCTCTTAAGTTTGGGGGGGTTATGTTAGGAATAAAAATAAAGCTTGTGATGTGTGTTTTGTGTAAGATTAGTGAATGTGTATGTAAGGCTCTGTTATACAAGTTTATATATGGATGGAATACCTAATGAAAATAAATTAAGTGTAAAAATTTTGTGATTGCTAGGTAGGGATTGTTTAAAGATGAGGCTGAATTTTTGTCTTAACACTTAGGTTTTGACTGAGTTCTATGAGAATGTTGTAGTAAAGCCTTGTGTGTTCGAAAGGTAGAAAACATCTTAAGTTTGGGGGGAAATTTTTAAGGAAACTATGTTAGTTATGAATACTTCTACTCCAAGGGCTGAAGTTACTGAGTAATCAGGGCTGAGTATACACCTCATATGCAGACTTGAGTCCAAAGGTAAAAGATGCTAAGAGCATTGCTACAGCAATAAGTCAAAAACAAATTTTGCTGTAGTGCCATTGGCTGCAAAAAAGTAGAAACTAGTCTGAAACAGTGCATTGCTGTAGCACAACTATTGTAGCAATCCTAGAACAACAAAGGAGAAAAATTTAAGCAAATTTAAAAAAAATCTGCGATCTGCAGTTTCCAAATATGGAAGATGTGTGCCATAGGTGTCTAGTTGCCCTAGTTTTCAATTATAAAAGGAAGCACACACAAACGAAAAGGAGAAAACCATCAACCATAAGAAAATAATGAGAAAATAAAAAGAAAACAGCAAAAAGAAGAGAAATTCAAGGGTTAATCAGAAGTTGTAGGCGTGAAGAAGAATCAAAAAATCTAAAAGGATCACTCACCTCTATCTATATTCTCTTTGTTTTCTTTTATTCATGATGATGTATATAATGGCTGAATTGATTTTATTTTCTGTTTTGATACAAATCATGAACTAAATCTATTTGTGGTTGAGTGAATGATAAGCTTGATGGTTTATTGACTGAAATTATTGGGTTACTGCATGATTGCTATAGTGTTTTATCTTGATAGTGCTTAATTTCATTCACTATTTCGGCTGACCACCCATTTAGTGAAACAAGCTAAGAGAGAGCCACAAAATAGCATGTTTTATTGAAAAATATCATAGCAATACTTGGTTTTAGATTAAGTTTCCCAAGTTGGGCTAAATCAATTTGAATAGGGCTATGCTTAATTTAAAATTAGTGATGAACTAGACATAGGGATTCACTTTGTAGGGTAATTAGGAACCTTGATCGTATAATGTTATATCTTGTGTGATTTATCAACTGGTCGTTGTTAAGTTGCATATAGATATAAGAAATCCAACTAGCGATAGGTGAGGGCGCATTAAGATTCTGTCCAGTGCTGTAGTAATTGTTGTAGCAACGGTACTATAACAACAAAAAAGTCAATACCATTAAGTGAGTTAATTCATTCAACTATATCAGTTTTACATCCTTGTGTGAGACGTGTTGATTTATTTTAGTGCACTTTATTTTCTGTCATTTAGATTTTTTAGTTTAATTTAGTTGTTAAAAAGAATTTGATTTATTTGAAATTGAACTACAATTACTTGTTGTAGCAATTCTTATAGCATCAGTCTCTATGGAGACGATACTCGAATACTTATCACTTTATTACTTGTTGTGTACACTTGCGCACTGACACTTATATATTAAGAAATCACCCAACACAACTATTAAGGGACATGTTACTATTGGGGTTGATGAATTTGATGAGGATACATTATTATTTGACTACTTATATAGAAGACTAAACAATGATAATGATGTTGATACAACTTGCATACAAGCTAAAGTTGATGGTGCTATTGAACATACTGTTATTTATGCAGACAGTGAGGACAATAAGGGCGATAGGGATAGTCAAAGAGTTAAAGGTAACCAATTAAAAACTGATTTAGATAATGACCTATCTTATGCTAATAAAGATGTACAAAAGGTGATTAACTCTACTAATGATGACATTGAGCTTGACACTACCTAATTGACTAATTATTTATAGCAACATAAGTACAAAGTGGATGCTGATGGGAAACATAGGCTAAAGCTAGCATATGTGTTTAGAGATGTTCACTTTAGAGAGATATTAAACGAAGTGATTTTTAGGAAAAGATTCGCTATTAAAACAATATATAGTGAGCAAAGAAGATTTATGGCTACTTGTAAACAATTTAGTTGTCTATGGTATATGGTTGGTGTAAAAATGAATGATAGAAATAGTTTTATATTGAGAGAGTACAAGAAAAAGCATGACTGCAGACTTACTAATAAAATAGTAAAAGTTACTTTCACTTTGGTTGCTACTAAAATAAAGAATCAAGTTGTTGATCCTAGTGTGAAGATTGATATCTTAAAGAATTATATGTAAAAGACTTTTGGATTGAATATTAAAAAGATCAAATTGTATAAGGTTAGAGCTAAGGCAAGACTTATGGTATTTGGGGATCATTCCAAAGAATATCAAAAATTGTTTCAGTATGCTCCAGCTATTCACAAAGCTGATCCAGAAGCAACTTGCAAGATGTTGTGTGATGATGTTTCTATACCTAACAAGGTGTTATTCCATATGCTTTTTGTTTCTTTTTCTACACAGAAAAATACTTTTCTTAATAGTTGTAGACCTTTTATTAGAGTGGATGGCCATCACTTAAAAGGTAAATATAATGGAGTGTTGTTAGGTGTTGCTGGCATCAATGTTAATAATTGGATTGTTCCATTGGCATTATGTATTTGTGAGATTAAGAATACCTAGACATGGGGTTAGTTTGTAAAGCACCTACATAATTATTTAACTGCTGGCAGACAAGTGACATTTATCAGCAATAGACAAAAGAGTTGTTAATGTAACTTCAAATGCATAGCCTATTACCTATCATAGGGCATGTTCTAGGCATGTTTATGCAAATTTTTCTAACTCATTTGCCGGTGAACAGTTGAAACTACTATTTTGGAAAGCTATTTAGAGCAATAACAAGCATGATTTTGATAAGGCAATGGCAAAGATCAAGGTTGAAAAAGAAGCAGTAAATGAGTGGTTGGAAAGAAAACTACAGGGGTATAATTGGCCAATGCATACATATGATAAAAATTGTATGGTGGATAGTACTAACAATAACATATTGTAATGCTTCAACAGCTAAATATTAGGTTACTGAGACAGGCATTACTTGACAATGCATAAAGAAATTAGATATAGACTTATGAAATGATTTACAAAGAGAAGAAGTGAAGCAGCCACTTGGAAAAGACAGTTGACACCGAAAGTTTTAAAAGAGCTGGACAAAAAAATAAAATTGCATAGAAAATGATTGTGCAATCTTCTAGCAATCTAAATTTTCAAGTCATGGATAAAGCTTATTATCCAGCTATAAGGTTTGTGGTGAAGTTAAAGAGCAAAACATTTAATTGTGGTTATTGGGAAATTGTTGGCCTCCCTTATGCACATGCTATAGTTACTATGGGATATGCAAGACATGAAGTTGAGGAATATATTCCAACATGCTTTACCAAACAAGCTTACCTTAGCACATATTGGTTAATGTTCAGTCCCAATCCAGATCAGTGTACATGGGAGAGCATTGGAAGACCATTAATTGATCCTCCAATTATGTAAAAGAAGATTGAAAAGCCGAAGATATCTAGAACAAGAGCAAAAAACGAGCCCTAAAAAGAAAAAAGAAAATTCTTTATCCTTTGCTTATTCTATGGTGGATCTGATTATAATGTTAGGTCCTACCCGTCAAAGCCATCCGTTGCAAAAGCAGCTCAAGCTAGAAAAAATAATTCTTCAACATTTTTATACTACTATTATTTATTACATTTATTATATAAAGCTATTAGTATTTATTATGTTTATTGTTTAGCATTTACTAAATTTATCATGTTTTGTAAGTATCAACTACAACAAGTCAACCACTGAATGCTTCAAACTTGAGAATAAAAAAGAGAAAATAGGTAATCGTTTGCATGTATATTTTATTCATTGTGTATTACTTGTGAAACGTGAAATTAATTCACAAGTCAACGTGATTCCCAAGCTTCAACACTACATTCAACTACTTTAGGCTAGCCAACAACTGCCTCATCCCAAGCAGTAAGAAAGCAAAAACAAGTGCACGGAAAAATGCTTGCATGTTTTCATATATTTGTTGTTGTAGTTGAATTTCTTTAACTAACATTTCATGTGTTCAGTTACCAAGTGATCTAGGTGAGACTTCTAATGTTGGACCAAAGAAAAGAAGAACTCAATCTAGCTTTGGAGTTGGAACAAAAGGACAAAAAAGTCTAACACTGAACCAATCCCAAAATCCATCTCAATCTTTAAGTGTCACAGGTTCTATGTAATAAGCTGAATTAAAACAAACTTGATTTATTTTAGCTTGTTATGTTGGCTGTAATTTTAGATTATAATGGTTATTTTGGCTTCAATTTAGATAATTATGATATTTTATTTTGTAAAGAGCATAGGCTATTCAGGATGTCCTAATAGTTGCCCTCTTGGATAATTGCCCTTTTGGATATTATGTTATGTTAGAATTTAGTTATTTTGCATTAAACTTATGGCCTTTGTTTTTCTTTCGCTACATTTTCAACTTCTCCAAACAAAGCATTGCATATGCCAAAGTAATAACTAGTTAGTGCAGGTTAGTATTGTCAATAATTTGCTTCTTTTCTTATAAGGATTTTGTTGATGTGTTAAAAAGCTTGCTTTTTTTTTTTCTCACATGCTTTGTTCTAAATCAAGATAGGTTAATGTTGTGCATTCACGGCAATGTTCAATAGTTACCTTTTATCTGTTTAATGATAAGGACACAGAAGCTGCTTGTTGATCATTTGGAGTTGCTTTTGTTAATGTTTTTTATGCTAAAATTTTACTAATTTATGGCATGTAAAACCAACATGAGAGTTGCAATATTGCAAGAAATGTGAATATGCCACTTTTAAGTTTAAAACTAAGTCATAATTGTTTTACCAAATCATTGAAAGTTGTGCCATGATTCCAACCAGAGGCAAATTAGCTGTATACTATTTTTAATCCACATATTAAGTAGGTATTAGCATGTAACAATTATTTTTAATTGAATACTTTCATTAATTGTCTCTAATAGAAGTTAATTACATTAATGTGTATTTTCTAGGCTACATTACATTTTTAAAAGCACAATTGCACAGACACAAATCAGCAAAATTATGATATATTTAAGCTTCCCCTCAATGAGCTTAAGTTTTTTCTCTATCTTCACCACATCATCATTCAGCTTTATATTTTGACTATCCGCCATCTTATCACTATAGATACTGTATATAAGAGCCTCAATAGTAAACTATTGCCAAAACTTGCATTTATTCAACTTGTATAACCAAAAACATTGTGTTAGGATTCAGTTGTGTGGTAGAAACCATAGCACATGCCTGCACACCACACTAACATTTCTTGGGAATGCATTTAACTTATCTATATGGTTGTCCACTAACTGCAAAACTTGAGCTATAATTTGATGCCATTTGCAAAAGAGAAAAGGAAAGGTTGTGTGCTTGAATGTGTAGATTATATGTTTGATGGACTATACGAACATATTTTATAAATGCATGAGCAGGTATTTAACTTCAATTTGGATGGTTGTGAGCTTCAATTAGGACAAATGAATGGCATAATTGTATGCTTGAATGTGTAGATTATGTGTTTGGTGGATTATATGAGCAGATTAAATTGGTGTATAAGCAGGTTTTTGGCTTCAATTTGACTGGTTCTAACCTTAAAAAAAAAACAAATGAATGGTATAGATGATGCGTTTAAAGATGATGTCTTTCAATATTGTGAGTTGTTTGCTATGTTTCTCGCTATTTCTTGTACTTATATAGAGCAAAATTGTGGTCGTTGGCTCCCCAATGGGTACAATTTTGAGTCTTTTTTTTTTTTTGCTTTTATTTTTGGTAAAATTGTAATTTCATCTTTAAGGGGCAAAAATATCATTTAACTAATATTCTATTAAATCCATTTACTGAGATCAGACAAAAGTGGACAAGTGCAATAAAATGCTAACCTCATGTGGCACACTGGAAAAAAAGGTTGTTTGTGCATTTTCAAAAAAACCCAAATAAATAGGGGGACAATGGATAATTTCTAAAAATATTATTTTTGTACTATATTATTAATAATAATGTATCATGTGTTGCTTTTATCAATAATTAAAATTAAAATAAATAAAAAAGTGTGATTAACATAATTAAGTATATTAATAATTATTATTAATTTTTACAATTAAAATTAATAATAAAACAAATAGCTTATTTAACAAATATATTTTTTTATTCACTTTGTACTTAAAAACTATAATTCTTTTAATAAGAGTAAAATTATAATTTAAAATAATTCATTCTCAATTCAAGACAAAATAATCACATAAATGGAATTATAATTCCTATCACTCACTCTTATTTCAATTTAAGTAAATAATCTACTTTCATTACCACTCCACACTTCCAATCTCAGGATGTTCACTCCTTAAGATTTTCAATTCAATATAAGAAGTAAATGCTACCTTAGTGTCAGTAATTATCTTCATGGATCATTTTAAATTCTTTTTTTAAAACCAATTTCTTACCTAACTAAATTTGTGAAATAAATTTTTTTAGTTAGAAATTTTACCAAATACATTATTTGTCTAAATTATTAATTATGATACTTTTTAATTTTTCAAATGCATTCCCAATCACCTTAAAAATAAATAAATAAAATACATTCCCAAATGGATTTAAAAAGTGAAAATATCAAGTTGAAAAATCATTTTTTATAGATGTCTTGTGTCTTGCCATTGATGTCTATTTTCATTTTTGTTAATAAAATTCTCATATAACATCGAGACTTGTAAAAATTAAAAAAATAAAAAATAAAGCAAAAGACAATGTGATATTTTGCATATACAATAAATTTTTCTATCTCTAGTACCAAAAGAGATAGAAAAAAAATTCATGAAATATATTTTCTTTCTTTCATTTTTTAAGGTGGAATATTTTTTTTGGTTAAATTTGACCCAATATTTTATGAGTAGTGGTTTTATTTTATTGAAAAAAACATAGATATCATTAAAAAAAAAATTCTAACTGGTAAGTCTATTATTTATAAATTTATCATTTTATGGCAAGTATAGTTAAATTGAAATTTTATTTATTGCATATCTTGTAATATGGATTAATTTATTAATTCCCTAATTTATTAAAATTCCAATTTATTAGAAATATTAACTTCCTATCTGAATTAGATATCTAATTTAGTAAGTCAATTAATGATGAGATTCTATCATTGGCGCGTTAGATTTATTTAAATCAAGAAATTGGTTCAAACAGGAAGTTTATTAAATACTCTAGATATTTCTTAAGAGACAAGTAAGACAAGAACATCAGATTTATTCCTATTTAGATTTGTAGGAATTATAAGAGAAAAGAAACTCTTATTTGAAAAGAATCTAAGTCTTTTAAGACTTGCAATTTTTGTGAATTCCTAGTGGCTATATAAACAGAAGTATTTCATAATTGAAGGAAGGCAACACAAAGCATAAAGTGAATAAGCAAAATTCGGTCTCCTCCTTAGAGAATCCAGATTTAGCGTATAATGTTGTATTGATTTGTTTTCATATCTTCTTTATCCTAAGTCTTATTATGAGACTATTTCTTTTCATCTCTATGGAGAGTCTATGTGGATCTTAGATCACTAGACATTAAAAAATTAAAAAATTGTTATTGATCACTTTGTGAAATACCTTGAGGATTGTGGATCAAAAAGGGTAGCAGTAATTTAAGAGAAGCAGATTCAGTATAAGGTTGAGTAAACTGTATGGTGATAAATTGTAAGTGAGTCTTAAATTTGGTAAATCCATAAGTTGTAACATCTTAACTTAGTGAATTGTCTTTCATTTGGGTATGGCCCCGTAGATATAGAATTAATTAATCTAAACCACGTAAAAATCTATGTGTCGTTTAATTTCTACAATTTAGTTTGTTTTGAAAAATTAATATTTTTTAAACAGATAAACAGTATCCGTGAACAGTATCAGTGAACAGTTGCAATGAACAATGACAGTGAATAGTGTCAGTGAACAGTTGTGATAAACAATGACGGTGAATGGTTGCAATGAACAATGATGGTGAACAGTATTTTCAAAAGTTAATTAAGTTGTTAATTCTAGGGTTTTAACTAACTACAAATATTTGCAACATATCTAAATTCCTTTCACTAGCTACAACTAAAAAAATTCCTAGCCAATTAAATTTGTTTTAACAATAAAACTAAAATTCACGTCCACTAATAATTCTCACTAAGTTTTTATTACACTTTTTTAAAGTTTTTTTTGTTAAATTTCTATAGTGTTTATTAATTTATTATATTTCCAACTTTTTCGTTACATATAATGTTTGAAGACAAAAGAAAAGTAACTCATAAGTTAGAACTTTAAAAAAATACAACAAAAACATAGTGCAATTAATGTATGGAAGCAAAATAAAAATTTGCGATAAGTTTTAGGGACCTCCCAAGGGGTTTGATGTATTGACAATCTAATAAAAAGTATTCACGTATTTACAGGGACCTCACTTGATGTGTTCTAAAAATAGTATGGAGTCAATATGAAAGGGAAAACATGTACAAGTGAATTTAAAATTTAAACAAAAGCAAAATTCAAACAAAACTTCCTTCAATGTCTGAGGAATGGAGATATAAACATACTATTATCCAGCTATAGTCATTACCTAGCAAACAAATGAAAATGATTTTTTTCAAAAAATGTATTCCTCTTCGAAAACATAGCTTACACAACAAAACACAATTTCATTTTCATCATTGAAGAATAAGCAATTGTTGATCTAGCATCACCTAATACACAAGATAATGTCATGCGATAGTCAAAAACTTCTATGAAATGAGTATCACCAGTGGCCAATGTGTGCCTCGACAGGAATTGCATTGCAAAAGAGGTTAGTCTTTGAAACACAACATGCTTTTCTAAATTAATAGCTTACAGCTTACAAGATATTATTGTTAGTTGTTGATTAAAATTAAGAATGAGTTTGCTTCAATAATGAATATGTTGTTGCATGCTGTTTTTTTTCGGGTTGTTAGTATTGAGTTAAAAAAATAGCTAGGTAATGACTGATAAGAACTATTGCATAATGATCTAGGAGCTTCGTTAGTACTAGATGTAATTTATAAAAGATGAGTTTAGGTTTGGTTTGTAATGTGATTTCTCAGTTTAGGGCCATGACGTTTAGCTTGAGTTATGTGTTAGTTTTGGTTTATGCATATATGTTTTTTTTTTCACAAGAAGAATGAACAGCTTCAACAAGTCCTAATAGTCAAGTTGATTTCAACTGCAACAAGTACTAATAGTCAAGTTGATTTCAACTGCAACAAGTCATAATAGTCAAGTTGATTTCAATTGCAGTAAGTCATTAATATGAAAAGAGACTTGGTTATTGAATTGTATTTGTTGTGCTAGCAAATATGGTATTTTAATGCTATAGCAAAGATGAAATGAAGGATTTAGCTTATTCAATGCAGGTTTCTGTTTGCGAAGAAACTAAATAAGTCATTTTTTGTGTTCATTGTGTGTAATAATGTAAGTATTTCATGTTTCCATTTATAGTAGCCTAAGTTGATGTGAAGAATTAGATATCATCATATACTCTTAATCTTGCATGATTATAATTGTTTAAATGATTAGTAGTTGAGGTGTTTGTAGATAAGCTAATTAATGGAATTGTCATTTATTGAAATGCTGGTGTATTAAATGCATATGTACTTTGGGTTGTTGAGTTTTACTCCTAGAAACCATTATGTTATTGTATTAGCATTAAAAAAGCTATAAGATGGAGTATATTAATGAATTTTAAATGAAATCATTTTACTTTGTTTTCTTTTTTATTTATAATTTATAATATACTGATCATACATAATGGCTTTGACCTAACGGCTTAGTTTACATGGATATAAAGGCAGTTGTAGGTGGTGAAATGGTTAATATTGCACACGTAATTCCAGAGCAATATAATTAAAGAAGTTATAGAAGGATGTAAAGAATGTTTATTTTTATCTGCTTTTACATAAAGTTAAAAAAGTAACATATAAAGTGTTGTTTCCATGGGAAATATGGAATATGACTTTAAATACTAACTCATACCTACAATATGGATTCAAGAAGCTGTGGAATAAGCAATACTCTTGGGCAATGTTTATTATCAAGACTGAGTTAGACAATTCTTGGGTGCAAAATAAAAAAAAAAAAAAACTCTGTCTAATAAGTTTCCAATTGTACAATATGCTAAACCTAAGCTAAATTGGTTTGGCCTTGCTCCGGAAAATGAATTTACCTTGCCTAACTTAAATGTTGAAATCCCCACTACCACTGTTATAATTGAAGATTTATTTGAAGCCATACCAAATGCTGCAAAGAGTGGTATTATTGTGTCTGGTGGATCTAAAAATGCTCCTGATGATATGAATAGTGTTGAGGGTGGAGTCAATAATGATGGTTTGGAATCTGTTAACATTGACAAAGAGTTTGATTATGGCAATAAAGATCAGTCAAATGCTAGATTGGATGACTATCATTCTGGCAATGATAATGGGGTAGATTCAGATACTAGCGATTATGAGAATACTGTATTAGCTACCTAAAACTGCGAGGTAAATTCTAATGGATTTGAATTCACTCCTAATGGTGTAAATATTGTGCTTAGATTTGGGCAATTATTCAAGACAGTTGATGAATTTAGAAACGTTGTGAAAGTCTTTATAATAAAGATGATTTCATACTTAAAAGGGTGAAAATAAAAAAAATAGGGTAACACTTAATTGTGTAGCTTCAGGGTGCACTTAGAAGATAAGTGCAAGTTTATGTTGGAATAAAAAACATTTTCAAGTTAAGATTCACATGCCTGAACATACTTATAAGAGAAACAATGAGAATTATGAAGCAAATTCAATATGAATTATAGCCACATTCCTTTATCTATTTAGAGCTAATAAACAACTCCCTATTGATGTGCTTGGCTCAGAACTTTTCAGAAACTATAGGATAAAATGCTATAATTAAAGACTATATAGAGCCAATAAAGCGTTAGAGCTGCTTGGTCAAGATCACAAAGCCAACTTGATAAAGTTTTTTCATGTACATGAATGTTATTTTTTCCTTAAACCATGGTTTAATAGTTTCTTTAGAAAAAGATTGGTTAGGTAGTAGGGTGAATCCTTATTTTAGAAGGTTTTTTGTGTTTTTTATGCTAATAGAAGGAGGTTCTTTGAAGATTGTAGACAATTCATAAATGTAGATGATTGTCATCTTAAGGGTCTATATAAGGGGGTCCTATTGTCTGCTGTTAGTGTAAATGCCAACCATGAGTCATATTTGTTAGCTATGTGTGTAATGGTGGTGAGGATATTCACTTTATGAGTGACAAACAAAAAAGGGTACTAAATGCTCTTGAGATAGTTTTTCTTTAAACTTTAAAAAAATACTACTACAGGCATATTTATTCAAACTTCAAGTATTATATTACCGAAGAAAAAAGAATTATGGGTTGCATGTAAAAGAGCAAACCAAGTTGATTTCAATAACCATATGGCTAAAATTTATAATATCAGCCCTGCTGCTCACAAATGGTTGTTGCAAATTCATAAACCAAGTGTTTGCATGTTATAAAAAATATGATTGAGTCCTTTGATAATTAGATTAGTAACTTCATAGGCATGCCAATTATGAGAATGTTTGAAGAGATTAGAAAGAAGATAATGATCTTGATACACAAAAAACATGAGCCAAGCCAATACTTAAAAAGATGAGCTACCTCTACTTGTTTAGAGGAAGGTGATGGAAGCAAGGATTAAATCTAGAACTTGTCAATTATATTTGGTCATAACAAATCCTTTGAAGTAATGGAGGATATCTCTAAGAGGTGTATTGTTGATTTAGGTACAAAGCATTATGATTGTATGAAGTGTGATGTATCAGGCTTACCTTGCAAGCATGCTATGTATTGTATTAATGTAATGAGATATAACGTGAATGATTATATCTATCATTTGTAAAAGAAAACTACATTTAAGAAAACTTATTCTCATCAAGTGAATCTAGTGCTTAATGAATGTAGATGGCCTTTATTTTTGCATGATAATATGTTACCAACACTTGTCATAAGAGCAGCCGGTAGGCCTCAAACCAAGAGATAAATAAAGGTTAGTGAAAAAAAGGCATTTAAGAAGAGCTCAAGTGTAAAATGCTCTAAATGTGATAAGTGGGCTCACAATGTGAGAAGTTGCAAAGCTTTAAAAGAGGTGGAAAAACTAAGAAATTTCTAAAAATGAAATTCTATGAGGATTCATTTATTTATTGTTCGTAATTTTAGTGTATATTGCTTTCATTATAAATTGTGTTATATTAATCCATTATTTAATTATTTACATGTTGGATAAAGGAGAGCCATTAGCCTCTATTGCTACTATTGGTTCTGTGAGTCTCACCTAGAATGGTGTCCATGGAAATGATATGTAATCTAACAACATGTTTTAAATTACATTTAGTTACTGCATTAGTTTTATTAGAGTAATAGTTTTTTTTTTCATGATTTAATACAAACCACAAGTTATATTTTTATTTGTTTACTTTAATCTTGCAAGACAACTTTCTTAGGAGTGATCAATACTAAATTAATACATCCAACAACAATAAAAGCATCAAGTTGTAATTATAAAGTAAAGATAGCACAAGCGAAGCTAATCTCATCTAACAAATTTTTTTAAGGGATTAGATGATGCATCACCTTAAATTATAAGCATTAGAATGATAAAGATGTTGTATCATCTTTTTGTCACTTAGTCATAGATATAGGTTTAAGTTTTTATATATTGTACTTTTGTGATACTTATAAACACACATGATTGACCACGCAATGTATGCTTTATACATTGTTATTCAATATAGTTGCTGCTACTCTATACAATGGCCACTGCTGATTTGTATGAGCTAATAGAGTTCAACCATTGATGACATTTGATATTGTTATTGCTGTTGGAATGCATATAAAATTATAAGTTATAGTATAATTGTTTGTGTTATTGATTCCTTTTTGTTATTGATTTGATTTTTCTTTTTATAATATTTTTTGTTTGTTGTTGGCATGAATATTGGATGTCAGTTATGAAATAGCTTCAGTAATGGCTTGTGCTTTTATTGTGCTTGATGTTCTATGTTATTTGCTTATTATTGTAATTACCATATGCCAGTGCATAATTGCATAAATAGATTTAAAGAGTAGAAGAGCTAGATTTCATTGAAATTATAGGCTCCTAACTAGATTTTCCCACATTTTGCAGAGATGGATTACACAAGCATCAACTTTTTAAGTATCGATACATTGCATACAAAAGCACTAGAAGAGTTATACTTTACTACAGTCTTTTATAGCTATTACTTCTTAAGCATTAGTAGATTAAGTATAAAGAATGTTATATTCATGTATATCATCATCTTCACAGCTCTTTCACCAAAACCAGGTTTTTGTAGGATCTTCACTAGAGTCTTCACTTCTTTCACATTATCTTCAATAGCATGCAAGGCATCAACGTTCACAATTGCATTCATATTTCCTTCAAACATAGCACCATTGTTAAAATCATCCCTTTTTAGAACCCAACACTTGAAGCACCCACAATTTGCTTTGTTCATGCATGTATAGTTAAGCTTGTAAGGGTTGTCATTTAGATATCTTTACTTCAACTCTCATACGGCATTTACATATACACTTTGAAAACCTAATGAGCCTTCCACTAACAAAATTCCTTCAAGATGGCTCATAAACTAGTTGCAAGGTTATTTGCTTGATGTGTTAGAGCTTTAAGAATCCATGGCTTTTAGGCAGTGTTTGAGCTTGATGTTTTTGAATGATTTTGTTGATGAGTGGAACTGAATGGGCGATGAGTTTAGAAAATTACCCCACAAGAACTTTTAAGAATTTTTAAGAAGAAGCAGAAAGTGGCCTATAGCTAAAGAAGAAGAAAATGTTATAGTGATTTATTGAACTTGCAAAAGGCTCTATTTATAAGTGTTGCTGCTTAAAATATGATTGTTTATTTACAACAGTAATGGCATCACAATGCCATTTTTTTTTTTTGCATGCAATGTAAATTTTTTTGATCCAATGGGTATTTTGGTGTTTTTATGTAAGTTGTGATTTTGGTATGAATTCTATTACCTATTAATTCATCACATGAATAAAGATATATTTTGGCAATAAAGGTATTTTTGAATTTTCAATAGTCAACTAATGATCCACTTTATGAAATACTAACTAAAGAAAGGTCTTAATAATTATGTGAATACTTTCTATCAAACTATCAATATACAAAATTTCAGGGGAAGTCTCTAAAAATTTCTATATGTTAGGATAATAATATAAAACAACAAACACATGAAATAAGATTATTTGAGAAACCATAGCCAATAGTACATATTTAGTGGAAAAGTTCCTATACATCCACCTGCGATTGACACATGGAGTGAAAGTCTACAGAAGTGTTCTGATATCTTCCAAGCGGAGGTCGACAGGTGTCCCCTAAAAGTGATTGATTGAATAGGATGTTAGGTTAATTGAGGACTACAAAAATCAAAAGTTTTTGAATCTTCATCATATTCTTTTTGAACAATTATGGATCTTATGTTCAGCTTTCGAGACAATTTGGTGACAGATGCCGAACTGAATATGGCCAGGGCTCCTCTATAGATAATGCAAAGTCAAGGTCGAAGAGGCAATTTGCTGATTTGTTCCCCCACTGTGGCTCCTACCATGAAAACGTACAAGATGGAGCTTCTAATTTGCTTTTGACCATCTTCAACTAATCTTATCTTGGGTTCTCTAGCAGTGGCCACTCCTTCAATTGCTAAATTTTTCATCAAAGTGAAACTGAAAAATGTTACCTGAGTGTGGGATATTAAGTAAGATTATGTCACTGCCTTATGAGCGCATGTAGCATGTCCGACTATGAATGCACTTTATGCTTGCAGTGACACGAGTTCAAAAAATGAAGAAGATAAAGATTAGTATTCAATGGGCTAAATATTTTATCTGATTCAGCAAGATTTCTTGAAAATTAGGGTTCTTACTCACGACTTAAATTAAGACTTTAGTCTTAATATATGAGTAAGACTTTAACACTACTAAATCCTTTTGAATGAGTTCAAGAATCACGAGACTTTGTTGGTTGAATCAATGATTGGCCTTTAAAGAAGGAAATTGAACAATATTTTGTGAGTGAAATGAAGTATGTTCCCCGTCTGTCCATGGATAAGCAAGCAACTACTGTACAAATTATAATGTTAGAAATTGCAACTCTTAAGACGGACGAACAGCGAATGGTGGGATTGTCACCTTTATGGCTTTTAGCAACGTAATAAGGAGTGGGGGCAATTCTCGCACCAATCGAGCAAATTGGAGATTGTGGACATTGACTTGTGGGCTCACCTGTCAACGCTCCATTTCTATCTCTTCGAGCATCCGTTTGTTTCAGTATCCTTGCGAAAAAGGAAGAATTTATTACTTTTTTGTTATTTCTTTTTCTTTTTTGAAGAAAAAGAAATAACATTCAATCTATTATTATGTATAAATGAGTTGAAAGGCATGCACTAAAAGGGTAGGGCTATTTGTAATTTAAAAAGTAATTTAAACACTTTAATTTTAATAAAAGGGTTGAGCTATTTGAGCTCATTAAATTTAAATTTATCACTACACCCTTTTTTGAGTAAAAATTAATATTGTGAAAATATAATTTAATCATATTCGATCTTGTTCTCTCTCCCTTCATCTCCTTATCAAAAATTTATTGTGATACATGAAATAAATATTGCATTTAACAAACAAAATTATTAAAAAAAATAAATAAATTCAGCTCTATTATAATCTAAAACAAATTGAAATGAATAATACCCATAATGTAAGAATTAAAAATAAAAGTTTCTATACCATTTTGAATGTTTTAGAAATTTTTTGGTCAAATGTCAAAAGTACAAGCTTAATGATAATAACAAGAAATTAAGAATTGATAGTGCCACAGTGAAAAGTAAGACAAAGATAAACTTGATATAGTAAGTAATTAGTGTTAAAAATTGTATATTTATTAAAGGATAAAAATATTATTTTGTGCATATATTATAATTTATATTTGTATTTATGTAATATATTAAAAATTATTAATTATGTTTAATTTTATTTAATTTTGAGTATTTTTATGTATTTATTAGGAAAAATATTGATTTCACGTAATTCGAGGCTCTAAATGGGAAAATAAAGATCAAATCTAGATTCCATAGGTCTAAAAACCTTAGAATGGATCAAGACCGACTTAAAATTCAACTTTTAGAAGAAAAATTGATTTTTTTCAGTTGACAAAGCATTGATTGGATGATAAAATAAGCTTACAATAGATATGAATGCACTGGATAGCTGTCAATTTTGACTAAATCTCAACCATTCATTATTCAATGGCCAAAATTGTGCCACGTGACAGTGGTTGGTGAAGCAAGTTAAAGGATCCGAATCTTTGTATTTGGGTCGACCCGATTCACCCATTAACCCACCAAATCTCAACCGTTCTTTGATCAAATCAGACGTTTCATATGATGCCACGTGTAAAGTTGACTTTTGACTAGTCGTTGGATCTTGATCTAATGGTTGTATGGAGCGCATGCATCAAGCTTATCATAAACCACAAAGCACTGGATTATGAATTTATTTCTTTATTAATAGAGCCTCATTTTTGTGTTTTTAATCATCCCTCTTCTTCTCAAATTCTCTCAATCCCCTTATAATCCTCTTTGCCAGGTGTGTTTTAATATTTTGTGTAATTATTTTCATAAATAATATTAGTTTTATTTTTAATTTTAGTTGTTTTATTTCCTTTTAATTATAAAGTAATTTAATTTCAAGAATTATTTTATTTCAATCATGGTTAGTTAAATAATAATAGTTAGGGTAAGGTGAAACTCTTGAGAAATAAATATGATTTAATCAAATTCTATTTTTAATTATATAAATTAAATTATTTTCTAATTAATTTTATACATATTTTATATTTTGAAATTTTGATTTATTGTAGACAAAAAAAATAGATTTTGACAAAATAAATTCTTAATATCTTAATATAAGATATGGTAACTTTGTATCTTGATTTATTGTAGACAAATTAAATTTTGGCACAATAAATACTTAATCCATAATAAAATTAATGAGAAAATAATAATAATTTATATAATTAATCTTTTTTGCAATAAATCTAAATAAAAATGGCAAAAATAATTTGTTAAATTTTATTTAATATTAAGAGTGAATCCACCCTAACTAATTCAATTTCATAGTTTCACTTAAATTAAGTTTCATATATTCAAGTTTTATTTTTATTTTTAGAAAAAAATAAAATAAACAAATTAAATCTTTTCTCTGTGAATCGACCTCCTAACTCACCAAGTTATAATACAACAAGACACTCTTATACTTAGGAGTTGGAAATCACTTTTAAGTCGTGTCAATTAGAAAGAATAAAAAGAAAAATTGAAAGAGAGAGAAACCAATTTAAGTTTGACCATCACTACTATAAGGAAAGAAAATAGTTAATCAAGGTAATTTTACGATTTTAAAAATTTGTGAATTACTTCCAACACCCATACAACGCACCCATTATTCAACATATAATTTTTTTCTTAAACCCCAAATATTTTATTTCTAATGTATTAAACAATACTAATTTATATATGAACAAGAAGCAAATCAATATTTTGAAAGATTTAGTATAAGGTAAGTGTAACTCTTTTGGGTTTTTTTTTTAAAAATAAAAATCTGTTAAGATGGCCATCTTTTTAGCTTTTGAGTTTCAAAAGAAATTAAAAATTAAACATATCTTAAACCCCAAACTCCTTCTTTCTCAATTGCACCACCAACCATATTAAACATCTTCCTCTTGTTAATCGATTGCACAAAATTGCTTTTAGGGACCGAAAATAATATGAAACACACTCTTTAATAAACAACAATTAACTACTAAAATAGTGTTAAACAACTTATTTACAACTAAAATTAATCTCATTGTTGTAAGTATATACTAAATTTCTTAAAGATTTTTTATGGGTGTGCTGAATAGTTTATTGGTATTTTGAGTAGATAAAGATAATTTATTTAATTGGTTTAAGTAAAGGATTTTTTTAGTATTTTAAATGAAGTGTAAAAAAACCTAATTTTTTTTAAATTTATTAGGTGAATTTAGATAGTGATAGAGAGTTAAAAATAATTTTAGAGTGCAAATAGTGTCAACCCTCTTAAAAACTTATGGCTAGTTTGGTAATACTATAACTTTTAATATAATTATTGTTAGTCGTGCTATATAACTAATCTCCTGTGAAGAAAATTAGTAAAAAATATTTAGTGAAATTTATTTTTAAAAGTCTGCAAGTTTTAAATCCAATATTATGTGTTTTTTAAATCTTATCCTAAATTACTGTAAAAATATAAATAATTAATTTGGACATAATGTTGAACAAAATTTATTCAAACATGAACATAAAATATTTTTTTTATCATGTATATATAATAATTGAGAGCTAAAATAAATATTTTATATTATTAATTTTATTTCTTTATTTTATTATCTCAATATAATTGGTAGTAATAATAATAATCTCATTAAAGTTTGCAATATTTATTTCCTAATTAATAAAGATAATTTTATATTTTTTATAATATATATATATAAAGATATATATAGAATTCTATTAAGTATAAAAATGATCTTCCAAAATAAATTTTGAAAAACTACTCACTCCTTATTTTTTAAAACCTTCTATAAGTGATTTAGTTAAAAAGTGATTTCCAGATAATTTAAATGCCAAAATTAGTTTTATCTTTTCAAAACTACTTTTCGGTCTTTCAAAAATTAATTCCAAACAGACCTTTGGAAACAAGAATGAAAGTTGCGTCAATATATCAGCAGCGAATATCTCCATCGGATAAGCGCACACCACATCAGAGCTATCACGAATGCTTCTTTGCTTTCTTAACAACCTTTTAGAGATAGACAGAACAAGAAATGAAAAAGAATGAGAGAGATAAATAAAAAAAAAACAAAATATAAAATGAATTTTGATCCTCTAAAGAATATTTTTGAAAATGATCTAAAAGATGGTATATATGTATGCAAGTATATACATAGTTATGCATGCATGTATGTATGTTTGACTTATTAAAAAAATTAATAATAAGGTTGAGTTTAATTTAAATACAAATAAAAGAAAATAAATTTGGATGCACATTTTATAAAAGAACTCAATTAAGAAAATTAGACATAACAACGGACTAGGTCGGACCTCTTCTAGCCTGGATTTCTTAAAGCTTTTAATTAAAAGTTACTAATTATTTCCCTTAATGATTAGCCGATTTGGTAGTAAGATTACAAAAATTAAAAAGTTAAATCAGTTTGAACTGTTACCAAAATTTTTGGGTGGTGAACTAAGGTGTCGATAAAAGTTTGATGACAATCCGATAATTTCTTACACACCCACACTCACACATATATATATAGAAATGTTCTAATTCGTAATCTTGGATTAGTTAAATTCTAACAAAGTTATTAAACTGTATGATTTAATAGTGTACTGACATTATAATATTAAACCATATGGTTTATTAATTTTTCAAACTTAAATGAAATCTAAGATTCTATAACAAATCGATCCTCTCTCATTATATATATATATATATAATAAAGGATTTTTTTATTCAATGTAATTGTAGAGACTGTTTTAGCAAAAAACCGACCTTTTAAAGTGTATTTAACGTCCGTATTGGTGTTATTGATGAACTCATGTTTGTTGGATTATGAGATAAGTTTCAAGCACTTTGAGAAGAAGCCCAGCAGCGTGGAAGGCGGAGTAGTCAGTAGAGACGATGGATCCAACCTCCTGAAGATATTTTAAACAGAGTTTTGGACTACCATTAATGGATTCGTACGCGTCAGCACTTCCTTTTTTGTCCAGTGCACATCAACCAAATAAAACACTTTAATTTCTTTTAGCCGTCGCCTAAACAGTAAACAGTTGTGGGATGGACATTTTTTTTAGGATTTTTGGGCTCATTGGCCCATGTCCTATGCCAAAAAGGTTATGCCCCCCAAGGCCCTCAATTCTCTTCTTGAAACGTCAATCTATGAGTCCAGTAAATAATAAACAAAACACAAATGGATTGATAAATCATCGACCTCATCAAACTCGTATGTCAATACGTCATCACCTGATTTATTAATCATGTGATAATCGAAATTGGCACTCTGGCTCCACTCTTTTTAATAAAAAAAATTGTTACAGTCCTATATATTTGTTATAAAATTTTAGGATTTTAATTTTATATATCTGTAGTACTAGTCCAGCCCAAATGTCTGCTCGGAAAATTTGTCTCGAATCTACATTTTTACGACCGGGGCTCGAATGAACTCCTATGGCGCTTCAGGGCGCAAGGAAATAAGTACAATCTATAAATTCTGAGCTTTAAAAAAAAGGGGGGAAAATAAGGAGTTAAGATGATATATTACAAGTTTATGTATTATTTATATCCAGAGCCATATAATTTATTTATTTTACGTTATGACCCATACGATACTACGGTTTTCTCATCAGGGTCCTCGTCTTTGGACCTCTTAGCTGTTGTGATTTGTGTTATTACCTATTTAGTTTTAAAGTTTGTACATGTTACCCCATCGAACCTAAAAATCCTACTTCGTATACAGGGACTCAAAAGCAAACTGAATTTCGGTGATGACTTATCGTAACTCGTATCACATCAAGATAATAATAATTTGTCGAGATTTAAATAAAAAAAGCGATCAATCAATCTTACATTTTTTCATTTTAATGTAACCCATTTTGGTTGTCAAAATCCTGATCTAGTACAGCAAGAGATCAAGGCAGAAACATCATCAGTTCATAATCACCATATGAAATTAAAGTACAAAGAGAAAGACTACAAAAAAATTAAAAAAAAAGAAAGAAAGAAAGAAATAAAAACAACATGAAACTGAAGAAAGTGGGTACAGGAAATCAGCCAGCATAGATGTGGACGGTAATGGCAATAAGGAAAATGGTGATGAGGCCAAAGAAGATGACAGAGTGGACGAGAATGGAAGCGCCACTTGTCTGCATGTTACCAAACTCAACAACTCTGTTTCTGCCCGGAATCTGAAACAACAGCCCTGGCGTTAACAGCACGAACAGCACCGTTGCTATCACTACGGGTCCCCAATCCGCCATTGTTAACTTTGAAACTGTGTTACTTTTGCTTTTTCTCTCTCCGTTAATTTTCTCAAATATGAAACTGGAAAGGGTTAAAAAGTTTTCTTGGGAAAGATCCAGGGAAAGTTAGTGGGATAGCGTGTGGATGGATAGAGACGGTGGAAGAAGAATAGAAATGGACAATGTGCTTGCACTAATAATGATGCTTCTCGTGACTGGGAGCTGCTACATGGTGAAACGTGTCGCGGTCTCCAACGGCTCTGATTTACTTGGGATGTGATGATTGGTGTGCAATTTTTTTTCTACTGACGCTAATGATACCGCCACTGTATCCCAAGACCTTAGCTGGCCCTTTTTTATTTTTTAATCTGAAATTTGAAAGAATTTAAATACATCGGAGCATAAATATTTAAATAATATATTTATTTTTAAATATTTAAATAATATATTTATTTTTAAATATTTAAATATAAATAATATTTTATTTATTTCTATAAATAAAAAAAATTTAAATATAACTATTTAGTATTTACATTCTTACAAATCAAAAATAAAAAAAATAGATTTTATAATTTAAAAAATAAATATTTTTAAAATATAATATTTAATAATCATTCAATATTTTTTCATTCAAATAAAAGTTATGTAAAATTTATTTTATCTATTCACATATAAATATGTGAAAATCACACGTAAGTTATAAAAAATAACTAAATAAATTTTAAAAAAATCATTTGAGTGGCGAAACAAATAAATTGTAAGACATATGTATGTCCCATTCACATATAGATGGACTTTATGTCCAAATTCACAACGATCCTCCTTAAACCAAATATTTGTATAAAGTGTATGTTGAAGTGTAGATGCTGACAGTAGCTTAAATTTTAAAGAAATTGTTGGTGAATTTATAGCAATATGGAGGCAAACAAGGAAAAAAAAATAGAAAGATTTGAAGCGTGTGTAGACACTTTCCTTTAAGGTTTTATTTGTCCTCACCACACTTGGTTTGCTATAGAGTTGAATGACAAATTACCTCCAAGAGTTGGGATACCATCATTGGTGACTTTATCAAGAAAAGGTTTCAATCTCATTCCAATAGATGTATCCTTAACTAAGTCTCTTGAAAGACCTTTTGTTAAGGGATCTGCTAGGTTTTTGTTTGTCCTAACAAATACAATATTAATAACACCATCTGCTATTAATTGTTTGACATATTCATGTCTCAAGCTAATATGTTTATACTTTCTATTATACACTTTGTTATAAGCTTTAGACAAAGTAGCTTCACTGTCACAGTACAAAGAAATAGATGGCATCGGTTGTGGCCACAACTCAATTTCAAATAACAAATTTCTTAGCCATTATGCTTCCTTACCTGCAGCTGGAAGAGCAATAAACTCACTTTCCATTGTTGAGTGAGTTATGCATGTTTGTTTCTTTGAAGCCCAAGAAACGGCTCCTCCAGCAACTGTAAAAATCCAACCAGATGTGGATTTATTGTCATTTGTATTGGTTATCCAACTAGCATCCGAACATCCTTCAAGTACTTCAGGATAATTACTATAAAACAAACCCAAATTAATGGTTCTTTTAAGATAATCAAATATCCTTCCAATTGCTTTCCAGTGTTCAATGCCAGGGTTACTCGTGAACCTAGACAATTTGCACACCGCAAAAGCTATATCCGACCTTGTACAATGCATGGCATACATCAAACTACCAATAGCACTAGCATATTCAAGTTGTGCTACTGCTCGGCCTGAATTCTCTAGTAATTTAATACTAGCATCATATGGAGTATTCGCTTCTTTAAATTTCAAGTGATTGAATTTAAGAAGCACTTTCTCAATATAGTGAGATTGACATAACGAGTAACCCCCACTATTTTCCTTTACCTTTACTCCTAAGATTGTATCTACTTCACCAAGATCTTTTATCTTAAATTGTGAAGTTAAATACTTCTTTGTATCATTTACTCCTTCCATGTTTGTTCCAAAGATAAGCATGTCATCAACATACAAGCATATAATCACACCAAAATCATTTGTGAACTTAGAGTATATACATTTATCAGCATTATTATGCTTAAAACCATGAGATAAGATTATTGAATCAAACTTCTCATGCCATTGTTTTGGTGCTTGCTTTAAACCATAAAGAGACTTGACTAACTTGCATACCTTTTTCTCATTTCCAGGCAAAACAAAACATTCAGGTTGTTCCATATAGATTTCTTCGTCAAAATCACCATTAAGAAAAGCGGTTTTAACATCCATTTGATGCACATACAAATTGTTCAATGAAGCAATTGCAAATAACATTCTAATAGATGTTAATCTTGCCACCGGAGCATATGTATCAAAATAATCAATACCACTTCTTTGCTTAAACCCTTTGGCTACTAATCTAGCTTTAAAAGTTTGCAAAGAACTATCACTATTGTACTTTCTTCTAAACACCCATTTGTTGCTAATTGGTTTAGACCCTAGAGGAAGATCAACCAAGATCCATGTTTGGTTTGACATGATCGAATCTATTTCAGCATTAACCGCCTCTCTCCAAAAGGAAGCGTCTCTAGAAGACATAGCTTCACGGAATGTCTTTGGATCTTTCTCAACATTTAACAACAATGGCACTTTATTAAGTACATTTTTTCTATCCCCTTCAACTAAAAAGAGTAATGCTTGTGATGAATGAAATCCGGTGTTAAATTCCTTCCTTTCCTTTCACGTTGACTTCTCCTTGGTTCAAAAGATATCATAGACTCTTTCCTTTTATTAATATTTGTGGAGATACCAAGAGTATTGTCACAAGATTGATTAATCATAGATTCTAACTCAACATTAGAATTATATTGAAATTTATTTTCAATAAATTCAACATCTCTAGATTCTACAATTACATTAGAATCTATATTTAACAATCTATAAGCCTTGGAATTTTCAGCATATTCTACGAAAACACTTTTTATACCTCTAGCACCCAACTTTGATAATTTAGGATCATTTAGTTTATAAAAAGCTAAACAACCCCAGACCCTTAAATACATCAAATTTGGTTTTCTTCCTTTCCAAATCTCATAAGGAGATACATGTGTTTTTATGGATGTAATTCTATTATGAATGTGACATGCAATGAGTAATGCTTCCCCCCATAGATTATTTGGTAGTTTTGCATTAAGGATCATAGAATTTATCATATCCGTAAAAGTTCTATTTTTCCTTTCAGCTAAACTATTTTATTGAGGAGTAAATGGAGCTGTTCTTTGATGAATAATTCCATGTTCTTCACAATAATTATCAAATTCATTTGAGAAATATTCACCACCTCTATCACTTCGAACCATTTTGATTTTCTTATCTTTTTGGTTCTCAACTTCACCCTTGTAAATTTTAAATTTATCAAAGGCTTCATTTTTAGTTCTAAGTAAATACACATATGTGTATCTTGAACTATCATCAATAAAAGTGATAAAGTATCGCTTACCTCCTCTTGTTAAATTGCCATTATACTCACAAATATCAGTATGTATCAAATCCAATATTTGAGTATTTCGTTCTGCTTTCGGAAAAGGTTTCTTAGTTAATTTAGCTTGGATGCATATTTCACACTTATAATTATGGATAATATTAGTACAATTAATTAATCCATGCTTAGACATATATTTCAATGATCTAAAATTTAAGTGTGCTAATCTAGCAAGCCAAACATCACAAGACTCAACAATGTAAGCTAAATTGATATTATTATTATTAATGCTGAGTTTGTACATCCCATCACAAGAATACCCTTTCCCAACAAATATTTCATTCTTTGATACAATACAAGTACTACCCTCAAGTACAATTTTAAGCCCATGCTTACACATACAATTAGCATAAACAAGATTCTTCCTAATGGAAGGTACATGAAAGATATTGTACAAAGTAACTTTTTTTCCAGAAATGAAGTTAATCTCAACTATTCCCTTTCCTGCTACCATGGCGGCATTATTGTTCCCCATGAGAACCATTTGTTCTTCCTTTTCTTCTTTGTATGATAAGAAA
This sequence comes from Luvunga scandens, assembly GCA_030449905.1. Taxonomy (NCBI): domain Eukaryota; kingdom Viridiplantae; phylum Streptophyta; class Magnoliopsida; order Sapindales; family Rutaceae; genus Luvunga; species Luvunga scandens. The sequence continues at coordinate 2,411,513 of JASUUG010001266.1, forward strand.
AATTTCTTATCATTACAAACGTGAATGGTAGCACCTGAATCAAGCCACCACTCGCAGGACTTAGTTTCAGCCATATTGGTTTCAGTAATCATGTCAATTTGCATCTCGGAAACCATAGCACAAATCTCTTCAACTTTCTCCTCAATGACATTGGCTTTTTGAGTATTTACTTCCTCATTTTTCTTTTTGAATCTACATTCACTTTGGCGATGGCCTTTCTTTCCACAAAAGAAATAATTTCCAGAAAACTTTTGTGTGTTATTGGACTTTTTGAATTTCTTGTCATTCTTGATTTTGAAATTCTTTGAAAATTTACTAGCTTCAATAACATGAACCTTAGTAGAATCATTCTTAGTCTTGGAATCTCAAGACCTTGTCTCTTCTTCAATTACCAAGTGTTTTTGTAATTCTTCTAAAGTTATGTTTTCTCTACTATGTAAAAGTTTCTTTCTATAACCATTCCAACTTTGAGGCAATTTAACAATAATAGCCCCAACTTGAAATGATTCAGAAATTTCAACTTTTAATTCTCGAAGCTTAGTAACAATGATTTGTAATTCATGTATTTGATCAAGAATGGATTTTGTGTCTACCATAACAAATTCAAAATATTTAGAAACAAGAAATTTATCCGTACCTTTTTTCTCTGTTTTATATTTGTACTCCAGTGCATTCCATATTTCAACAGGAGAAGTCATCGAGTTGTAGAAATCATAGAGCCTGTCTGAGAGAGTGTTGAGTATGTGACCTCGACACATCACTTCATCATCTTTACGTTGTTTCCTTGCAGCCTTAGCAACTTCGATATCATCTTCACTTGCTTCTGCAAAAGGTTCCAATTTTGGATCAAGAATATATGCTATTTTGAGAACGGTTAGAAGAAAGAATAATTTCCCTTTCCAACGAGTAAAATTAGTGCCATCAAAACGATCAAGATGGACACTAGGATTTAGGAATGAAGACAAAGTCTTTTCAGCCTCCATTATAAACAACAAATAAAACCTTAAAGATTGTTGGTGAATTTGTAGCAATATGGAGGCAAACAAGGGAAAAGAAATAGAAAGGTTTGAGGCGTGTGTAGATACTTTCCTTTAAGGTTTTATTTGCCCTCACCACACTTGGTTTGCTATAGAGTTGAATGACAAATTACCTCCAAGATACAACAAACCTTGAATACAATCTTTAGCAAATGAAAATTGTATTCTCAGAACATGTTTTAATCTGTAAATCTGTATATATATAATTGTAATTTATTGTTTTCTTTAAGAAGAAAGTGTCTTTTAATGAAAGAGCACAACCATTAACTATGGCACACATTCAAGAGACCAAAACTCTTCAAAAAGACACATTTCGATTTGAAATTTAACTATCTTCAGGAAATAAATGGTTAGCCAATTGAAGTTATCGGCTCACCGTTAGTTTCTAGTGACTTTAACATTGCCTCTGGATGTTATCGACACACCGGTAACACAAAACGGTTCACCGTTAACATACAGCATGCTCTCTGGAAATTATCGGCATACCGTTAACACGAAACGATTCGCTGTTAACATACAGTATGCTTTCTGGAAATTATCGGCAAACCGTTAATAATAAACGGTTCGCCATTAACATACATCAACAATTCTGTTATTCAAACTTCAATATTTACAAATATTACAATCTCTTTTACAGAAAATTCTTAAAGACCATTTGAATTTTTTTATTCATAAATATAAAGAATGCTTTACAGTTTATTTGTTTATCTGGCTAACACAAATTTCACAATTCCTTCGTTGTTTATTATTATTATTATTATTATTATTATTATTATTATTATTATACAAGCATGCCATCACTTTCATCTATTTTAGGTCATCCGTTTTATGTACTAGGCATTGATATCAGTTGGTTTCATAGTCGGGCGGTTTCATTTTGGGGCTGGGCCAGTGGAGTTGGAGCTTCTGGTTCTGGTCTCCAAATTTTCAAGCTTGATTTTTTATTTTTTTCTTTTAAACGCAATTACCAAAATCAATATTAACCAATCGAGTTGTACGGTCATAAAATACTTTCATTTGACAATCTAGATTCTGTATTGATATGATGTTTATGTATGCTATTTTCTTTTCAGAAAGACAAAGGTGTGCATATCTCCGATCCACATTTTGAGTCGTTTACATGTCATAAAATTCAAATTCAAATAACCACTTAAATAAATTACTTTAAAAATCACTCGGTTAAATTTTTTTATACAAAAAAATCTTTTAAATTAAAATTGTAATTAAATAATATACGTTATACCAGTTATCATGATAATCATAAGTATGGCAATAAGCTCTAAAAGAGTACGACGTCTCGTCATTATGGAAGAATTTTAAAATACATCCAAGATTAAATAACTAATTAATGGATATTGATGCTTCAAAATAAACACAAATATATTATAATTTTACTTGCTTATTATATAATTAACACGATGCCTCAGAGGCATTCTAAAATTGTTCCATCGGCTCATATCCCTTTGATTGCTTGAATGATTTTGAACTGAACGCAAATGTTGCAAGGTTGCGTTGGAAAATCGAAGTCGCATATTAAAGTGAAAGAATCAGCAATGATCAAGAGTCACCTCAATAAAAAATAAAATAAAAATAACATAAAAGATCAATCACCTGCCAAGAAATTCTAATTAACCCATATAGATGTGGATGCCAACGGCCAAGATGAGGATAGTGTAGATGCCGAAGAAGATGAGAGTGTGGACGAGTACGGCCTTGCCGTTGGTCGCGAAGCTGCCGAATTCAAAGTGGCGGTGGTTGCCGGGGAGTTGGAACAAGAGGCCCGGCGAGAGCAGTATAAATAGCAGCAACCCAATTACAATTGGCGCCCAATCCTTCATTGCTAGTTTAATTTACTGATTTTTTTTCCTTCTTTCTCTCTGAGCTTATCAGCAGAGCTCACTCAACAATGGCTACAGAAACTCTTATTATACTTTGCATTGGCTGTATGGGACCCACCATCGGCAAGTGTGAGCCTAAAATTGTAGTGACAAAAGACTAATTTTGTTTCTAATCGCTGATAATTGAGCAATAGTTTTTTCATGTATTGAGCTAACTTGATACTCGCGTGCATGTATTCTTTTCTTTGACAGAAGAGAACGCATCAAGTACTGGAAAATTAAACGTCTCTGCACTGCATTTATTAGATATAGGTAATTGCAGGCTAGCTAGAACAAGATTCTCACGCAAAGGTCCTTTTAATTTCTTCCCTCCAAAGAAATGCATCCGCATATCTCAAGAATTTAGTTACGCGTACTTTTGTCCGTATGTATCGAGATCACGCTCTATTATTAAATCCGTGATATACATTTATCATTATTCATCTAAATATCCTATTTATTATATATATATATATATATGAAGTCATTTAAATTATATTCACATGTAATTTACTCCTCCTACAACTACAGTAATATAATAGTGGGATTCACATGATTTGTGTGAGAGGAATAAATTACTTGTAAATATAACTTAGCATTTGTCATAGATATATACACACACACATACAAGATGGCTACCTTATAGATACTACAAGGTACAACTACCCTTGTATAGTAAAATAAAAAATATGAGCTTATGTGAGGCCCATAATTATCTTGTGAGAGTAATGCACCTCACAGTATTTAAGAGATAGCATTCTCTAGGATTGACAAATTAAGAGTTTGGGTTGAGTATTTTTAAGTTTAGACGCAAGCCCATTAACACAAAAGTGCAAGGGCTGGGCTTTGGCCCTGGCTCACTACAGGCTTGGGTTAGGCTCGGGTCAAGCTTGAACTTTTACTTATTTTTTAATTTTTTTTAAATTGTTATAAACTTGAAATAAGTTAATAATAATTAAGTTGTTATAATTAATAATGAATTAAATAAAAAAATATTTTAAAATAAAATAATAAATAAAAAAATAAAGCAAATAAAAGTTTAAGGCCTGTTCGATACCATTTTCCAAGCATTGTTTTCGTTTTTGTTTTCAAAATACATATAATACATGTTCGATAGGTTGTATTCAAAATATAGATTACAAAATAAAAAATTCAGATTTATTATTTTAACTGATAAACTAAAAACATGTTAAACATATTATCTAAATATTACAAAACTAAACCCAAAAATGAATTAAAAAAACAAAACCACAACCTCGTGACCTATCTCCTTATCCTTATCACTTCATCAACTCTCTTTCTTCCCTCTCACCTTTCTCGATCCAGTTGCAACAAATCTGTGCTCTCTCTTTCTTTATCTTCATCCAACATCATTCTCTCTCCTTATTTCTCCTGATCCATTCTCTCTCGTTGTATTTCATCTTTGCCGTTGTTGCTAATTCATCTATGCTACTGCCGCTGCTCTATCGCCACCATAGCTACTGTTTCTTCATCTCTGCCTAGCCGTTGTTGCTCCATCTCTGCCTAGCCGTTGCTGCTCCATCTTGACAACCTCAATTGTTGCTGGTTACTCGACTCTGTCTCTTGCTGGTATTTGTTTTATTTGAGTAATTACTTGAATGATTTGATTAATTATTTTTAATAGCATGTAATTATTTGAGTGATTATTTGAGTTAATTATTTGAGTGATATGATATTGTTCATGATTGTCATCGCCATGATAGTGATTTAAGTATAAATGCCATTTTGTTTGAGTTTGTTGCCTGTCACTTTGAGTTTTTTGCCTATCACTCCAAAAATATTGTTTTTTTAAAGAGAAAATGATTTAGGCAAATTGGGCTTTTCTTATTAGAGAAAAATAAGGATTTTTTAAGCTTTGCTTTTGATGGAATTCACTTAAACAATCTGCAACCTGTGGAATTGAGAACAAAAAATAGAAACTCATTTTACTAATTTAATTAATTGATTATAATATAATTGTATTGATTATAAATTTTTTGTTGTGCCTTGAAAAAAAAAATAAGTTAAAAAAAGTTTATGAGAGCTCGGCCTTAATTTGAATTGGCCAATTTATAGTATTTGATTTTAATATGCATAATTTTTAATCTATGACATATTGCTGAAGTGGAAATATGCTATGTTGAATTTCATATGTGTAATTTATTATAATATGTGTATGTGTGCATGTGGTCGATGTTGAACTGTGTATTGGCTTGTAATAACATTGACCACATGCACATGTTTGGACTGTCAAATTTGGAAAAACATTGCACATTTAAAAGTTGTCTTTTTCTACACAAACGTGCTGACATGTATATACACACCATGGTCTTTCAAGTTTTTGAATTTATGGAGAATGTTATCTTTTTTTTTTCCATTATACCACAGCAACGAATTGAGAAAAAAATAAGAGCAATTTTTGAATTTGATATGTCTAATTTATAATCTATGTATGTGTAGGAGTAGTGTCTTTAATTTCATTAATATTTGATATATGTGTAAGAGTTGTGTCTTTAATTTCATTAATACTTTATATATGTGTAAGAGTTGTGTCTTTAATTTCATTAATATTTGATATATGCTATTTTTTATTTTTTTTCTAGTAACATTCAATTTTAATCTATGACATGTTAAAATGACTTTCATGCTATGTTGAATCCGATTAATATTTGATATCTGTTATTTTTTTTTTAATTTTCAAGATATGGATCCACATGATGTTGATGGTGAGGATAACGCTGATTAGTCTAGCTAGACCGAAACTACTTTTATTTCTTATAGTGCATGACCATGTTAAAAAGGGTGATTAACAAACATCAAGTCATCAACCTTCACTAAAAAAATTTAGACCACTATAAGTGATGAGTTGTTTGAACAATCCTAAAAGAGATTCAATGTATGGCAGCTTAAGTCCAAGTTTAATAGGTTGCACAAAAAACATTTGGAGTTTGCTGACTTAATAGCTCATACTGGGTTTGGTTGGTATCCTATTTTAAATATAGTCACTGCATCGAAAGCTATTTTGACTGAATATATTAAGGTAAAACTATATTTGCAATACATTATATCATTTCGTATGAAATTATTATTATTATTTTTGGTTTTACACACTTATTTTTTCCATAAAGAGGGCTTGGAATGAAGCCATATCTTAAAAAAGAATTAAAGCATTACCAAAATCTAAGGCAGATATTCAACACCACCACAACTTCTGGCCATTTACGTTTTTCCTCTAACCAAGTTCCATTGTCCTTGGATGAGGATAGTGAATTGGAAGATACTTTTTTTGGTCATGGAGTCCATGTTGATATTAAGGATAATGATTTAATAGAACCTCTTTCCAAGACTAGGACAGAAAAAAGGCCTCGTAGGCTAGTTTTAAGTTCAACTGAGCGTGGTAAAAAAAATAAGAGTGAGTTTGACAGGTACTTAAAAATGGCTAGTTCAGTGATAAATGTTAAATTGGAGATGGTTAAATGTAAAAGTACGAAGTCAACTTATTAATGTATTGAAAAATGGTCTATTGAAAAGTGTATTGAAGCTATAGAGAAATTAGGAGATGTTAATAAAGATACATACAACAAATTGATAAATATGCTAGTGTCTAGTATTGAGTGGAGGAAAGTTTTTCTAAGCATGCCTAAATATGGGAAAAAATATTGATTAACTAGTTTGTAATATGTTTTTTAAGATGTAATGTGTTTAACTTAGATGTTGTTGGTTGTGAACCATGCTTGTTTATTTTATGGTTTAGACTTTGTAGTACTTTTATTTCTTGAACTTTATATTTATTTTTATGAACCGAAATGTATTTGTTAAACTTTATTTTATTTTTGTGAGTTGAACTTTCTAATGTTTTTATTTATTTATTTAGTACAATACTTTTATATGGCGAATGAATTTGTATTTATATGTTCATTTTATTTATTTTTTGAATCAATTATCATATACTTGAGATATAATTTGTGATTTTTTATAATCATAACAAAAAAATGAACAACAACAGCAATGAAGATGATGATTTGAAAGTTTAACAAATATTGAAGAAGAGGTTTTAGAGGTAGCCATTGCTATACAAATATATGAGAAACAACAACGTGCTATTAAAAGGCAATGCTATACAAGGCAGTTGTCCGATATTGAATTTATTCAAGAGTTGTTAAACGGTCATCCGGACAAGATGTATAACATGTTTCAGATGAATAAAGAAGTTTTCGTTCGATTATGTTATATACTTGAACATTTACAATTATTAGAGCATGGTAGACACGTTTGTATCAAGGAAGCTATGGCAATGTACTTATATATATTATCCCATGGTGTTGTTGTACGGGTTATATCTGAGCGTTTTCAACGTTCAATGGATACTATGTTTACACACTTTAAGTGTGTGTTAAAAGCACTTTGTCACTTGACAAATTATATTATAAAAGCAAAACCTCAAGGGAAGACGCCACCAGAAATTAGAAACAATCCAATTTTTTTTCCATAATTTGAGGTAAGAAATTTAATACACATTACTTCAATGTTTATGCGACATTAACATTTGGTTAATAAATTAATAATTTTTACATATTCTCACAAAAGTGTATTGGTATAATTGATGAATCCAACATTGCTGTGTGGTCAACAACACATAAACAAATATCATATCTAGATAGAAAGGCTCAGGTGACTTAAAATATCATATGTGCGTGTTCTTTTGACATGACGTTTACATTTGTATATACGGGTTGGGAAGGTTCTGTCAATGACTCAAGGGTATTTATAGATGCCTTAAATAGATTAGAATCTAGGTTTCCATGTCTAGAAGAAGGTAAGTTAATATCTTTAGCCTTGATTTTTTGTAATTTTTTTTGCAATTAAGTTATATATATATATCCTTAAATAGATCAGAATCTAGGTTTCCATGTCTAAAAGAAGGTAAGTTAATATCTTTAGCCTTGAGCCTGTAGAACTTTCTTCCCATATTTGCTAAGGCTTGGTTAGTATTTCTTTACTCCCTTAACTACTGCAAGAACCTTTTTATATACATAAAACTTAATTGCAAAAAAAAAAAATTACAAAAAATCAAGGCTAAAAATATTAACTTACTTTCTTTTGGACATAGAACTTAGATTCTGATCTATTTAAGGATATATATATATATATATATATATTGAGATTCCCTTTTATAGGCACAAAAGATCCACTGTTACACACTATTTACATTATTTATCCTTATTTTTAAGGATCTACTTTACAACTAGCACTCACTCATCATTATCTAAATAATAATTACACTCTTTGTGACACACATGTGTCACTGTTCACACAAATATCTATTATATTATTATCATCACCGCTTCCACTGCGAAGTCCACTATTGCTTCTGCTATAGTCCAGAGTTCCCACTGCCTAGAGTATTGAGATTCAATCTGTTGGCCAACCTTTCTTGGGACAAGGCCTCTATCTTGTTTGCTAGTTCCTGCCAGTCCATATCTTTTTGTAGCGGCTCAGGATCCGGTGCTATTACTGGTTGTGGCCATTGTGCTCCATCTAGCCACTGCTCTAGATCCTGCAGATTATTTCGCCACCTGTCTTCATTTGGTGGTTCCTAAGGGTTTATCTCATTATGTCTTCCTTGTCTTCTGAGATAGTCATTATATTACTCTCTTGCTTCAATCTCTGCTTCCTCATCTGAGTGGAGCTTATGATTCTTGATCTCTTCTATATATGTGTGTGTGTGTGTGTGTGTGTGTGTGTGTGTACGTGTGTGCGTGCGTGCGCGCGCGCGCGTGTGTGTGTGTGTGTGTACACACATATAATAAGACTATCTCAGAAGACAAGGAAGACATAATGAGATAAACCCCTAGGAACCACCAAATGAAAACAGGTGGCTGCTTACAATACAAGAACTCTCCTATAAAGGAAATTGCACTTGCTATTAAGCTTTGCCTAGATACAATGCTTAGGCTTTCTTTTATAGGCAAGCCTGAGCTCCTGTGTCCATTATTGATCTTTATCAATAATGTTTACTTTACATTTATCCTCTTCAAGACATTTCCTTTATTACAATCATTACATTACTTTAATAATGTAATGCTACTTTACTTTACATCTGTCCCCTTAGGACCACACTCTAATAATGCTACTACGTGATACACATGTATCACTATGCATATAAATTATCTATCCCATTATTATCACCAATGCTTCTGCCTGTGGGTCCACTTTGCTTTCGCATTAGTTGCTACTACTACCTGGCTGCATACTTTCAAATGATGGGCTGAATTGTTGCTTTGAAGGCCACCATTCCTTATCATCTTCTTTGGTTCCACTGGGTCCAGCTTGGTCTAGGTTGTGCGGAGGTGTTGGTATCAGGATAACATGTTTTCCTGCTCTATGAACTCTCATTCATCCTCCATCCTGAGGCCATGGAGGCCATTGGTCATCCTCGTCTTCTTCCATGGGTTCTTCTTCAAAGTCCTGCCATGGGATTACCTCATCTTCCCTTCCATGTCTTTCGAGGTAATCATTGTAGTATCCAGTGAACTTCTCTTCTACACTTTTGTAGCAATGGATCTAGGCATTTCTTATGGCTTCTGTGTATAACAATTTTGGAGTGGATACTACTTCTAGGGGTATGGGACTGTGTGTATCATACATTGGCATAATCTCATACATTTCTGCTAATGCCTTACGAGCTGTGAGGCATCCCGTCCACATGGTATCGATCTTTGCACTATTATGTTCATGATCAATTACTCTGATTGTGGGCTCTTCATATCTTCCCCAGATATCCTTTAGCTGGATGATCACAATGGTAAGATGTTGTATCTAATATCCTCTCTTCAGTGTGAGCATGAGCTGGTCTTTAAATAAAGTGGCCATCTTTCTGTCAAACCATCTCCCTTTGTTGTACCTCTGGCTGATGTGGATTAGATAAGGTTCGAATAGGATTGCAGTGGGGTACATATTCATTAAGAGCCAGAATATGTAGTATGCTTGTTTTGTCCATTCTACAATTACATAGTGCCCGTAAATCGAATCATCATCCCTTGTGAAATGGTAGCATGGGACCACCCTGAAGATGGTTTCGTGCATACGATCTGGATTTGGGAATGGTTCCAGAAGCCTGTGATGCTTCCATCCTTCGTTAAGTCGACGTTCTTGTGCTGCCATGAGATCCCACATTCTCCAGTAGAATGTTCCTTGCATCTGATCCCTAAAACATTTTGATGATGAGTTTTATGAATCCAATCCAAAGATTTTTTAGAAAGCTTTAATTGTGAAACAACAATTTGGGAATTGGAGCTTTCACCAGAAAGAAGAATGTTAGAAGAAGAAGACTTTGAAATTGTTTTAGAAATAGTTTTTTCTTTTTGAGGATTTTGTGAAAGGGCTTTATTTTGAGAAAAACTTTGTAAAGCTAATATGAGCTCTGGAGAATTTGAAATGGAGTTCATCCATTCTTTTACCTGTTCTTCAGAGGCAATGGCTTTAGACTGAGCTTATTGTTTATCAATTATGTCAATCCAGGATTTGACTGGCATGGCTGAAGATAGTAATTTTTCTTTAGATGGGGTTGTCTAAGGTTCTTTAGAAGGTGTTTGGGGTTCAGGGTCTTTAAGGATACCTTTTCCTTTGTCTCTCCGTTTTGGCGGCATTATCTGTTTTGGAGAAACTCTCTGGTTAGGAAATCAGGGATAGAATTTGTATCTCCTTTAATAAATGCAATATCAAAATCAAAAACACTTAAAATAGCTTGCCATCGTGCAAAAATCTGTTTTGATGCAATGTTTTGGACATCCTTTTTTAAAACATGTTTTGCAGTTTTGCAATCAATTCTAAGTAGAAATTTTTGATTTAATAGATCACTTTGGAATTTAGAGATGCACAACACAATAAATAGAATTTCTTTTTTAATAGTAGAGTAATTCTTCTGTCATTCATTTCAGTGAGCAGAAACATATTGTACTATTTGTTCTTTATTACCATCTTTTTGTTTCAATATTCCTCTATAGCCTAATTCTGAAGCATCAGTTTCAACAATTTTAGGCAAGATAGGATTTGCAAGAAAAAAGCAAGGAATTTGTTTAACAGAGTTTTTTATCTGTTTAACAACTTTAGTATGTTCATTAGTCCAGACAACAGGATTTTTCTTTAATCTATCATGCAAAGGTTTTGAAATCCTGTTAATATTTGGACAGAAATCAAGAACATAATTCAGACTGCCTAAAAATCTTTGCAATTGGGTTTTATCTAAGATTTTATCAGGGAATTTATAGCAAAAGCAAGAGATCTTTCGATTGGTGTTATGGTTCCTTTGGAAATATAATGGCCAAGGAACCTGATTTTAGTCTGAAACAAAGAAACTTTAGAATTAGAAATAGCTAAACCAGTTTTCCTAGTTGCTAGATAAAAAGTCTTTAAATGTTTGAAATGTTGATCAATAGATTGGGAGAAATCAACACATCATCAATATAAACGATACAGAATTCAGAAAAAGGATTATAGATATCATTCATTATTCTTTGAAATTCAGAAGGTGCATTCTTTAAACCAAAAGGCATTACCGTCCATTCATACTGTCCGAAAGGAACAGTAAATGCAGTTTTATATCTGTCTTTAGGATGAATTTGAATCTGCCAAAAACCTGATTTCATGTCAAATTTCGAAAAAATGAAAGAAGAATGCAGTTTTTGGAGTAAATCTTTTTTATTAGGTATAGGGTATCTTATCCATTTTAACGCTTTATTAAGATGTTTATAATTAATAACTAGTCTAGGTGTTCCCCTTTCTATTTCTGAGTTCTTATTAACATAGAAAGTGACACAAGACCACGGGGACCTAGATTTGACAATCAGGCCTTTAGACTCTAAATCTGTGATTTCATTTTTACAATGTTGTTCCAATTCTAGGTTCATCCGGATAGGACGAGCTTTAGTAGGAATTTGTCTTTCATCAAAAGAGTTTTCATATGGCAAATCAACCAAGTGTTGTTTTCGATTCCAGAAAGCAGATGGTAAATCGGCACATATTTCCTTTTCAATTAAGGTTTTAAAATCAGAAATTTTTCTTTTTGTAAATTCATTTTGTAATTGGATTTCAATTCTTTGTAAACAAATTAAGTCATTTTGTTTAGACTTGAGTAGGACATTGATTTGGTTCTGGTAGACAGAAAAGGCTTTTACAATATTCAAATTTCGAGTTTTAGGTTTTTCAATGAAAGGAAAAATTAGTTTTTTGGTTTTTGTTTTAAATGATATACTATCATAATTGACAGTATATGGAGTAATAAGGTTAATGAAAGGAGTTCCCAAAATAATAGTATGATGTATATCATTTGTTAAAATAAAAGAAGTCTTGAATTCAAAACCATTATTATGGACAGAGGCATCAACTTTAGATTTGACTTTTAATTTTGAATTGTTAGCAGCAAAAAGTCTTTCATTTGTCTTTTCATGAAATCTTTTAGGAACAATGTCTTCTTTAATACAATTTAAATCAGCACCGGTATCAAAAAGAACAATGGTATCTATTTGAAAATCTTTAGAAAGGATCAAAGTGATCTTTATCAAATATTTTCTTGTGGTGATTTGTTTTACAACAAAAAGAAAATCATTAGGTAAAGACTCAATGTTTTCAAGGTTTTGTTTTTCACTCTCACCATCAGATTCTGTTTTTTTATCAGAATTATCTTCCAACTGTTTTTTTAACAGGAGTTGGATAGTCTCCAAATCATTTTTTTGTTTTTCTTTCAAGTCTTTTATCTCAAGTTTGATTTCTTTTATCTCTTTTTGGAGATCTTGAATATTAAGAGTTGTTTTCTTTGCTTTCTTTTTATCAAGGATCTTAGTAAGATCATATGTATTCTTTTTAATAATGAGGGCTTTAGGAGTTTTTGTTTTATCTCCTAATTCTAAGGTTTTTAAAAGTTTATCAAGGTATTCCTTTTGGAGGGCAGGGTCAGAAATGTGTTTGACTAATTCAAGAAAAGTTTCTTGATCTTTAGTTAACACATTGATTTTCTTTAAATAGGATTCTGTGTCAGAATCACTATTACTAAATACAGAGTCAGTGTCAATTAACTCATCTATCTGTAAAGGCTCACTATCTCCTGTTCATGGAAGACTCAGAGTCAGAAGACTCAATTAGTAAAGGAGCTACTTTAGAAAGTGTTTCGTTATTTAGACCAAGTTCATGAAGTTTTGTATTCATTTTATAAAATTTTTTGGTATAACCTTTTTTCCACATTTATAACATGTGGCTTCTTTATAGTTAAAAGGGGGTCTTTGGTGTGGCTTTAAAATCCTTTCTGTTAGAGAAGTAGGGCTTCCTATAAAATTTTGAAGGTTTTTTATGGGAGGATTCTTTAAAATCTAGTGGGGAAAGTCTATGGCTTTTTGATTTGTAATGTTTTTTGTAAGGTTCTAAAGAACACTTACCATTACAATCCTTGGAGGTTTTAAATGGATCATAATTAAACTGTTTGCAGAAACTGCCTAATTCTTGCTTAGATTGTCTAAGCTCCCATTTTAGACGTTTCTGAAGTTTCAAATCTTGACAAATCTTTAAACCTTCTTTATTAACAAAGCTGACCAATTCACCATAGGTGAGTTCGTCATATGGAATACGATTGTCATAAAGAGCTTTAATAGAGTTTCTGACTTTTTCTCCTAAGAGAGTTGGTAAACCTGCAAGGAATTTTTCCTTCCAAGTAATATGGTTTGCATCATCTCTAAGAAAAAGTCTAGTGAAGAAAGTGGTTTTATAACTTTGGAATTCACTAAGTTTCCTACATCTTAAGTTATGTAGTAACTCAGCATTTTTATCTCTAAGGTGTGAGGGGTCACCTATGAAGTGTAGATAAATAGTAAGAATCAGAGTAGCTACAGCATCCTGTATAGGGTTATTAAATTCGTCACAGATGGGTGCTCCATTTTCATTTGTTTAAATGGCATTAAGGATATCTAATTGTTGCCGTTTAGTGAGAAGATGATCCCACCAACCTTTAAGTTGACCAGTAAAATCAGCAATAAGTATCTCTGCAATGGATTTGTCAGAGGTTCCTGATTGAGTTTTATAAGCATTAGCTACCATGGTCATCTGTTGCAACAATCCAAGAATGTTATATTCAGACATACCATCAATATTCCACTCATAAACAGAAGAGGAATTAAATCGTGATTGGTTTAATGCGCTCGGTATGTTGTCTATGGCTAAGTCAGGTGGAGAATTGATAGTAGAAAGGGCTAATTCCCAGTGAATTTTATTGGCTTTAGGCTCATCTCTAAAGCTTCTATATCTGAAGAGGCTATAGACATTTGGTCTTGATCCAGTACACCAATAGTTTTGGATTGGGCACTATCAGGAGCTATTTGGACTTTACTAGATGAGGAAGAAGCTTCGATCCGATCTAATTGGTCTCTAATGGCTTTAGCAAAATCTGATTTTGACTCTTGAATAAGCTTTTGACTAGTTTTCGAAACTTGGAAATGTTTGAAAATAGGTTCTTTAAGTTTTTTGTTAAGATCAGTTTTTGATGAACTAATAGGAAAAACAGCTATTGTTGACTTTTGGAATTGATTTTCTATTCTAGTCAATTGTTTTCCTAATGTATTTAGGTTAGCATTACAGAAATTACTCTGTTGAATAATGCTTCCTAAATTGGTTTCTATATCATTTGTTTTATGGATTTTATAAGGTGAGGCTTTTATCTGGACAGGAGGCACACCATGGTCAATGGTTAAACTCGTAAAGGTTGGATGCTCAGATTCAATGGTCCTATCACTATCGGAAAGATTCCAGTCAGTAATCTTTTTTCAAACTGTAATAGGATTAGATTCTTTAAAGGGATAAGCAATGCTATTGTCAGAAGCATATATTTAGAACCAATCAAAAAATAGAATATGAACTTTATGCGAATTTACAAATTCATAATAAATCTCTTGTATTTCTTTTCTTTGGTTTAAGAAATTTTTGAAAAACCAAAGTCTTTTGTTTTTATTGTTGTCAGAATAAAAATCTTTATGAAGAAGGGTTTTATCAAGTTCAAAATCTTTTTCAAGGACAGTGATTACATTTTCTGTGACAGCAGAAAATGTAGGAGAAGTTAGAGGAGAAGGTTCCTTCTCTTCCTGGCTTTATACATGTTGACTGCTAGTGTAAATTGGATGAGGAACGCTAGTTGTATAGTCAACAGAGTGTATAGAAGAGCTAGGTATATCCGAAGTGGAAAACCTAGGTTGACTTTTTACAGATTGGAAATGAAGATTTATGACCGAAGGGATTCTTGAAAATTTCCTTTCTAGTGAGGGAATGCTAGAGCTTGAATCTTTATCGGAGAATCTAGACGATGTAGATTTCCTAAAGGACAATTTGACTTTACCATCAGAATACTGAGTCACATTTTGTAACTCTGTATTTGGCTCTAGTTGTATGGGAATCACTGGTTCAGTGGCTCCTTCTAAAATCCATTCCTCATGAAAATTGACATCTTTCCATTGGATTGGTCTTGGAATAACAGTGTTGGCTTTGGACAGGTCAGTCTGCAAGAGAAGAGTTTCATCTCTTTTTTACTTAAATTTATGTTGCGTATTGAATGCAGAATTCATGGCTTTGTAGGATATTCTGAAAATTAAGGCAATCGAAACAGATCCTTCAATCATATGGTAATTATGAGTTTTGACCTGTAAAATCATGCTTTTCAAAATATTTTTGTCTTTTAAGGAAACTGTTATGTTTGGATAACAGCTAAAAGAAATTGGGCTTTTACAGAGGCTTGATTCTATACTACTTAGTAAAGAATCATCAAAAGAGATGAATCTCCCATCTTTAAGGACGGCCAAGATGGAGGTATTTAGTCCCTCTTTAATTAAGGGTTTTATGCCGATTTATATTAAGCCGATGTGAACATAATTAAATTTCTTTTCTTTTAGTCTCTTTAAAGAATGTTTTGAAAACAAATGAATTGTTTCAAAAGGCTTTGAAAGGGTTATGTCTCTTTCTTCAGTTTTTATAACAAAATCAGTCTTTAAAAAATTAAGCTTTTTCGTTTTGTAAATCATTTCTTTAGAAATTTTAGGAAGTTCCCAACAATCTATTGCTTTATTAAAGTCTTCAACAATGAACTCTTCTGAATTTACAACATTCTTAGAATCACTAGTTTTTCTAGAAGAAGAACTAGAAAAGGATGATGCTCTACAGAGTAGAGAATCCATGTATATTGAACCTATAAATGATCAAGACTTACAGGAATGGCTACAATCCTAGGCTAAGAGTTGGTTTTACTGTCCTTCAACCAAATCGGGGCTTACGACCAAATACTACCAAGGCACCCAAAGGTAACACCTTCACCACTCAAGTAAAAAATTAATCAAATACACCTTCAACAGACACAAAGTCTCTAACCTATGAAATACTATCCTCCCCTTGGCTTTGATACTAGAACAGCCAGGATCTAAGTGGGTGTATTTTAAGAAGAATAAATAAATAAATACAAATTAAAACAATATCTTAGTATGTGGCGTTGTTTTACCTGATCGATGTAGAACTTAATCTGCCTTAGAGATCAGATGCAAGGAACTATTCCTTGCATAAATATGAATGGTTTTTTGACACCATATAAAAGTGAGAGATATCATTTATGTGATTATAGAGGACCAGGTCGAGCACCTAGAGGTCCCCAAGAATTGTTTAATTATAAACATTTATCATTACGTAATGTAATTGAGTGATGCTTTGGTGTTTTAAAAGCATGATTTTCAATTTTAAGAGATATGCATAATTATAGTTTACATAAGCAAAGTCTAATTCCAATTGCATGTTGTGTTTTACATAATTTTATTCGATGAGAAAATGCAAGTGATGGGTTGTTTGGGGATTTTGATGTGCAAGATTTGGTTACCAATAAAGAAAGAGATACTAGTATGCCACTTACTAATATTGATTTATCTCCAACAAGTGTCGCAGAGATAAATGCTATAAGAGATAGAATTGCAACTTCTATGTGGCATGATTACACACATAATGCATAATGTCTATCATGTGAATTTTTTGTAATTATTTTGTTTAAATCATGTGTTTTAATATATATCTTAATTATATAGAGTAAAAATAATGATAATGTAAAACTTTTTTTTTTTAATGCTAGATCTAAAACTTTATCATCATGTAATTTTTTATATAATTTTGTTTAAATTTTTATGGTCTAGTTTTGTACGTATTAGCCAAACAATTATTTTCTAACAATAAATATGACGTAAATGCTTAGTTAAAACTACTTTTGAAAAATGTACTAACAAATACATATTCTCTATTTTTATCATTTTCAACTATGTCTACCGAACGCATATTACTGTTTTCATTTTTAAAATACAGAATATAGAAAAGGATACCTAACACATACTTAAATTCAAAATAAAGCAACTGCAAAACACCATTTTTATTTTAAGAAAATAAAAATTCAGAAACAATACCGAATGAGTCCTTAGAGATTTAATTTTTTTAATATTAGACTCTCTAATTCAAGCACTCTTTTAATTAATTAACACTTAAAAAATAGTTTAGTATTATAATTTTAAGTTGTTTTTACTCATTATTGTTATATAAATTAGGGATTTAAGCTTTTCTTTATTTCTCCATTATTTTTCAAATTTAAATTTATTATTTTAATTAATAAATTTATTTTTTAAAAAAATAAAAGGCTTGGGTTTGGCCTAGGCTTTTTTCCCTAAGCCCTTGTCCAAGCTCACATGTGGGAGACTCAGACCAAAGCATGTGGAAATGAGCCAAGGCCCATTTAGGTATTTTGTCATCCTTAGCATTCTCCTTATTTACATATACGTTAGAAATTCTTAGTGAAGGTATCTTGAATTTTTTTCACATGGATATGCTATTAAGACATATAATTTAATAGAATTAATGTTAAATTCACTACAAAGGCATATAGTTTAATAACGTATTCACATAAAAGAAAAGGACATTTGCACCTCAGAAAAACTCTCTCAATCATTCTATTGTGCGGGTGCACTTTTTTTTTTCATATGAACATGCTATGAAACCGTGTAATTTAATAGAATCAGTGTATATATAACTATAAACCCCTATGGCAACATGTTCCCAAGCAAAATTCCCATACGGCAATATGTTCCCAAGAAAAATTATAGCCGCGGAAAAAAAAAATTGGTTTGATTGGGTTAGTAATGGAAAAACTATTAATTAACTAAGCTATAACATAAAATTTGTATAATTGAAGAGCAAACATGGGGTTATAATGGATAAATTTATAATGTTTGTTTGAAATTGAAATAGGGTTGGTGTAGCTTGAAAGTTACAACATCAAAGTATGTGATAAATACTAATTACTTTAGTTTAAAAGTTATATTAATTTAATTTTACATATGCATAATAAAAAAAACCTTTTATATTTTTATTAATTTATCAAATTTATTATTTAAAACTTGTATTTACTATATACTATTACTTTTTATTTCACTTTTTCCCAACAAACAGCTATAGGAAACATACAAAATTATTTAAAAAAATAAGAGATCCAAACTTGAAACTCTCATAAAATAAGTAAAAAATTTTTATTTAAAAAGTGAGAGAACCAAACTTAAAACTCTCATAAAATAACTAAAATTTCAATTCAATCTTTTAATCTGAGAGTGCAGAGCTAGACATTGTGGCTTCGAGTTGATATAATTACGGAGGCTATGAATTATAATTTAGTATGATATTTTGTGCATAAAATGGATCATTTAAACGATAGCATTTTGTTTTAATTTTAAGATGGTGTCGTAAAATTTGGGGTTTAATTACAGTTTAAGTGAGCAAATTATCATGACTTTTCGAAAAGACTTTAGGTATTTCTAAATCATTCCTCTTTTTCTAATTTATTTCTTATTATATAGATGTTTTAACCATCCATAATAATATACATTTCACATGAGAAGCAACAACGCTATCTTCAACTTATTCTATGTGCTTATTTGTTGAGTATAATAAATTAGATAAATGCTCATTTATTTCTTATATCTTGACTTAAGTATCCATTTAGTTTTTATATTTTAAAAGATATCTTAAAACATCCCTACATATTTTACTTTACTTTTTTTTTTATTTATAACAATAACCTTTCAACAATACTCTTGATATTAATTAATTTACCTATAAAAAAAGTTTATTAATGAATTTACTAATGATTATTTATTAAAAAATTAGTCAATAAATATCAATGTGAAAGAATTAATATTTTTTGTACTTGTGTAACAATTTAACTAATAAATTATTTATAAATAAATTAATATTAGCTAACTTAGAGCAATATTTAATTTTCTTACAATAATTTTACTAATAATTATTTTATAAAAACTAATTTATGAAATTAATTGTAAAAATGAAATAATAATATAAAATTTTGTGTAAATTTTTATATTTCTTTTAGCTTATCAATAATAATATCTTCATAAGGTTATTATTTTAAAAGAAAATAAAAATAAATAGTAGGAGTGTAACATATTTAACAATAAAACATTTTAGAATATTTTCTTAAATATAATAATTAAATACATGCTTAACTTAGAGTTAATTACCTCTGGATAACACGTGTTTTGAAAAATTTCAACAAGGTAATAGATTTTTTAAAAATACTCGAGTGGGTGACATTCCGTTAACTTTTACCATTAACTTTAACAAGAACAGTAAATTAGTTATAAAACAATGTTTCTGCCTCTACAATTAGTTACAAAATGACATATCTCTACAATTAGTTACAAAATGATATTTTTGCCCCTACTCATATATTTTTAATTTTTTAAATAGAAAAAAATATAAAAAATTAAACTTAAGTCCAATTGACAGGGTAATTTTTGGGTTAAACCAAACAATTTTTTAGAAAAAAAAAAATCTGCTTGTTGAATAAAATTGATTTGTGAATATAAAGAAGCAAATCTCTTTTGAATTGTTAAGCATTATATAAATTCAATATTTTTATCTATTTGGCTTTGTGAAAAAAAAAATATTTTTTCTAACTTTACCCTCAACTGGTTAAAATTAACAGCAATAAGTTTTGAGAATGCCATCCGCTCAGGTATTTTTAAAATATTTGTAATTTTTTTAAGATTTATTAAAATATGTGTCACACCAAAAAATAATTAACCCTAACTTAAAATATGAAATTAAACGAGTATTTACCTAACAAACTCATTCTCCTTCGCACATAAAAGTAAATCCCAACGCCGTTACAATTAGCAAAAGAATCAACATTTACTTCCCAAATATCAACGCTAACGTGCGGTTTCGTACGATGTAGAGACGCGAGTGGACCAGCCGCCCGTGTGATCTCTTAAAGGCATTGACTCAGGTGCGCGATATTCGGATTTGTCCAAATCTTTTTGAATGATTGCCGAACCCTCCATCTGTCATAAAATCTTTGGCCTTCCTTAAGTCGTACATTTTAGACAATTTCTTTCCCATTTCATGTTTAAATGACTATACCACCCCTATGCAAAAATGTCTCTGACTTTTTAAATTTTCATATGGTGGAAAGTTGAGAAAATATTGATTTTTTTTTACAGTTAAAACAACTTTGCGCGTAAATTACATTATTCGGAAAATATAATAAAAACCGTGATTTATCTAATAATGTGAATCAGGTGACTCATAGTCATAATCATATTGAGATTGACTTGTATAGCATCCGAAGGCCAAAAAAGTAATTTCACAGATTTTTTTGGCATTCCCAAATTCGAAATGTGTAATATCCGAAGGAATTTTTTCACGCCTCAAAAAATCCCCCATTAAAAAGGAGGAAAAACAGTTATAATCGTTGACGTGCAAGCATCTTATTGGTCCGTCCTCCAATCGGGGAAAGACGTTTCACATCCTCCCATTTCTTAGGGTTCCGTGTCCTCTCTCTCTGCTATCTCGCTTGCCTCTCCGGTCGGTTTATTCTCCCGGGAAAATCCGCCACTCCGACCGCGATTGTTCCATTTTCCCGGAAAATTTCGTCCATTCGGTCCTTTTTCTTGTTCCCTACCAATCTCAATCCAACTCTCCTTCTCAAGTGCAAAGAATCTCCGATCGTTTACTTTTTTCGATCATGCCCGGCCTGCTTAATTTAGATGATTCTACCTTCTGATTAAATTATTTGACTTCGGTATCGATCTCAGGAGTTTTGTCAGCAACCAAACGGAGGTTTGATGTTTTAATTGTTCTTTTGAATTTTTGAATTTTTAAATAGCAGCAATATAATTCGAAATGATGCTCCTGTTCTGTTACAGTGTTTTGGAGAAGAAGAGAGAATGGCTGGTCAAGGCGGCTCTTCAAGGAAAAGCCTGTCGATGACGAGTTCGTCGTTGACCGGGAAGAAGAAAGCTGAGAATGGAGGCTCTGATTTGCGAAAATCGTTTTCTGTTTCCCGTTCTATGTATGTTCAATTTTGCTGTACATAGTCCGTTTCTTTTATCTTGTTGTGTTCTTCATTCATTGCTCACTGTTTTAGCCTCTAATTAAGGATACTTTTTTGTGGCGCTGTCGCCTGTCAGTTTGGTTGCTTAATATCTTTCTTTGAAGCATGATTGTTTGGAGTATTTAGTATATGGTAGAAAGTCAAAGGTTTAGAAATATTTCATATTTTATCATTGGTTAGTCATATGCTGATGTGTTTTGCTTTCATTTTATGCTGCAAATTCTGACTTTGCTTGCTTGCCAATGAAATTCTAGCGGAAGAATGACAAAGTGTTGTTTTGGTATTGTCGGGTTTAATTCATCTAATTTCAAATATTAGACTCGGTGATGGTGGCATTTCTTGTGGCTTTCCAATGTCAAAATCCATATGCTTGAGGAGATACTTGATTAAACTTGTAAACCATTGGTGAAGGACTGTCACTCAAAAGTTCAAAGTTTGAACATACTAACTGTGCCTAGACTTGACAGCATGAGTGACTAATTGGAAGACTTATTTGTGATTTCCTGCATTGGAATTGTAATCTCAGTATCTTCTTCATTCCCACTTGCTTTTGCAATAGGGGATTGGCTGGAGAACGCACTGTTAAGCGATTGCGACTGTCTAAGGCCCTTACCGTGCCTGAAAGCACGACTGTTCAGGAGGCATGTCGTCGCATGGCTGCTCGTAGAGTTGATGCTTTGTTGCTAACTGACTCCAATGCACTACTTTGTGGAATTCTTACAGACAAGGTATGACTATGAATCTCATTTGGTTCTTGTCTAGTGGATTAACCCAAAAAAGAAAAAAGAAAAAATTTGGGAGCTTTTTCCCCACCTTTTCCTGGAGTTTAACAGCTGCTGTGTGATTGATTTGTTTGTTCCCCTTTGCGGATGAAGGACATAGCAACAAGAGTTATTGCTCGTGAGCTTAATCTTGAAGAGACACCTGTTTCCAAGGTTATGACCAGGAACCCAACATTTGTGCTATCCGACACTCTTGCTGTGGAAGCCCTCCAAAAGATGGTGCAAGGTTGGTGAAAATCTAAGAATCACATTTACTCTTATATCTGATATATTTGTCCATATTCTTCCTTTGAATTCATTCATGATCTCTCTTTTTTTCACAGGAAAATTCAGACATTTGCCTGTTGTGGAAAATGGAGAGGTCATTGCTTTACTTGATATAGCAAAGTGTTTATATGATGCTATTGCCCGCATGGAAAGGGCAGCTGAAAAAGGAAAGGCTATTGCTGCTGCTGTAGAAGGTGTTGAAAAACATTGGGGTACTTCCATCTCTGGTGGGTAGAGAATGTTTTGTTCAATAACTTAGAATACCTTCATTGTTTGTTTTTGTTTTATAACCATATCTGCCACGTAATTGGAGAGTAATCCTTATTTCATGCCATTTTTGGGCATACTCAGGTCCCAATACATTTATTGAAACTCTTCGAGAACGAATGTTCAGACCCTCTTTGTCAACAATCATTCCAGAGAAATCAAAGTAGGTAATATCTTCTTTTGATATCTATGGGCTGTTTTATATTTGTTTGCTTAATTGTAAAAATAAGTTCCTATAAGTTGCTTATTTAACCATTTTAACATTGTTCAGGGTTGTAACAATTTCACCAACTGATACAGTTTTGATGGCAACGAAAAAGATGCTTGAACTTCGATTGAGTTCTGCTGTTGTAACAGTTGAGAACAAACCCCGGGGCATTTTAACGTCAGTATCATTGTTCAATTCTACTTCACTTCACTTTTAAACTGAACAAAAGAAACACATTGCTAGCCTATTTTTTACATTGAAATCTGAAAGGTCAACTTCTTTATTTTTATTGCAATTATTAATTGAGATTGTGACTTTTTGCCTTTAATTTATCAGTTCGAAGGACATCTTGATGCGGGTAATTTCGCAAAACCTTCCCCCCGATTCAACTCTCGTGGAGAAGGTATTTACCTCTTTTGGATGTCAAAAGTGTAATATCTCAACATTTGTGGAGACATCTTGGTGCTTATCCTTGTTGGCCATTATACCTGCTATTACCTGTCATTTTGCTTATTTCAAGGGATATCTTGGTGTTTATGGAGGACATCTACTCACTAATAAAGATAAAAAGTGCTTGATTTATAAATGTTGTGTTATTTATTTGATGTACAGGTCATGACTCCTAATCCAGAATGTGCAACTATTGACACGCCAATAGTGGATGCTCTGCATATCATGCATGATGGGAAATTTTTGCACCTTCCTGTAGTAGATAGAGGTGATATGCCTATTACTTGTTACAGCAAAAAGCAATATGTAATACACCATTATATGATGAATATGTATGAAATTTGTAGATGGAGATGTTGTTGCTGTGTTTAATGTAATCCATATCACTCATGATTATCTGATGAATATGTATGAAATTTGTAGATGGAGATGTTGTTGCTGTGGTTGATGTAATCCATATCACTCATGCTGCTGTGGCGACTGTAAGTGAAGTCCATGCCCTTGTTGGCTGTGCAATTTTCTGTGTTAACTCACTTCATGCAATTCTTATAGGTTACAATCAGTTGTATAAGATGCCTAACATGTTCACTTGATGCCTGTGGTCAGCTCTAGATACATAACCTTTATATAGGTGCACTTACTGATCTGTAGTTTTTATCAATTGGATTAGTCCAAGGGTTCAAGTCCAATTGAGGAAGCATTAGTCATAGTTTGGTTATTTATAATTGGTTCAATTAAATCTCAACCCTTATTCACCATCTTTGTTTGAATCTTGCAAAAAAAAAAAAACAGTAATATTCAGCTCTTCAATGTCTTTTTTATTGATTTTGAATCATGTGTGTGAATTATTAGGCACCTGTTGGAATAGTTTGAAGATTACATGTCTGGATATTAAATTTATTGACATTGCATATATCTTTTTACCTGAGAGTTTCCTTACATCTTCATTGTGAAGAATAACGTGATCTAAAATTTCCTTTGTTAACTAGGTAGGAAATACTGCTGGATCAAATAATGAGGCAGCAAGCTCAATGATGCAGAAGTTTTGGGACTCTGCCATGGCCTTGAGTCCTAATGATGACGAGGAAGATGACCGAAGGTTTTACACTTGATGATTCAATGTTGATATAATTCTGTTCTCTCTGATTGTCATTTACCTACTATTTGTGAAATTACAGTGAAGGATCCTTGAAATTTGCTTCTGACGGAGCAGATACAGCAAGATATCTTTCCTATCCTTCACCTTCACCAGGGATGCCTAGTGCTTTTGCGTTCAAAGTCCAAGATAAAAAGGGCCTAATGCATAGATTTACATGTGGTATGCTACCTTTTCTGAATTTTATAGAACTCACAAATTATGAATATCTAGTCTAGCCTTTGACATGTGGTGCCCATTCAAATTCATGATTTGAACCACCACATCTCTCCCCCCCCCCACCCCAAAAACAAAAAAAAGTCTAACTGGTGCTAGCTGACTCTTGGAAAATTGGGTGATGGAGCTTGAGAGTTAAATTGTTTATCAATTTTATATATGTGTCTTCCAGAATTTAACTTTCATCTGGACCTGAGGATATGGACCATTATATTACATCCATGGTTGATTGAATTACTTACTCTTAAAAGTAAAAGAACTTAGGGTTACACAACAATGTGATAACTATCGTTCAGCAGAGTCTTTTCTTTCTTTCTTTATTTTATTTTATTTTTTTTCAATCTTCTTGCATTTCGGCAATTTTTTTTGAACTGCACCAGGCCAAAGCTTTTGTAAACCATGAATAGTGCTGCTTATGATACAAACAGGAGAATCACCACTAGCACTATTACATCTTATGAATGAGATCTCTACACCTTTTTGAGAGAAGTTCTCAATAATGCAACCAAGTTATCAACTTCCTAATGAACCAACTGGGCATGACTTGTGACCATATTTTTCTTTTTTCAAGTTGCCACATTTTGTTGTAGCATGCATGTCATCTTATTCCTCAAAGAATAATAGCTCTTCATTTCTTGACTGGAGTCTCTAATTATGGACTCAACAATTCTTAAGCATTTTTGAAGAAACTTTACAAGACACTGAATCTTTTCTCAAATTAGATGAGAATCAGGCTGGGGAGGGAGAGAGAGAAAGAGCTGATGCAAGAATTACAACATGTTATCTGTAAGAAGAAATGACTGAGTGAAGATATTGAATAAAAGTCTGAAATGTGCAGGCCTTTCTGCAGGATAGCTTTGATTACAAAGTTGTTTGGCCTTTATAATAGTAAGATGTTTTGTCAACCGTGGATGTAATCTGCAGTCAATATTCTGTGGTCTGAATGAAAGTTAATTCCGGATACCTGGACCTAAGAATATGTCTATATATATAGAACAGCTATCTCGTGTGGACATCCACATTTAGGAAGAAAAAAAAATTGCAGACATCCGCACCAAATGAACTGATTGTAGTTGTGGATAAAAATAGGTGCATTCAGTTGGTGTAAATTCTTGTTTCTGAAATCTTTAACTTGAGTCATGTAATCCTGAATAGATTACTCTTCTTTTGATATAATAATGTGTTGATTGAGATTGTGGTTTTTGCTTCTGAATGCAGATACTCGTAGTTTGACAGAGTTGATAACTGCAATCCTTCAGAGGGTTGGTGATGACATTGACCGTAACAACCTGCCTATAATTCTGGTATAACTTAATTCTGTTCTTTCTTGCATTCCTAATTTGGTCTTTCTCACAATAGTATCCTTACTGTTAGCCCACATTATGTAGTATGAAGATGAAGACCGTGACAAAGTTGTTCTGGCATCCGACAGCGATCTTGCAGCAGCAGTGGACCATGCAAGATCAGTAGGTTGGAAGGTGGGTGTGAATTAGTTCTTAGTGCTTAATACTTATTTCGCAATTGAAAATGTAGCATATTTTTTAGTGAATCTGAATAATGGCTTCCCTTGCAATTGGGGAGTTTGGTGTCACTATAAATGAATCTGAGACTGAGAAAGCTTTTTGTTCACAAGCCTTTTTAGGGTTTCAAAACCCAACCAGAATGGATAAGAATTTTACAGAATAAGTGTTGTGTTTTATTTAGATGAATTCTAACATGAATGATAACTTTTTCAGGGATTGAGATTGCATTTAGATTATTCAGGAACTGGTGGGCGGAGAAGGGGTTCTGGTTCTGAAAGCCTGGATTATGCTCATCAAGATGCTTGGGCTTCCGCATACAGTGCTGTTGCAGCCGGGGCTGCAGTAGTTGCTGGTTTAGGCATAATGGCATACTTGAAGAGAGCAGGTCTGTAATATTGTTGTTACACACTCACCATTTTATAGATGATTTGTCAAGAGAAGTACAGCCAAAGTTTCTCCTAAATTTGAAATGCCAAACTGGAATAGGGGTTTTCACGGGAGGGTGGGCCACTTTTTGGTCCTCATACATATGTTTCCACAGAACAAATAAACAAAAAGGAAAGGCCGTATTTTTGGGTTCTTCCATACACGACTGAAACTTATTTATTTTGTAGATTGCATACATGATGACTATGTGGCTCTGTCCAAAACCAAAATTTTTTTCATCACTGAAGTTGTGATGTTCTCATCAACTTCAGAGCTGTTGTGTATAATAACGAGTGTTACAATGCTCTGATATACGATTTTGTTTTGAAGTTTTTTTTTGAGTTTCAACAATCAATCAAGCTAGTTGAATAGAATTGGCATGAGTATCACATGAGCGTATATGTTCGTAGATAAACAGGAACAGGGCAGCCATCTGACCAGCCATTGATGTGTTTTCTCAAAAAACAGGAGCCAGGGCTAAAGGCCCCTGCAGTTGGTTTTGTCTTGTCTTGTTGAGTCAAAGATCCATAAGCATGTCTTAAACGTTGATTGTGTTGCCCTGTGGTTCAGGTTTTCAACGTTGGATATGCTAATTTTGTAACATAAAAGTTTGAAAAAAAAAGAAAGAAAAAGAAAATAAAATCTATGATATAACTTCTCTGTCCGTGACAACCAAGAAGAGTTACGATTTAATTGAATTTTATTAATGTGATCTGGAAGGGTCACGCCAAGGGATTTAAGAAATTGTTGAATTTCTTCACTCTTTTAATAATAACAGAAATGATTAGTCTGTCTTTTAAACACATTTGGGCAGTTAAAGGTCCTATAACAGTGCAATATTGATAAAATTATAACAACGTGTATTGTTATTACATTTACACGCACAAAAAACGTGGTCACTACCAGCAAAATGTTGCAATATGGTCGTGGCAATGGCAAATAAATATTGGATAAAAAGATTCTAGAACGTACCATCATATTTTATTTTAGGAAAAATGAGGATTATCCTGTTGATTGGAAAAATTAGGTAATTCTTCTCGTATTTTAAAATAAGTTCAAATTCTCTGTAATTATAAGGATATTATTTTTTTATATATTGTTACTATTATTCCCTCATATTGACATTAATTATAAAATTTAAATATTTTGAGAATATAACTCAAATAAAATTACCTATATACCTTTAATAATTAAATTAATTTAATACTGAATTGTAAATTATGGAAAAATAATTAGCTGACATAATGTCAGTTATGAAATAATGAGTACAACAAAACGGTTAATGCCCACTACAACAAGAAAGCCATAAAATTTTTTGTCTCTTAAACCTTTCGTCTTCTTCACCAACAATTCGCGCCAGAGGCTCTTGCATTTTTCTCTAGCGCCACCTCCTGTTATTTAAAAACAAAAAAAAAAATCACATAATTAGCTTAAGAAGATTGATATTTATTTGTTTGGTCCTAAAGGACATTTTCATTCTTTTTATTCATTTTTTCAAACACTAGAAAATATCACCATCGAAAGCAAACATAACTTTTAAAAAAGATGTCAATTTTCTTTTTTTCTTTTTTTTTTATTAATTTTTATGACGCAACACGAAAGCGATACTAGATTTCATTCTAGCATACGTTTTTTAAACTCAAGAAAGAAGGTTTTTATAACGGAGAAAATATCTCAATTGAGAAATACTAAATATTATTTATGAGAAGCTTGTGTAAAGAAATAAATATAACAAGCTTATTTATATCAGTTAAGATTATCATATTCCTCATAAAATAAGATGAATAATCTAAAATCCTAATTAAACTAGAATTATAAATATAACTTAAATAATTTTAATAAAATAAGATAATCCTAATAAAATACTAAGTACCTAAATATTATAATTCCTAATAAATTCTAATTTATTCTATTTAATATGCTCCCTACATCAGTCTCTCCCTCTCGGAAAAAACTTGTCCTTAAGTTTTGTTGAAAACAAGGACAATCTGGAGGATAAAACTTGTAAGAGAGTAACAATCTTCCTTGAAACTTAAACTCCTAGTCATTCATATCAATCTTCCTTGAAACTTTGAATACTCCATACTTCATCTTTTTCTTGTTGTTAAATATGACTCTTCTAAAAGCTCTGGGGATAAGATTAATTTGATTTTGAATATCCCTCATAGAAGATAACTTGTTAGGAAGTTCCTTAAGTATGATATCTTGAAATTCTGAGAGTAGCGGTTGGACTTATTTGGGCACCAATTCTGTTTCAGTTACTTCTTTTGGCACTAGAAGATAGGTTCTTTTTACTTTTGACTTTATTAGAGCAAGGATAATCTTCATATTGTCTTTATAAAACTTGTATGTATTATCTTTCCCATGATGTACTGTATTGAGATCAAACTGCCAAGGTCTTTTGAGTAGTATATGGCAAGCATTCATGTCGACAACATTACATTTTACTTTATCCTTGTATATTCTGATGGAAAAAGGAATACGAAATTGCTCAATAACTTTAGTTTTTCCAATATCTTTTATCCATCCAATGCGATAAGGAGAAGGATATTTGTGAGTTTTAAGTTGTAACTTATCAACCATGGTCTTGGAAATTATATTCTCGCTATTACCACTGTCAATAATAAGATCACATACCTTCTCGTTGACTGTGCACCTTGTTTTGAAGATGTTATGCCTCTGAGTGTCTTCTTTTTTCTTTGGTCTGTACAACAAACATTGTGTTACTAGTGATACTCTTGTGTTTATATATGTCCATTCTCCCTCCTCTTCTATGTCATCATTGTCTTCATATGGTTCATCTTTAGGCTCTTTATTTTTCTCTGAATAAGTTACCGAATTGACTGTTTAGCGCCTTCATTTTGAACATTGGTTTGATGTATGGCTTGGTTTTAAACAACAAAAACATTTGTCACCTCGTGGAACCACATAAGGATTACTATTACCTAGTGGATCTTTTATTACCGCATGTTTTACCTATTATGATTTTGTGTTGGCCTTCCAAAGTTTTCCAAAGGAGTTTTTACCTTGTTAATTTCGTACCTCTGCTCTTGTTGCTATCCAGGAATGATTGAGTGTAAGGTGGCTTGATTATAAGCCTTCCATTTTTCAAGTTGCATTTAAACCTTTTTGGGTAGTCAAATGGCGTTTTGTAATGTATGTACTAGTTACAACCTAACTTGATCTTCTATTTTAGGGTGCAAACCATTCAAGAATCGTCTGACTATCTGGGCCTCTGTCTCGCGAAGATTATTTCATTCTATAAGCCTTTGAAATTTGAGGGCATATTCTTCGACCGTTTTGGCTCATTGACGACAATTGTTGTACTCACGAAACAAAGTTTGTATATAATCAAGAGACAAAAATTGTTCCGTTAGCAGGTGGTGCATGCAATGCCATGTCTTGTCCTTTCCTTCCCTCTGTAGCACTCAAGAAGTTTGTAGATCGTCCTACCAAACTGCAGCAGCACCTTTGAGTTTATAGGATACTACCTTAACCTTCTTTGATTATGAAAAATACATTGTTTCGAAGAATCGTTCAGCATCTAATAACCACTCAAGAAGTCTTCAATGCTTAGTTGTCCATTTATATGATGGAAGATCAATTTTGATGCGATAGTCACTCTGATGTGTTTTTCATCGCACATCTTCTATCTCCTCTTCATCTGAATCCTCAGAACTTGGAAAAGGTAGGGTAGCTTTTGTATTCCTATTAAAGCTACCTACTTCTTTTGTCTCGCTAGTCTTCTTTTGCTCACTAAAATTATTTTTCGAATCAGCAATGTCAATACCATTTGCTTCCTGGTTACTCTTTTATGCGAGTCTGATTTCCTTCAATTCTTATCTCACGCCAAGTAATGATTCTTCCATCGTCGTAATATGAGCTTGTATTGATTGTAAGGCTATCATTATTTCACGCCATGCTTCTACTGAATGAGTTTGGGATTGCTCGAGTTGTTCTATCCCCTTTGTAATTTGAGCTTTAAATGAAGTATTGCTTTCTTTGGAAACCAATTTTTTATTTTATTTTATTTTATTTTTTTGAGTTTTTTTGTGGTTTTTTTAAAGGATAGAAAGTTATAGGGGAATATTGTAATTAAAGAAAAATAATTGGGCAAAATTAAAAAAAGAAAAAGTTTAAGTTACTTGCTACGGTGATAAAAAAATTTGGCGAGGATAAGTGGATCTAGAAGATTTGAGGTCGGTAAGTGTGATAATGGTGGTGGTTTGAATCGAATCGTTATGGACTGACAAAAAAATTGAATTCAAATTCGCAGTTGGATATTGTTTCAGTTTTTGGTGAATGGACGGGCATTCAATAGCGGCAATGGGCTAGAAAAAAGGCTTGATAATGCTGAATGGATTGGTGGTGGTGGAGGCTAGTGAATCACGACCAATTGCAACGAATAGAGTGGCAGAGGTCACGGTGATTCAACTATTGTTTGGTGCGTTTCCTGTGGCTTACAATGCCGAATCGGTGGTGAGATGGGTTGGGTTTTATCGGCCTGCTTCGTTTGGTTTTGTTGGCAATGGAGTTCGATGGAAAGAAAGGAGTATAGTGGTGGTGGCAGTCGTGTATAGTGGTTGTAAATGTGGCTTCAGGTTTTGTTGTTTTTTCTCCGATTTTTTTCTTTAATGATGGAATTAATGGATGATCAATAGAGGATCTATGTATAAAGGGTGGTTAATGGTCAGAAAAGCTCTGTCTGGTACAAAGAAAAGCTTTGATACCACTTGATGCAGTATAGGAACCATATTAGATTTCATTCTAGAGTACGTTCTTGAAACTCAAAAAAGAGGGCTGTTACAATGGAGAAAATATTTCAATTGAGAAATAATGAATATTATTGATGAGAAACTTGTGTAAAGAAATAAGCATAACAAGACTATTTATATCAGTTAAGATTATCCTATTTCTAATAAAATAAGATGAATAATCTAAAATTCTAATTAGACTAGAATTATAAATAAAACTCAAATAAGTTTAATAAAATAAGATAATCCTAATAAATTCTAATTTATTTTATTTAATATGCTCCCTACATCAATTTATATTATAAAAATATGAGTTTTTATATTAAAAATTTGTTTGGTTATGTTATGTTTTTGTCACGAGTTTATGGGTTTGTTTCTTCATTTTTATTTTTCATCCTAATGTATGTTAAAGGTTGCTAAATGGGGTCTGATTTTGTTGGTTTAGTGATTTTAAACAAAAAAAGAAAAAACTTTTGTTCAAGTTTATTTATTTTTGGTAATCTTGAAATCATGATGCTAATGTCCATTGATACTGCACTGAGACGCCTAATGTAGATGTTTTTGTTAATTTTGGTGGGAAGAAAGTTGATTTAGGGGCGTGGGATGTCGGTTGTCTAAGTTTGGTTTCTAATTTTTCTCCAATTCACTATCAAATTGATTTATCCATTAGAGGTATGCAAGTCATTTTACTTCATTTGTATTCTCAAAATATGCAAAATATTTAAATTTTATGAATAACATTAAGAGTAGGGATATAATAATAAAATAATATATAAAATTAGCACCATTGTAATTACTGGGAGATTTAGACCTATATTAAAACATGAAGAGGGTTTTGCTTTGTTTCTCTAAACAACATGAGGATTTAATTGAGGAAAGTTACTAAAATTTTATTAAGGGTGGTGATTTTTCCACCCGATATTTTTGTGAACTCAGGCCAATTTTAGAAATTAACTATAATAAATTCACATTATTTTTCAAAAAATAAAGAAAAAGTTTAGAGAATTAATCAATTAAATCCATTTTTGACTTTTTTTTTTTTTGACAAAATTTGACCACTAAGGTTACCTTAACATATGTCTAATTTGACTATGTTATTGTTATGAGAAAAAAAAACTAAAATACCCAAAATATCATTGTAATTCAATAACTTTTTTTATCATGTAATGTATTCGTAATGTACTTTATTAATGTGATTATTAATTTCCAATTAAACAAACATAATGTCTTTGACATGATACTTGCGAAATCTATTGCAATGTCAAATTTATGTCATTTACATGTCGAGCATTAAAAATTTTTTAGATTTTATTTAAAAACATTCAATTATATAGGTTATAAAATTAGTACCTAAATATTAGATATAATAGCACATATTATTGGAGTAATTTGGTCGTTTTATGTTATAAGGACAAAGTAAAATTAAACATATATTAAAGTAATTTTAATATTCAAAAGACCTACGCGAAGAAAGAAAGAAAGAAAGAAAGAAAGAAAGAAAGAAAGAAAGAAAGATTAGTAGAATGATTTTATTGATTAATTATCCAAATTACTTGTTGATTTATAATTTTAAAAAATAATATGAATCTGCAGTAATTATTTTTATTTTTTAAAATAAAATGTGTTTACAAATCCTTTGAGCTATTTTAAGTTTTTAAAAATTTTATGTTATGATAAAGTATAATCTATTAAAATCTAGGTTAAATCGGCTGCCCGTAAGATAGGCCGTGACTAAGGAAAACTTAGACAGGCGAAAGTGGACTTTGAACAACAACATCAGTCACTAGTTATGCATGAAAGTGATGTGTGTATGGAAACAGAGTGCAAAACCCGCTTTAGAATTTATTCTAACAAACACTTCACAAGTCACAGTACAACACCTTTAGTTACAGTCACTTTTGTCTGGTAGCGCCACATTATTGATTAGGATTTTACAGAACAAGTACAGCTCAGCTCCAGTCGGCAGGCCGTCAAAGCCCATTTTTGCAGTGGGTGGAGTTTCTTTATTAATACTTGAATCACAACCGTCCACGCTTCAACCCAATTCCCTTATTGTCGGTGACTCAGGACCCACGTTCAAAATTCTCTTTGATCCTCTTCGGGCGTGTGTCACTGTGTGTGTATATATACGGCGTTGATTGGGTTCAGAATTTTAAATTTTATAAATTTTTAAAAAATTATATAATTTAATAATATAATATTATTACATTCTTAAATTATTTAATTGAATAACTTTTACTGTTATTGTATTATTAAATTACACGATTTAATAAATTTCTCAAATTTTAATAAATTAAAAATTTTTATATATACAAAATTTTAGGTCATATCAGCACTCATATATATATATATATATATATATATATATATATATATATATATATCATGTGAAAAAAAAAGAACATCATTACGTACTAAAAATATCATGTGAGGGCTGCTTGATATATTTTTTAGTTATTATGATATTACTATATTAAGGAAATACTTGATCTATTCTTATGCATATGAAAAATTTTTTCTTTTATTATTGTGATTCACATGAGAGAGACGAATATAAAAGAGAAAGAGAACATAGCAATTGAAATTGAAAAGAGAAAAAAAGAATATATTAAGTAAGAGAGAGGAGAATGAGTAATAATTTATTATTTTATGAGACCTACTATATTAATTTATTAATTTTTAGAATTTGAAAAAACCATGTCATCCTCAATCTAAATGAATAATTATCTTTAATTTAATGATTATAAAATTATGTTTAAATTTATGTTTAAAATTATATCTCTTGAATATACCTATATATATATATATATAGGACCCCTCTAAGTTACGGTAACCGTAACTTACGGTTCCTTGTTTTTTCTTTATTTTGTTTTCTTGTAATTTTTCATTCAAATCTCTTATATTCTAATTTATTTATAATTTATTTATAAATATTATAAATTTTTTAAATTTACTCATATAATTTTTAAATTCTTAAAATATCCTCAATTTAATTAAAAAATATAATTTTTATTAAATAAATTATAATAATAATAACTATTATTATTATTTTAAATGAATTATTATTATTATTATTTATGAATAAATATTATTATCAACAACAACAACAATAAAATTATAATTATAATAATGGATTATTATTATTTTTAAATTCCTAAAATACCCCCATTTTATTAAAAAAATATAATTATTATTAATGAATTATAATTATAATTATGATTATAATAATTTTAAATGGATTATTATTATTATTAACAACAATAAAAGGTATTATAATTAATTAATATATTAACAATAATTATTATTAATAATTAATTTTTTTATTAATAATAATAATAATAAATA
Source organism: Luvunga scandens (assembly GCA_030449905.1). Classification (NCBI taxonomy): domain Eukaryota; kingdom Viridiplantae; phylum Streptophyta; class Magnoliopsida; order Sapindales; family Rutaceae; genus Luvunga; species Luvunga scandens. Next base: position 2,446,278 of record JASUUG010001266.1, read on the forward strand.
GTAATAATAATTATTAATAATTTAACTAAAAATTATTATTAATTATTATTAATATATTAATTAATTATAAACCCATCTTCAAATCTATATCCTCTATTTTTCCATCACACTTTCTTTCTTCCCCCATCCTCCGATCAAGATCATTTTTTTTTAGAAACCCCATGTCATCAAACTCATCTATTACTCTTCTCAATATGACACTGCATCAACAATACTCCCAACAAATTTGCCGTCACCACCTCCACCACAAGGAACGAAGGTACTTTCCTTTGTTTTCTCCATCTCCATTGGCCTCATCTTCCATTTCTTTATCCCTAAATAAATAAATAAAAATAATTATTATTGTTAATAATTTAACAAAAAAATTATTATTAATTATTATTACATTATGGGTTGAATTTGAAGTGTTGTACTAAAATTCAATTCAAATAAATTGGATTTGAAGATAAGTATATTTACATTATTATTTTATATTTTAATTATTTTGATTATTATTATTATTATTATTATTATTATTATTCAAAAATTAATTATTATTATTATTATTGTTAATAATTTAACTAAAAATTATTATTATTATATTAATTAATTATAATACCTTTTATTGTTAATAATAATAATAATCTATTTAAAATTAAAATTAAAATTATATTATTATAATTATAATTATAATTATAATCCATTAATAATAATTATATTTTTTAATTAAATGGAGGGTATTTTAAAAATTTAAAAATTATATGGATAAATTTAATATTTTAAAAATTGATGAATAAATATAAAAATTTTATAATATTTATGAATAAATTATAAATAATGAAGAGTATAAGGGGCTTCAGTGAAATTTTACAAGAAAACAAAATAAGAAAAAGACAGAGAGAACGTAAGTTACGGTTACCCGTAACTTAGAGAAATCCATATATATATATATATAATTTTGACTTATTTTTCGTGTTCACTAATCCCTGCGTGAAGAAGGAATATAGCCACGACAGCATCATCACATGCCACACAGAATTTCCATATCTCCGAGTTGGAAGCGCTCGAAAGATTATTTATTCGATGCAGCGTGACACTTCGATCCTCTAAAAAATTATATAAAAACATTTTCGCAGGAGCTAAAATCTTTGGAAATGTGGAACTTATCTTTAAACTCTCAAAGCTTCAAACATCTGTCTTTTACTTATTAGAGATATTTCAATACTCAACTTAAGCGATCTCTAATTTTATATTTTTATTTATTTTAAATTGTATTTATCCTATTAGATGCGGTTAATGTGTACTTGAAGCCAATAATTTAGTATTTGGTTAATTAGATAATAGTGGTATTTAGTTTTACTCATTCTTTAATTTTAAGTTTTATATTTAAGCTAGTATTTATAATAGCATCAACCTCAATAATGGGAATCCATATTGAAAGTTCTTGATCCCTCGGAGTACCATAAAGATCTCTACAAAGGTTTAGATTTCTTTGAATTAACTTGTTTATCATTTTTTTTCATACTATAGACAATTCGTGCGTGTAATATTAGCTCATAAAAAATAAAAAAGCTCATTTAAAAGAAGCATAATTAAAAACTTTTGAAAAATTTATTTCTTTTTCTTTCCCATTTCTTTAGGAGGTGTTTGGCATCCCTCTCATTGCATTGGGTTGTATTGCTAATGCAGTGGAACCCCATGTTTGGCACATTAGATTCTTTTTTTTTTTTTTTACTTTATAATAATAATATATAAATGTAACTTTTTAATTGAATATAATATTTTATAATATTAATATTTATTTTATTTTATTTTTACATTATAATTATTAATATAAATTCATGAATCTATAATATATATTTTTACACTATATTATATTTTAACTTTTATTATATTAAAAATATAAATAAATAATGTATTATTTAATTATATTATGATAATTAATATGTGAAATTGATTAATATTTAATTAGTTAATATAACTAATAATAAACACTTAAATAATATATAAAAACAAAAATATAACATAATATTATATTATTTAATTATATTATAGTAATTAATATATAAAAATGTAATATAATATTTGATTATTTAATTATATTACAATAAGTAATATATAAAAATTAATTATTTTTAATTTAATATAAATAATAATAAATATTTAAATTTGAATATATTTGAATAATATTAATTTGAAATTACTAGTAATAATAATGATATAAAATCTTATTACATATACTATAGAACTCTTACATAGATTATTTAGCACAATTATTTTGTTAGTAAATATGTTACAACTATTATATTACTTTATTATTTTGTATTTATCTTGTGGTATGTATAATCATTTATTCTATCATCTTAAGATGACTTTTGAACTAATCTTGTAGTCTATTTATTTATGTTATGATATTATTTAGAGATTATTTGCTTTAATCTTTATTTTACAGGTCATATATTTAGAAAATATTGAAAAATAAATGTTATGCTGCCGAAAATTTAAATCCATAAGCTTTGATCTTTATAAAAAAATTATGATATTTTTAACATTTATATAAAAAGATAATGTTAAATTTCTTAAATTTAAGACAACCATATTTAGTATTTTTCTAAGTACTAAAAAATATTATTTTCTAAATATATAATTTAAATTAATAATTAAAAATAATATAGTACAAGATAGTACCAAATGTTGTATAGAATTATTATAATATAATGCTAATGTAATATAATATAATACAATACACATGTATTAACATAATACAATATAACAAAATAAAATAACGTGTGCCAAACGTACCCTTAATGTATTAACCTTTTATACAGTGCTCATTCCTTAAGGGAAATAACTAAATCTCCCTTTAATTATTTTAAGTGCTTATGATTTCATGTGGGGCTATCGGATTGGTTTATCTAATTCTGGAAAGGTAAATGTGATTTTCTACAAATAAATTAACTAGTTTAAATTTTCAGAGATATCTTATATAATCGAATTTTATGTGAAAATATCACATTATTTTGAACACTATTTTAACATAGGGATGAAATGAGTTATTAAAAACTAAGTAATAACCTAAGAGATAAAAATAATATATAAGAGGACCAAAATGTCATTATCCTTCTATTCTGTAATATGAATTCATAGGGCCGTCATGGTTGATTGATGAGCTGAAATCATGGTTATTAATATTAAATTATACATGCCCATAAGTTTAGGCTAAAATTATGCAATTCTGAATAGGAATCACAGTCTCTTGTTTGTCTCCGATTCCCATTACTTTTTAAAATATAATTTCTTCTCTACCCTTTTAATAATAATTAATTAACTCAATATCGTTCTTTCTCTTAAAACAAAAAGGTATTCACCACAATCTAACTAAAAAGATCTTGATTCCTTTCAAGTTATATATTTGTCCTTATTAAGTATATGTATCTTGTATATAGCTTATTTGATGTAATATTATAATAAAGAAAATGATCTAGGGTGTAATTTCATGTTACTATATAATGAGTATTTACATACGTGACATAATTGTGTGATTATTTGTTAATAATATTGAAGTTGTGAACCGGTCAAAAAACACCAAATGATAATATAACTTACCACTTACAATAGCCAAATAATGTCACTTGATAAAATCATTACTCATTATAAATAATAGCATAATGATTTTTTTTTCTTTTTAAATTCAAACTAAAATCATTCATGAAATCCATCTTATCCTTTTATTCCCCTTTTCAGCAGATCCAAGATTCCATTCCTTTTTCAACCATTACATTGAATAAGTTTTAATACCAACAAAAATCTTCTCGGTAACTTTTTTCTTTTTCAATTGTCTCATTCATCCTCATCTTCAAAAGTCTAGACTATGGCGAAATCAGTCACATAATAAATGTGCATGTTGATTTATTTTAATCCAAATTATATGTTAACAATGTGCACTGTTCCAGGGTATTTTCAAGGTGGGGTGGACTAAGAATGTGTTAAATGTGAGAAATAATTCAAAAAATACTCTGAAGAATTTTCAACTAAAATTTATTGCAAGTGAAAAAATACTAGATTTCTTTTATACGAATTATCTTCAAAAAAAAAAAGTAATCAGACAAGCTTTCAACATCTTAAATTTTAAACATAGAGAATAAATTGTGTAAAATGAAACAAACGGCGGTTAATTAGTTTTTTTTTTCAATAAAACCTCCAAAAAAAACCTGTGTAATTAGCATTGATTAGGCATTCATTTAGAGTTACAAGTGAATCTGTTATTAAATAAGATGCCCGCTAAAGTACATTGTATTTTCATTGGAAAATTTATAAAATTAACCATAAAATTTTAATAAATTTCAAAATTAACCACTAAACTTTATTTCTATTATAACTAGCCAAAGGATGGTTTAAGTTACATTTTTACCCCTCTTATTCTCACAACTTCCTCTCCTCTCAAACCGATCGAATTCTCTCCTCCAAGTGAGCTTCTCATCGCCGATGGCTTCCCACCATGTTAGAGTCCATCCACGGCAACCAACATCACCAAGATTACGGTTAAAATCAACAAATCGAAGGTTAGTTCTAAAACCCTAAATTATTACGAAAAGTTATTGTGGGTTATGTTTGTTATGTTTTTGTGTTGGTGATGAAAGATGGAAATGGTTGTTATCAATGTTGTCATTATTGTCATTGAGTGGAGAGTAATGTTGTTGTAATGACATCATTCTTGGAAATACCTCTTTTTCAATATCATGAACATACATGTTTGCTCAGAAGAAAGTTTCAGTTTTGATCGGTGGCTCAAGATCTTGGCTTTGAACTCGAGGATATTTGGTAACAAATATAAGAACACATCCATAGTTGGCCACATCAGAGGCCATATGTAATACAACATTCACCATTTCATCATTAAATATGTTTATGCGTAGTGAACATGCACGATACATTGTGTGACTAGACCTTAAAGTTGTCTTCATCGTGATATTATACTCATGAGGATTTATCTACAACATCTCATATACTCTTGCTAAAAATTGATCAAATAGACAATTTTTCCGAACCAAAAAAGCTGTATTTTTAGCATTCATATACTCTATACTGCTATCGGCCAAAATCTCCCACCATCCATCATAACACAATTGAAGCACAACTGAATCCACTAAGCCTGAAATTATAAAAATAAATATAATTACAAACTATAAAACATTATAAAGAGAATATGAAACACATTTTATATAATATTATTATATTACATGACATAATATTTTAAAAAATTAAAAGAAAATGAAACTGTATTTGGTTCAATAGATGATTAGGCTGAAATTCTATTTAGGCTACCCAAGAGGGGGGGTGAATTGGGTTTTAAAAACTAAGCCAATAAAAATGCACAATATTAAAACTAATGTCTTAATCAAAATCAAAAGTAATAAATTCAACAATGCTCAAATTAAAAAGGATAAGGGAAGAGAAATCAAACACTTGAATTTTTACGTGGTTCGGCCAACCGTGCCTACGTCCACGCCTCCAAGCACACCGGGCTTGAGGATTCCACTATGCAAGCCTCCAAGGCTTCAAACACTTACACTTGACTTCCAAGGTGTCAATGAACCTTTACAATAAGAGATTAAACCCAATCTCTCAACCCAAGTGTTTCCCAACACTTACAATCACTCAATGAAAGAGATTTAATAACCAATAATCTCTCACACACTCCAAATGATTACAATTGAAATTTTAATGTGTGAGGGAATGAAATGAAACACAATTGAAGCTCAAAGAAGATTGTTTCTCAGTAGTAAGCTCAAATATCAAATGTTGGATCACACTTGTTTGAATTTGATTGAGCCTTTTTATAGTTGGAGCTGAAAACTAGCCGTTATTGACTTTCTGAGAATAATCGGATCGCCGTTTGTCTCTATCGGTTAGCCGTTTTGAATTTCCAACTAGCCGTTATCCTTTGACTTCAAATAAACGGTTTGCCGTTAACTTTATCGGATCACCGTTTCTTTCCAGTAACCTGCAAAACAGAACTCGGCTCTCCGTTTTTGATAAACGGTTCAAGACTAGAGAACTTCTACTCACTGGAAGTTATCGGTTAGCCGTTTTAAATAAACGGTTCAAGACTAGAGAACTTCTACTCACTGGAAGTTATCGGTCAGCCGTTTTAAATAAACGGTTCAAGGCTAAAACATTTTTACTCACTGGAATTTTTCGGTTAGCCGTTTTAATTAACGGTTCACCGTTAATTTCCAGAAGCTGTGACACAAAACTTTGCTAACCGTTTGGGCTAATCGGTTCAAGGCTAAAACATTTTTTACTTACTGGAATGTATCGGTTAGCCGTTTTAAAGAAACGGTTCACCGTTATTTTCCAGAACATGTGAAATGTTCATCACTGTAAATTATCGGTTCACCGTTTTCCAGTAAACGGTTCACCGTTAATTTCCAGTTTCATCATTTTTGAACTTAAAACAAGTGTATTTGCTTTTAGAAAATTCTTTTTAATAGCCCCAACACTTTAATCATCAACATATAATTTTTGTTATCATCAAAATCATTATTATAAGATTAACATAGGCCTCATATGCCTATGACAAACTCCAACAGAAATTTTCACTCCAACTGTCTCTTGGTGCGATAAGATACTTATCTCATTACATTTGGCCGATAGGACACCAAAAGACAGTTTCGATGCAACTGTCTCATTATGCGATAGGATGCTTGTCGCCCAAATTTGTACAGCAAGATGCCTGTCGCACCTAGAGACATATTCACCGAAACTGTCTCGTGATGCGACAGGCTACCTGTCACCTAAATTTGTGCGACATGATGCCTATTGCACCATGAGACAGTTTTGGTGAATGTTTTTTTGTGCGACATGCAAATTTGTGAGATAGGGTGCCTGTTGCACCATGAGATAGTTTCAGTGAATATGTCTCTAGGTGCGACAGGTATCTTGTCGCACAAATTTGGGCGACAGGTAGTCTGTTGTACTAAAAAACATATTAACTTAAACTGTCTCTTAGCCTGTCGCACCTATTGTAACAACCAACAATGGCACCAATAACAAAATTGTCGCACCAAATCAAACTACAAACACATTCTCAAATTAACACATGCCTTGTAAACACTTGATTATTCAATAATAAAGCATAAACAAACAATCTAAGGAATATTTTTTCAACTAGCTAATGTACACTAGTTCTACAAAATTAAATCTTTTTCAATTAATTTACTTAGGTTTTGGATTAGAGTTGAATTTGGGTGTATTTGGTCGGAATTACTATTGCCGTCGCCGCTTGCCATTGCCGATTACCATCGCTGATTGCTGTCACTGATGATGAGTCCAAAGAGAAAGCTACTCACGGTTTGATTTGGTGAGAAGAGTTCAACTGACAGTTTAGTTTGGTCAGGAGAGTTTGAAATTTATCTTAAATAATGAGGACAATTTGGGGCAAAATTTCTATGCTTGGCTAGTTATGATAGAAATAAAATTTATGGAGTTAGTTTTGAAATTTACTAAAATTTTGTAGTCAATTTTATAAATTTCCCATTTTCATTTGCAAAGACCAATAAGTAAACAGAGAGCTTTGCCAGCTTGTAAGCATAAAATATCAATCAGCATTATTTTCCTTCTATTCACTCCATATGATTTGAGAAATTGCCAACTTAAAATAAAATTTTATTTTGCCAGCACAATGAAAACCGTATTTTTGCCTTAAAAGTAAAATTCAATAATTAAAAAAAATGAAAATGACTCTCAATATTCCTCCATATTTTCTCCTTTTTTTTTTATTTTTCTCTACTTTCTTAGGTAAGTATTTGAAGAACTTAATTAGGATATTGAAAAAAGTTTAAATTAATTTTTTAGTTCCTAATTCTCCAAGATTTGAACATGATTAGTTGTCTAATCAAATAAAATTACTTGAAAAATATTTGACTGAATAATGGTTACAATTTATAAATATATTAAAATTTACGGTCTACTATATTTATTTTAAGTACGACCTAAAAATTTACAAAGACGAACTTTAAACGTAAATTGATTCTTCATTATTCATGCTTAATTACCGGCGCATAAATACGAGTAAGATAATTGAAAAACATGATTTTTCCATAACTCATAAATATATAATATTAGGAGCTTAACAATTGAATCCCAAATCGAGTCCAGCCAGCCGATCTTTTATTCATTTAATAGATGATTCGTCAGTCCATCATATTACGTGGTACCTCACAACAAACAGCCTTTTCTCAGTAAACAGAAATTTACGATTGAGGTGGACCATTTGACCACGTTTAATATAAATTTATAGATTAACCCACAAGATAAAAGTGAAACAGAGGTCACTATCAAATTTTACTTTCGTTTTCTCTTTTTTTTTTTAATTTACGTTATAAAGCAGAGCAGCACGAGAAAAAAGATAGCGCACAAAAATCAAAATCAATCAGAACCAGAAGCTTCTCTTTTTCTCCGTGGTCTGTTACCAAATCTACCTCATTGCACTCACAGTGACATACACATCCATCCATTCATGTACCGATGATATATTCTTTTGTTTCTGCTCACAAAAATATCGAAAAAGAAACGTACGAAAATCATTATGTACAGGGCCACATGTTCCGCATTGCCATAATTTGCTTAATTAAAAAGGCAACCCGGGATAAGCCATAGTGTAGATAGAGTTATACAAAGGCAAAAAAAACTTACCCATTTGCCCAAATTTCAACTTTTTCACAAGCTAGGCAAGAAGAAGCAGCCATGAAAGGTTCCAAAGTGAAGCCACCATTTTCGTTTTCAGCCATTTTGTTGCTGGTTATTGTTATCACAGTTTCATGTGTTTTTTTAGCACAAGCACAGCAGCAGCAGTCACCCATTAAGACAATAGTGGTGTTGGTGATGGAGAACAGATCTTTTGATCACATGCTTGGGTGGATGAAGAAAGCCATCAGCCCAAGAATCAATGGAGTCACTGGAAATGAATGCAACTCTGTTTCAACCAAGACTCCGAAGTCGCAGACCATTTGCTTCACGGATGATGCTGGGTTTGTGGATCCGGATCCGGGTCATTCTTTTGAGGCTGTGGAGCAACAGGTATTTGGCTCTGGCGTTATCCCTTCAATGTCTGGTTTTGTTGAACAGGCATTGTCAATGTCTCCTAATTTGTCTGAAACTGTCATGAAAGGCTTTAGCCCTGAGGCTGTCCCTGTCTATGCTGCGCTTGTTAGAGAATTTGCTGTATTTGATAGATGGTTCTCTTCAATTCCTGGTCCCACACAACCGAATAGGCTTTTTGTTTACTCTGCTACTTCTCATGGCTCAACAAGCCATGTCAAGAAGCTACTTGCTCGAGGTTACCCTCAAAAGACCATTTTTGATTCATTGCATGAGAATCGTATTGACTTCGGTATTTACTTTCAAACCATACCCTCCACTTTGTTTTATAGGAATTTAAGGAAATTGAAGTACATATTTAAGTTTCATCAGTATGATTTGAAGTTTAAGAGGGATGCTAGAAAAGGGAATTTGCCTGGCTTGACTGTAATTGAGCCGCGTTATTTCGATCTTAAAGGGTTTCCTGCTAATGATGATCATCCATCTCATGATGTTGCTGATGGGCAGAAGCTTGTTAAGGAGGTTTATGAGACATTGAGAGCTAGTCCTCAATGGAATGAGACCCTTTTAGTCATTACTTATGATGAGCATGGTGGGTTTTATGATCATGTTGAAACTCCATTTGTTAGTGTTCCTAATCCAGATGGGAACACTGGCCCTGCTCCTTCTTTCTTCAAGTTTGATAGGCTTGGTGTTCGCGTGCCCACAATTATGGTGTCTCCTTGGATCAAGAAAGGGACTGGTAAACTTAATTTTTCTTTACCTTGTATCTATTATCTTTTTCTGTCTAGTGGTTGGGGTTTAGTAGCAGAATTGTTTTGTAAATCACACCGCTCTAGTTGATGCTGATTTCTGAAGGTTAATTAATGTCACAATTAATTTCATTTTCTCAAATGGCCTAGACTTTTTATATTATATAGGATATGGTCTTGTTGATTTTCTCAGTCAATCTTCTTTATCTGGATCTGCATGCCAAACATACTTTACTGTATGTTGTTTAAGGTCAATTGATTTTGACTGGCTGGTTTAAGTCTTGTATGAAATTACAGGTGGAGGGGTTTCGTAATCTGGCTAGTGTATAAATGTCTTTTAGGGTGCCTACTATTGAAAATTGTCCAGATACAAACTCAAATATTTATCTATTTTCAATTTCATTATCTATTGTATTGATATGTATGTGTTCGTCCTCTGCAATATTACAGTCATGAGTGGCCCAAAAGGCCCTACTCCAAATTCCGAGTTTGAGCACTCTTCAATCCCTGCAACTATAAAGAAAATATTCAATCTTTCTTCGAACTTCTTGACTCACAGAGATGCTTGGGCTGGCACATTTGAGGAGGTTGTTGGGGAATTGACTTCTCCCAGAACAGATTGTCCAGGTATGCTATTGGTTGTCGCCAATTTAAGATTTGTTGATCATACGCTACTTGGAATAATCTGTAATTTGGGAACAAACTTTATAAGGCAATAAATCACACAAACTTTGGTGGGGAAAAATCAGTATATTGACCATCTTTGCTGACTAAAAATGAAAAAGAAAATTCAATTATAAGTTTTGGTAATTTTTAAGATTGATGGATATGTGGCAAAAATTTAGTGTGTTTTTCTTATGTCTACTGCAGAGACCTTGCCAGATGTGGCACCTCTGAGGAAGACAGAAGCGAAAGAAGATGGAGGACTATCAGAGTTTCAGGGTGAGGTAGTTCAATTAGCAGCTGTTCTCAATGGCGACCACTTCTTGAGCAGCTTCCCACATGAGATGGGCGAGAAGATGACAGTAAAAGAAGCTTATGAGTATGCGAGGGGAGCTGTCTCGCGGTTTATTAGAGCAAGCAAAGAGGCAGTCAAGTTGGGAGCAGATGAATCTGCCATTGTAGATATGAGGTCATCACTCACAACTAGATCCTCAATTCACAATTAGTTAAAATCCTATAGAATCCTTACTTCATTTTATCTCAGAATGTCTCTATTCTTAAGTCAGATTTGTGAGGTGAAATGCAGTTAAACCAAAGGGAAGCACAGCTCTGCTAGGGCGATTTGGTTGCGTCTGGTTTTTGCATCCTGAAAATGCCAAAAAGATGCAACCAGAACTGCTCTGTCGACGTTTCTTCTCTTTAGACTGCTTTCTTCTCTTTGGACTGCTTGATTGGTTTATTTACTTGTTTAGAAGCAGGTTATCATAAGGTATTGGTGTAAGAAGAAGGTTTCAAGTTTGTGAGAAGAGTCAATTTAAATGTACATTTGTTGTGCTTTGAGCTTGCAACCTAAATAGAAACGTTTGTGCTTCAAAGATTCTACTTTTTGTGCTTTCTACAACGGCAAAACAATACAGAAAAATGGATTTGCTTGAGCGTCGACAGCAGGGTTCGAACCTGCGCGGGCGAAGCCCAACAGATTTCAAGTCTGTCTCCTTAACCACTCGGACATATCGACGCCTGCAATCGTTCGGATTCTAATTATAAATATTATTGCTGATCATCTTTTCCTTCCAAATCCACCCGCAGGAGGCCTCAAAAAATCTCAAATTCACAACGGCAATGACATTCGAATCATATCTAAATTCGGAAAATTGTCATCAGATTCAAACGTAGCTGCGAATTTTGAGAATTTATGGAAATCAAGATGAAGAATGGACATCCATTACCAAATACCAAATCCAAACTCAATAGAAAATCGCCATCTATATTTGGTGCAGCATCATATTGTATTTCTTGTATCAACTAATTAACATTACTCATGATATGGTTCTGCACAACACCAGAAATTGAACAAAAGATCAAGCATGCATAATTTTCCAAACAAAGTGGTATTGCAAGCTGTTTTGTTGGCATGCATAGGGAGCTTCATATCATTGCCTGATAACTAATGTTATGCGACTGAAAACAAGAATATCACCAATTGCCTATGCATTGAGAGCTAAAAGCAGATTTATTAAATATGACAGAGCTTTCCAGAATTTAGGCAAAAACTGAAACTTCCCGGTTGAAAAGCTACAAGTGAGGAAGGAGAATGTGGTTACATCATTGAATAAATGAAAACAGGGCAATGGCTTCACTAGAAGAGGTGACTTATTAAGATGAGTGAATCCCAAAAAAGCTGTGTACATTCGACTTATCAAAAGGCTTTAGAAGGCACTTACAATAACAACAAGCATCTGTTGGCTAATGCCTGAAAGCAAATGTCATTTAGATAATGTAGAGATCCAAGAACAAGGAGATGAATGTTTCAAAGAATCTCTCAAATGTACAATCATTTGAGCCAAATTTAGGGAAAACCTTGTGTAATTCAAATACAAAGCCTCAAGCTCCGCAAATTGAAACCCATCCAGGTTGAGGATTATGCTATGGATTGGAGACTGAGCTAAAATCTAAAACAAAGAGCAACTCCAGACAAGCCACTTTCCTTTTTCCAAGTTAAAGAAGTAGATAACTGTTAGAATGAAATGGTGAGCCCCCCGTAACAAGCAATAGTGGTACATTTAACACCAGCTAAATTTCCAGCAACCTACAACTAAAATTTCACATTACAATTTGCAAATGGCAACTCACACAATCACACATTAATCATATAAGTTCAAGATACTCATTACTAAAATTTGTTTCAACACTTTATCAGGATATACAAAGTCCTTCACAGGCTCATTTTCCCATTTTTGCAAAGAAACACAATTGTATCCACTGAGAAACCTGATCACCCACTTTTGTTAAAGAATATCCGTGATGAATAAATAACCAAGCGTCAGATAAAAAGCAGCATCAAGATGAGAACCTCGGGCAGTTAACTAGACTAAGTCTTTGATTCTTAACCACAATTATACAGCACAAAAGATGTTGCTGAGCATTTCAGACTGAACAAGGACTTTGCCATGTAGATATGTCGGTAATAAGATCCCGTAGCTGACCTATGAGACGCTTGAGATACTTGTTCTTATTTGCAAGCTCCTATAGGAAAGTTAAAAAAATAAAAATAATAATAATAATTAAAATAAAAACCCACAATTCAGCAATTCTCATTCTCCTGAAGAAAAAGCCGCAACACTCAATATAACCCAGAAACAGAAACTTAAACAAATTACAAGATTCATCAGAATTAACTCAAAGCTACGGAAAATTACCTTCCTTAGAAGAGAGGCTCGCTCTTCTAGCTTATCGATTTCTACTTCATCCGAACCAGCCACTAAATCCACTGGGGAGGAAACCATTTCAAACGATTTTGCCTATTTTAAGATGCAAAACCCGCCACCAATAAAACATGAGTTGACACTGAACAACATACATAGAATCAGTGTTGAGCTGAGCTTTTGTACCTTGCCATAAATGCATGAGTGGCAGAGAATTATACAAAGCCATGATCATTACTGGATTCAAATTCACAAAATACTTGCTCAACATTACCCTAATTCATTTACAGTTAATACCATATTTATGTTAGTGTCATCCAAAGTTCAATTAAAAGTATCTAACTTCCTATTTCCAAAATAAAAACTTTAAAAGGCTGTAAGTTATGAAATTAGGGTTTTGGAGAAAATAGACCTTATGAGAATTAGGAATGGCAGTGAGCACGGCACGGAGAGCAGCGACAGAGGTTTTGTAGCGATGGCGAGCCTCGTCAAGGGCGCCATTGCCGCTGCCACCACCGCTATCCAAGTGATGGTTGTTGGCGTCGGAATTGGAGTCGGCATGAACGACGCCGTTTGAGGTGGAGGATGTGGTGGTGGACCACAAGGTAGGGTTGCAGAGCTCGTCGTTCATAGAGGAGAGGATCTGAAAAGCTGCTTCAATCGTTTCTTCTAGATGCTTCTGTCCTTCTTTCGCCAGCTCTTGTGTCGTTTTAGTCGTTGTTGCTGCGTTTGAAACCCCGCTGGTTTCTTCCATGTTCGGTCGTTTCTGGTTCAATTTCTTTTTGCCTGGAGCGATCGAGGAGTCTTTTTGAAATTAAATTCAAAAACAAAAAATAAAAATGAAAGTACTAAAACGTCGACAGCAGGGTTCGAACCTGCGCGGGCGAAGCCCAACAGATTTCAAGTCTGTCTCCTTAACCACTCGGACGTATCGACATTTGTTTTCATGTTGTTTATTACCAAAATTAAGAGTAAAACATGTTGGGAGACTTCAGTACCAATGGGTGCCGGGTGTTTAAGAGTCATTAAAGATTAGCGAAGGGTTAAGTTGTGAAAGCATGCCCAATTATTTCTAAAACGAGATTGGTTTGTATTTAGGGTTGGCAAATCCGGGTCAAGGATCGAGTATCGTCATGTCCGGATTTGGTTAGGATGCAACTTTTAAACACTAAAGCTCGCTTTTTAATTTCAATATTAGGTCGGGTTTTACTTCGAGTACTTAGATTTTGTATTTTTTTAATAATATATATGTATTTTTTTAATTTTTTTTATAATTTTATAAGTTTTAAATTTATTTCAATAAAATTTGACGTGAAATTATAAACTTTAAATGTTTAAACATTTATATTTGTATCATAAATAAGTCAAATAAATGTAAATATTTAAAATAATATATATTTTATAATTTTTTTTAATAAAATATGGGTTCCAACTCGGTGCTAATCTTATAATATTGATTTTGATAATAACAAAACTTATATGTTCTTGATTAAAATATTAGGGCTATTAAAATGAATTTGTTAAAGTCATAGATATGTTTAAAGAAGCTTAATAACCATTAACTTGAGTCGGAAAATTATTTTTCTACAAAAAATTGTCAAAATATAGATTCTGGAAATTACCCTTGAACCGTTTATTATAAAAGGTGAAGCGATAATTTAGAAAAAAGATTTAGTTTTTAGACTTGTTTCAGAGCATTCTGGACATTAATGGTGAACCGTTTATTACTAACAGTGAACCAATAATTTACAGAAAAAAGAAAACTTTCTAATCTTAAACCGTTTAGAAAAAATAGAAATCTAAGTTTGTTTTGCAGGATTTTAGAAATAAACGGCAATCCAATAACCTCAAACAGTAAACTATTTATTTAAAATCTAAGTACAATGGCTATTTGGACAACTCAAAATGGTAAATCGATAGAAGCAAATGACAATCTGATTATTCTCAGAAAGTTAACAACGACTGGTTTTTAACTTCAACTATAAAATGGCTCAATCAAATTCAAATAAAAAGAAATCCTATAATTATCTTTGAGCTTGCTACTGAGAAATTATACATTATTGGGCTTTAAATTTGTTTTTGTCTCATTGATTCACACCTTTAAATTTCATTTCGATTGTTTTACTTTTGAGTGATTATAAGTGTTATGATACACTTGAGTTAAGAGATTGGGAATAATCTCTTATTATAAAGGTTTATTGGTACCTTTAAAGTCAATTGTAAGTGTTGTTCAAGCGTTGGAGGCTTACTTAGTAGAACCCTCAAGTCCGGTGAGCTTGGAGGTATGGACGTAGGTACAGTTGGCCGAACCACGTAAAAATCATGTGTTTGATCTCTCTTTCCTTATCTTTTAATTTCGAACATTGTTAAAATTATTGTTTTTGATTTTATTAAAACATTAGTTTAAATTGTTGTGTGGTTTTATTTGTTTAAGTTTTAAGAACCCAATTCACCTCCTCTCTTGGGTAGCTTAGTTAGTATTTCATTTCGTATCAGAGCTAGGTTCTCTTGTTAGGACTTCCGTCTAGAGTAAAAGATTTATGGCAACATAAAATGATTTTAGTTTTAGGGAAGGACAATCCACTATTAGACTACCATTCTTTGATGGAAATGATTATCCCTATTGAAAAACTAGGGTGAGAATTTATTTGCAAGCATTAGATTATAAAATATGAGAGGTTGTTTGTGATGGTTCATTCATGCCTATGACTAAAGATGAAGAAGGGGAAGATATTCTAAAACCTTCATGTGAATGGAATGAGCTGGAAAAGAGAAAAGCTTCTCTAAACTCCAAAACTATGAATGCTTTGTTTTGTGCCCTAGATAAGAAAGAGTTTCATAGAGTTTCAGGTTGTTCTAATGTGTTGAGTACTAGAAAGTGTGTATTTATAATAGAGCAAATTATTATTTTACACTCCAAGTCTTACTAACATCCTTACTTTTATATCTTTAAGTCCCTTATAATTTAATTATGTATGTTTTGTTTTAATTAAGTATTTTATGTATTTTAAGGGATATCATGGTTATTTCACAATGAACGAGAAATCAGATGAAAAATGGACAGCAATTTTGAACTCAGGACAGTCGAAAACCTTAGAAAAAACATAAAAAGATAAATGGTACTGTTAACATATACAGTACTGTACACGACACTATTCATCTGTACTGTACGCTGACGTGGCACTATACGATGACGTGGAGGCATTTGATTGGACGAATGATGTGGAATTGACCGCTTATGTGGCATTGACTGATGATGTGTCACGATTCTATTAGACCAAAATGCTGACCGGTGATGTGGCAGAATGTTAGTGGATCGAAAAAATGCGCGTACGGTACATGCATATACACAGAATGACAGCCCCTGATGATGTGTTCCATCCAATAAGTGTTAATCTTATAATAATGATTTTGATGATAACAAAAATTATATGTTGATAATTAAAGTGTTGGGGCTATTAAAAAGAATTTTCTAAAAGCAAATACACTTGTTTTAAGTTCAAAAATGATGAAACTGAAAATTAACGGTGAACCGTTTACTGGAAAACGGTGAACCGATAATTTACAGTGATGAACATTTCATATGTTCTGGAAAATAACGGTGAACCGTTTATTTAAAACGGCTAACCGATACATTCCAGTAAGTAAAAAATGTTTTAGCCTTGAACCGATTAGCCCAAACGGTTAGCAAAGTTTTGTGTCACGAACTTGAAATTAACGGTGAACCGTTAATTAAAACGCTAACCGAACAATTCCGATGAGTAAAAATGTTTTAGCCTTGAACCGTTTATTTAACGGCTAACCGATAACTTCCGGTGAGTAGAAGTTCTCTAGTCTTGAACCGTTTATCAAAACGGAGAGCCGAAGTTACATTTTGCGAGGTTCTTGAAAAAAGCGGTGATCCGATAAAGTTAACGGCAAACCGTTTATTTGAAGTCAAAGGATAACGGCTAGTTGGAAATTCAAAACGGCTAACCGATAGAGACAAACGGCGATCCGATTATTCTCGGAAAGTCAATAACGGCTAGTTTTCACTCCAACTATAAAAGGCTCAATCAAATTCAAACAAGAGTGATCCAACATTTGATATTTGAGCTTACTCTTTGAGAAACAATCTTCTTTGAGCTTGATTGTGTTTTATTTCATTCCCTCACACATTAAAATTTCAATTGTAATCATTAGGAGTGTTTGAGAGATTATTTGTTATTAAATCTCTATCATTGAGTGATTTTAAGTGTTGGGAAACACTTGGGTTAAGAGATTGGGTTTAATCTCTTATTGTAAAGGTCCATTGACACCTTGGAAGTCAATTGTAAGTGTTGGGATACACTTGGGTTAAGAGATTGGGAATAATCTCTTGATTGTAAAGGTCCATTGACACCTTGAAGTCAAGTGTAAGTGTATTGAAGCCTTGAAGGCTTGCTTAGTGGAATCCTCAAGCCCGGTGAGCTTGGAGGCGTGGACGTAGGCACGGTTGGCCGAACCACGTAAAAATCACGTGTTTGATTTCTCTTCCCTTATCCTTTTTAATTTGAGCATTGTTGAATTTATTGCTTTTGATTTTGATTAAGACATTAGTTTTAATATTGTGCATTTTTATTGGCTTAGTTTTTAAAACCCAATTCACCCCCCCTCTTGGGTAGCCTAAATAGAATTTCAATTGGTATCAGAGCAAGGTTCTCTTGTTAGGACTTAATCGTCTAGAGTAAACGATCCATGGCAACCCAATATGATTCTAGCTATAGGGAAGGACAATCTACCACTAGGCCACCATTCTTTGATGGTAATGATTATCCTTATTGGAAAACTAGGATGAGAATTTACTTGCAAGCTTTAGATTACGAAATATGGGAAGTTGTATGTGATGGTCCATTCATGCCGATAACTAAAAATGAAGAAGGAGAAGATATTCCTAAACCTTCACGTGAATGGAATGATTTCGAAAAGAGAAAAGCTTCACTCAATTCTAAAGCTATGAATGCCTTATTTTGTGCCTTAGATAAGAAAGAATTTCATAGAGTCTCAAGTTGTTCTAATGCTTATGAAATTTGGAAGAAACTTGAAGTTTTTATGAAGAAACAAACCAAGTCAAAGAATCTAAAATAAGTAGATACACTAGGCAATATGAATTGTTTCAAATGGAACAAAATGAAAGTGTCTACTCTATGTATACTAGATTTACAGACATTGTAAACACTCTAGGGGCACTTGGTAAAACCTTTTCAAATAGCGAGAGGGTAAAGAAAATCATTAGGTCATTACCAAAAGAATGGAGACCTAAGAGAACTGCTATTGAGGAAGCCAAAGATTTAAACATTTTGTCTATTGATGATCTAATTGGCTCACTTATTTCTTATGAAGAAGATTTGACAGCTGAAAGAGGAGATGAAGATAAGAAGAAGAAAAACATTGCCTTGAAAGCATCAAAATTTGAAAGCGATGAGGAAAGCGATCTTGAAGATGAAGAGATGGATATGAAATTCTATATAGGCTACCCAAGAGGGGGGTGAATTGGGTTCTTTAAAAATTAAGTAAATAAAAATGCACAACAATTTAAAACTAATGTTTTAAAACAATATAATTAACAATGCTTGAATTTAAAGAGATAAGGGAAGAGAAATCAAACACGTGATTTTTACGTGGTTCGGCCAACCGTGCCTACGTCCACTCCTCCAAGCTCACCGGGCTTGAGGATTCCACTAAGCAAGCCTCCAAGGCTTCAATACACTTACACTTGACTTCAAGGTGTCAATGGACCTTTACAATCAAGAGATTATTCACAATCTCTTAACCCAAGTGTATCCCAACACTTACAATTAACTTCCAAGGTGTCAATGGACCTTTACAATAAGAGATTAAACCCAATCTCTCAACCCAAGTGTTTCCCAACACTTACAATCACTCAATGATAGAGATTTAATAACAAATAATCTCTCACACACTCCAAATGATTACAATTGAAATTTTAATGTGTGAGGCAATGATATGAAACACAATTGAAGCTCACAGAAGATTGTTTCTCAAGAGGAAGCTCAAATATCAAAATGTTGGATCTCACTTGTTTGAATTTGATTGAGCCTTTTTATAGTTGGAGTGAAAACTAGCCGTTATTGACTTTCTGAGAATAATCGGATCGCCGTTTGTCTCTATCGGTTAGCCGTTTTGAATTTCCAACTAGCCGTTATCCTTTGACTTCAAATAAACGGTTTGCCGTTAACTTTATCGGATCACCGTTTCTTTCCAGTAACCTGCAAAACAGAAATCGGCTCTCCGTTTTTGCTAAACGGTTCAAGAGTAAAAACTATCTCTTTACTGGAACTTATCGGTTCGCCGTTAATAATAAACGGTTCACCGTTAAGTTCCGAATGCTCTGAAACTTTTCTGTAAATAAACGGTTCGCCTTTTATAATAAACGGTTCACCGTTAGTAATAAACGGTTCGCCTTTTATAATAAACGGTTCAAGGGTAATTTTCAGAATCTATATTTTGTTAACTTTTTGTAGAAAAATGATTTTCCAACTCAAGTTAACGGTCATTAAGATTCTTTAAACATGTTTATGACTTTAAGAAATTCATTTTAATAACTCAAACATTTTAATCAAGTACATATAAGTTTTGTTATCATCAAAATCAATATTATAAGATTAACAATCTCCCCCTTTTTGATGATGACAAACTTTGTATGTAAAGGACACAAAAATTTGTTTTAACTCCCCTGAAAATAAGCTCCCTTGAAAAATAAACAAAATTTTTGTTAACTTCCTTTTGAAATATAACTGAAAACTATTCTCCCCTTCAAAGATCAAAAAGAAAAAAATAAAAGAAAAATAGCCACGTTTTGACAAGTAAAAATTTCAAGTAGAATCTCCTCAGTATATTAAGCATCTCCTCAAAAACTATTACCAAAATTTATACAAAAAAAAAAATCAAAATCAATATTAAAACAACTACAAGCAATGCTAAAATCATAGTAAAATCAATGCTAAGTCTCATATATAACACAAGCATTCATAAAAACAAGAAACAATCAAACACACATAAAAGTATCCAAAATATGAGAATATTGTGCGAAATATCCAATACTTAATACATATCTAAACCATTTGGTTGATCAAAAATGTCTTTAAAGGTCAATATAATGCATGATTCATAAATTTACACAATTTAAAAACATCAGATTATCATATTATAGAAAAACAAGGAAGATAGTGTATAAATCATCATAAGTAGATGCACAATCTATATCAATAGTATAAATATTAACACACCTCTTTCCAACAAAGCATACATTTTCAATGAGAGTTGAGGAAACTTTACCGACATTACCAATACCAATGATTTTTCCTTTTGAATTATCTCCAAAGGATACATCTCCACCATTTTTTATCTTGGTAAAACTTGAGAGTCATGAATAATCATCGGTCATATGTCTTGGACATCCGTTGTCCAAATACCACTTATTTTCTTTTCCTTCTTCTTTGATTCATGCAGAGAAGATCTCAAATTTTAGGTACCCAAAACTCTTTGGGTCCTTGAGTGTTAGTAATGGTTCCTTTTGGAACCCAAACACATTTAACTCCATAATATGCATTTTTCTTAATAGGACATCTATATTTCATGTGACCATCTCCATTGCAATAATGACAAACAATTTTATGATTTTTAGTGGAAGTAGCCTTAACAAAGTAGCTTTTGTAGTATTTTTGTTTCAAGTTAGGTTTATAACCAATCCCTCCTTTATCAAACACACATTTTTGGGCACCAAGTAATTTTTCTAAGTTCTTTTGCCCATTTGTGAATTTAAACAATCTCATTTAGTTCATTGCTCTTCTTTTTAAGTTCTTCATTTTCTTTGATCAAGTTATCAACATGTAATTTTTCATGTTCATATGAAGTACTTTGTTTACCTTTTAAAGAAGCAATTCTATCATGCAATCTTTCATTATCTAATTCTAGCTCTTTAATCTTATCATTTAACACATCATTACATTTTTGCATAAAGATCCTTTTCATTTGAAAGTTCTAATATGTTCTTCTTAAGACATGCATTTTTCTTTCCAATTTTCATCATATCACTATGCAACTCATTAAAAGCATCATATAATTCATCATAAGATGGAAGATCACTTACCTCATCAAGCTCATCTTCTCCTATTGCCATGAGTGCCAAGTTTGACATTTCTTGCGCTTGTTCATCCTCACTTGATTCTTCATCACTATCATCCCATGTTGCCAACATAGCTTTCTTCTTGAATTTGTTGAGAAGGGGGCATTCCGGTTTTATATGGCCAGGCTTCTTGCATTTATAACATATGATTGCTTCATTCTTCTCCTTTTGATTCTTGAAGTTTTTGAATTTTCTTTGTTCACTGGATTGTTTGAAAAATTTCCTGAACTTTCTAGCTATCATATCCATCTCTTCATCTTCAAGATCGCTTTCCTCATCGCTTTCAAATTTTGATGCTTTCAAGGCAATGTTTTTCTTCTTCTTATCTTCATCTCCTCTTTCAGCTGTCAAATCTTCTTCATAAGAAATAAGTGAGCCAATTAGATCATCAATAGACAAAATGTTTAAATCTTTGGCTTCCTCAATAGCAGTTCTCTTAGGTCTCCATTCTTTTGGTAATGACCTAATGATTTTCTTTACCCTCTCGCTATTTGAAAAGGTTTTACCAAGTGCCCCTAGAGTGTTTATAATGTCTGTAAATCTAGTATACATAGAGTAGACACTTTCATTTTGTTCCATTTGAAACAATTCATATTGCCTAGTGTATCTACTTATTTTAGATTCTTTGACTTGGTTTGTTCCTTCATAAACAACTTCAAGTTTCTTCCAAATTTCATAAGCATTAGAACAACTTGAGACTCTATGAAATTCTTTCTTATCTAGGGCACAAAATAAGGCATTCATAGCTTTAGAATTGAGTGAAGCTTTTCTCTTTTCGAAATCATTCCATTCACGTGAAGGTTTAGGAATATCTTCTCCTTCTTCATTTTTAGTTATCGGCATGAATGGTCCATCACATACAACTTCCCATATTTCGTAATCTAAAGCTTGCAAGTAAATTCTCATCCTAGTTTTCCAATAAGGATAATCATTACCATCAAAGAATGGTGGCCTAGTGGTGGATTGTCCTTCCCTATAGCTAGAATCATATTGGGTTGCCATGGATCGTTTACTCTAGACGATTAAGTCCTAACAAGAGAACCTTGCTCTGATACCAATTGAAATTCTATATAGGCTACCCAAGAGGGGGGTGAATTGGGTTCTTTAAAAATTAAGTAAATAAAAATGCACAACAATTTAAAACTAATGTTTTAAAACAATATAATTAACAATGCTTGAATTTAAAGAGATAAGGGAAGAGAAATCAAACACGTGATTTTTACGTGGTTCGGCCAACCGTGCCTACGTCCACTCCTCCAAGCTCACCGGGCTTGAGGATTCCACTAAGCAAGCCTCCAAGGCTTCAATACACTTACACTTGACTTCAAGGTGTCAATGGACCTTTACAATCAAGAGATTATTCACAATCTCTTAACCCAAGTGTATCCCAACACTTACAATTAACTTCCAAGGTATCAATGGACCTTTACAATAAGAGATTAAACCCAATCTCTCAACCCAAGTGTTTCCCAACACTTACAATCACTCAATGATAGAGATTTAATAACAAATAATCTCTCACACACTCCAAATGATTACAATTGAAATTTTAATGTGTGAGGCAATGATATGAAACACAATTGAAGCTCAAAGAAGATTGTTTTCAAGAGGAAGCTCAAATATCAAAATGTTGGATCTCACTTGTTTGAATTTGATTGAGCCTTTTTATAGTTGGAGCTGAAAACTAGCCGTTATTGACTTTCTGAGAATAATCGGATCGCCGTTTGTCTCTATCGGTTAGCCGTTTTGAATTTCCAACTAGCCGTTATCCTTTGACTTCAAATAAACGGTTTGCCGTTAACTTTATCGGATCACCGTTTCTTTCCAAAGAACCTGCAAAACAGAAATCGGCTCTCCGTTTTTGCTAAACGGTTCAAGAGTAAAAAACTATCTCTTTACTGGAACTTATCGGTTCGCCGTTAATAATAAACGGTTCACCGTTAAGTTCCAGAATGCTCTGAAACTTTTTTTGTAAATAAACGGTTCGCCTTTTATAATAAACGGTTCACCGTTAGTAATAAACGGTTCGCCTTTTATAATAAACGGTTCAAGGGTAATTTTCAGAATCTATATTTTGTTAACTTTTTGTAGAAAAATGATTTTCCAACTCAAGTTAACGGTCATTAAGATTCTTTAAACATGTTTATGACTTTAAGAAATTCATTTTAATAACTCAAACATTTTAATCAAGTACATATAAGTTTTGTTATCATCAAAATCAATATTATAAGATTAACAGGATATGATAGCTAGAAAGTTCAGGAAATTTTTCAAAAAATCCGGTGAACAAAGAAAATTCAAAAACTTCAAGAATCAAAAGGAGAAGAATGAAGCAATCATATGTTATAAATGCAAGAAGCCTGGCCATATAAAACCGGAATGTCCCCTTCTCAACAAATTCAAGAAGAAAGCTATGTTGGCAACATGGGATGATAGCGATGAAGAATCAAGTGAAAATGAACAATCACAAGAAATATCAAACTTGGCACTCATAGCAATAGGAGAAGATGAGCTTGATGAGGTAAGTGATCTTCCATCTTATAATGAATTATATGATGCTTTTAATGAGTTGCATAGTGATATGATGAAAATTGGAAAGAAAAATGCATGTCTTAAAAAGAACATATTCGAACTTTCAAATGAAAAGGATGCTATGCAAAAATGTAATGATGTGTTAAATGATAAGATTAAAGAGCTAGAATTAGATAATGAAAGATTGCATGATAGAATTGCTTCTTTAAAAGGTAAACAAAGTACTTCATATGAACATGAAAAATTACATGTTGATGACTTGATCAAAGAAAATGAAGAACTTAAAAAGAAGAGCAATGAACTAAATGAGATTGTTTTTAAATTCACAAATGGGCAAAAGAACTTAGAAAAATTACTTGGTGCCCAAAAATGTGTGTTTGATAAAGGAGGATTGGTTATAAACCTAATTTGAAACAAAAATACTACAAAAGCTACTTTGTTAAGGCTACTACCACTAATAATCATAAAATTGTTTGTCATTATTGCAATAGAGATGGTCACATGAAAAATAGATGTCCTATTAAGAGAAATGCTTATTATGGAGTTAAATTTGTTTGGGTTCCAAAAGGAACCATTACTAACACTCAAGGACCCAAAGAGTTTTGGGTACCTAAATTTGAGATCTTCTCTCGCATGAATCAAAAGAAGAAGGGAAATAGCAATAAATGGTATTTGGACAACGGATATCCAAGACATATGACCGGTGACTATTCATGGTTCTCAAGCTTTACCAAAATCGAAAATGGAGGGGATGTATCTTTTGGAGATAATTCAAAAGGAAAAATCATTGATATTGGTAATGTCGGTAGAGTTTCCTCAACTCTCATTGAAAATATATGCTTTGTTGGAAAGAGGTTTGTTAACGTTTATAACTATTGATATAGATTGTGCATCTACTCATGATGATTTATACACTATCTTCCTTGTGTTTCTATAGTATGATGATTGTTTTTTGATGTGTTTAAAATTGTGTATTCATGCATTATATTGGCCTTACAAGACATTTTTGATCAATTAAATGATTTAGAAATGTATTGAATGTTGTCCGTAGAATAAAACTTATGTGCGAAATCAAAGTCAAGAAAACGGATTACCGTTTATGGTTCAAACGGTCTACCGTTTAATTCCAGAAACACTAATTTTTTTTGGATATTAGCGGCTAACCGTTTATTACTAACGGTTAACCGATTATGTTTTCTAGCTCTCTGGACGCTATCGGTAAACCGATATTTTTTAAAACGGCTCGCCGTTTTCGTGGGATATAAAACTGGGTCTGTTCTTCTTCTTCGTTTCCAGTTACCCCCTCACCGTTTTCTCTTACCAGCAAACCCTAAGCTCTCTCTCTCTAAAATTTCTGGTTTCTCTTGCTATTTCTTGCCAAAACACGATCATAGAAACATTCCTTATCATTATTAGACCAGTTTTAACCATTCAAATCATAAAATTTCTGCCCAAATCCCGAAATCCCAAATTGAAACCCTAAGCGCAACCGAACAAATTTCTCGATTTTTGACTCATTTGTTGACAATTTCCTACCAAATTGAGCCTCCAGAAACCTTTCTCTACTCTTTTTCATTCACTTTATTGGTCCAGTTTGCTTCATTTTCATTTTTTTGACAAAATCCCACATTCTCAAAGCTCCATTAATGGCCGAATCCTCTAGAACCCGGGAAGAGGAAAGTCTGTCCCCAAATAGCAACCCCATACCTCCTAAAGAGACAACCGAGTTCCAAAGAATCCATTTTCCAACAGCTCCACTGGTAAAACGATTTGAAACCCGATTCATGGGTCGTAAGGTAATCGACTCTTACTTTGTGGATTTAGATGATTTTGAGGAGTTAGTTGTTTGTGGAAAAAGTGTTAAGCAGATGTTGTTGCCATGGGAGTCGGCATTAGACTTAGGCGAGAGGATTTATCCTAACCTAGTTCGTGTTTTTTATTCGAACATGGAATTGCGTGAAAGAGTAGATCGAATAGTTACCGAGTGTTGGGGTGTTCCTATTGATTTTGATGTTTTTGATTTAAACACCATTTTGACCGCCACTTCTTGGACATAATATATACACTTCGAGGAAGGAATTATCCTTTGCCGATTTTAACCATATTCGAGGGGTTAGGAACATTTGTAGACGTCGGGATCTCACTAATGAGATATGCACCCTTCCATTTAGAGCCCAACTTTTGCGCCGCAGTTCGGATTCTACACACCATTTTCGCAAAGATATTATTACCCCTAGGAAGGGACACTCGGATGAGGTTACTAGGTTGGATGTCGGGATTCTTGATAGTCTTCTTAAAGTGGACGCCGTATTAACCTTGGGTATATTATTTTTGCGCCATATGTTGAATACCCCCTTTGTTACACATAGGCTACTTCCGCACGGTAACATTATCTCTAAGCTTTTGCGACACTTTCGCACCTCTTCGAGACTCCGTGTATGTTGAGACCAAGAAGATTGGGAAAGAGGCTATTTCGGCGATTGGTTTTTCTCGAAGGAGTCGGATTGGATAAAAACGCCTAATGCGAAAAACCAAGACACCTCGTAGCTCCGTAAGATGCCCGGTTCCTCAACGACATCTTTACCTCGATCATTGCCGACTTTCGACTCGGCGCTCGTCCTCCGCCTCCTCGTCGCGGATCGCCTCTCTCAGCCTCCGGCAGACCGATTCTCGAGGCACATGAGACGGAGATCGCCGACCATCTACTTCACCGCTCCATCCATCACATCGATCATCTTCTTGAAACTCGTTAGCGATATTCGCACACTTTCGAGCGGCAGCAGCCTTCGTGGATCGGTTTGCATCCTTCCAGCCTTCAAAGAAGAAGAGATATTGGATGGACAAAGAACGCATTTTTCTCGCTCTCGCCATTCTCCTCCTTCCTCCTCTACTACTCCTCCTCCTCCTCCTCCGCAATAGCTTTTTAGTGTTTCGAACATATTTCGCACAAACATTCCATGTGTTATGCATTATTTATGTATGTATGCTATCGGATGCTTTTATTATATATGGATGCTTGTTTTCTCATTTTGATCTTGATCTTATTGCTTGGTTCAAATGGTTGTATCCTATTTTTGATTTATTTGGTGTATATTTTTGGGAATGATTAAAATACAGGGGAGATCTTTCATTTAAATTTTTACTTGTCAAAACGTGGTCTGTTTTCCTTTATTTTTTTTTTTGATCTTTGAAGGGGAGAATAGTTTTCAGTTATATTTCAAAAGGAAGTTAACAAAAATTTTGTTTATTTTTCAAGGAGCTTATTTTTGGGGAGTTAAAACAAATATTTTTTGTCCTTCACATATAAAATTTGTCATCATCAAAAAGGGGGAGATTGTTAATCTTATAATAATGATTTTGATGATAACAAAAATTATATGTTGATAATTAAAGTGTTGGGGCTATTAAAAAGAATTTTCTAAAAGCAAATACACTTGTTTTAAGTTCAAAAATGATTAAATCGAAATTAACGGTGAACCGCTTTCGAAAACGGTGAACCGATAATTTACTGATGATGAACATTTCATATGTTTCGGAAAATAACGGTGAACCGTTTATTTAAAACGGCTAACCGATACATTCCGTAAGTAAAAAATGTTTTAGCCTTGAACCGACAAATTAGCCCAAACGGTTAGCAAAGTTTTGTGTCACAGTTTTTCGGAAATTAACGGTGAACCGTTAATTAAAACGCTAACCGAACAATTCCGGTGAGTAAAAATGTTTTAGCCTTGAACCGTTTATTTAAGCGGCTAACCGATAACTTCCGGTGAGTAGAAGTTCTCTAGTCTTGAACCGTTTATCAAAAACGGAGAGCCGAAGTTCATTTTGCAGGTTCTTTTGGAAAGAAACGGTGATCCGATAAAGTTAACGGCAAACCGTTTATTTGAAGTCAAAGGATAACGGCTAGTTGGAAATTCAAAACGGCTAACCGATAGAGACAAACGGCGATCCGATTATTCTCAGAAAGTCAATAACGGCTAGTTTTCAGCTCCAACTATAAAAAGGCTCAATCAAATTCAAACAAGAGTGATCCAACATTTGATATTTGAGCTTACTACTGAGAAACAATCTTCTTTGAGCTTCAATTGTGTTTTATTTCATTCCCTCACACATTAAAATTTCAATTGTAATCATTTGGAGTGTGTGAGAGATTATTTGTTATTAAATCTCTATCATTGAGTGATTTTAAGTGTTGGGAAACACTTGGGTTAAGAGATTGGGTTTAATCTCTTATTGTAAAGGTCCATTGACACCTTGGAAGTCAATTGTAAGTGTTGGGATACACTTGGGTTAAGAGATTGGGAATAATCTCTTGATTGTAAAGG
Organism: Luvunga scandens; assembly: GCA_030449905.1. NCBI lineage: Eukaryota > Viridiplantae > Streptophyta > Magnoliopsida > Sapindales > Rutaceae > Luvunga > Luvunga scandens. The sequence goes on from JASUUG010001266.1 coordinate 2,474,503, forward strand.
TCCATTGACACCTTGAAGTCAAGTGTAAGTGTATTGAAGCCTTGAAGGCTTGCTTAGTGGAATCCTCAAGCCCGGTGAGCTTGGAGGCGTGGACGTAGGCACGGTTGGCCGAACCACGTAAAAATCACGTGTTTGATTTCTCTTCCCTTATCCTTTTTAATTTGAGCATTGTTGAATTTATTGCTTTTGATTTTGATTAAGACATTAGTTTTAATATTGTGCATTTTTATTGGCTTAGTTTTTAAAACCCAATTCACCCCCCCTCTTGGGTAGCCTATATAGAATTTCAATAAGAACTTGCCATGTGGCACAATTATAAGCGTCCAAATTGTTTTAATCCGATGGCCATGATTTACTCAGTGTATATATAAAAAAGGGGCTCCCCCTAATTTGACACCCCTGAATCCACTTTTGAGCTCAATTTTTTGTAATTGCATCTCCATCTTGTATTTTCTACTTATTTTAATAAAATTTCTATTTTACCCCTAGTTCAATTATGAGTGGCTAATTTCCTTTCAAGCTTTGATTGAAGGCGAAGTCTCAACATACTCCATGAGCTTAATTTGGTAAATTTAATTTTCCTTCCCCTTTAATTTATGTAGATGTTTTGACTTTTCGTAGACAGATAGTAATAATCTTGTCTGGATATCGGTTGGAATAACCGCCTCCCTAGGCAAGGTTATTACTATTTGGCACGGGAAGCCCTTAGCACCATATTTATTAGAGTATTGTTCATGAGGAGTGGAAGATCCCCCTTCATGATTTAATTGGTACTAATAATTAATGTTAAGCTGATAGTGCATGTTGAGTACAGATCCTCAAATCTAAGCACTTCATTTTAATAGTTTATTCCCACAGCTTTAATTTAAATTAATACATTGCCTACATCATTGTCATTATAAATCCAATCACCCACTTAGAAAATTAATTCTACAAGCAATTAAAATCCACCTCTTCGTGGGATCGATACTCGTCACTGTTGATCTATTCTACAATAGATTCGTGCGCTTGCGAGTTTAATAAAATTTGCACAACATAATGCATATGAGATTTGGAAGAAACTTGAAGTAGTTTATAAAGGAACAAATCGGGTTAAAGAATCCAAAATTAGTAGATACACTAGGCAATATGAGTTGTTTCAAATGGAGTAAGATGAGAGTATTTATTCTGTGTATACTAGATTCACGGACATTGTAAACACTTTAGGAGCACTTGGTAAGATTTTTTCAAATAGTGAGAAGGTAAAGAAAATCATTAGGTTATTACTAAAAGAGTGGAGACCTAAGAGAACTGCTATTGAGGAGGCCAAAGATTTAAATACTTTATTTATTGATGATTTAATTGGCTCACTTATTTCTTATGAAGAAGATTTGGCAGCCGAAAGAGAAGATGAAGATAAAAAGAAGAAAAGCATTGCCTTGAAAGCATCAAAATCTGAAAGTGATGAGGAAAAAGAACTTGAAAATGAACAGATAGCCATGATAGCCTGAAAATTTAGAAAGTTTTTCAAGAAAACCGGTGAACAAAGAAAGTTCAGAAATTTCAAGAATCAAAAGTAGAAGAAGGAAGCAATCATATGTTATGAATGCAAGATTATGAATGCAAGATTATGAATGCAGGAAGCTTGGCCATATAAAATCGAAATGCCTCTTCTCAACAAATTCAAGAAGAAAGTCATGGTGGCAACATGGGATGATAGTGATGAAGAATCAAGTGAAGAAGAACAATCGTAAGAAATGTCAAACTTGGCACTTATGGCAATAGGAGAAGATGAGCTTGATGAGGTAAATGATCTTCCATTTTATAATTAATTATATGATGCTTTTAATGAGTTAAATAGTGATATGATGAAAATTGGTAAGAAAAATGCATGTCTTAAGAAGAAAATGTTAAAACTGTCAAATGAAAATGATGCTTTGCAAAAATGCAATGATTTGCTAAATGAAAAGATCAAAGGACTAGAAGTGGATAATGAAATATTGCATAGAATGATTGCATTCTTAAAAAGTAAACAAAGTACTTCATATGAGTATGAAAAATTACATGTTGATGACTTGATCAAAGAAAATGAAGAGCTTAAAAAGAAGAGTAATGAGTTCAATGAGATTGTGTTAAAATTCACACATGGTCAAAAGAACTTAAAAAAACTATTCAGTTCTAAAAAATGTGTGTTTGATAAAGGAGGAATTGAGTATAAGCCTAACTTGAAACAAAAATATTACAAAAGCTACTTTATTAAGGTTACCTCCACTAATAATCATAAAATTATTTGTCATTATTGCAATGGAAATGGTCGCATGAATTATAGATGTTCTGTTAAGGAAAATACATATTATGAAATTAAATGTGTTTTTGTTTCAAAAGGAGCCATTACTAACATTCAAGGACCCAAAAAGTTTTGAGTACCTAACACTTGAGATCTTCTCTGCAGGAATCAAAGAAGAAAAGAAAGAGAAATAAATGGTATTTGAATAATAGATGTTCAAGACATATGACTAGTGATTATTCATGGTTTTCAAGTTTTACCAAGATCGAAAATGATGGGGATGTACCCTTTGGAGATAATTCAAAAGGAAAAATCATTAGTATTGGTAATGTCGGTAAAGTTTCCCCAACTCTTATTGAAAATGTATGCTTAGTTGAAAATTTAAAAGACAACTTGCTTAGTATTAGTCAGTTGTGTGATAGAAGATATAGAGTTAGTTTTTATAAAACAAAATGTGTTATTGAAAATGCATGTAATGGTAAAATTTTCTTTGTTAATTTTTATACTATTAATATAGATTGTGCATCTACTCATGATAAATATTTTTTCCACATTACATGATGATAGTTGGTTATAGCATAGAAAACTAGGGCATGTAAGCATGGATTTAATTTCAAAGATTTCCAAAAATGATTTAGTTAAAGGTCTTCCAAAAATCAGTTCTAAAAAAGATAAAATTTGTGACGCATGTCAATTTAGAAAACAAATCAAAACTCCTTTATAAAACAAAAATCATATTTCTACTTCAAAATCGCTTCAACTTCTTCACTTGGATTTGTTTGGACCTTTTAGATATGCTAGTCCCAATGGTAAATATTATGCATTTTTTATTATGGATGATTATTCTAGATATGCATGGGTATTATTCTTAGCGAATAAGGATGATGCCTTTGATGCATTTAAAGTTTTTTGTAAAAAGGTTCAAAATGAAAAAGGCTATTTCATTACTTGTATTAGAAGTGATCATGGTAGAGAATTTGAAAATAATGCATTTGAGAGTTTTTGTAATGATTTTAGTATTAACTATCAATTTTCATCACCTAGAACTCCACAACAAAATAGAGTTGTTGAGAAAAAGAATAAGTCTATTCAAGAAATAGTTAGGACCATGTTGAATGAGAATGCATTATCAAAATACTTTTGGGTCAAAGCCGTTAATATCGCATGTTATGTGTTAAATCGTGTTTTAATTAGACCATGTTTTGATTAGACCATCTTTTAATAAAACTCCCTATGAGCTTTGGAAAGATAGAAAACCTAACATTGCCTATTTCAAAATTTTTGGATACAAATATTTTATATTGAATACTAAAGACAATCTTGGTAAATTTGATCCAAATTTTGATGTTGGTATTTTTCTTAGTTATTTAAACACTAGCAAAGCTTATAGAGTGTACAATAAAAGAACCTTGGTTGTTGAAAAATCATGCATGTTACGTTTAATTAACCTAACCCCTCCTCCATAGAGAAAGTTGTTGTTAATGATGCAGATAAAGAAGTACAACAGGAAGAACCTTCAAACATTAAACAAGATGATTCATCTTGTGAGAATCAAGAGAAGTAATAAGAAGAACAAACTAATACGGAGCAAAATGAAAGTAATTCTCAAATACTCTCCAAGGAATGAAGGTATGTCTCTTCTCACCCTAAAGACTTAATTTTAGGAGATCCTTCACGAGGTGTAACCACTAGATCATTACTTAAGAACGCATGTGCACATACTGCATTCATATCTCAAATTGAACTAAAATTCTTTGTGGATGCGAAAAATGATGAATCTTGGATTATGGCAATGCAAGAGGAGTTAAATCAATTTAAGAGAAACAATGTGTGGAAATTAGTTCCTAAACCGGAACATCAATCCATCATAGGCACTAAATGAGTATTTAGGAATAAGATGGATGAATCTGGTGTGGTTATAAGGAATAATGCTATATTAGTAGCTCAATGTTACAACCAAGAAGAATGAATTGATTTTGATGAAACTTTTGCACTTATAGCTATATTAGAATTTATTAGGATGTTCTTAGCATTTACATGCCATAAGAATTTTATTTTATATCAAATGGATGTCAAAAGTGTATTTCTAAATGGATACATCATAGAAGAAGTGTATGTGAAACAACCCTATGGTTTTGAAAATGAAAAATTTCCAAATTATGTTTATAAGTTATCAAAAATTTTGTATGGATTAAAATAAGCACCTAGAGCTTGGTATGGTAGACTTAGTAATTTTTTTTTGGAAAATAATTTTTCAATGGGAAGAGTAAAAACTACACTATTTATTAAGCATAAAAATCAAGATATACTTATTGTCTAAATTTATGTTGATGATATTATTTTTTGTTCTACTAATGAGTCTTTGTGTATGAAATTTTTATCTTGCATGAGCAAAGAATTTGAGATGAGCATAATGAGAGAATTGAAGTACTCTTTTGGATTACAAATAAAACAAAACGAAGAAGAAATCTTCATCAATCAAGCAAAATATTTGAGAGATTTACTTAAAAGATTCATACTTGATGATGGAAAGGTCAAAAGTACTCCAATGAGCTCAACAATTAAGCTTGACAAAGATGAAAAAGGTAAAGATGTTGATGTCAAATATATCAAGGTATGATAGGATCTTTACTTCACTTAATTGCTAGTAGACTCGATATTATGTTTATTGTATGTTTGTGTGCAAGATTTCAATCATATCCCAAGGAATCTCATTTGCTTGCTGTCAAAAGAATTTTTCGTTATTTGAGTGGAACCATAAATCTTAGCCTTTGGTATCCTAGAGGAACTCATTTAGATTTAATTTGTTATTCGGATGCCGATTTTGCTGGTTATAAGGTTGATAGGAAGAATACTAGTGGAACTTGTCACTTTTTAGGTCACTCACTTGTCTTTTGGTTTAGTAAGAAGCAAAACTCGGTTCGCTTTCAACCACCGAAGCTGAATATATTACAGCCAGTAGTTGTTGTGCACAAACACTTTGGATAAAACAAACTCTTAGAGACTATGGTATCAATCTTGCTTATATACCTATCATGTGTGACAATACAGTGCCATAAACCTATCAAAGAATCATATTCAATCTTTTTCGGACCAAACATATAGAGATTAGACATCATTTTTTAAGAGATCATTTTCAAAAGGGAGATATTTCATTGAATTTTATTTCAACTGAAAAACAGCTCGCTAATATCTTTACTAAACCTCTTGGTGAAGAGCAATTTGCTAAGATTAGGCATGAGCTTAGAATGATAAATGTTGCACAATAGTATTGCTTTGTACAATATCTTCTTCGTTATCATTACTTGTTTGAATTGGATGTTTTACATTATGTAAATTTATGAATCATGCATTATATTGGCCTTTAAAGACATATTTTATCAATAAAATGGTTTAGAAATGTATTAAGCATTGGATATTTCGCACAATATTCTTATATTTTAGATACTTTATATGTAATGGATTGTTTCTTGTTTTTATGAATGCTTGTGTTATATATGAGAATTAGTATTGATTTTACTATTGATTGTAGTTGTTTCTATATTGATTTTGGTTTCTTGGGTGTAAATTTTTGCTGATTTTTTTTTAAGAAATGCTTAATGTTCAGGGGAGATTCTGCTAAAATTTTCACTTGCGGAGGAAGGATATGTCTTTATTCTTTTCTTTTTGAAGATAAAGGGGGAGAATAAATTATATTTTTATATCTTTTCAGGGGGAGCTTATATTCAGGGGGAATCAACAAAATTTTCTTACCTTTACATATAAAGTTTGTCATCATCAAAAGAAGGGAGATTGTTAATATTATAATATTGATTTTGATGATAACAAAACTTATATATTCTTGATTAAAATATTGGGGCATTAAAATAAATTTTTTAAAGTCATAGACATATTTAAAAAAACTTAATGACCGTTAACTTGAGTCGGAAAATCATTTTTCTATAAAAAGTTTTCAAAATATAGATTCTAGAAATTACCCTTGAACCGTTTATTATAAAAGGTGGACTGATAATTTACAGAAAAGATTTAGTCTTTAGATTTGTTTCAGAGCATTCTGGACACTAATGGTGAACCGTTTATTACTAACGGTGAACTGATAATTTACAGAAATGAGAAAACTTTTTAATCTTGAACCGTTTAACAAAAACGACAACCTAAGTTTGTTTTGCAGGATTTTAGAAATAAACGGCGATCCGATAACCTCAAACGGTAAACCATTTATTTAAAATCTAAGCACAACAACTATTTGGATAACTCAAAACGGTAAACCGACAAAAGCAAACAGCAATATGATTATTTTCAGAAAGTCAATAACGGCTAGTTTTCAACTTCAACTATAAAATGACTCAATCAAATTCAAATCAAAAGAGATCATATAATTATCTTTGAGCTTGTTATTGAGAAATCATAAATTATTGGGCTTTAAACTTGTTTTTGTCTCATTGATTCACACCTTGAGATTTCAATTGTAATCATATACATTGTGTAAGAGATTGTTTTACTTTTGAGTGATTGTAAGTGTTGTGATACACTTGGGTTAAGAGATTGGGAATAATCTCTTGTTGTAAAGGTTTATTGACACATTTGAAGTCAATTATAAGTATTTTTGAAGCCTTTGAGGCTTACTTAATGGAATTCTCAAGCCCGGTGAGCTTAAAGGCATGGATGTAGGCACGATTGGCCGAATTACGTAAAAATCGCATGTTTGATCTCTCTTTCCTTATCCTTTTAATTTCGAACATTGTTAAAATTATTGCTTTTAATTTTATTAAAACATTAGTTTAAATTATTGTGTGGTTTTATTTGTTTAAGTTTTAAGAACCCAATTCAACCCCCTTCTTAGGTAACCTAATTAGTATTTCAGTTGGATCTCGGGTTTATCAAGTGATGCTTAGGACCGAGGCGCCTTCATACCCGAGTTAGATAATACTTGACCCACATCGCTCGGGCGTAATTCGGGTCCAAACTAGATGGATATTTTTGCCACCCCTATTTGTATTCATTTCTGTATAAGTGGAATTATTCGCACTCCTCTAAATATCTTTTAACACTCATTTTCTTAATTAACCCTATTAAAATATTTTAAAAAATTATAAAATTCTTTTAACACTTCTATCAATAACAAAATACCTTTAATTAAAACTTATTGTGCAAACTCCATTTTCTAATTTTTATTATTAAACCCATTTCAACAATGGGTCTCTTCCATTTAAAAAAAAAAGTTTTCATTTTTTCCAGTATAGTTATCAGTGGTAAATTCTATTAGCAATTGAGTTAGTATTTCAAAATACCAATATCTCACGTTGCTTAGATAAGAGAGCTTAAGTTGGTTTATATATAGAAACCAAGCCCAAGAGAGGACCTGATTCCAAGAATCTATTAACTGGCCGCTTGTGCCCAATGTCCCCCCTTGCGGGCTAGTCATGTACGTGTGCGGGCTTGGACGTCTTTTATGATTTTACCCTTTACTTTAATTATTTTAATTCGAATTATATTAAAAATTCGATTACTAATTGAATAGGGATTTATATTTTAAATCCTTTTATAATTTTAATTCGAATTTGTCTATTTAAAGGGCCAATTGCATCGCATAATCACCATCTTAAGAATCATTCTCTTTTTTTTTTCTTTTTTCTGTGTTGTTTTTGGTCTTCGTTCTTTGTCAATTTTGTTGTTCTAAACTATCGTGTTGAGCAGCATTGAGATAATAGTCATTGTATCTTGGAGATCAAACCGCCTTCGTTGTCCTTTTTGCATCGAGATATTATCTTGAGGCGTGGAATTTTATCTTAAGGACAGTGCTCACACACGCCTTGACTGTTCTAATTTCCACTTGACTGTTTTGCTTGTGCCTTTACTGTTTTGTTAACAATCTTAAGATCAAATCATGTGATATTCCTTGTCATCGGCTGTTGCTAATCTTCCATGTCCGTTGGTTGCTGGACTTCTTGCCCTCGTAGCCTCTGCACTGCTCGATCTTCCTGCTTCTACGGTTATTGCTGCCAAAAACTTTCCAAACACCTCCAAGATTGAACTGTTCAATGGCGAAAATTTCAAGCATTGGTACGAAAAAGTTTTTAATGTGTTGGACATTCATAACCTTGTTGGCTATCTGCAATTCGTCTCCATCGGAACAGGGCATCGAAGATTATGACAAGAAACTCTAGATTTGAAAGGATGGTAACAAGATCTGCAGGCATGCAATACTCAATAATCTTGCTAGTTCCCTTTTGTAATGTTTATTATTCATATAAGAAAGCATCTGAAATATGGGCACTATTTAAGAAAAAAATATGCGGTAGAAGATGCTGAGACTCAATAATATTATATTAGTGATTTTCTGCATTATCGAATAATGGAAGAGAAATCTGTGTCAGACCAGATTCATGAATATCACATATTGGGTAATAATCTTAAGAAGGAGAAAATATTTCTTCCTAAATGATTTGTTACTGGTTGTTTGATTGAGAAACTACTTGAATCCTAGAAAAATTATATTAAAAGCTCCAAATATAAAAAGAAGCAAGTGAGTTGTGAAGATGTTGTTATACATATTAGGATTGAGGAAAAGAATAGAATTAGATATGCATCTGATAAAACAAAGGAATTTTATTCCAATGTAAATCTAATTGAGAACACTCCTTAACCTAATAAAAAGCAAAATAATCTCAATAATAGACACCTTAATAACCCAAAAAAACTCATTACTAAGCAGAAAGATCATTGCTTTATTTGTGGCGAAATTGGCCATTATGCTAATCAATACGGACATAAAGTTTAGCACAAGGGAGACAACAAAAAATCTCCTAAAGCCAAAATGGTTGAAGGGGAAGGAGATGGCATCATTGCTATGGTTATCTCTGAGGTGAACATGGTAGATGGAAACAAAAATTGGATGATTGATTCTGGAGTTAGTAGACATATATGTAGCAATAAAAACTCTTTCTTTAACTACACTCTAGTGGGAAAAGGAGAAGAAATCATTTACCTTGGCGATTTTTAGTCTACACCTGTCATGGGCAAGGGAAAAATTCTTCTTAAGCTTACATCTGAGAAAACCCTCTCACTGAGTAATGTACTTCATGTTATTGAAATCAGATATAATCTAGTGTCAGTTTATATGCTGGGCAAAACTGAGGTCAAAGTATCCTTTGAAGATGATAAAATTATAATGACAAAAAATGAGATGTTTATTGAGAAATGGTATTATTCTAGAGAACTCTTCAAACTCAATAGACATAATGTTATAATTATAGGTGGCCAATGGGCCATGTCGGCATCAAAGGAAAGCCCATGTGTGCTTGTGCTCGAGTCGTGTCATGCCGTGCCTAATTTTTTGCTTAGGCCCATCCCTACACACATGTTGTGCCCACTCGTGCCATGTCCACACGTATTGTGTCTAAGAAAAAAAGCCTGCTAAGTTTTTTCTTTTTTTAAAAAAAAATTTTAAAAGCGTATGCCAAGTTGTTAGCGTATTTTTTTCAAGTCTATATACCTTTTTGGATCTATATACCTTTATTTAAATTTAATAGAATAAAAAATTCAATACTCAAATCCATATTCATCAATAATAAATTAATAATAATAATAATATAATATAATATTAATTACTAAGTTTGACTCTATAGTATTAAAATTCTTTTTTAATATTTAACAACAACAACAACAATAAATTTTTATTAAAGGTTAACTTAATTATTAACTTGGAATTACTTAAAGTTATAGATCATAGTTTATAATAATATTAATAGATATTTATAAAATTATGATATTAATTATTTATTTAATAAATTATAAATATAAATCAATTATATTTTTTTTGAAACTAACAATTAAATAAATTTAAAAAACTTGAGCTAATAAAATATATTAAAAGATTTAATTTCAAGTTATTTGTAAAATCATAAAATTTTAAATTTACTTTCATTAAAAATTAAAATGTACTTATTGCGCGTGCTTTTTCTCATGCCATGCTTTAGCCCATCTGTAATTGTGTCGTGCTTTTAAGGCCTGCGTGCCCAAAATTCTAAACTCAACCAAGCCTACATGTGTGTCATGTCATGCCACGTGCTCCATCAAAACGTGCTTGTGTCTTGTCATGCTGTATGAACACGTAACGTGCCCACACATTACCTCGTGCCATCTGGGTCGTTCGTCATCTCTAATAATAATGAATTAAAAAGCTTCTTCTTCTGATTATATTGTTGACTCTATTAATCTTTGTCATAAGAGACTTGGTTATGTGAATTTTTCTTATATTAAAAAAATGAGACAACTTGGTTTACTGTCTAATTTAAGCTTGTCTAATGACAAATGCGAGGTGTGTGTGGATGTCAAATTTACTAAGAAGATATGTAAATAAGTTCAATATAGAGAAGTTGAATTTCTCAATGTAATTCATAGTGACTTGGTGACTTGAAACAGACCATGACTAAAAAAGTCAAAAGGTATTATATTACCTTTATTGATGATTTCTCAATGTGTACAAAAGTATGTCTGTTGAGAAATAAAGATGAAACAAGAGAAAAGTTCTTAATCTATAAAAATAAAGTTAAAAATCAACTTAATCATAAAAGTAAAAGGTTAAGAATAGAAAGAAGAGGTGAGAAAGATTCAAGCATGTTAAATGCTTATTGTGCGAATCATGGTATCATTCATGAAGTGACACCTCCCTATTCACCTAAATCTATGTGCGTTTGGATTCAGATCCGCATTTACATTTCTATATATGGATCTACATCGAGATCCATAAAAAAATATGCGGATATGAATGTGGGTAATATCCACAACGGATACGGGCAGATATTTCGAATATCAAGATCCGCAAAAATTAAAATTCAATAATTTAATATATAATTTAAAAATTTAATAATTTATCTAATAATACCAAATAAAATCCAATCATAATTCAATAATTAATAATTCAACATAAATAACATACAACAACATCATAAATCCACAAATAAAATTTAATTTTTAATTTAAAATAAAATGCAATAATTTACCTAATAATATCAAATAAAATTCAATCATAATTCAATAATTAATAATTCAACATTAATAAAATACAACAACATCATAAAGCCACAAATAAAATTTAACCGAATCTGAATATCCGATTTTCTAGATGTACTTGTATTCGGATCTGAATCTAAATCCTTGCAGATCTCAACTTTTCACATCTAGATCTACATTTTTAATATACAAATTTAAATTTTTCTAAATTTAAATACTTCACATCTTTATAAATGCAAGTCAGATCTGGATTTTATAGCCATCCCTATTAATCAGTCAGTGTTGTGGAGCATAAAATTACAAGAATCTTAGATTCTTTCATTAAAATTTGACAAAAGCGTACATGCACAAATATTTATCGGAAAGCAATGCCTAAAAGCATTGTATAAAAGAAATATTTGAACTTTCAAGTAAAGCAAATCAAATTTCCAACTAGTGGGAAATGGTTAAAAAAGAAATTGCCACTAGTTTTTGAATGGTTATAAATAAAACAAAATCATTTTTAGTTTCATTTTGATTCTATAAAGGAGTCGTATTAGGTATTTTAAAATTCATCTTCAATACGGTATTAATAAAGTGGATGATGTGATAAAGTAAATTCTCTTAAATTATGAAAATATATCAACCGCTTGATGAATGACACATTACATGCTGCATACATCAATTGAGTTTATAAATTTTTGAGATATAATTTGATATTTATAATTAACATAAATTACATTTATCTGTAATATTTGCATCCTTTTCAAGATATTAAAAAAAAAACAAAAAACGGTGCGTTTCACCTCTTCATCCCAGAGTGAAGGGCGAGGGAAGCCGAGACACAAGCATAACCATCAACTAACAGAAAAGGTGAAGGGATAACAAATTTTACCAAAAATGGGTTTGATTGGTCGCCTTTTCCCACCACCTGATTTCCCACTCATAAAATCTTCGGCAATCTTCACCAAAAAATTATCAGTTTGCCATGGCCACCGCCCTGACCCTGCAGCATCCACTTCACAGACTCTTCACAAAAAGCCCATAATTTTATCCCATTTACTTTCCTTGGCTCTCACTGTAACATTCAACTCTCCATCGCCTTGTTTAGCCATTCCTTCCATCAACTCTCAGTCTCTGTTGCTTTCTCCTGCCACTCCATTTTCTCAGTCCAAGAATTTACAATTAGGACTACAACAAGATGGGTATCTTTTCCATTTTGCCCCAATTTGCTATGTAACATCAACATTATATAACACGCTCATTATATTTATATTTTAACTGTTTTCATTTCTTCTCGCAGGAAAATTAGGCCTTGCCCTTCAACAAATCCAGGGTGTGTGTCCACTAACCCCAAATCGTCATCCTTTTCATTCCCTTGGAGGATTCCTGAATCCTCCACCGAGAATGCAATTCAGGTTTGAATGAGACATGACTTTACTTGTGAATTAGGATCCTCTTATCATCTGAGCTCTCGTGAGCTCAGGTCATATGTCAAATGTCTATTAGCCATAGTGAATGGTTGAGATTTAACTAGACGAACTAAAATCATGAGAGAATGTAATCCCTTTTTAGATAGCTTGGTTTTCTTTTGTTGCAGAAATTGCAGGAGGCCATCCTGAAAACACAGAAAAATGTCAAGATTGATGTTGTAGAAGATACCCCATTTGGTAATTTGACTCAATTTAACTATTAAATATTGTTAGACATTTTCACACATTTTGTCACACATTAAAACTAGCATACTTGACAAATCCAGGCCAATATTTACAAGCTGAGGTTGATGGAGGTTTTGGCCGGGATGTGCTAGAGTTTTTGGTGAAAGGGGATGTGGTTGCTTATAGGTCAGTGGCTAAAAAAGTAACTTATGTATATCCCTTCACAACAGCTTTAGGGGACTCGAAGGGACAGGAAGAAAGAATGAAGCAAATTATGGATGAGTTAGGCTGGTATGCTCCAAGTTTTGATTCCATGGAATAGACTTATATCTTTACTAATACGATATCTTAGCTTAAGTACATTTTACTAATCTGTATCTAGCCATCAGGTATTATAGTTGATGCCATTAAAATTTACTGGCTAATGCCCAAGAACATGACAGGGGAGAAATGCAATAACTACATATGTGTGAATTCATTTTAATTGAATTTTGTTATTGCTCTCATTGCCTTGACTATTTCTGGGGGAAACTTCACTAGCTGGTCTATTGCTCTGTCTTATGTGCCTCTGCATGGAAGAATACAAATACTGCCAACGTGTTAATTTCGACAGCCTGTTTAACTAGAGGACTTTTGAAGTTAATTGAAGTTGCTAAATTAGTAATCGCCTTGTTAGTTTTGATGTGTCCAAAAATAAGAAACATTGTATTGGGAGGATTTTTATTTTTTATTTTTTATTTTTTTTGTCGGCAATATTATAAAAGAAATGAGATCTTAGCAACTGTAAAGAAATGGAAAAGAATGAAAAGCTGTGATAAAGCAAAGCAATCATCTGGTATGCATAGTTGTTAAGGCACACTCTTGGCAGAAACTATTAGTGCGCATAAAATCCTAGGAATCTTGTTAGAGCACTAAGAGGGAATATATATGGAGATGGCTACAATGGCTTTAGGTTTTAGCATGCAATAATAATCAGAATCATGAATCTTGCACTACCGCTTCCAAAAGTTCTGATATTTATGTCTATTTTTCTTTGGCCTTGCATGTTGTAAGATGAATATTGTTCTCATTGAATTATTTCATATTGATATGAATGATGAATGTGGAAGTAAATCACAGATCTTTTGGCTCTTGGCATTTTCATTCGAGTTATTGCAGAGTGAATCATGAGCAAGTCGTATGTTGCTGAATGATAGTGGAATTGCATTATACCTACTATTAATGTTCAATTACTAAGAATGTTTCAGTGTGGTTCCTTGCACGCAACTCAAGCTCCTTGCTACTGGATTCATGTTATAGTCAGTAAAATTTCTGGCCTTTTCAATATGGAAAGCTCGACTAGTTACTTTGACTGATTAGAATAAGGTCTCCGCATGTGATTCGAATATATATATTGTTCTTTGCTGAGAGCCATAGTTTTTTTATTTGTAGTGATTCCTTTTATCATCGATAGCATTTAGAAATCGTAGGAAAAATTAATAGTAGAGATAATTCCCATCACATGGAACTTCATTGGTGTTTTTAGAATCTTACAAAATCCATGGCCAATATGGCTGGTACTAAAGGAAGAGAAAGAAGAAAATCAACGAACTCTCGCAACGAAATTATAGAAAATCAGCACAACGCTGGAAGTGACCATGACAATTGAGAGGATGTTATAAGGCAAATTTGGGTAATGAGATATACTGATGATTGACCATTGATCATGAATACTACAAGATTGTATCAAAAGTAAAAAATGTTGTTTATGGATAATTTAACTTAATATTTTTAAAAGAGGAATGTTGGAATTTTAACGTTTAAATGTCAACTGATGTCACGATTTATTTATAACTTTTACGTTAAATTAGTTATTGTCGTAGAAAAAATTTCACAATTTCCAAATATTAAATGGAGGTTATATCATATCGGGTTCACCTACGTTGGAACCGTGGTACCGTACCACAGTTTTTATCTTTATTCAATAAAATCGCTAGATGTTTCTCTATTCAATCTAATGGTTGAAATTTATTGGTGACCTAAACTCTCAACCGTTGAAGCCGGTTAGTAAGCGAGAAAGCTTTTACCAAATTCGTGCTGTTGATTGACCATTATAGCAATCCCGTGATCTTTTTCAGCTCAAAAACAAACAAATGTTAGCATGCCAAACGCAGAGCCAATTGTACTGGCCAATGTTTGGTCATTTGATTTTAAGCAAAAGTTATGCTGCAACTCCAGCATATGATACTTTCATGGCTGAAAAAGTTGTGAGAATTTCCCTCTCTCTCTTTCACAAAATTTTCTTCTCTTGGTTCAAAAACTAAAACCCAGTTATGAGAATTCCCCCCTCTCTCTCTCTCTCAAAAGTTTCTTCTCTTGGTTCAAAAACTAAAACCCACTAAACCCGATTGTAGAAGTTAGAAATGAGCACCGACGAAGGAAACAAGACAAATTTTATAATTGCAAATTAACTCAAAATGGTTCAAAATATATTAAGGACTCTTAATGAGTTCCTTATACAAATGGGTTTTCCAATACTAAATTAAAAATATAAAGCTTGTTATCATGGTCTAAATTACTTCGAGATAAGCTTGAAACAAGCTCAATAACAAATCAATCTGATTAAAGGCAACTTAGAATCCAAGCTTCGTGCAGCGCCAGTGCCTGTGCTTTGCGTTTTATTTGATGTTGTTGTCGGTGCGCGTACTTACTCGACTTCCGCAGCGAGTATCGTTGCAGCTCTCTCCTGCAGTAATTAATTTTTTTTTTATTTTACTTCAAAGATTTTTTTCTCACAAGATGCTTGTTTTGCAGAGGGGTGAAAGTTTTGAAGAAATAGAAGAAGAAAGAAAGAAAAGCGTAGTAGCCATGATCGATTTCCTCTGCGCAGGAGCTTGGGATTTGAGAGCAAGCATGACTCTGAGAAGATCTCTGATTGTGATCAATTGGGTCTCACTCAAATCTTGGCAATAACGGATGACTTGCTTGATTTCTCTGCATCGGCTCGTTCTTAACCGATTTCTCCGGTTTCATTTAAGAGAAACGCGGCCATTTCTCGTGTATAGATCACCTATTTTTTAATCCAATGGCTATATCAGATCAAGACAAAAAACTGTAGTATTGTAGCACAGTTGTAACGTAGGTGAGTCCATATCATGAATTGAATGAACCTTCAAACTTTTAGAAACTAGCGCCCCATTTCTGAAAAGATTGAAGTGGTGATAGCTGTGGTCTGTGGATGTGGTCCACAACGTTGAAAACGCTTTGGAATGATTGATAATTGTCGGGGACTTGATCCTGCTCTGTGCGTGCAATATATTAATAATAAATAAAAATCGTCGCATGTGGTCCTGTTTTCCAAAAAGTTTTCAACCATAATGGATAAGTCGAACCCGGGATTCTTAGGCTCTTATCAATGCATTCGTTATCTCTTATCAGTGCCACAAATTATAAAATCGGCGGATAGGAGCGAGCTTATCTCTCTTGACCCGCAAATTGAAAAGGGTAAAACAAAGAATCGAGGATGATTCAATTAACATTTTCTAACCATTTGCATTATTAATAATGTTATAAAATACTTCGCGAAGATTATTGTAATAACGTTATAATTATTGAGTTATAAAATTTAATTTGTATCTTAACGTACAAGACAAATAATATCTCGTACAAATATTATGAGTTAAGTGATAGATAATTATCAAATATTATGAGTTAAGCACGATACATATATTAATAAGTAAAATATTTAAACTTCATTTATTTATTTAATACAAATACTTATTTGTTATTATTTTTCTTCTTACCTAAGTTTAAATAAGACATACTAATATTATAAACACAACTCATTATACGTGTCAGGATATTATGTCGATGTATCAGAGTTGAAGTCTAAATACAACTCAGTTCAATATGCCAGTTGAAAGAAGTTATCGGTCACAAACTCTCGGTTTAAAATCATATTGTTTTGTTTATATTTATAAATCTTAATTTTCCAATATTATTATGCTATTTACGTGTCAAAAAATTCAATATCATCTAAGAAAGAAGAAAATGACAACGCACCGCGTGCTGCTTATCCACTGAAACAAAATTTTCAGGTTGATTCACTTTCACATCACCTTTCCAATTCCACAACCCACCCCTTTTTCCATTTCAGTTATAATGACGGTCGGCCAGCATTTTAGTTTTACCGCGCTTTGATTATGACAGTTTTTGGCTTTTCTTTGTGTTAAACTAAAAAAAAGGCCAAAACCAGTTTAAAAAAAAAAAAGTCAATAAACAAATCATATTTTAAATTTGTAACGCTAACACAAAGGATGCTTCACATTCAATAATCATCATTTGTTCCTCAAGAATCAAGAGACCCTTTTAAGCTTTTGGAGTTTTGATACTACAGGCATGGTACTTATACCTGAGAGACTCAAGTCCTTTGTGAACAACAGATGGCTCGTATTTGTTTGTTCAATGTGGATTCAGTCTTGTGCTGGGATTGGCTACTTGTTTGGAAGCATATCACCTGTGATCAAAACCCATATGGGTTACAACCAGAGACAGGTTTCTCTTTTGGGTGTGGCCAAGGATTTGGGTGACAGTATTGGCTTTGTTCCTGGTACTTTGGTTGAAATTTTGCCTGTTTGGTCTGTTATTCTTATTGGTGTGCTTCAGAATTTTGTTGGGTATGGCTTGGTTTGGCTTATTGTCACCAATAGATTGCCATCTTTGCCTCTTTGGGTGGTGAGTGCTTGCCTTGCGTCGTCTCTACTTTTAAAGCCTATTTGTCTTTCTTTATGTTATGATATGAAGGTTCAGTATCATGTATGGAGAGAAGATTAAGAATTCTGATATTTTTTTCTTTTGGGTTCAGAGAGAAATTTGATTTTTCTTTTGGAATTTGAAATTTTTTTTAAAAAATCCTTTCTTGTGGTTGATAAACATCATTAATTGATAGGTAGTGGCAGAAAGTTATTGATAAACATGTTTTATGAATGAGCCATCATGCTTAAGAGGATATTCCTAATCTCTGATTCAGATCAATGAGTGGAGCAATTAATTATTGAAGAAGAAGAAGCATATGAATTGTCCATGCCATTATATCATTGTCTAATTTCTTTGATTTGTTATTAGCTACTGAAATGTCATTTCAGCACCTAAAGCTTGTGAATATTTGGCTGGATGGCCAAATGCTCGAATACTTGTACTAGGAGGACCTTTGCAGTTTTTGTCAACCATTTCATGCAGGATTATGATTTTTTTTTTAATTTAATTATTTTTTCTTTTTTGCAGCTTTGCATTGCCATATTTGTTGGAACAAATGGCGAGACATACTTCAACACAGCAGCTCTGGTTTCATGCGTGCAGAACTTCCCCAAAAGCAGGGGTCCTGTTGTGGGGATACTGAAAGGATTTGCCGGGTTGAGTGGTGCTATTTTGACCCAAATTTATATCATGATCAATGCGCCTAGTAAAGCATCACTGATTTTTTAGTTGCAGTTGGACCCTCGATTGTTGTAATGGCTTTTATGTTCATTGTTAGACCTATTGGAGGACATAGACAAGTGAGGCCGTCTGATAATTCAAGCTTCTTATTCACACACACTGTTTGCCTTGTTCTGGCAGCTTATATGTTGGCCGTCTTGCTGCTTGAGGATCTAGTAGTTGTAAATCGAAACGTGCTCACAGTATTAGCAGTGGGTTTGATCATTATCATACTGCTTCCAGTAACAATTCCTTTTATATTGGTTTTCTTCACGGAACCACCACCTCCTGTAGAGGAGACTCTTCTTGCCAAGACAAATAAAGGAGAAGCAAGTAAATCTGAGGACTATGGAGAAGATGTCATTCTAAGTGAGGTTGAAGATGAGAAGCCTCCAGAAGTAGACTCACTTCCAGCAGCGGAAAGACAAAAACGAATTGCACATTTGCAAGCTAAACTGTTCCAAGCAGCTGCAGAAGGGGCAGTGAGGGTCAAGCGAAGGAAAGGTCCACGTAGAGGAGAGGATTTCACTTTACTTCAGGCTCTGATGAAGGCCGACTTTTTGCTTCTTTTCTTCTCCCTTGTACTGGCTTCAGGATCTGGTTTGACTGTTATTGACAATCTGGGACAGATTTGTCAATCTCTTGGATATGCTGATACAAGTATATATGTATCCATGATCAGCATTTGGAACTTTCTTGGCCGAGTTGGAGGTGGCTACTTTTCAGAGGCCATTGTAAGGTGCAACCTATTTTCTTTTATAGCAATGAATAATTTTTAGCGATTTTACTTCAGCTAACAAGAAACTTTGACCTGATCTTAAGTTTGATTTTTTTTCCCCTCCCTTGAAATTCAGAAAATTTGCCTATCCAAGACCAGTAGCCATGGCTGTAGCTCAGGTTGTAATGGCTTTTGCACTGCTCTACTATGCCATTGGATGGCCTGGTGAAATATATGTCACAACAGTGCTGGTAGGACTCAGTTATGGTGCTCACTGGGCAATTGTGCCAGCCACAGCTTCAGAGCTATTTGGGTTGAAGAGTTTTGGCGCCTTGTATAATTTTCTGACACTGGCAAGTCCTGCTGGTTCTCTAATATTCTCTGGTGTCATCGCCAGTGGTATATATGACTATTATGCAGAGAAACAAGCTGGCCTTCTTGGGCAATATACCGGCAATATGCTTCCGGTTTCTTTTCGGGACCAGGAAACTCCCACTTGTGTGGGTTCCATATGCTACTCTATCACTTGTGGGATAATGGCAGGACTTTGCATCATAGCAATGGTGTTGAGTTTGATTGTTGTTCATAGGACTAAGCGTGTTTATGCTCAACTCTACAGGAGTCTTGACAGAAGCAACAGATGATTGCTTTACATAGATATGCAGGTGCAACGAGTTTTATTGAACGACCTTGGGCTACAAGTATTTTTGCTGCTCATAATCCTTCTGAACCACAGCCGACAGCATTCTTGATTACATTACATATTTAATGACAGAGGCCGTGCAAGGACGTCTGTTTCAAATTTGGATTGAAGTTATTTCTTGTCTAGAGCGTTTAATTCTATTGTTTGACTCTTAAACCAGTTATGATTTCTCCCAGACCTGCACCTTTTTTCATCTGTAGCAGGATCATGCTTCCTTTGTTTAGTTCACAATGTGTACAATTATCACATTTAATTGACATTTATCCTTCTGGTTTAAATTTCCTTTCTAGAACTTGTTTCGATGCACAAATTAGAAGAACTGACAATGATTCAGGGTAAGGGCAATATAACAGTGGTTTGCTTAAGATCCGCCAGTGCTTGGCGTTGAGCCCCGCAGGTTTGTTTAAAATGCTCTTGCCGAAACTCATTGTAACAGTGTATCAGAATGAATTAAGCAAATCTCTCTGATTGCAACTGCTGATACTAGAGCACGCTGAGTCTCATTCCCATGAAAATGTAGAGACCTGGACGGTCGCCTAAACTTATTATGTGTTTTACAGATTTGACATTATGTATCTAAAGCTAGACAGATATGTAATGAGATCCATTTGCTGATACACCTATTTAAGAAAAGAATTGGTAAGCAAAATCTTGTGGATCCAAAACCGTCCAGGTCTCACCTACCGATACCGATACCGATTTCACATGGCACATATATGGTAAATGGAAGAGCTGAGGCTTGCATTCAAAGAAAATTTCTCTATTTGACAAATAATTGTAGATTCATTGCTGGACAAAAGGCACAAGTTGGTATCATCTTTAATATGCTTACTATGCTGCCATTTGTCGCCATAATTTGCTAAGTCAATATATTTACTGCCCCTCCCATTTCTGGAAAAATTGAAATATTCTGACAAAAATCCATGTTAATGTCTTTTTATTTTTTAATTTTTTTGTTTTATTTTTTAAAAAAAAAAACTATGTTTGGTACCAGCTGTCATATTCAATCATAAATGTAAATTTTAACATTTTGAATATAAATAAACAAAGAAATGTACAAGAAGAAAAAGCATTAGACGTTGGTACATTGGGAATTACCAAAAATTAAATTTTTCCATATTTATACAACCTGCCAATTTTTCGATTTCCAAGAACTAGGGTTAAAAAGTTAACCAGGGTTAAAAAGTTAACCAAGGTTAGTGTTTTATCATATAAGCAAAATTGTTGTGTAAAAATAAATATATGCATACATAATAATTTATATATATTTATGTATTTATAAAATACCCACATTACCATTTATTTTTAACCGATATTATAAATATACCCACAAATACATTTTCTACTGTGTGAAACCTGGGTTTTTAACTAAAATATTTCAAAATGCCTTCTGGAGGTTCTGGGTGGTAAAAAAATAAAAATAAAAATAAAAAACAAAAAAAAGAGAAAAAAAAAGGAAAAATCAAAATTCAAGTGGGAATTCATCAATGGCGTCTCTTTCGAATCAATTCACTGAAATGGGTAACTTAAATTGTCTCTTATCATTTTTTCCTTTTATTTTTACTTTTCGTTACATATTATAGCCACTTTATTCGATTGTTAGCTGCTGTTAGACCCTTTTAGGGTTTTAATCAAAATTATTGAAAGACCATATGTAATTCTTGTGCCTTGTTTCATATCACATTGCATGTTAAGAATGCTGGGTTGCATTAAAAGTACATTAATATTTCTTATTTTTGAAAAATTCAAGTTAATATGAAAAATGGATATTTGCTCCATTCTTGTTTTCTATTGGTTTTCTTCAATTTTGAATGGAGGCTATAGTTTAGATATATATTAGATTGTTCTTTTCTTTTTTTTTTCTTTTTTCAAGTGTATGGTGACTCTGATGAAAATTTGAATGATCAAAGAGAATTATGTATGTTTATTTGCTGAGAAATAAAGGAGAAAGTGAAAAAATCTCGAAATGTGTTTGCCAGTCATATGCCTTAACAACATTTAATTAGATTCTAAGAAATTTCATGCTGTTGCTTATGTTTTCTTACTAAACGAACTGGCTGTTGGGATGTTTGTTTTATCACCTATCTTTGATTGGTTTCATGATTGTTGTTGTTGGTTATCGATGAAGAATGCTGATGGAGTTTTTATTGTGTTGTTCAATAGTTTTATGTTGTCAAGTCTGTTATGCTTATTTTGAAAGTTCGTTACTAGAGTTTGTTGAATTTCAAAAATATTTTCTGCATCTTTTTCATTATTTAGTAGGCTCTTGGATTTAAGAGATGTTACAAAATATTGAATTGATGGATCTCAAGAAGCATTGAATAGTGCTTCTTTGATCATTGTTGTTATTAAGGAAAATTATGGACGTCTGTAGTTGTTTATGAATAATGATGACCGTGATATTTGGGATAAGTTTTGTAGATTATATGTTATCAAGTCTGTTATGCTTATTTTGAAAGTTTGTTGCTCCCAGTTCATTGAATTTCATTACTGTTTCCTGCTTTTTTTTTTTTCCTCCCAAAATTTCATCATTTGGTAGCTTTCTGAGATTGCGAGATGTTATAAATGATTGAATTGATGGATCTCAAGAAGCATTTAATAGTGCTTCCTTGATGGTAGTATTTAATAAGAGAAATTATGGATGTTGGCGGTTGTTTATGAATAATCATGACCGCAATATTCGGGATAAATTTTGCATCTTTATTCCTTCTTTGCTAGAGATGTTTACTTATATGCATTTATTGTTTTGGCATATTAGGGCTTGAATAGTGGATGCAGCTTCTTAATTATGAGTGCGAGAATATCAGGTTAGAGATTTGGATTTAATCTGGCTGCTTCTAGTTGAAATCCTTGCTTAAACAGAAGAAACTACAAAAAGAATCAAAAGTGAAATGGAATGTAATAAAGATGAGGCCACCAGGGCCAGAGAGCTTGCAGAAAAGAAGTTCGCAGAGAAGGATGTCGAAGGGGCAAAAAAAATGGCATTGAAGGCCCAGAAGTTGTATCCTGAGCTTGATGGACTTCCTGAATTGTTGGTGATACTTGATGTGCATATTTCTGCTGGAAAACGAATTAATGGCGTGGTTGATTGGTACAAAGTCCTTGGTGTGGAACCATTGGCTGATGATGAGACAATCCGGATGCAATACAGGAAACTTGCTCTAATTATTCATCCTGATAACAATATATTGGCAGGTGCAGAAGCCGCTTTCCAAATTTTAACAGAAGCCTGGAATTTATTGTCAGATAAAAGCAAGAGACTCACCTATGACCAAAAGCGAAATGGTAGATATGGGAAAAGTCCAAATATGAAATTTTCACCAGTTATTCCTACTACCGGTGAGAAAAACATCCATTATTTCTTGAAGAGTGAAAATTCGGATGCAAGGTATCAGAAGAATCCTACCTTTTCCAAATGTGCCCCTTCTCATTTTC
This sequence comes from Luvunga scandens, assembly GCA_030449905.1. NCBI lineage: Eukaryota > Viridiplantae > Streptophyta > Magnoliopsida > Sapindales > Rutaceae > Luvunga > Luvunga scandens. The sequence continues at coordinate 2,497,731 of JASUUG010001266.1, forward strand.
AACCTAAACCAAATACTTTTTGGACTACCTGCAATGCCTGTAAAATGCATTTTGAGTACCTCCAAACTTATCTCAACAACAATCTCGTTTGCCCCCAATGCCGTCAACTCTTTTTGGCTGTTGAGACTGCCCCCCCTCCTTTAAATGCTAATGGTTCCTCCACCCAGTGGGCTAGCTGCATGCAACAGCAGAATTCTGGTCAGAATACCATGACAGGGAACACATACACTTCGGTGAGGAAACCAGCTCCAGCTACAAGTGTGAGATCAGATCCATTCTCAGAATCTGGCAGGGACCAATGTTCAGTAACACCATCTTCCTCAGCTGCTCAAGCTGCACTTATGGTTCAGCCATCCTCTGTGAAACTAAAGAGAGGTTGTGAGGAGGCAGCAACATTGTGTTTGAAAGAGGATGCTATTCAAACAAAAACTGTCAATCCCAAGAAAGGTGGTTATGGATTGTCTTCAGGGTCCTCTACAGGTGCCAGCTCTGTGACAAAAGATGGGCTGAAGAAAAAAAGATGCAAGGATAAAAAAGCGGTGAATAGCAATGGAAGGGAGACAACAAATCGAATTTTCACTGGAAATGGAGGAGTTTGGTTGTCTGGATCTGAGAATAGTAGTCCTGAAACAGGGAGGGTAAAAATTGCTGGAAACCAAATACCTGGCTGTAGGAGGGAACTGTCACTGCTACAAATTCGGAATATGTTGATGAATAAGGCTAAGAAAGAGATTTGCTGGAAGCTTGATGAATTGTGCCAGAATGCTGTTTCTAAGACATCACATGAATCTTTTAGCACAGTGATAAAAGCTAAGAAGGAAGAAATGCAAAAAGATTTTGTGAATGGTGAGAAAGGTAATGCAAACAAATGTTCGGAGTTTGTAAGTACCAAGACTGGTGTTCAGATCGAAAAGTCTTCCCTGGCTTCTGCTGTTGAAACCAATAACAAGGATGCTGATCCTACATCAATGATTGTTCCGGATCCAGATTTTCATGATTTTGACCAGGATCGAACTGAAATGTCATTTAGTGAAAACCAGGTTTGGGCTGCTTATGATGACGATGATGGGATGCCCCGTTACTATGCTATGATTCAAAGTGTGATCTCATTGAAACCATTCAAAATGCGGATCAGTTGGCTCAACTCGAAAAGCAACAATGAACTTGCCCCACTGAATTGGGTTGGTTCTGGCTTTCCCAAGACTAGCGGGGATTTCTGGCGTGGCAAGTATGAAGTTTATGACTCTCTTAATTCTTTCTCACACAAGGTTAGGTGGGCCAAAGGCACAAGAGGGGCCATTCATATCTATCCTAGAAAGGAAGAAGTTTGGGCTCTTTATCGGAACTGGTGTGCTGATTGGAATGAGCACACTCCCGATGAAGTTATACACAAATATGACATGGTAGAAGTCCTTGAAGATTACAATGAGAAGACAGGTATCAGTGTTGTGCCTCTCCTGAAAGTTCCTGGTTTCAAAACGGTGTTTTGCCGACATTTAGAGCAAAGTAAAAGGAGAACAATTCCAAGAGAAGAGATATTCCGATTCTCTCACCGAGTCCCTTCTTACTTGCTCACAGGTCAAGAAGGTCATAATTCCCCTAAGGGTTGTTTGGAACTTGATCCTGCATCTACACCTTTGGAACTTCTCCAAGTTCTAACAGAAGCTCAGCTGGAGAAAATGGAGACTGCAGAAAATACTAAAGAAGAATATCCAGTGGGTGGTGGGCAAAATATTGAGAAAGAGCTAGTGAAGAACGGCAAAATCATCGAAGAAAGAGGTATTTCAGATGATGTTCATAAAAAGCTTGAGAAGGAAGCAATGGTGCGCCAAAGTATGGAGGCAAGGGAAGAAAATATGGTGGTGTATAAACGGAGAACGGTAAAGGAAACGGGAAAGGTACCGGTACTGGATACATAGGAAATACTAACTCAGAATGCTGGTGCATATGGGCTTGACCTGGGTAGAAAACACTCATTGCAGTTATTTTGTAACAGCCCGGATGCTGGGAGAAAATTTTACAATAAACATAGGATTCTCTCTCCTCTTGTCAAACACAGAAATAGCTTTATTTTGTAGATGAAACTTGAAACACAGTTTGGAAAATGGAAATTCATAGCCACCCTTAAGAAACTTAAGCAGCTTGTTACATTTATCTGTCCAAAAGCTACACATTCATTTTTTTTTTAAATTGATTTTTGCTACAAAGATTACGTCTATAGTCTGTGTCTTCCTTTACAGCAAAGTATCTCTTTAGACTCTTACCTTTGACTAAATTTCCATTTTTATTTCCTTTTCTCATATGTAAAATTGCCTTCAAGTGCATCTTAAATAAATTTTTAATTGTTAAAAAATAAAAATAAATAAATATAATTGGAAATGTTTTTAATGGATTTTGGAGTCGCCCTCCAATTTTTAGTTGTAAATAGATAAATATTTAGAATTAAAAAATTGAGTATGTTTTAAAAATATCAAAATTAATAAAAAAATATAAAAGATTGATCTTAATGAGAACTTCCGATCTTTCAGTTTCACAAGAATCACGACTTTCATTTCCATTGTTAACATCATTGTTATTTATCAAATAAAAATAAATAAAAAAAGAAAAAAATTTCTACTTATATATATATATTAAAAAAATATTTGAAAAATGTTATCAAAACTTTCAAAACTGTCATCAAATTGATTCAATTCAAAAACTTACGGAGAGACAATAAAAAAAATCTGATAAAAAAAGAGATATCATTCATTGACCACTTATTTTTTTAAATTTTTTCAAAAATACACTATTTTTTTTCTTTGGCTAAATTCTATCTAAAGTTATTTTTTTTATACTTTTCTACTTCCATATGTTGATTGTTAAAATTTTGTTAGTTCTCTTAATAAAATAATAGTTTTACTCCCTAAATTAATGTTGCTGTATGATATTATAATTTTACATTTGATGAATATTTAATGGTTTACAAATGAAAATAGAAAAATATAAAGAAACATAATTTTAAGTTAAATTTAATAAAAAAAATTATATATTTTTTAAAAAAAATTTAAAAAATAAGTGGTTGGTATATAATTTTTTTGAAAAATAATAATGATAATAATAAAATAATTATATGAAATTAATTTTTTTAAAATTTTAATCCAAAGTCCAAATCCTTAAATAAATAAGAGAGAGAGAGCAGAAACTCAAGCATCGTCTCGGCAGTACCTTATCCCCATAAAAATTCTCCCATATAAAATCTCGACCATCCATCTAAATTCAAACCCTTAAACAGTAAACACATGCTCCCACATCTGATGAAACACAAACCCACATCTGTCCACAATTCGCTCATCCCCCTTCATCAAAACAGTCTAACAATCTAAACAAGCCAATCCACAATCATCAATCATCATCATCATCAATTCCCAATCATAATTCATATTAATCAAAAAAGAAAAAAAAAAAAAGATCAAAATCCAATGGAGAACAACCAGCAAGGCCAATCCTCCTCATACCCACCCCAGCCTCCCTCCGCTGCTGCTGCTGCTGCCGCAACGGCGCCGTTTCATCACCTAATCCAACAGCAGCAGCAGCAGCTCCAAATGTTCTGGTCCTACCAGCGGCAAGAAATCGAACAAGTGAACGACTTCAAGAACCACCAGCTGCCGCTCGCCCGCATCAAGAAAATCATGAAGGCCGACGAGGACGTTCGCATGATCTCCGCCGAGGCCCCGATTCTGTTCGCCAAGGCCTGCGAGTTGTTCATCCTCGAGCTCACGATCCGCTCGTGGCTCCACGCCGAGGAGAACAAGCGCAGGACTCTACAGAAGAACGACATCGCGGCCGCCATCACCAGGACCGACATCTTCGACTTCTTGGTCGATATTGTGCCTAGGGATGAGATTAAGGACGAGGCTGCCGGCTTGGGCGGCATGGTGGGGGCCACTGCCAGTGGGGTTCCGTATTATTATCCCCCAATGGGGCAGCCCGCTGGGGCTGCTGGCCCCGGTGGGATGATGATTGGCCGGCCGGCTGTCGATCCTACTGGTGTTTACGTGCAGCCGCCTAGTCAGGCTTGGCAGTCCGTTTGGCAGACGCCCACGGGGACTGGGGACGACGGCTCTTATGGCAGTGGTGGGAGCGGGGGAGCTGCCAATCTTGATGGTCAAGGCTAGGGTACGTGTGCTTTTGTTTGTTTGTTTTACTGTTGTTTTGGATTTTTTGTGTAGTTTAAAGTTGTGACTTTTTGTTAAAAGGTGCTTAAGTTTTCTGTATATTTTCTGTTATTTTTGGACTGTTGTGATCATTCTACATTTGGGTTCTAGGATATTTTGAAATGTTGGCATGACTTGGTAGTGAAGTCAGGAAGTGATCAGTGCTTGCCTATTTGTGTCAGTTTTGTTTGGTTGTCGGTATGGCTGAAATAATTTGTATGCCCTTCATGTTCTTCCTTTAATATGAGCAGCGATTCCTGCTTAAAGAAATGTAGTTATTTTGTTGTTATGTGGAAATGGAAATTCTTATCTTAGGGGATGGATCCAAGAGTGTAAAGAGAATGGCGGGCTTGGTAAACAGCTAGACGAGTTTCTATACATGAAACAGATAGGCTTGTTGAAGTTCTATTAGTGGTTATACTGTGAGAGCCCCTTTGGATGGGGGAGTTTGTGCCGCCTACAATTTATCTGAGAGGAATTATGGTGACAGTCAAAATCATAAACGTGTTTTGTGGATTCTGCAGACTTGTGATTGGTTAATCAGTAATGTTAATGAAAACGATGCACCCTTTCACCTACCGATTAAGTGATAAATAGTCTGGTCAGTTTCCTAATTTTCTTCATTTAGTGAACCAATGCCGGTTGGAACATTCAGTCATTTGTTAGTGTGGTGTTGGCATCAACAAAATGGTAACAGATAATTATATCCCTTTTACTTGTTGCTTCCTTTCCATCAATATATCTGATATATTGCTTCAGTTAGCTTTTTTGATTTCTAACAATTAGAAGCTGTAATTTTTGTAGTTACAAATCAACAAAAAATTGACACATGTCATCATTTACTTGTGTTCAGAATCCTAAAATTCTTGACCTTAACTGGCTCCCAGCCACATGAAGCTATTTGAAAACTGAACTTGATTGATTTTTCCTGGTTGTAGTAGAACTCAAGCTAAACCTGGGCAGTGATTTTAAAAGACCATGTCAGGCATTAGCTCTTTAGTCAGATGGCTTCATTCCCTAACAAAGTACAATATCTGTTTTTGATAAGCCTTACAAAGTACCATATCATCTGCTTGGAAACAGAGTTTCCTTTGAAATGATTCTTCTTTCTCCCCTGGCACTCAATTATCTTCCTTATTTTTCAAAGAATGCTTTTCCTTTGATATCATGTACATGGTTTAGACTTTCACAACATTGCTAATTGAGTGGGAAATTATAACTTCATGCCTTTTTAAGTGGTTAGAATTTATGGGAATATGCAATAGATTGACATTTCACCACCCTTGAGGTTTATTCAGTTGGTAGAAGGAGCTGTTTACTAGCTAAATATAGATTGTGTAGTTTTGGCCCGACTTGAATTTGACCTGAGCTCAAACACTGATTTGATGTGCCTGAGGCAAGTCCAAGTTATTTAATATTCGATTCAGCTCTTCTGCTAGAAAGAGGCATTTCAGTTGCTTGAATATGGAAATTCTCCGGAATGGTATTGTCTTTCTTGAGATTGTCTTGATACACTGTTGAATGTATAAAAGATTTTAATATTGTTTGCATTCTTAGTGAATAATTTTTTTTTTTAAATGAGATTTTTCAGTCTTGCGTTTAAAATGTCTTCTTAAGCCAGCACTTTTTTTTCCGATTATAGTCTTCAAATTTCTTTTCCAGCATAGTTTTAACGAAGCTTGATATGAGTAATTTGATCTTGAATTACGAAAGTTGAACATTGACTTATTACCTATTTATCTTCCTTCCAACTTTTGAGATGTAAGGTGCATTGTATAGGGATACAGCATGCAATTTTTTCACCTTATAGCCTCAAATTTGCAATTTTTTCACCTTATAGTGTCAAATTGGGTCAAGCGAGACTTCCTTTTAACTCAGTGTTGAGTTGGAATTTGTACAATAAACTTAAGGAAGAAGCATACAAGTTGTTCATTTAATGTACAGTTGTAGTCAATTCATAAATTCTTGCTGCATGTAGCATACTTGTCATTTCAGTGTCATGTGTTTGTTGTGTCTTCTCTAACTTCTAGAACAATGAGGTGTTCTCTTCCTTTTTATATGGAAAATAAAAAGCTGGGGTTTTCAATCGCAAAATATCTGTCTTTTCTGTATGTATACTTGTATATGTTAGTTTCCCAGTTTTCATTGCTACTGTGGATTTTTGCTGTTGTATACTCCCTGAATTTCAGCCTTGGTTAAACATCTGTGTTCTTCCTTTTTTGTGCCTATTGAATAAGGCTCAAAGCATGGGAAGCTTTTATTAATTGATGCTCCTGCCCTAGGGAACTTTCAAGTTGGATCAGCATTGTAACCTTAAGACCTATGATAAAATGCATAAATATTATTAGTATGTACTGAAACGGAACAAGTTTCTTGTCTTGCACGTACCTATTTATGCAATATATGTTGCGTAAGCGTGCTTATTGTGAGCTGCTGGTACATCTGTCTGTGAAATGAAAGAAAATGTGTCCTTGTCATTCAATGTTATTTCATGTTATAATTGTTTATCCCCTGTCAGTATGAACTTCTCTTCCTCTATTTTGCAGTTAAACAAAAACAACTAATATGCAGATGTTACGGTGCTGTGTGATGCAGTAGACATTGGAACCCCTGCCGATGCTAAATGGATTTTTGCTTGCATCTGATTTATGAGAGCACTTGTCTGTAATGTTTATGGAAAACCAGTTCTAAATGTGATGACTTTAATCGGAACTTTTTAACTTGATTTCATGCAGCAACAGCTGTAGCTGCAGTGACTTGCCTAATTATATCTAATGTGCAGTTCTGGATTTGTGAATCATCTGTTTTTCTCTTTTACCCTCCAAATATTCTTCACTATTTATTTGTGTACAAATATGATGAGAGAAAATTGAAGCACTGAATAAAATGATAATCTGATAATCTTCACTAATAGCATGTAAGAAATCTTATTCTCTAAAATCTCTATAAAATATAATAAATCATCTTCCATAATCAATAGCAGTCCAATTACGCGTGGCATTCTGGGTAGTGTGAGCCCGACTTGGAAGAGCAATAGTCATATACCAAATGCTGCTTCCTGACGTTTCTGTATTCTCTTTCTTGATCTGGGCTTAACTTCCAGTACTTCTTAGCGTTCCACCAAAATTTCGGGGAGTGACATTGTCGAGTATTGTAATCGTGTAAAACACAACCATCGACATGAAAGTCTTGGTAGTGCGCCCGGAATGGTGCTTGATGCCAGTCAGTTTTCCTCCCATCAGATGCCCATCCTTCAGCATGCCATATACTTGCAATAATATGCATTGGCTGTGATGGGAAGCTTACTTTTTTCTCGATGTCGTTTCCATAGACTCTAATTGGAACATTGTCCACAAAGAAGCTGCAAATTTAATGTTATATCAGTCGAAGCATAATTAATTGTAGTTATGTAATAAAGCTGCCTGATAAAGAAGACATGCTTACACAATTTGATGTTCGTTCCAAAGAATTTTGTAGGAATGGAAATCCTTTGTGGGATCAAACCAAAGAAGAATTTGTTGCTCTCTACCACCTTGACCATTTATGTACAAATTTGTGTGCAATTTATAAGGTGGTCCATTGTTTCCCAAGAACTCTAAATCAATCTCATCATGATGGCTCGAACGTGAAGCTAACTGCAAAACGAAAAAACAAATTAATCAAATTCTGTGTATTGATGTCACATTCACAAGTACATATACAAACCAAAAATATCTCACATAGAAGCTTGTAAGAACTCCTGTGGAATTCTTATCTGGTATCTTCATTCTAACATGAAATAACCCAGACCCGTATCTCATCTTCGACTCGAACCCAGCTCCTGAATTGAAGTACATAGAAAGTTATTTTATTACACCTGAATGTTCGTAATCAATAATAAATAATTTAAGTATATGCTATAGAGAGTAATTAAACATATATATATCAACCAGATTTTTGGTCCAAGGTAAGCTGAATTTCCCTATCTTGGTTTAGAAGTAAGGCATGATCATGTCCCCATGTAACATAGTAATTTTCACTGAAGCTAGTTGTATCGGCTCTGCAGCTTATATGCAATGAAGTGACAAGAAGAAGAATAAAGGCAAAGAAACATGAAAGACAAGAATGTTCCATCGGCAATAGCAATGGCAGAAAAAAAAAATAAAAAAATAAATCGCTTGACTTATTCTCATTGTGCTGTCTGTATATTTATACGGTGTGACACTTGAGATATGACTAGTGTTTTAATCTTTATTTATGATGTTTAAAGGAATATCAGTGTTATGAAGTTATGCTCAATTAATAAGCTAATTTCTGTTTCTAAACCAAAGAAGTATGTATGTTATAGAAATGAGAAACTGAATGACGCGTTATAGCTCTGTGATTACCAAAACCAAGCAGTTGATAAAGATGGTAATTAATGAATCGGAGATGAAGTAATATAAATGTTGTTTCTCTTTTCATGTTCACAAATGGTAGGGATGACAATAGATCGGATTTGACCCAATATCCACCTATTCAAATACAATCGAATCGAATTTAAATTAATTTAAAATAAATTTAGATTAGATTTGGATATCGATGTGTGGATCTAAGATTGATTTCGAGTAAATCAAGATTTATGTTAATTTAGATACAAATTCATATCCATCTATTTTTTAATTTTATTTTATTTTAAAAGTTTATTAACAATTATGTAATTATAAATGATAATAAATTTTATTCATAATATATTAGTGATACTTATCACGTATTTAAAAATCTTAAAACTTAAATATTAATTTTGTAAATTTCAATGAGAATAGGACAAAAATAATTAAGGATAATCAACCCTAAAGTATGCACATGCAAATTTAAATTGCAAGTTAAGTAATAACGCTAGACAATTTATTTATTTTATTATATTAGCCAAATAATTTTTAAGGAATATAGTTATTTCCCTTGTAGACTAACACAAATGGTATAAAATTTTGACAATACAAAATGATCTCAAAAATTAACTTTTGAAACAATTTTTTATTTTCTTTCTTATTTATTTGTTTTAGTGTAAAAGTATAAGCTACAATATCTATTATATTTTTTAGACAAAATATGTAATGTAGTTGTTATCAGTACATTTTAGTTTTTAATTTTTATTCTAAAAAATTATTTTTTTTAATTATTAAATTTTAGAATTCATGACAGAAATATATTAGATTTGAATTTGAATTTTTTTTTTAAATTTGGAGTATATATTCATTTTTTTTTAATTCAGATATGAAATGAAAAACATAAATTCATGATAGATATAGAGTAAATATAAATTTTAATTTTTATTATGGATCTAAATTTAAACTAGAGTAGATCAAATTCATATCTACCCTATTGCCATCCCTAACAAATGGTAAAATTTCTTTTCATCTTTGTTGCATCTAATAAAACCTCAAAGCAGACACCATGCATGCTAATCTAGTCGTGTTTTGCTTTTTGCCGTTCGTCAATGAGAAATAATAGGTTTTTGATTTTGACACGCATTCACTTTACAAGAAATTAAAGTTAAAAAAAAAAACAAAATGTAGTGGATGAGTGAATATACTAGATACCTCGTGAAAGCCAAATTTCACCCTACCGTACATGTTTCAAGTTATTTTCTATTACAACCGAGCAAAACTTTTGAAGTCAGTGGGCCAACCATCGATGCTTTTCCTGTCGTCAGAGAAACAAATCCAAGGTTAGATTACAAGTTGGATTTAGATCAAGTACTGAGTTTTTTTTTTTTTTTTGTCTTTTTCCTAAATTTTTTATAATCCTTTAGTACATGTACATTTATAATAATAAATTATTAAAATTTATTTAGATAGTTTTTTTTTTAATTTAAATAAACATAAATTAACCCAAAACTTTAATAGAGTTGAATGTCTAAATCTAAATAATATTTTTTTATATGAATTATTAAAAATAAATATAAAGTTTTTTTTAACTTAAAAAAATATGAAAACTAATATTTTTACATTTGTCCCTTACAAATTATAAATGTGAAATAAATAATAAACATCTTAAAGAATATAAATAAGATAATATATTATCACAATATAAATTATGTTCAATTAAATACAATCCTTTAATATTTTGAATTAGTATATGTTAATCAATTTTATTGTACTTTATGATATTTTTGTGTGAAAAATATTCATAAAAAATTATAAAGATAAACTAGTATCTTTATGATATTTGTTTAGATAAGGATGAAAATTAATTAATTAGATAGAGATATTTTAAAGAATATCTTTTAATGATATTATTAAGACTTTTGAGATTAAGCTAAAAGCCAAAAAAAAAAATTAGTTTAAAACTTAATGACTTAATAACTGAAAAATTTTCATTAAGTTGAAAAAGCAAACAAACTTAATGGCTTAATTAATTGAAATTAAGGCGGCGTTTATTTTTTTATCTAAAATTTGAATAAGCCTGAATTATTAACATATATATTTGTATAATATTGATTTTGATGATAACAAATTGGATAAATAAGTCGAAGTCTTTAAAACTGGTTATTTTTAAGCCATATGAAGTTGTTTTAGACAAAAATAAGATTTTAGAAATAAACAGATAACCTTTAATCCTAAGTAGGCAAACTGTTTTATTAAGATAATTATATAATTTTGATTTTGGAAGATAAAGAAGAACCATTTATTAGAGCACGGTTAATCGATAGATTTCAGAGAGAAAATTCTTTGGAATTAGTAAACTGTTTACTGAAAACGACTAACTAACAAATTTCAGAGAGGAATTAGTTTGCAATTGGTGAACTGTTTAGCACAAACGGCTAGCCGATAAATATCTTGCAAGTCTCTGAAATTAAATAGCAAGCCAACAACTCCAAGTGGTGAACCGATTATTCAAAATTCTGCATAATAGTAACTTGCATAAAATCAAAATAGTAATTCAACAGCAGTAGACAGTGATCTAATTATTCTCAGAAAGTCAACAACAACTAGTTTTCTTCTCTAATTATAAAAGGCTCAATCAAATTCAAGTAGATGAGATTTTTACAATTATCATTGAGCTTATTATTGTGTATTAAATCTCATTTGTGCTTAAAAATTAATTATTCTATCATTAAAAAACACACTTTGAGCTTTCATTTGTAAACCATATATAGTGTGTGAAAGAAGTTCGTGTAATTTTCATCCTTAAACATCAAAGTTAGTGTTTGAGCGACTAGGAAACACTTGGGTTAAAAATTTTGAGATAATTTTGGATTGTAATGGTTCATTGATACCTTGAGAGTCAATTATAAAGATTTTGAAGTCTTAAAGTAAAGTGTAAGGCGAGGATGATAAAATTCTCAAACCTGGTGAGTTTTGAAGTGTGGACATACGTGGAGTTTGTTGAACCACGTAAAAATCACTTGTCCAGTTCTCTTTCTCTCCTCTCTTTATGTTTTAATTGTTGATATTTATTTTCTTGTTAATTATTTAATTTACTTAGATATTTGCATTGATTTGTGTTTTGATTACTTCATATTTTTAGAAACTCAATTCACCCCCTCTTAAGTTGCATAGCTAGTATTTCATGAATTAATTTGAATTCTGAATATAGCTAAATGTCTAAATCTAAATAATATATTTATTTTTTTTAAATCACTAAAAATAAATATTATTTTTTTAACTTAAAAATTATGAAAACTAATATTTTTTTTTTATATTTATACCCTTACAAATTATAAATGTAAACAAATAATAAGCATCTCAAGGAATATAAATAAGATAATATATAATCATAACATAAATTATGTTCAATTAAATACAAACTCATTAATATTCTAAATTATATGTGTTAATCAATTTTATTACAGTTTATGATGTCTTTATATGAAAAATATTCATAAAAAATTATGAAGATGAATACTGTTAATTTGAACAAAATAAAAAGATAAAAATAATAATATTCTACCACTATATATTTTTACGGTTATATAGAGATGGTTATGCTAATTATTAAATCTTATTTAGGTAAGGATGAAAATTAATTAATTAGATAGGAATATTTTGGAGAATATCTTTAATGTCATTTAGATTTTTTAGATTAAGCAAAAAGCTAAAAAAATTACTTTAATAACTTAATGAATTAATGGTTGAAAATTTTCATTATGTTAAAAATATAAAAAAATTTAATGACTTAACTGATTAAAATTAAGTCAATTAAGTCATTAAGTTAAAAAAAAAAACAGCCCCTACGTCAATTAAGTCATTAAATTACAAAATCAAACAGCCCCTTAATTTTATATTTTTATTCAATAACTATTAATTACGTATTTTTAAAAAAAATAACAAAAAAAATAAACTCAGCACTAAATGTGAGCCCCTCGTCTTAGTGATATTGTATGGAGGGGTCACTTGCAGACAGACCCGGCTCATGACGAGGCTTGGATAGTTAAGGATGTGACACTGTAGTCATTGGGCTTCTAGTGGGCTTGTAACGGACTGACGCTCTCAATAATATTACTCAATAATGTTAAAGGGGTCAGGGGCCCCTGTTTCACGTGCAACAGAAACTCGGACAAACTTGTGGAAATGGTTAAGAAAAGTAGGACCCTCTTACTTTCTCTCTCCATTGTGAATTTGTGATTAAAGAAATAAAGATAGAACTTTGAACTTGTGGCTTGTTTCAAAGCCACGTTAGTAATAAAGAAGCCTGTTTTGCCTTGAAAGAGCATAAGCGATGTCATATGCACACACGTCACAATTCAAGAATTTGCGATGCTTATAAACGGAACCGAAGGCCAAAGTTATTAGAATAAAAAGCTGACCCGCAAAACTAACTAACAGGATCAAGATGGCTGCTAACACCGAACAGATGCACGTATCAATCAACGTCCCAGAAGTAAAGCTCAGCTCCGCCTCCGGTCACCGGAAGATGCCGGTGATCGGGCTGGGCACGGCGGTGGACAACATGGATGAAAGTGCCATGAAATCAGCAGTACTGGAAGCGATCAAGCTCGGTTACAGACATTTCGACACAGCTTCACTGTACGGAACCGAGAGGGCCCTGGGAGAAGCAATAGCTGAAGCCCTTAATCTTGGGCTTGTCGCGTCTCGTGAAGAGCTCTTCATCACTACTAAGCTCTGGTGCAGTGACGCTCATCGTGATCTAGTTGTCCCAGCCCTGAAGAAGTCTCTTAAGTAATAATGATTAAGATCACATTCATTCATTGTTTTACTCATCTATTCTTGCATACAAAAGCACAAAAGATTCCTTTTCATAAGCCTCTGTATTGTTAATTGAATTTGAGCTGACCCCGGGTTGCATTTTAGCATTAACTAGAAAAGTTGAGCCAATTGATGTGTGCATATATATATGCAGGACGCTTCAGATTGAATACGTTGACCTGTATCTGATTCATTGGCCGATCAGTGCAAAGCCAAGTGAGAAATTACGGAACGATATACCAGAAGAAGATCTTGTACCATTGGACTACAATGGTGTGTGGGAAGCCATGGAAGAGTGCCAGAGGCATGGCCTCACTAAGTCCATTGGTGTCAGCAACTTCTCTCCTAAGAAGATTGAGACCATACTCGCCTTCGCTACCATCCCTCCTTCTGTCAATCAAGTGAGAATTATCACTATAATTATGGTTTTTATTTATGAATTAGGTATTAGATAATAATGATGACGTATTAGGAGTTGATGATCGTTGATATTAGGTGGAGATGAACCCTGCCTGGCAACAGAGAAAGCTCATAGAATTTTGCAAGTCCAAAAGTATTATTGTTACCGCATTCTCCCCTTTGGGAGCCGTCGGGTCCAGCTGGGGCACGAATCAAGTTATGAACAATGAAGCACTGAAGCAGATTGCCGACGCTCATGGCAAAACTGTTGCTCAGGTTCCTTTACGTAGTTTTTCCCCCCCTTTTTTTTTTTTTCTTAAACAGTGTATGAGCCTAACACAATCCAAAACGTAGCACATCTTCGTCACATGTTGTAGAAAATCTATCAGCCTAATTCAATCTAAAAGTTAGCTCACTTCATCACGTGCAGTAAAAGTTTATGTAACTTAACTCAAAAGAGTGGTCGAAAAAATAGCTCAAGAGTTGAAGGTCTTTTATCATCCTCGTTAAATAATCCCGTTATTTACAAGTCAATCTTTTTCACTGGTGCTTATTAGGTGGTAAAATAGTGTGGGCTGTAATACTATAACTTACGGGCCTAATTTAACAAAAAACTACATCAAAAATTGAAGTTTGTCCAAATTTTATATACTCAAATTCAATAATAAGGATATTTTTCCTAACCGTATTTACCTTGGCAGGTTTGTCTTCGATGGATAATTGAGCAAGGGGCGACAGCGGCCGTTAAGAGCTTCAACAAGGGGAGACTGAAAGAAAATTTGGAGATCTTTGACTGGGCACTAACTGATGATGATCATGACAAGATCAATCAAATCCCCCAGCGCAGAATGATGCCAAGAGATGTTTTCATTACCCCTCGTGGACCATTCAAGACACTTGAAGACTTGTGGGATGAGTAGATAGACCTCTCCCTTTTGATATCAAATTTGTATTGTATTGATTTCTACTGCGATTAGCTCCAATTATGTATGGGGAAAAAAAACATTTTATTTCTCTCTCACTCTCTATCTTCTCATCACGTAATGAATAAATAAAGTATCATTATGCACATGCATAGCATCTTCATATGTTAAAAAGAATAATAAACTGATGAGTCTAAGTAGGGAAAGAGAAATTCTACAGTCCATTAAAGGTTTTACATCACAATCTGATGTGAAATCACTGATTACTAATAATTTAACATATAGCAATACGTGTTGAAAAACTTTAGAATTTCTTTTTTTTATTAGCCCTCCAAAATATAGAACTTAAAAAAAATTAGAGACAATAAATGTTACTCTTTCTCTTTGTTATCTCATTCTAACAATTGTTTTTTCCTCTCTAATTTTCATCTCAATCCGCTTATTGCCATTTTTAAATTATTTGAAGCACAACAAAATTGATGACATCCGCATATCTCACAGCCAAATTCAGTGACATACACCTATTAGGTGCAATCGCAAAGCATCTGATTCTATTTCTCTCAATGTTCCGCAACTTATCCAGATTCTGAACCACAGTCGACACCAACACTGCCACCAACCCTTACCCCGGTGAATGCCGAGCAAATGTCATATCATCGTGTATTTAGGATTGAGGTTGGATTGAGGTTGGACAGCTGTAACTTAAAAACTACAATATTAAAGTGTTTGATAAACATTAATTACTATATCTTAAAAGCTATACTAATATGATTTTTCACTTGTATTATAAAAAATTTATTATATCTTTAATAATTTTATCTAAATTATTATTTAAAATTTATATTTATTACATATTATTAATTTTTATTTCATAATTATAATTTTTTTTTCACATCAGCTGTAGGTTAAAAGTTACAACACCTTAATCCCAGATGCACCCATAATCTAGATCCTCACAGCCAACTCCCTCCAAAACTCACACTGTCTATGCAACCTTCAGCAACCCATTGTGAACATACCCTCTATCAAACTTTGTTTGCCCAAGTTTGTTATCAAGCAAAACTGGATAATCAAATTTTTGTTTCCAAAATGGTTTAAATAAACCCATTTCTTGTTATGATTAAAAAAATGTATTGAAGGTTTAAAGATGAAAAACAAAGATTAAAATGTATTCTTTTTTGTTTCTGAACTGGTTTAAATATACCCATTTTTATTATTTAAAAAAAAACAATGGCAGCCACTCACGCTTCAAAAATCATCGTCTTCGTCATCATAAAACATTTTCTTCTTCTTCACTCGAGTCACAACAATCAGTTTCGATTTAGATAAAAAAAATGGTTGCCAAAGTCATTTCATCAAAAGAAACCTTCTTCTTCTTCTTCAGTAGGTTTAAAAAATGGCAGCAGCTAGTTTAGAGATGAAGATTGGAGAGCGGGAGAAAAAAAATGATAAGAATGAGATAATAAAGAGTGAGAGCAACGCTTATTGTGTCTAGTTTTTTGAAATTATAAATTTTGGAAGAATAATGAAAAAAGAGAATTTAAAAATTTCTCCAACATGTATAGGCATATGTCTATTATTATTAGTTGTGGTTCCACTGCAAAATTTCTCAAAAATAGGAGTCTTGTCAATTTACCGTCCATGAGAAATATCCCATGTCAGAAACTTTTACTTTGACTTTTTTTTTTCCAAAAAATAAAATCCTTGCTTGTTAATAAAATTGGTAAAATGAGCCATTGGATCTCATTCATATTGTGATAGTTTCATATCTTATTAAATTTAGTCAGATCTAAACACGATTTATTTAATAATCGTATTAAAATATTAATACCTTAATCCGATATAAAAAATAAATACGTTATTTAATAACATAATTAATATCTACATATTTTAATAAATTTATATTAAATATTTATATATATATATATATATATATATATATATATATATATATATATATATATATATATATATATAATATTACATGGTTACATTATTGAAGTTATAACAATATATATGGATTAATTTTGGACTTACTCCCTTATAAATTGACAATTTTCAAATTACCAAACTCCCTTACTTTCTCTTGAAACGTAAGTTACCCCAAAAATCATTATTTTTCTATTATTTTTAATAACAAAATAATAAAATAATATTTATACATTCTTCTTCTAATCAAGTAACAGAAAAAGGTTAAACCTCTACACGCAGGCTAATTTTCATGGGTCCAAATCTTTCTAAATTTTCCAAGGCACGCATAAATATTTATAGTGCACATCTAAATACTTCAAAAAATTTTCATTTTGCACACATGGATACCATCATAACAAACGCATAGCGGCGTGCAGCGAAGGCAACCAAACTCTTGGCCGCATGCGGCCGTGGCAACCAAATCCATGGCTGCGTGCAGCCAAGGCAACCAAACCCGCGGCTGCGAGCAGCTACGGCAACCAAATCCATGGCCACGCATGATTAAGGCAACGAAACCCTTGGTGTTGCGCGGCTATGGAAACTAAGCCCATGGCCTCTTGCGGCCAACACAAACAATCCCATGGCCGTGTGCGGCCATGTCAACCAAACCCTTAACCGCACACAGCTAAGACAATCAAACCCTTAACTGCATATGTCCACGACAACCAAATACATACCAAACCCATGGCCGTACACGCCCAAGGCAATTTTTTTTTTTTGAATTTTAAGACTATGTCATTTTTATTTTATTATTTTATTAATTCAAATAGTATTTTGTTATGGTTACAATCATTAGATAACAAAACGGTAAAAAAAAAAAAAAAGATGCTTTCGTACTTTAACAAGTCATCGGCAGTCAATCGTTAAAGTTAACTACTTCAACTACTTTTAAAGCTAATATGATTATTTTCAAAAGCAAGAGATGTGTTTGACATGCATTTGTTTATCTGGGTTTTGTTTATTACGGGATTTCGAAATCAGGGGTTCGTGCTTTTTTTCCCCCGCGTATAGAATTCACGGAGGCGGCTTTCCGTGCAGTGATAGGATTCGTGGTGACGGGTTTTGTTGGATTTTTTCCTTAAGCTGACCTTGATTCCCTTCAATAAAATCATCGATGGCTCTTCTTAGGTACTTCCATTTCGTTTGTTGTTTTATTTGATTATGTGGAATTAATAACGACGTACTTGTAAGATGTTCGCATGCATTGGTTTGTGAATTTCTTTTTTAAATTTTAAATTATGTGACATGTCAACTTTTTTATTTGATATCGAGCAACAATTTTAAAATTCATTTTCATTTGCGGCTCTAATTTTGAATTTTGGTTGGTAGTATTGTTGTTGATGTGGACTATTTGGAAAACGAAAGGTGACTTGCCGGCATGTGTGTTTATGAAGACGCTTAGTTTATTCCTTTTTTTTTAATCATCCTTATAGCTGATTGGATTAGAATACACTTTCAACCGGTTGGATGCATGTAACTAAATTGTTATTTTGGGTGTTTGCTAGGTATGTGCGGGGCTTTGCTACTCTGGTATCGTAGTCGTTGAATCCACTGTCTTAATCTGTCATAAGCGACAGTGATCACGTGAATTTGGCTGCTGTCGGGTCCTACCTCTGTCGGTTTCCATGATACTTTTGAATTTATTGGGAAATCGGTATTTTGCGGGTACTATTAAATGGTGATATTTGACTCTCGTTGCGTCTTTTTTTTTTTCCGTAAGATTTTCTTATGAAATGCATGACTCGGAGAGTGTATTTGGGAATGAGATTCGGTAATTATATTTTTAAAAAATTATAATATTAAATTATTTAATAAATATTAATTATTATATTTTAAAAATTATGTTAATATAATTTTTTATTTATATAATATAAAATTTATTATATTTTTAATAATTTTATTAAAAATATTATTTAAAATTTATATTTATTATATATAATTAATTTTTATTTTATAATTATAAATTTTTTTCTATAATAATTCTAATTTAAAAGATACAATATTTCAATTCTAAATATATTTTAATTACGTATGGCAACTTTTGTGCAGCTACGTTTATGCCCGTAAAAAATTATTTATTTATTTAACTCTATAAATGAATGAATGAATGAATCATATCCGTAAAAAATTATGTATTTATTCATGAATGAAGGTTATATTCCCCTCTAAAAAAGAAATGTGCTTCTGCGTATTGGGTCTCCTATCATACTGTTGTATGACGTATGAAATGAAAAAATTCATTGCATCGAGAAGCATGTCAGATTAATTGAATGCAGCCCATGTACGAGTCATTGTTTACAACATGGTCGAAAGGTTTTCCGTGCAAACGTGGAACACCTAGATCGTTTTATTATAAAATAATTTTGATAGTAGAATCAAAACACGAGCCCTATGGAAATATATCATTTTTTTTTAACTCATTCAATGATTTATTCGACTTATCAATTGGCCTTTGGTATAATGGGAGAGTTTTTATACTTATAATTATGAGAGTAAGAATTTGAGCCTCTATAAAAATATTATAGAGATTAATTTTAATCTCCCTCAATTATCAACTAATTGAGTGGAGGTAGTCTCTCTCTTACGAAATGTGAGTGGAGTAGACAATCCTCGAATATTTAAGAGGGTTTAAAAAGTATTTGGGTAGTACTTCAGTGAGTAAATATATGACGGGGAGTATCCCAAATGCATAATTTTATTATAAATATTAATTGTAACAGTCTCTGTATATAGAATTAAAAAAAAAATGATCTATTCGACTTGTTACTTTTAGTGATTCTGTTCTTACGTGTATATTTCGTTTCTAAGATGAATGTAACAGTTGCATTTTTCACATGTAGCAAACTTGTGGGATAGCCGAGAAGCGTGACGTGTCTTTAATTGTGGCCAATTGTACAAGTTGTAATAATGTTGGGAGAAATGTGGTAAACTCTCTGTTAGCGGATCAGTTATACTGGAAGCTTGACTCGAATAATTATTTAATTTGAAAATTTCGTCATGTGTACATTTTGGTGATGTTTGGTTGAGAGGAGAGAAAAGTAATTTAAATTCTATTTTTATTTCCATTGTTTGGTTAGACAAAATGTATAAAAATCTAATTTCCATTAGAATTTAATATCCATCATAATGTGGAATTTGAATTCCACCCCAAGGAGTGAAGAATTTAAATTCCTCTTATGTTGGAAACCAAAACTTTTCAAATTACTTTTCAACTTTTTAACTTATTGAATGCCATTAATAATTATTATTTATAATTTTATTTTATTAATTTAATATTATATTAATTAAATTTAATGAATGCTTTAAGAAACTTAACAAAATAAATAGACTTATTTATTTATTTATTTAATATGAAAATATAGAAATATAAATTACCAATACAAGAGAGATGTAATTACAAAAATAGAAACTTCAGATTTTCACTTAATTAATTAATCTTTTTTTTAAAAAAACAAAGATAAAAGCAATTGAGGAAAGAAAACTAGAATTTTATTATTTTAATGTTGAAAACTAGCAATTGAGGAAAGAAAACTAGAATTTCATTATTTTAATGTTGAAAACTAAATGAAGATTATCTTCTATATGATGTATATTTATTTATACTTTTATTTGCAAATTATAAACGTAGAAAATTAACAAAGATCAAATCAGTTTATAATAAATTTTCTTTCAATTCTACTTGTTTTAATTTTCTATTTTTAGATTAAGTTAATTTATAATTTAATATTTTTCCAAAAAAATTTCAAATCCCTAGATAATATAATTGAATAATAATTTAGAATTTTTTCTTATTATGATTTTGTAGATTTATTTTGATTTTTTAACTTCACTTAATATCAAATATTAAAATCTTTAATACAAAGGGTTAAACTGTTTAAATAAAAAATAATCAATTCCTTACCAAACCAAATAATGAAATTTGAATTCACTCTCCTCTCCTCTCCTCTCCCTCCACTCCTCTTCTCTCTAATAATTTCTTTAAACCAAACACCACCTTTGAGTTGCCTTGCAGATTAATAGGAAGTTTTTGACAGAAAGCTTTCTGTTCTTTTTGTCTTTCATGCTGGCTAATTTTATGCCATCTAAGGTTGTTTCATACTCCTTGTTGGTGCAATATAGACCAAAGCAGATTCTTATTAAGAAAATGCAAATGCATTGCAGGGAATGGAATAGATCCGGTCCGGCCAGTTACAACATGTTTTCAAAGAGATTTAGCAGGCAAATATCTTAAGGATTTTTATTTTTATTGTTATTATGTATGTGATATTTTTCAATAGACTTGTAAATGGTGGAATCTAAACAAAGTAATTTTCGGATTTCAAGCTGATTTGTCTGGCTAGGTGGTTTGTGATTTATCATTGAAGTTCATTTCCCTCCTGATTTCCTGAAGGTGCCATCCCAGAGTCTGAATGAGCAGGGGGTGCCCTTGTTTCATATTCAGGGCCCGTCAGGCTTAGCGGCAACTTAGACCGGCTGGGCATTCAAGCCCAACAGAATTTTTAAATAAATTTAATATTTTATTTTAAAATACAAATAATAAAATACATATAACTTATTTAATTAATCTTGAGAATTGATTGTAATAAGTATTAATATAAATTTTAATTAAAATAATTATGCTTACAAATATTATCAACTTTTACTTGGTTTACAGTTAGATTTACTAAACACTTTAACACGTGCTATATTTATTTTTAGTACTTACAATATCTCAATACCAAATGAATTTTTGAAGTGGTCATTAGAATCGTGAAAAGTATGAAAAATTACATATACTTTCTACAATAAACTATTGTGAAAAGGGTGCATTCATGATAAGTTAATACCCTAACATTTTAATGCATTCATAATAATATTAATAATCGGAACATTTAAATCTGGTTTGCTATCCTTTTCATAATAATCCTAACATTTAAATCTGGTTAGAAGTGAATATGTGATAGTTATATTAATCTGATCTTAAATTAATTTAGTGTGACTGGCATGATAAATATCAAATACGAAAAAAAAAATTCGTTAATATGAAGGGAAATTAACAAAATAACCCCAAAAATTTATATTTTTTAAATTTAACCCTTTACACTTTTTCCTATTATAATTAACAAATATTAATTTTTTGGACCAAATAGCCTTATCACTTTCAACAAATTTACAAATAATGTCACCCTTTCAATTTCTAGGTTTTACTTAACACCCTCAATAAACCTTAACACTCTCAACAGACCTCATCACTCTCAGCAAAAGAAAATATAAAATCATCATTTTGAGAGCATTATAAAGGTTAATGTATATTCTTACACAATATAAATTTTTATTATCTTAAGTTTGTTGAGATATGAAGCCATCAATTGATATAGGATTTGTTGTAAATGTTGTTATTTTCCATTAATAAAGTAATGTGAATTGTTAAAGTACTTAGATTTGAGTTGAAAAATGAAAAAAAAATCACTGAAAAAAATAAAAATTCAAGAAAAAAATGAAACCTAGATTATGTGTGACAGGTTAAATTATGTGCGACAAGCTAAGCAACAGGTGCCTGCTGCATGAAAGAAATTACCACTGTATTTTTATGTAATAGGCACCTGTCGCCTAGCTTGTCGCACATAATTTAGCATATCACACAAAATTACCATATATGTGACATATGTTTTCTGGATGTCATAACTTAAGCTACATTTGTCCATTTTGAGCGTATAATATATTGTTTCAAAGCTTGCGATGAGGCGAATCAAAGTAAAAACTTGTTATGCCATTCAGCCTTAAGATTGAACAAAATATTTCCCTAAATTTAAGTGCAACAGGTGTTTATCATACTTAAAGTTGCCTATTGCATGTAATCACAATATGTACAACATCCATATAAAATGTGCCGCATATTCACTTTATCATATTTTGTTGTGTGTAACTATATTTCTTGAAGTATTTGTTAATGGCTATTTCTTGAAGTATTGTTCATCTTTTTTTTTTGTACTATACTCTGTTCTAATTTGACATATTTTCATTACTCTACAGCATATTCAAACGTATTTCCGCTTGATTAATAAGAAGCAACAACAGTATTTGAATGTCTTATCTTAACGTGTCATGCAAATAGACACATTTTTTTTTGTCATGAGTTTACAAAACTGAATAATCATTGATTTCATTTCGTATCTCTTGATATCTAGAAATTTTGTTAATTTCTTAATCTTCATGTAATATATGTACCAGGTGTTCTTGAAACAATTATAGAACAACAATGATTGTGATGTCCATTCATTACAATATAGTAGCAATTTAAATCGATGTAGTGTGTATTGTTACACAATCAATGGACTTTATTTTTTAAACGATTTTAGACATAACAAAAATGAAATATTTATGATAATTTTTATATGCAAATTTTATTCCTGTGAATCTAGGTGATGACCATTGGATATTGGCCTGAGCGGACCTTTGTTTGAAGAGGGTACCGATTTATGACTCATTAGTGACATTCGTGACGATAAAATGTACTTATATCAATTCAAGCCACTTAAAGTTATTTTCCCTTAATGGCTACAAGATGTTGCATTCTACAATATCTGACATGAGTTGCAGAGTGATAACTCTTGAAAAGTCAAATTAGTTAAAGATGCGCCACAACAAGAGCGTAAAAACGACAATTATGACATTTTTATATTGATGTTTACGATGTATTTAATGTTTGGGCTCAGACTTGATTTTGATAGTAGCCATGGACAATACTTTAGAAAGAAAATTACTGTGCATATATTTAATGATGATATTAGATTGTAAGCCGTTGTAGTCATTCGAATGTTGATGTATGGATATCTTATATTTTAATAGATACAATTTTTTGTTATACTGATATGTTTAGTTATAAGTAATTATTGATATATTTTACTAGTTAATATGCAATTATACATAAAATAGAATGCTTCATTATATATAATCATACAACACGCCAAAAATAAAAGTTCAAAATACATAATTACTTAGAATGATACAACTGTTTGGATTTAACATAATAGAATTCTTACATCTCTTGCGGTTATGGCCCGGTTAGTTACATTGCTTGTATTTCATAGTCTTCCGATTTACATCCTCACTAATAGGAGGTATTTTGAGCTGTGGATGACAACTAATTGGTGGTGCTTCAATTGGTGGTTAACCTTCATTTTTTGGATTTTTGTTGGAAGTTTTTAGTTTGCCATGTCGTTAACCGGCTTTATTGGTCATGCATATGCAATGACCAATGATTCATTGGAGTAAAAATTAGAACAAAGACTTGTGTAATCTATTCGGATGGTCAAAAAAGTAGTAATTGCAAGTTGGAATACTCTATAGGAACAAGTTTTGTTATATATATCAACTTTGCCTTCCTTAATACCAATACCCAAAACATGGATTCGATGTTGAGATATAAGATGAACGTTCATTCTTTTTGCCAAAATTCTCTTATCAGCGACTATCTCGTTTGCCTATATTGTTAGACGAATACTCAT
This sequence comes from Luvunga scandens, assembly GCA_030449905.1. NCBI lineage: Eukaryota > Viridiplantae > Streptophyta > Magnoliopsida > Sapindales > Rutaceae > Luvunga > Luvunga scandens. The sequence continues at coordinate 2,521,874 of JASUUG010001266.1, forward strand.
CGATTCAGCCACAATTTTTCTATTATAAAACCATTGCTAAAATGTTTTTCTAAAGTGATCAACAAGATAAGTAATAGAAAATTTTTGTAGTTTTCTTATAAAAGAATTCACACTTTCTGCAATGTTGGTGGTAAGTATACTAGGGGTGGGTAGAAAATTAAAGAACCGATCCGAACCGATGAACGGAACCGAACTGAACTGGTTTGATTCGATTCTATTATATTCGGTTTGATAATTCATTCGGTTGTCTAATAACTTGAATTAGATGGTTTGATTTCGGTTGGGATTGATGAAAACCGAAACCGAACTGAGATTAAGTTAACGAGCGAACCATCACCGTCGAGGAAAACACAACTCACAAATCTCCTCTTGCGTATTCGAATTTCACAACCCCTATCGCGTCTCATATAGCTAGCCATCTTCGTTCGTCAACTGCAGTCGAGCTTGCCATTTGAGGTCAGTTTCTCTCTCTATCTTTGCCGCACTTTCTGGTTTTGTTTCTGTTTATTTCTGGTTAGTATCTCTCTGTTTATTCTTATAGGATCGACCCAAAATAAGCTCTAGTTAGGTTTTGTTTAATGCTTGATAATGGGGTTTCTGTTGATAAATTCTCGGCATCGTTAGTTTTGAAAGCATGTTCTCTGATGGGTTTGATTAGGTAAGGATTGCATATTCATGGCTTGTCAAGGAAAGTAACATTTGGGTCGGATTTATTTTTGATAAAATGGGAATGAGAGACTCGGTTTCTTATAATTCCATGATTGATAGGTATGTTAAGAGTGGTAACATTGAGTTAGCTCGTGAGTCATTTGATTCTATGCCTATAATTCCATGAGTGATGGGAACATTTTGTTTAATGCTTAATGATTGTGCGCAATTGAAAGCTCGGCTCGAGTTTGCTTGGCATATGTTTGAGAAAATGCCTGAAAAAACTTGATCTGGTTTTGCATGACTGTTTTGTTTGCAGTTATGTTTTTTCGGCGTGATTAACTTTTAAGCTCATTCTAACAGACTTTTTTAATGGTTTTTTTTTTAATTGGGAAGGCATTTGCAGTAACAACCGTGATACTATTTGGTAGGGCTAGGAAGAATAGTGACATTGGAGCTTGTTGATGGTGAATTTGGTGTAAGTTTTCAACTTTGATTTATTGCCATTATTACTCTCTAATTTACACTACATATGTTTCCTCTAGTTTAGTTATTCTTGCTGTTATGACTGTTTAGACAGCTGCTTTGATTATTTATGCTTTTACAATCTCTGTTAGTTAATTAATATAAAAAAAAAGCACTTTCATCTCAACGCTATTGCGGGACATGGATGTAGAAACGGATTATAGTAAAATGAATTTTGTTCTGAATATTCAAAGAAACAACTAAATAATGACTTGGTGAAATGCTACTGGAACGCAAGCTTATGTGCTTCCAACTTCCAAGCCGTAAACTAATTTGTTTATATGTAGGATGTGTCTTTTGGTTATGGGTCACTAAGCTTAGTCTATATTTATCTTTTAGTTATGGGCAACTAAAATTAGAAATAATAAATTGTTACATGATTTAATTTTATTACTTTGAAATGACATGTAGAGAGTTGCCATGCATGCCTTGTTAACAAAAGTGGAATTTTGAGGAGTAGTCCAGCACTGTAACGGTTCAAAGTCAATGGAATTTTTAGTTGTTTAAAAATTAATTTGAAATCATGTAGTTTGCCTTATGTTTCTTTACTTTTTTTTTAAAATTTTATTCTTATGTTTTTTATTCTCTTTTTTTTTTAATAATTAAGTGACATTGGAAAAGTTTGGGAAATGTTTGACAATATAGCATCACCAATAGAATATTAACTAATTAAGTAGTTAAAAAAATTAAAGGATATGATTGATTGGGGTATAGATAGAGTACTTACAATTCCTGTAGATAATGCTTTTGCAAATGATTTAGCTGTCAAGTTTGTGAAGAGAAAGTTAAAACGTTGGCAAGTAGATGGAACATTGTTAGGTGGTAAATTTATACATTTACGATGTTGTGCGCATATTATAAACTTGATTGTTGGTGAAGGATTGGTAGAATTAAAAGGTTCAATTACTAGCATCCGTAATGCAGTGAGGTATGTAAGATCATCTCCAGCAAGAGAGAATAGATTTAAAAAGTGTGTTGAACATGAGAAAATTAAAAGTACAGGGTCTGTGGTGTTAGATGTTGTTACCCGATGGAATTCTACCTATTCGATGTTAAGTAGTGCATTTAAGTTTCAGAAGGCGTTTGAACGGTTGGAAGAAGAAGATGAACATTATCGTAATTATTTCAAAGAGGATGTGGATGGATGTGGGAACACAAAGCTGCCTAAACCTGAAGATTGGGACAATGTAGCTGTTTTTGTTCAATTTTTAAAGATTTTTAAAGACGCAACTGTGAAGTTTAGTGCTTCTTTAACTGTAACTTCCAATTTATATTTTCATCGGGTAAATATAAATTTTTTTTTATTTATTGTTATTATTATTTTTTAAATTTCAAACTTTTTTGTTAAACTATTTGATTTCTTGATTAGCTTGATATTTATTATTATTAATGCAATTCTATTTCTTTTGTTGTATTCTTTTAGGTGAGTACTATCCAATCCCTATTGACAGCAAAGTGTCAAGATGCAGATTCTATGTTGAGTGCAATGGCAAAGAAAATGAAGACAAACTTTGATAAATATTGGGGTTCGGTGGAACACATGAACAAATTATTGTTTATTGCAGTTGTCCTTGATCCTTGATATAAGTTGGAGTATGTCTTATTTTGTTTTGAATCCTTATATGATACCAGCAAAGTTGAAGCAATGACAGCAAGCATCAAAGATCAATTGGTAGCAGTTTATAATTGTTATCACGCCTTGTACTCTACGACTTCGTCTAATATCTTATCATATGATGTAGATGTGAATGTTGGAGGAAATGAGTCACGGGAAAATACTTATGATACGGAAGAAGCTTTTAAAAGAAAAAAGAAAAAGAAAGAGACTGGGGGGAAAAGTGAGGTGGAAGTTTATTTAGTTGACCCAAGTGAGGATGCATGTAATGACAAATTCGATATTTTAAGTTGGTGGAAGAACAATAGCACTAAATATCCAATTTTGTCACTTATTGCCAAGGATGTATTGGCAATTCCAATTTCAACAGTAGCTTCCGAGTCTGCTTTTAGCACAGGTGGACGTATTCTTGATCCATTCCGAAGTTCGTTGACTCCTCAAATGGTGGAAGCCTTGATTTGTTCGCAAAATTGGTTACGCTCTTCAATTGGTAGCAACGAAGAGATTCATGTTAACATTGATGATTCATGCATTCAAGACTTAGAGCTTTATCAAATATTTTAATCTAGTAAGTTTTTCAATTTCAAAATTGTAATTTATGCATGTTTAGTTTTTATTTGTTAAATTAATTTATATTAAATTATTTTTATGTAGAGCTTGAGAAATCTGCACTTACATCGTTGGATTCATCAACTATGGCTGCTGGAAGCTTTTAAGTTTTAAGAAAGGAAGAAAGGCTACTAGAAGCTTTTAAGAAAGGAAGCCATGGATTGAATTATTGAAAGCTTTGATTTTAATTTGTAGTAAATTATTCTTATTAGTTGATGTCATTTTATTAGTGGATTATTGGACGATTGTGTAGTATTTTGATTCATGGCTTGTACTTTAACTTTTTTAATTTTTAAAGCAAGCATTGGAAAAACAATTGAATTAATTGGGTGAGTGCATAAAAGAGTTGCTGATTTAAATCTGAACCGACCCGAACCGAATTTATCGGTTCGGTTCGGTTCATAAAAAGTCGGTTTATGAAAAATTTATGAAATAATAAAAACTGAACCGGTTCGGCTCGGTTCGGTTCGGTTTTTTTTAAAACCGAACCGAGCTGACTTTTGCCCACCTCTAAAGTATACTGTACCTCATACCTTCAAATTCAAACATTGTCTAATTACATGTACCCACATTATTTTTTAAGTAATTAGCCGCACCTGAGTGAAGCATCCATAACTCCTCAAGTTGTTTTTTAAATTCTTCATGTCCATACGCTTTTGCTGCATCTATAAATGCAGACTCAAATTCATCTCAAACAACTTTAGACATCTTGAATTTTGACTTTATATTACCTTTAACATGGTAAAAATAGACACCATGGGTAGCAGTATGAAATACTTTTAGAATGGCTCTTTTAATGGCAGTGCATTGATCAGAGATAATTATTAACTCTAGCCTATCGTTAATCATTTTATGTAATTTCATCATCAACCATATTTCTGTTGTATATCTACTCTAATTTCATTTAGAGTGTATATCCGTTTATTCTAGATAAATTTATTTGCGATAATATAACTAACAACCTAATTCCTTATTCGATGAAAACCACCACACAATAATTCATTAAAATAAGTGTATACACTATCAACTCTTCTCATTACCCAAGGAACGTTCTACCCATTTGAACCTCTCGTTACTCGAATATGCCATTTACATAATTTTAAAGAACAATGGGCTTTAAAACATGTCATTGTAGACTATGCAATCTTGAAATCAAACTTATCCCTCAAAACAACTTTGTGCAGTTCTAATATTAACTCATTCTTCTTAGCGAACAACTTACCCATACTAATTTCATCCGAATTACAACTTTTAACTAAATCTAGAATAACTAAGTTTGAAAGAAAAACTAGAGCAAGACTTGGGAGAGGATCAACTATTGGCCTCTTCCTTAAACAGGACATTGGAAGAATAGGTCGGTTATCTCTATTATTAATAAAAATATCATACTGATGTTTATCATCATCATTGATAAGAATATTGGAATGACCGATGTTTACATTATCAACTAAACTATTGAAGTGAGTGCCTTTCATACTATTATATTGTTCCACACTAGCATTATTAGCGTTGATGTCATCAATAGGATTATCATTACTGTGAAAATCATTATTATGGAATGGAGAGTAATGTTGCTCTAATGATGACGTTAGTGGTAATTCATCTTCTTCAACATCTGCCACGTAATGTTGTTATCATCATTAGTGTCATTGTTTTCATGGAATAGAGGGTAACGTTGCTGTAACGACATCGGCTGTGGTAACACATCTTCTTTAATATCAAAGATAAAGTCATTTACTTTAAAAGAAGTTTCAATTTCAAGTGGCTCAGGATCTTAGGCCGGAACTCTAGAAGATATGGTAACAAATATAGGGATGCATCCATAATTTACTACATTAGAGGCCATGTGTAACACAACATTGACTATTTTATTATTAAATATATCCATAGGTAGTGAACATCCATAATAGATTGTGTTACTAGACCTCAAAGTTATCTTCATTGTCATACTATATTCATTAGAATTTATCTGTAAAACTTCATACACACTTGCCAGATGCTGATCAAACGTATAATTTTTTCGAATAAAAAAAATTGTATTTTTGGCATTCATATACTCTATATGGTCATCTGCTAACATTTGCCATAAACTGTTGTAACACAATTGAAGTATAACTAAATCCATTAAGAATGAAAAATTATAAATGAATAAATAAATAAATATATAAATAAGATTACACACTACAAGATATAATAAAGTGAATATGCTGCACATTTATATTAATGTCGCACATACTGTGATTATGAGTGATAATGCAATAGGTGTCTATTTTTGGTTTGACCATATGATAGAATGGAGTACAGAATTTTGGATTTGATTCATCCCATCACAAGTTTTGAAACGATATATTATACACCGGAAAAAGACACATGTGGTCTAAATTATGACTTTAAAAAAATATCTAAAATTTATTGAGACAGGTAGTGGGACATGTGTCTGTCTCGCATAAATACAAAGCATATTATGTGCGATAAGCACCTATCTCACTACCTGTCGCACATACTTGGATTTGATTTATCTCATTGCAAGCTTCAAAATAGTGTATTATGTGCCCAAAACAGACAAATGTATTTATTGGTACTTTCTACTATATGTGTCAATATGCAAGTGTATACAATAAGTAATATAATAATAAGTATTTAGATCGTCTCTATAGGAATTAATGTTATAGGACTTCCTATTCTACAATAGATTCGTGCGCTTGCGAGTTCAACAGGAAAATAAAACTTATCTACCTGTATAAGCACGTCCTCCACAATACCACGAGGTTTTTTCATGGACCGATCTGCAAGTTGTAACACCACTGGAGTTGGGTGTAATTCTCCCAGTCCAAGTTTCACAAATACTGAGCAAGGTAACAGATTTACACTAGCTCCTAAGTCCAACAAAGTATTCCTAATTGTGTGGTTCCTTATATTACATGAGATAGTGGAGGAGCTTGGGTCTTTGTATTTTAGAGGAAGTTTGTGTTGGAGTATAAAGCTCACGTTTTCTGTTAAAAATGCCTTCTTTTGAACATAAATGTTTCTCTTTTTAGTACAAAGGTCTTTAAGAAACTTGGCATAAGATGTCACTTGTTTTATAGCGTCAAACAAAGGGATGTTAACACTTACCTGTTTAAAGATTTTAAAAATCTCACTTGTGGATTTTCCCTTCTTCGCTTTAGCTAACCTCTGGGGAAATAGAGCTTTTGGAACGTATTCTCATGGGTTGGTTTTTTCTTTCTCCTCTAATGATGAGTCTTCTTCATTAACCGGTATAATTTGAGTTTTTTTTGTTACCGGCATCTCCACTTTGTTGTCGACTTCTTTTCCTTTTTGCAAGGTCATAACGGCTTTGACCTCTCCATGCTGCTAAGGTGAACTGGTGCTTACTTCATACACTCTTTTAGGATTAGACACTGGTTGACTTGGGAATTTACCTTTCTCAACAGTCATTGCCAAGGTCTGAACTGAAGAAGCAAGTTGTCCCACCATTTTTTTAAGGTTTGAAATTGATTGGGTTTGTGAATTGAAACCTACTCTCATCTCATTTCGTAGTTCATCAATGGTGCGGTTTTGGTGCTCGATTTTAGAGTGAATAAGATTCTTGAAATTCTGAAATGCATCCTCCCATGGTCTAGGCTAAGAATGGTTTGGGTTCTGATTGTATGGTCTAAATTGTGGTTGAGAGGCTTGAGGATTTTGAGGAATTGGTTGCACTGGTGGAGCTAGAGCTGGAGCTGCTAGTCTATTCTGTTGGAATCCTTGAGACCATGAAAAATTGGGGTGGTCTCTCCATCCGGGATTGTACCTGTTGGAGTAAGGGTTGTAGTTTGATGACTTTCTCATTACATCTATGGGATTGGCTTGATCTAAGTATTAGTCCTGGTCATGTGGTTCCGTTAATTTAACAACTGTTAACGATGCTATTTGTCAGGAAAGACCTTCAATTATCTCTTTGATTTCTTTAATTTCTGAACTTGACTCGCCAATGTGAACCTCATTCACTCCCTTAACTCTTTTAGTATTCCTGAGCAAACGACTCCGTTGTTGGGAATTATTTGCTTGTCGCTGGAAGAAATCCCAAATCTCTGATGCACTTTTTGACATTAGCTCTCCTTCACTTGTTGCCGTTAGCCATTCTTGCACATTCGGCAATAATCCCTCCAAAAATTATTGGCATTGGTGCCATTTTTCGTATCCATGATGTGGACACTTTAGGAATAGCCCATTGAATCGCTTCCATGCTTTGAAAAATTGCTCGTCTTCTCTTTGGGTAAACTCTGAAATTTTCCTGCGAATATCATTTGTTTTATATACTGGGAAATATTTATTCAAAAATTTTGTTACCATTTGTTCCCGTGATGTAATGCTATTAGCAGGCAATGCATTGAACCATGAACGAGCTCGATCATTTAAAGAAAATGAGAATAATCTAAGCTTAACATCATCATCTGAAAAATTCTCATATTTAAAAGTTTGACAAATAGCATGGAAATCATTCAGATGATTATATAGATCTTCATTTTTTAGGCCATAGAATGTTGAGAGACAATTTAGCACACTAGGTTTTAATTCAAAACTCCTAGCAGCTACATTTGGGTATCTTATGCATGATGTGCTCAAGTTAGCTAAGGGACTGAAGTAGTTCTTAAATGGCCTCTCTTGTGGTACTGGTTGCAAATCCATTTCAATTTTATTTTTAATTGCAACGTGCTTGTATGTGCGAAGTGTTTTTTCTAATTCAAAGTCTATAGGCTCAAGATTAGGTAATTGTCACCTACGACCATGCATGCAAAGAAAAAAAAATTGTAACAAAATTAATAAAAATAAAAAAGAAAAAGAAATTATGATACCAACATTATCACGCTGTTACAATTTTGCTATGAAAACAACTCAAGCACTATATATAGAAAAAAAAATATGTGAAACAAATTAAAATAAATTAATAAGCGGTTGAACCTGCCGATTTCACAAAATAAAAAAAAATAACATGAAAATTAAATTACAGAAATTTAAAGAAGAGAAGAAATAAAAGAAAATAATATCTACTTCAAAATGTAAATTCACTTTTTTTTTCTTTTTTTTTTAATAATAAAAAAAATATTACAAGGAAACAACTAATCAAAATAAAAAAAAATAAAGAAATAAAAAAATTCTACGAATTAAAATACAATAAAAAAAATATTACAAGGAAACAACTAATCAAAATAAAGATATAAAGAAACTTATTCTACGAATTAAAATTTTATTGAACTTGAACGGCGCCAAAAACTTATTGTGCGTCACGAATCTATTGTAGAATAGATCAACGGTGACGAGTGTCGATCCCACGAGGAGATGGATTTTAATTGCTTGTAGAATTAATTTTCTAAGAGGGTGATTGGATTTATAATGACAATTATGTAAGCAATGTATTAATTTAAATTAAAGCTGTTGGAATAAACTATTAAAATGAAATGCTTGGATCTCCGGATCTGTACTCAACATGCATCATCGGCTCAACATTCATTATTAGTACCAATTAAATCATGAAGAGGGATTTTCCACTCCTCATGAACCACACTCTAATAGATATGGTGCTAAGGGCTTCCCGTGCCAAATAGTAATAACATTGCCTAGGGAGGCGGTTATTCCAGCCGATATCCAGACAAGATTATTACTATCTGTCTACGAAAAGTCAAAACAACCACATAAATTAAAGGGGAAGGAAAAGTAAATTGACTAAATTAAGCCTATGGAGCATGTTGAGACTTCACCTTCAACCCAAGCTTGAAAGAAAATTAGCCACTCATAATTGAACTAGGGGTAAAATGAGAATTTTATTAAAATACGTAGAAAATACAAGATGAAGATGAAATTACAGAAATTTGAGCTCAAAAATGGATTCAAGGGTGTCAAATTAGGGGGGGAGCCCCTTTTTTATAAATACACTAGTAAATCATGGCCATCGGATTAAAACAATTTGGACGCTCAGGATTGCGCCACATGGCAAGTTCCTATTGGATAGAACACATCATCAGGGCTGTTATTTTGTATATATGCATGTACCGTACACACAGTTTTTCGGTCCACTAACATTCTGCCACATCACCGGTCAACTTTTTTTGTCCAATAAGATCGTGACACGTTATCAGTCAACGCCACATCATCAGTCAATGCCACATAAGCGGTCAATGCCACATCATTCGTCCAATCAAATGCCGCTACGTCATCGTCTAGTGCCATGTCATCGTACAGCACAGGTGAACAGTGTGTGAACAATGTCGTGTACAGTGTCGTGTATATCAACCGTACTGTATGTGTGAACAGTAGCGTATATGTGAACAGTACCATTTATCTTTTTATGCTCCTCCTAAGGTTTTCGACTGTCCTAAGTTCAAAATTACTGTCCATTTTTCTATCTGATCTCTCGTCATTGTGAAACAACCATGATATCCCCTAAAATATATAAAATACTTAATTAAAATAAAACATACGTAATTAAATTACAAGGGACTTAAAGACATAAAAGTAGGGATATTAGTGAGACTTGGAGTATAGAATGATGATTTTCTCCATTATAAATACACACTTTCTAATACTCAACAATTCTCTATTCAAACTAAGTACTTTAACAAATTATATTGTTTTATGAATGTAGAATAACAACATTTACAACCAAACCATATCAATTTCGAATCTAAACATTAATCTTTACAAAAATAATTCATATTATGCAAGAACTTACACTAACTTTAAAAAGCTTCTCAATTCTCAATTGATGATTATATTTTTAGTTATATAATACTTGTTTGATGAGATTTAGTGATTTATTGAGAGTGATGAGGCTTATTTATGTGTTGAGAGTGTTGGAATGTGAGTGGATTTCAAGAATGACATTTGTTTGTAAATTTGTTTAAAGTGATGAGGACTATTTAGTTTAAAAAATTAGTATTTAACTAATTATGATTGAAAAAAATTTAAAGGGTTAAATTTAAAAATTAAAAAAAATTTAAGGTTATATTTATAAATCCAACAAATATAATGAAAAGTAACAAAAATGCAAAATAATCACCTTGAATTCCTACTTTACCCAGGAAAAGATAAGCAAGTATCGGGGGCATTACCGTAAAGTCATAGGCTAGAATCACGTTTAAAGGATTCCATAAAGGATTTTCATTCAATAAACTCCCTCTATTTGCTACGCATCCAGCATCTGCCTCTCACATAAGCAATAATGGCGGCCACTTCGGCGCACACCGCCGCCTTCACAAATCCCTCCTCATCCTCTTTCATCTCCGCCACAAGTGAAAAATCAGCGTTATTACCAATTTCTAGATTTACCCTTCCTTTTTCTCATAATTTCGAAAAACCCAGTCTCCGCATCATCACAAACTCCCTCCCCAAACCCTCCGCCGCCTCCTCCACAGCTACCCGCCAAACTGTAATAACAAACCCGGAAACAAACTTTTCATCCCGATTTGCCCCCGAAGAGCCCCGCAAAGGTGCCGACATCCTCGTTGAAGCCCTCGAGCGTCAGGGCGTTACCGACGTTTTCGCCTACCCGGGCGGCGCGTCGATGGAGATTCACCAGGCCCTCACGCGCTCCAACATCATCCGCAACGTCCTTCCTCGCCACGAACAAGGCGGCGTCTTTGCCGCCGAGGGATACGCTCGCTCCTCCGGCAAACCCGGCATCTGTATCGCCACGTCGGGGCCTGGCGCCACCAACCTGGTCAGCGGGCTCGCCGACGCGCTCCTCGACAGCGTCCCGCTGGTGGCGATCACCGGTCAGGTCCCGCGCAGGATGATCGGCACTGACGCGTTTCAAGAGACTCCCATTGTGGAGGTAACGCGCTCTATTACAAAACATAATTATCTTGTACTTGATGTTGACGACATTCCTAGGATTGTTAGTGAGGCTTTCCTTTTAGCAACCTCCGGGCGGCCAGGCCCTGTGTTGATTGATGTGCCGAAAGACATACAGCAGCAGCTGGCGGTTCCTGATTGGAACCAACCGATTAAATTGCCCGGTTACATGTCTAGGTTGCCTAAAGAACCCAGTGAGGTTCATTTGGAACAGATTGTCAGGTTAATATCAGAATCGAAGAAACCCGTATTGTATGTGGGTGGCGGGTGTTTGAATTCTAGCGAAGAGTTAAGGAGGTTTGTTGAGCTTACGGGGATACCTGTTGCAAGTACTTTGATGGGTTTGGGGTCGTTTCCTGGTACGGATGAGTTGTCGTTGCAAATGCTAGGAATGCATGGGACTGTGTATGCTAATTATGCAGTCGATAAGAGTGATTTGTTGCTTGCGTTTGGGGTTAGGTTCGATGATCGTGTGACTGGGAAGCTTGAGACTTTTGCTAGCCGAGCTAAGATTGTTCATATTGATATTGATTCTGCAGAGATTGGGAAGAATAAGCAGCCTCATGTGTCGGTCTGTGCCGATGTGAAGTTGGCTTTGAAGGGAATTAATGGAATATTGGAGAGTAAAGGTGCTAAGGGTAGGTTTGATTTTTCAGCTTGGAGGGAAGAGCTTGATGAACAAAAAGTGAAATACCCTTTGCGTTTTAAGACATTTGAAGAAAAAATTCCGCCGCAGTATGCAATTCAGGTTCTTGACGAATTGACCAATGGGGAAGCAATCATTAGCACTGGTGTTGGACAACATCAGATGTGGGCTGCTCAGTTTTACAAGTACAGGAGACCTCGCCAGTGGTTAACATCTGGAGGACTAGGGGCTATGGGTTTTGGATTGCCTGCTGCAATCGGAGCTGCTGTTGCAAATCCTGATGCCACCGTTGTAGATATTGATGGTGATGGGAGTTTCATCATGAATGTCCAGGAGTTGGCGACCATTAAGGTAGAGAAACTCCCCATCAAGATATTGCTGTTGAATAATCAGCACTTGGGAATGGTGGTGCAATGGGAGGATCGGTTTTACAAGGCAAATAGGGCTCACACGTATTTGGGAGATCCATCAAGAGAGTCTGAAGTATTTCCAAATATGTTGAAGTTTGCAGAAGCCTGTGGAATACCTGGAGCACGAGTAACAAGGAAGGCAGATCTGAGAGCCGCAATTCAGACTATGTTGGACACTCCTGGACCATACCTTCTGGACGTCATCGTTCCCCATCAAGAGCATGTCCTGCCTATGATCCCCAGTGGTGGAGCTTTTAAAGATATGATCACTGAAGGTGATGGAAGAACACAGTATTGACGACAAGCTGAAGCAGCATAGATGCCTTCTTGGCTATGTATTTATGTTCCTTTTGAATTCCAGGCTTAGCTTACCTATGAGTGTGTGGCAGTGTTTTTAGTTCAGGTGTCAGTTTTAATGGAACTAGTGTTTGTTTAACAAACAAACTCTATGAATTACAATGTTATAATTTGTTTGTGTATTGAGTAGTTTGATTCTTTTCCCTCTATTTTCCCTCCCATTTGAAGCAGTATTATTTTTTCTGGTAGATGCATGATACTGGGAGCGATTAAGATTATATTCGTCCCAATAGAGAAGATGCTTATGTCCATGTATTTTTGAAAATTCAATTATCAAAACTCCAAATTGAAGTATTACTCGAACTCCAAGTGATTGCAGCTAATTGAGGTATGCCTAGGGGCACTCATCAACGAAGCATCACTCGTTTAATATTATCTAAAGCATCATACGGTAATTCATTATGTTCATGATCAAACACATTTTGAATTCTTATAGTGAAATCTATACTTTTAAGCGAATTTCAAGCAACTAGTAACACGCCATACGTGGGCCTGAAATGGACCCGACAGCTCCACTTCGCGAATGTTACTAAAAGCCTGAATTGGTTACTTGAACAGAACAAACTAAGTGGTGATAATTGAGTCTTCAATTTATATAACTGGCCTCTATATTTCAATTAATACTATTTATCTTAAAATTGTCCTTAATAAAAAAATAAAAGGTAAAAATTTTTTTCTCTCTTATTCTCTTAATAAATTAACTTCTTATCTCACTCATTTATTTTAATTGATTCAAAATATAAATCAAATACTAACTTTTAATCAAATATCAAATTGAAACCTAAAAAAATCTTAGATTATCACATAAAGTAAAACTAATATCATTAGTAACAAAAAAAAATAATATTAAAACTCTTGTGATGGATTGATGGTGAAGAAGTTAGGTGGTGAAGATGTAACAAATAAAATAAAGTCATTATTGCTTATTGATCTTAATTTAGGCAGCCGCTACGTTAACTTGACCAAAAATTAGTCTTCTATAACTTTTCAATTATTTGATAGTTAATAATAGAATCATACAAAAAAAAAAATTACCTTTAAGTTGATACACCATATGTAACTTATCTAGACCCTCTAATTTAATCTATATACTCTATAATCTCCATTAAGAAAACTTATTTTTGAAGCAGGGTTAACTAGCACGATGCTATGAATGGATGTGTTGAAATATTATGTTTTACTAATGTATCAGGTGATAAATTTTATAGTTTATATAATTACTCAATTACCATCCAACAAATGAATATTACATCCGTTGGTATTTAAATTTAAATTTAGAATTTAGGATGTCTAATATTACTCATAATTTACTGTTAAAGAGGGATTAAATTAATTAAAATGATTTTTATGTAATCAATATTCTCTAATTAAATCAATTGATTTTGACATGACATGGCATAACACAAGTTACTAGACAAATCAAATGAAGTCATTATTGCATGTTGATTTTAATATATGTAGCTTTTGAGTTAATTTGACCTAAAATTAGTCTTTTATAATTTTTTAAGGTTATAACTACTTTAGAGTGGTTTTAAGATATAACATGAATTACAACCACACACGTAAAGTGATAAATAGTAAAAAACTCATTATAACTTTAATTGTGTTGTCACGAAAGGGTGTTCTATCTTAGAACTGTTCCAATATAAACAGACCCCTTTTTAATTATTTGAGGGCTAATAATTAAATTGTATAAAAAAAATTAATTTTGATTTGATAAGAGTTACATCATATGTATCTTATCAAAACAATTTCATTTAAGGCTTTAGTTACCTTATATTTTATTAAGTTACATAACTGTTCACATTCATTCAATGAAAATCTAAGAACTATGAAAATATAAAGTAATGAAATCTTGTGATTTCCACAGCTGTTAGATTTTCATCGAATCCGGATCAGAATATTTTTATTTAAATATAATTTTAACTTTAATAATTTATTTAATAATCTCTTTAATTTAATCTATATGCTCTAATCTTCATTAAGAAAACTAATTTTCAAGAGGGTCAAGTAGCAAGATGCTTTGAATTGATGGGTAAGTGGGTTACAATGCTCTTAGTTTAGATGACAAAAGCTTATGTAATTATTCAGTCACCATGTAATAGATTAATATGATATTAATTGGCATTTAAATTGAGACTTAGATTTTTTGATACCTAGCATTGCTCATAATCTATTCTTCAATAGAATTAAATTAAGTAAAATAATTTTTATGTAATCAATATTCCCTAATTACCATCGAGAAGAATTCGAGTAAATTTATTGGCAGCGTGTTCCTTGATAAGAAAAATTGAATTTCAAGTCTATCATATAAGCATATACTTATTAAAATTTATGTATTTAGTAAATAAATAAACTAATTTTGACATGACAAGACATGATACAAGCTACTAGAAAAATCAAATAAAATCATTATTGCATATTGATTTTAATTTAGACAACTGCTAAGTTATCTTGACCTATAACTAGTCTTCTATAACTTTGTAATTATTTGACAGCCAATAATTGAATCGCAAGGAAAAGTTAATTTTGAGTTGAAATAAGTTACATAATAAGTATCTTATCTAGACCCTTTAATTTAATCTATATGCTCTAATCTCGATCAAGAAAACCAATTTTCAAGTAGAGTGAAGTTGCAAGATGCTTTGAATTGATGGGTTACAATGTTTTGTCAATAATGTATTAGATGATGAATTTTATAATTTATGTAATTACTCAATCACCATTTAAATTGAGACTTATATGAATATCATATTAGTTGGCATTTAAATTGATACTTAGATTTTGGGATGTTAGTATTGCTCATAATCTATTCTTCAGTAGGGGTTAAATTAATTAAAATAGTTTTTATGTAATCAATATTTCCTAATTACCATTAAGAAGAATGCAAATAGGATTAAGTGATAATGTGTTAGAGGGGACCATTTATATTATATGCATGTACGCATGTGATATATGCAAAAAAAATAAACTAATAAACATAAAACATCTACTATTAACGTGATAATAGGACTATTAAACTTAAAATTTGAGACCATTAACTTCAGTTTTAAATTTAATAATTTCTTATATCAAGTTTAATGGTAAGTATTTTATATTTAATAATGAATGTTTCATATTTATTAATATATTTTTTTATATGTATATAAAATATACATGTATTGTATCTTAAGCCTGCGTTAGAAACTCTGTCGAGAAAATTTGTGCTTCCATTATATACTTATAAACTAATTAAAGATGTCTTTGACATGATAAGACACGAGTTACTGAACAAATCAATTTGAATGGCTACATTAAATGATCCACTTGCCTTTGCCAGGTTGCAGGCGGACACAGTGGTTGATGCTGACTTGGCCCCAGTATGAAATTAAAATATGAAAGATATTTGATCATAATCATTAATAAAAAATAAAGGAAAGTTTGAAAACAATAATAGAATACAACAATAAATTCATTTCGTATTTATTGTATAACTTACAATGGAAAAAAATAATATATACAATGTAAAAAAATCGTATGAAACTAATCCATAAATTAAATTAGATTATAAAAAATGTTATTGAATTGTAATTCCAATTTACATTTAAATGTAGTATTTTAAATTCAATATACATAAAATTAACTTTAAAAAAATTATAAATGAAATGTGATGATGCAAATTGTATAAATTAAATATTACTTGCACTGTTATACGATGATACATAAATATAAAATAATTAAATAATTAGGTATTTCATAAAATGATAAAATCTATGTGGGCCGCTAAAATTGGCAAATGGACTGGCACGTCGTGCTCGGCATGAATGGTCCAGCTCCTGGGCATGAATCTGATTTTTGCTTGCAATCAGCTTACCCCTTTATTGAAGACTCTGCCGACTATATATAATAGTCTTTTACAATAATGAAAGATTAACAAACAATACTAAAAATTAGGAAACCAACTACTTAAAATTAGGAAGCTCATAATCTATTATAACGTTTAATCAGTTGCATGGCTCCATTAATAATGGCTTGCATGACTGACGAATAATGGCTTGCGTGGCTCCATGTATACTGGCATGTAGCATTCCCCTCTCTCCCCCCCCCCCCTAAGGATCCTTGTCCTCAAGGAGAAAATCAGGAAATGTAAAAATGTAAAAAAGATTGTAATATTTGTAAATATTGAAGTTTGGAATAATATCATTGTTGTTGTATGTTAACGACGAACCGTTTTGTTAACGACATCGATAATTTCAGAAGCGCATCTTTGTATGTTAACGGTGTTTCTTGTTAACGGGGCGAACCGTTTTTCTTGTTAACGGCGTCGAAATAATTTCCGAGAGCATGTTAAATGTTCTTAAAACTATAGAAGCGATGTTGAGGTCTGGAAATTAACGGTGATCCAATAATCGAAATTGGCTAACCGTTTATTTCAGGATGTTTGAGTTCTTGAAACTAACGGTGGCCGATAACTTAAATCGCTAATTAATTATTTAGGAGCGTTAAATTTCAAACCGAATTATGTCTTTTTGAAGAGTTTTTGTCTTTTGAAGATGTGCCATGATGAATGGTTGTAATCTTTCATTAAAAGACATTTTCTTCATTAAGGAAAACAACAAAAAAAAATATATAAATATAGATTTCTGATTTTTAAGAAATATATGTTCGAGAATACAATTTTATTGTTAAAGATTGTATTGAGTTTATTCAGATATCTTGGGGGTAATTTGTAATTCAACTCTATAAAGAAAAAAAGTGTGGTGAGGACAAATAAAACCTTAAAGTAAAGTGTAGATACACGCCTCAAACCTTTCTATTTCTTTCCCTTATTTGCCTTCATATTTCTAAAAAAACACCAACAGGAAATGACTTGGAAAAACGCCACTCATTCTCCTAGGTAGCATCTTCCACTGATGCTCCTTTCCATTTAACTAGGATTTCGGACCTTGGACGATATTTCCCTTTATGAATGACACGACGGTTCAGGATAGCTTCCGGTTGAGGAAGAATGGTAGAATCATCTGCAACTGGAGGAAGTTGAGCAGAGGTCGGAGGGTTCGATCCTACATGCTTCTGTAACAAGCTAACATGGAATACATTATGAATTTGAGAACCTGAAGGAAGAGCCAATTTATAAGCCACTACGCCCACCCTCTCAAGTATCTGATATTGACCAAAAAAACGGGGAGCAAGCTTCATGGAACATCTAAAAGCCACAGAAGTCTGGTGATACGGCTGGAGCTTTAAATACACGTCATCACCAACCGTGAAAGAAACCTCACGCCGATTTTGATCTGCTTGGCTCTTCATTCGATCTCGGGCCACCAAAGGATTATGACGTAACTCCTATAAGATAACATCACGGTCTCGTAGATACTCATCAACAGCTTAGACGCGGAATGTGCCCGGAACATAGACTAACAGACTTGGAGGTGGAACGCTGTAAACAGCCTCAAAAGGGGTCATTTTGGTAGAAGAATGAAGGGACGTGTTGTACCTAAATTCAGCCCATGGAATCCATTCTGTCTATTTTCACAGTTGATCTCCTGCGAAACATCGTAAATATTGCTCCAAAGTGCGATTTACTACCTCGGTTTGACCGTCGGATTGTGGCTGATAACTCGAACTCATGCAGAGCTTGGTTCCTTGTAGCTGGAAAAGCGCCTGCCAAAAAGAGCTGATGTCTTGTCTCGCTCACTAACAATTGACGATGGAATGCCATGGAGCCGAACCAAATTTGCAAAAAATGCCTTAGCAACAGTGACTGCAGTAAATGGATGCTTTAAGGCTACGAAGTGGGCATACTTTGTTAATCGATCGACGATTACCATGATGACGGTATACCCATTAGATAGCGGTAATCCCTTAATAAAGTCCATCGAAACTTCAGTCCAAGCTTGAGTAGGAATTGGCAACGGTTGGAATAGTCCAGCATGCTTCATACAATCGATCTTATGCCATTGACAGATATCACATTGCTGCAAACATTCCTTTACCGTTCGGCGCATGTTAGACCAAAAGAAGCTGTGTTTGATTCGAGAAAGAGTTTTATGGAATCTAAAACGACCACCGATTGGAGATGAATGACAATCTGCCATTATTTTTGTAATTAATGTTGAGGTAGGGCTAAGATAAATTTTGGTGCACTTAAACCAAACTCTATCTCGTTGATACAATCGGTGGAGTGTTTGAGGAGAAGGGCTCTTTCAGGCAAATCTTTATAAAATGAATCCTGGTGAACTTCTTCTTGGAGAATTGGCCACCAATCAGCATGTGGCATAGAAATTGATAAAAGCTGGAACTCAACTACACGCGACAAAGAATCTGCACCCTGATTTTCAACTCCCTTTTTGTACTCAATTTCATAATCATATCCAAGTAATTTTGGCAACCATCTTGCTTGTGCTGGAGTGGTAGGTACTTGAGACTTTTTTGGTCGGTTCGGACCGTAAATGGTTTCCCAAGTAAATGAGGCCGCCATT
Organism: Luvunga scandens; assembly: GCA_030449905.1. NCBI lineage: Eukaryota > Viridiplantae > Streptophyta > Magnoliopsida > Sapindales > Rutaceae > Luvunga > Luvunga scandens. The sequence goes on from JASUUG010001266.1 coordinate 2,540,978, forward strand.
TCTTAATAGCTTTGACAATTGCCAACATCTTTTTTTCATAGGTGGATAAAGCCATGCTGACCCTTTTAAGGCTTTGCTGAATTAAGCCACTGGCTGTTTTTGTTGAGAAAGGATTACTCCAATTCCAGTCCCATTTGCAACTCACTCAATCACAAATTGTTGGGAAATATCTGGTAGGCGTAAAATTGGCGGTGAAGTCAAGGTCTCTTTCAATTGTTTAAAAGCCACCTCTGCTGTTTCATTATAGTAAGATCCATCCTTGGTCAGTAGTTCAGTTAAAAGAGCTATTATGCTTCCAAAATTAAGGATAAACTTCCGGTAGTACCCTGATAGCCCCAAAAATCTGTGAACTCCTTAGACTGACACTGGCTTAGGCCACTCAATGACAGCCTGAATTTTAATTGGATCCACCACTACTCCCTGCTCCGAAATAACATGTCCCAAGTATTCAACCTATGAAACACCGAATTGACACGTTGATTCTTTTGCAAATAAACTGTTAGTGGATAAAATATGTAAAACAGTTGCAAATGACTAAGATGATCTTCCTATGGTTTTGAATAAACCAGGATGTCATAAAAAAAAAACCAGGATAAACTTCTAGAGGTAAGGACGAAAAAGGTCGTTCATGAGACTCTAAAAAGTAGCGGTGCATTCGTGAGACCGAATGGCATTACCACAAACTCGTAGTGCCCTTCGTATGTTCGGAAGGCTGTCTTTGGAATTTCTTCATCTTTTACTCGAATTTGGTGATATCTTAAACGCAAATCCAATTTGGAGAAAAATTTGGCACCATGCAGCTCATCCAATAATTCATCAATTACAAGTATTGGGTACTTACCTTTAACTGTAATATTGTTCAGGGCACGACAGTCCACACAAAATCGCCAAACTCTGTCTGCCTTCTTCACCAAAACAATAGGTGATGAGAATGGGCTCTTACTAGCCCTTATCAGTCCCGATTGTAAAAGCTCCTGCACCATCTTTTCTATTTCAGTGTTTTGGTAATATGGGTAACGATATGGTCGTCCATTCACCGGTCCTGCGCTTGGCTGTAATGGAATCTGATTATCTTGGGAGCGCTTTGGAGGTAAGCTAGTGGGTGGTTAAAAACACGAGAAAAATTAGTTAGGAGACGACTGATATCTAGTGAGTGCACCTTTGGCTGGCAAATGCTTGACATAATTATTTGAAAAAAAAAAACCCCGTGCCATGTATTCCATTGAGTTCCTTGTCAGTTAAGGCTGCAATGCTAGTTTGGCCCAATCCGTGAAAGGTGTGAGAGACTTTACCAACTTTGAAAGTCATGGTTAGTTTTTTATAATCAGTTTCGACGGGTCCGAGAGTTTCAAGCTACTGTACTCCCAAGACCAAATGGCATGCGGTGACCGAAAGGACATAATAATCCGTTGTGACTGAATATCCTTGAATGATGAGAGTGAGCGCTTGACACTGCCCAACACCACTCTATTTTTTCTCGGTTTGCAACTATAACTTGAAACTTCTTGTCTCTGACCACTGGTAACCCGAACTTGGAGACTATAGATTGATCAATGAATTTGTGAGTGCTGCCGCCATCTATCAACACTATTAATTCCTTGTTTTTCAGCTTGCCTACGACACGTAGGGTTTGGGGATGTTCCGTTCCTGCCATTGCATGAAAAGAAATCTCTTGTATGATTTCCTGGGTGTCTTGTTCTATTCAGACTTCGTTGATGTCTTTACTTCCTGAACAGGGCAAGTCTTCGATCATGAATAATTGGGGTCGTTCATAGTAGTGGCCTGGAGTGAACTTCTCATCACAATAATAACATGGCCCCTTTTCGCGTCTTTCACGTGCCTCTTGATTGGTGATACGGCGGAATGTTGCTAGTGGTGTCACAGGATTTTGGTTCGGTCACTGGTTTGGAGGGGGTCCTAACACACCAGCCGTTGGGTTGAGGACTAGTCTTTGCGTGACTGTGGTGGGTTGGAAGCGGATTGGTTGGGATATGGGTTGTGAAAGTGACGATGAGCTTGAAGTTCGGTTAACACAGCTTGCAAAGCAGCATTAACTTGATCAAAATTTGTTTCATGTCGAGCTAAAGTTGTGGTGACATCATTGCGGAATTTCGCATTTGTTTTGCCGCGAGTGTCCATGGCTGGAACCGGGCTCTGATACCACTGATACGTTTGGATTTTATGGAGGAAGAAGAGAAGAAAGAAAAGATGATTTTTGCTTGCAATCTGCTTACCCCTTTATTGAAGACACTGCCGACTATATATAGAAGTCTTTTACAATACTGGAAGATTAACAAACAATACTAAAAATTACGAAACCAACTACTTAAAATTAGGAAACTCATAATCTATTATAACGTTCAATCAGTTGCATGGCTCCATGAATAATGGCTTGCATGACTGACGAATAATGGCTTATGGCTCCATGAATAATGGCTTGCATGGCTCCATGTATACTGGCATGTAGCAAAATCCATGCCAGGATAGGAGCCCAAGCCCAGCCTTTCGTCCTCTTGGCCCCTGACAACAACAATTTGGCGTTTATCAGGTTTAAGGATGTAATAGTCACGACACGAATGAGACTTTTTTTTCTCTTGTTGTGATTAGATTTAAATGACACGATTAATAATTTTGTGATGTTCGTATTCGAATACCTCAATTTGCGTTTATGACAGAAATATATACATAATCGTGCAATAATATCTTGTCAAAACGTTTATGACTTCTTTATCACTTTGTTGTACCAAAATCAAAATCATGCTATAACTTGTTAATCCATTAGTTGTGTTATACGTAGAATTTTGTTGTGTCGTGCATCCTGTACATTAAGTAAGTGTGCGTGTTCAAATTTTTAACAAAATTATCAAGTAAGTTTAATCCATGTTAATTTAAATTTGACATGGCATGATAATATAAATTTCCACCATTAGCTAAATTGTATTATTGGATACATGGTGGCTTGACTGGTTTGCCATCTCTTTTACTTTCTTCTAATGATATTTAAGCTTTGTAGAATCACTCAAATACTAAGGTGGCCCTAGCTACCTTCAAGCTTTTGAAAATTAATAAAATTCATTTTTAGAATTAGCTTAAAAGTAAATAAAATGAGAAATTACTAATATTAGCCTTGCCATATTTTGAGAACTCTTGAGTACGTAGAACCTTTATCTATTAAATTGCAATTAAGGGTCTTTTTAGAACTTTGAATTCTTTTTTTTAAAATTGATATTTATATTAGATATCTATTGGGACCATCCAAATCAATGTTATTATAGTGCAACTCCAATTTCTATTCTCGCAAGTATTAGCGGGATATGTGTTGCACCCATAAACTAGATCAATGTTATTATGATACAACTAAAATTTCTATTTTCATAAATATTGGAGGGATATATGCTCTACCATAAACTAGTAGAGGAAATATTTATTTGTAAAGAAAGTAAAACTTCTATTCTTACAATTGAGAGAGTGGCAGTCTTCCACTCAGCCCACACTTTGAATTCCTTATTTAGTAGGGATTCATTTTCACAGTTTAAATTTTTAAACTACATCATGTATCAACCAAAAAAAAAAAATGCTCCTCTTGTTTTATTCAACTCCTCACTCTCTCAATGAACAACCAAAAGTCCAAATTTATGCTTCATTTTGGTCTTCGCCGAACAAAAATCCTGGTTCCACCATGTCAACCATACCAAATGGAGCTTTAGGGTTGTAATCATAAACCAAGATCCTTAGCTACTTTGTACATTGATTTATCATTTTGTGCTCTTATGTGTAGAATTTACTCTTAATTTTGATTAATTTTAAAATTTCACTTAACCTTGATTAATTTCAAGGACTCAAATATGTTGCAGTTGTGATATCATGCCACGCTTTTTGTCTTTATCTCATGTAGCCATTGGACTTAAAAGCAAGTAATCCAATGCGCAAGAGATGGCTAGGTTTGTCTTGAAGCAAACCGGGGAAAAAGGTTAAGAAAAAGTTTGGTAATCAATGAACAACTATCCAAATTCAGAACCCAAATTGCCCTCGCTGTCCCAATGGCTTTCAAAGCTTGATCACTGATCGAACTACACTTTCGTAAATCCAAATTTGTCAAACTTTGAGCCAATTTATTAACAATCAAAATAAACCCAACATTGCCAATACTCTTTCTCCTTCTCAATGAAACTTTACATAATTTTGGACACCTATTTGCTATAGCACAAATACCATCATCACCAAAATCATCAGAATCTTGACGTGTTTGTTTGAGATTAACGTTAAAAATCTACATTTTAGATCATGTTTTGGCCACGAATTGGGGATGAGCATTGTTGAGAAACCTCATTAATTCAAATGAGTGTAAATTTAGGAATCTAGGTAGAAAATCTTGAAGAGAATCGAGTTCAATGACCTGAATAGACAAACGAGTTTGACCCTCAAATCTTAGCCATCGCTTACAAACAAAGGAGAACGAGTTTCTGTCATTTGAATCATTGATCCAGTTAAGGATTAAACTTAATTCATCATCACCTAGTGTTAATGGTTTTTCCTTTTTATTTTGTTCTAATCTTTATGTATTGAAGCTGTTTGTTAAAATGAATATGGGAGAAAGATGTATAGAGAAACCAGGGGACTGTGTGATTGGACATATCATGTAGAAAATACTTTGTTTTGAAGAAATGCGTGCCTTGTGAGTTTGTTTGTACTTTTTACCTAGTTTCTTCTACTTCTTACTCAATAGTTAGTTGTGGGAATAAATTAATCGCTTGTAATAAATCTGATTTGGATGATAGTGAGAAGAAATCTGATAGCAATGGTGGTGAGATCAAGTCGGAGGAGAGGTCTGGAGAAAAAGTTGATGGTCAGGGAGAGGGGAATGAAGATCAAAATGAAAACAAAAAATTGAAGAAAAGCTCTGATGATAACTGGCTTCAACGGTTGACAGTCCATACCTGAATTATCTATTAAGCAATTTCAACCATTGGATTCAATAGCTTTACATCTAAGGACATTTCACAATAAAGACAAAATGAATGGTATAGTATCAGAGTTGCAACATAATTGGATCCTAATTTTAATATTATTAGATTGCTATCACATAAAAAGGCAGTCAATTTGAAAATCTCACTTAATCAATTGAAAAATTTCAACAATACAAGTAGATGCTTGATTTCTTCAAAGCAAAAGCATCGGCATATTCTACTGTCTTTTCTTCCTCCTATTCAAATGATTTTCTACTGACATAGCTCTTCAAAGTCCACTTTTCCAATTTCATTTACGTGTGGGCAGGAACAATGGTTCAACGTAATTAATAAAAAATGAAGGGTCTAAAACTAGGCTTTGATGATTTTGTTGATAGGCCAAAGTTGGCCGATACGTAGGAGAGATCCCATTTACTTACCAGGGTTGGCAATAATAGTACAACATCTTATAGTGTATTTATTAATCAGTAATCAGAATGGATTAGAGTTGGAATAGAATTAAATAAAAATGGGGAATGAAAATTAGAATAAATTATTTACTTTAACTATAGGAATCAGAATGGGAATGAACTGTATTGCTATTTATATATTTATTTTATTTTAAAATCAAGATGGATTGTTACAAATTATTGACCTTAGTTGATTATCGTCACTATTTATAACAATAACAATGACAACAACAACAACAATAATAAATAGTAATAATTATTTTGATTATTATTATTATTATTATTATTATTATTATAGTAGTAATAAGAAGGAGAAGGAGAAGAAGGAGGAGGAGGAGGATAAAATGAGAATTTCAAAATTTAAGTGGAGAGTAATATGATGACTTTAAAGAATGTGATTTCAATTTCCGCTGAAGAAGGATAAATGAGAATTTCAAAATTTAAATCGAGAGTAATACAGTGACTTTAGAGAATGATAAAATGAAAATTTCAAAATTTAAGTGGAGAGTAATATGGTGACTTTATAGAATGTAATTCCGATTTCCACCTCTCCCATGGGAATAAAAACTTTAGTAATCATTCTTAATTTTAGGTGAGACCCACCACTTTGATTCTCATTCCACTTCTCACTTAATCTAGTAAATACATTATTCGTTTCCATTCCTTGATTCCCATTTCCATTCCCAATAATTAAACACACAATTAATGGTTACAATATTCAAGATTGTGTTTGATACTAGTAATACTATATCTCGGATGATACAGATTCTCGATTTGGAATTTTACTCAAAGATTTGGGAAGGGGTTGTGCAAATGTTGCAAGGTAATAATGAAAAGAGTAATGGTAGACACTCCAAATTTTATCCTAAATGATGTGTCATTAATTAAGTAGTTGGTAATTTTTTACAAGATCTAAGTGAATTAATTGTATTATCTTACCAACCTATTGATGAATGCCATTTCATTTAGGTTAATTTTTTGAAATAAAAAATTTGGGATGTATGGCACTATTCTTTTTCTTAACAAGTCTTTTGAGAGTAAGTCTCAATTAATGTATATAAGAATTATCCGTTGTCATCTCGTGGTGCCATCATTTTGAATAATTTATTTTTAAGTAGCATCATTCTTATTCTTTATAAATTTAATTAATTTAATTGATGTAACATATGATCGATAACTTATTAGTTTTAAATTTTTCACATGACTATAAATTTACATAAGGCCTTAAATATTGGTGGTATTTAGCTTCTTGGGATGAGAGAGTGAAATGGTGCGAGTACAATAATGTTTTTCACTCCTTGGGCTTCTTCAAATTCATGGAGATGACAGCTTTATTTTTTAGCGTATAGTTAATGGTTTTTTTTGGTTGAGTTGGTTACTATTTATCATAAATTTAAAATGAATTGAATTATTTTTTTTAAACCACCGAGAGGTAAAGGGTTAGGTGTGATCCTTACTTATAATATAAATCAGCAAAGTAGTAAAATATAAAGAGAGAGATACAAACCAAAACCTTATAAAATAAAAGTGAATACACAAGAATAAAAAATAAAGGATAAAATTATTAAAAGGACGAAGAAAGCCATCAATGTTAGCATCTAATGTGAGGAACAACCTGCACATCCAAATAGAGGATACTAGATAATCATATAGGAAGATCTTGAGAAAGAAACACCGATTAACCTTATAAGTGCATGCCCAATTGACTAGAAAATCAGCAGTAAAAGTAACATCGCAAAGCACATGCCTAATTAAAATAAGAGAGGAAGATGTCAAGACGCATACCTAATACAACGAATAAACATAATCCCTGCAAACAAGACCCCGAGAATGAACCTAAGAAATGAACATGGCCAAGTTTGACTCAACCTCAACCTTAAGCATCAGGTAACCAAGAAGAGCAGTAAACTGTAACCCCTCACAAACAACCATAAGCTCAGCATAAAGAATTAGCTAACAGCCAAGAAAGGATCCAAAAGTAGCCAAAACCGCACTTCAATGATCTCGGATAATAACACTCGAAATAGCCATCCTGGGATTGCCTATAGAGCAACCATCCATAGTCAGCTTTGCAACCCAAGAGGTGGCCATATCCAAGAAACTAACCGGATCGACCTTTTAGTAGAAATATAACTTGCAAGCCCTTCATAATCTTTAACCTAAAACTCCCTTCAATTGGAAAAGCGTAAAGCTAAAAGCCGAACTAGCAAGCCTGAGATCTTATATTACTTAGTAGATAACCACATCAACAGAGAAAGACTACAAATCAAACTTGAAAGCCTTAAGGGCCTTACAAACTTGCCACAAGATAAAACAAGGTATGAGGACTTGAAGATAATTTGAGAAGAGGCTCACGCTAATGAAGAAACAAAGCATGAGGGTTAAAAAAAGTAAGATCTCTCGTACAAAAAATTGTTGGAAATGAACCTAAACCTATTGAACCCATGGGTAATCAATAAATAAGTGCTGAGAAGTCTTAGAAGCCTGATCACAAACACACTAAGAGACCATACAAAAACGCCTCGAGTATAAGTCATGATCAGTAGCTAAAAACCCATGCAATAATTACTAGATAAAAAAAGAAACCCAGGACGAGCAACTACTAAATAATTGAAAAAACCTCATCCTTTGGCTTAGAACGACGCATAAGCTCTCAAGTCGTTCGCAAGTGAAAAATGCACTCAGGGAAAGACTTCATTAAATCAAATCTGGCTCCCAACAAGAAATACGAACTAACAAAATTTGTTCAACAATGGAAGAGGGCAACACATTGTGAAGCTTACCCCTATCCTAAATTGTACCTTACAAATAAAAAAGAAATTGACACCATATAAGCCACTACAAGATTATAAATAACCAAAGGATAAGAGCATAGCCGATAATCATACCAAAAACTACATTCCTTATGACTAACCAACCAACGCACATGAGGTCCAACAACACATCGAATTGAGCAATGACAGGATATCAAAACTGAATTAAACTCAGATGAAAAGCTCTATAATGCTTATACTTCATAGAAAAAGTCAATAACGAACTCTGCTCTTGAAAATGCCATTAAAGCTTGAGTTGAAAGGTCTCAACTATATTATTAAAAGACTAGATGCCTAGACAACCATTCTCAACCTGAAAATAAATTGCCAACCATCTACACCAATGAATCTATCACCTCGTCTGTGAATCACCCCATAAAAATTGAGTGAATAATCTCTATAAATGCTAAACCACAATTATAGGAGGGTGAAATACATGACATAATTGAAGTGACATAAAAGAAAACACATGTCTAATTAGCACCAGCTTCTCGCTTAAAGAAAGCTATTGATTAGCCTAACTTGAAATTCAATCCCTAACCTTTGAAACTTATTATCAAAATGAGAAATCTTGAGGCGTACTATAAAAAATAGACACCTAAGATGCTGGAAACTAGTGACAGAATAGACAATAGCCTAGTGCAAATAAGAAGCTAAAGCGTTAATGTAAAAACTACTCATGGCCTAACTAATCAACTGCCTTGAAATTACCTCATAATGATATAACAAATCTATAAGCTACTAAAGGCTGGAGCGACTACCATTTACAAAAATAACAAAATTATCTGCAGAACTCAAATGAAAGATAGTAATAAGCGTAGCAAACAATACCACATAAAGGGATGTTGAGAGTATAAATGGTCTAAGGCCCGATATAGAAACATAGCAGTAATAATAAACAAACTTGTGGAAAAAGGGTTGCCTTACTTAAGAGCTCTCTAAGACTGGAAAGAACTATGACTGACCTCATTCACTAACATAAAAAATGAAAGGCTAAAGATAGCTTGGCGAATTAAAGAGACCTACTGCTCTAAAAATCCAAAATACCTTAACATTTGAATAATAAAAGACCAAGACATTCAGTCATAAGCCTCAGCCATATCAAGCTTTAGCACCATATTGTTCCTCCGAGTACAGCAGTTGAGATTATGATCCATTTTGTGAACCAAAAGAAATTATCATGGATTGTTCTGTCAGGCATAAAACCACTCTAAGAAGAGAGAAATTATACGAGGTAATGGAGGGGCTAATCACAACACAGGCAACTTGGTTAGTATCTTATTACTCACATTACATAAACTAATCAGTCGAAAATCTGCCTAAAAAGCTGGGAAAGGCTTCTTAGTAAAAAGAATTAACAACGTACTCTAAAAACCCTAAGGCATAGCCAAACCTCTAAAATAATTAAGAACAACCTTCAATAAATCTCTATTAACAATATCCCAATGAAAGTGTTAAAATCTACTGTAGAATCCATCCAGATCTAAGGCACCATGGATTAATAAAAAAAACCACTCACCTAACCTCATCCATATCTAGCTCCCTATATAAATCTATATTATCCACTTCAGTCACTAGAGATGGAATAAAATCAAAGTCAAATTACTGAAACTGATTAGCACCACATGCTAACAACCCTTAAAAAAATAACTGCAGAAGCAATAACGACAACTAGCTTAGAAATCCCCTAAGAAGAAGCATCCTAAATTCTTTAGACATGAAAAAGCTGGCACTTCTTCTAAATCATCATATGGAAAAAGTAGGTATTAGCAAACCCCTCACAGATGTAATGAACACTGGACTGTTCATGCAAAAAAAATCTTTTCACAAAGCAAAGCATGCTGTAGCTGAGTCTTAGCTTCAGAAAAAATAGCTCTATTTACAACAGAACCAAAAAGATCATATTGCCTTTTTTTATTGAACAACTTCCTCTTCCGCCTCCTTAACCCGATGAAAAATATTGCCAAACACATCTTTATTCCAAACTTTCAAGCAAGGTTTCAGCAAAGCAAACTACTACTAAAAAGATCTCATCCCAAACTAA